>BLKR01000226.1:0-681405 GCA_011170035.1 Teleogryllus occipitalis | reverse complement strand
TTTGCTCAATTGATCAGGGAAACTGGACGAAAAACCTGATCGAGATGGGGGTCATTGACCCGGAAGCTGTAGTACAATAGTTGTTACAGGTTGTTTATACTCATTTATACAGTCCAAATGGTAATTAATGCATTATGTATCATTGTTAAAATTAATGTGACTTTTCTGTGATGCTCAGTATAGTCTCTAATTGTATAGAAACAGTTATGCAGCAGAAACGATTTCACTTGGGATTTAAACTTTTCTATTGAATTTAATCGTTTAATGTCATCTGGCAAAGTGTTGTAAAATAATGTACATGTATTGTATGTGAATTTTTTGTAATGAGCTGTTGATACTGTCACCCGATGAATATGATTTCTACGTCGAGTGTTATAGTAATAGACTTCGGCATTTTCTGAAAATATATTCCCGCCCTTAAGCAAGTCATTTTTTACAAAACCACTGATTCGTAAATAAAAAGACACGGTAATGGTAGAATTCCTAGATTAATGAAGAGAGGCTTACATGAATCACGTGGGTGGGATTTGGTTATTATTCGTACAATTCGTTTTTTGTAATCTAAAAGTCTGGGAGCTATAAGATGTATTTCCCCAGAATATTATGCCATATCTCAGGCGGGAATGAACATTCGCGAAGTATACACAACGAGCAGTATGAAGGCTGACTGAGTTTGCAAGAATTCTGAACGCGTAGCATAATGAACTTAATTTTGTGTTCAATTCATTTAAATGGACGTTCCATTTAAGGTTGCACTGAATTGAGAGACCTAAAAATTTTGTTGCCTTAACATCAGTCAATGGTACACTGTTCATTTTCAATGGAGCACAGAATTGTTTATTTGAAATGGAAAACTGCATTAAAACCGTTTTCTTTTCGTTTACTATTAATTTGTTATTTCGAAACCAATTTGAAACATCTGATATTGTACTATTTACGGTTTCTTTATTGCAAAGGATGTTCGTATCATCCGCAAAGAGAACTGTTCTTCCGTTTCGAATCGTCGAGGGCATATCGTTTACGTAAAGTAGGAACAGAATAGGGCCTAAACTCGATCCTTGAGGAACTCCACATGCAATGGGCAAAGAGTCGGAAAGGTGCGTACGTAATGTTCCATCATTCCAGTAAGGTATTTCAACTTTCTGAGATCGTTGTTTAAGGTACGAACATAACCAATCTAGAGCAATACCACGGATTCCATATGAAGGTAATTTTGAAAGTAAAATTTAAACGTAAACGTTGGAGTACTCTCTAATTTTTTCCCTCAAATGGGTATTATAAAAGTCTATAACATATATATTTTTAGATTTATAAACAATATGCACGGTTGTGAAAAAAATTAAAACCATTTTTTTCAGTTTAAACATTTGAAATTCGCTGATAAATGTGATTGGAAAAAACAGTTTAACCGATATTTAAACACAGATGTAAACACGACATACGAACTCGAAATCCTGTAGGTGATATATCGATTATGTATCAAACTCAATCGGGATATCCTTGGTGAAAAGCATGGTGGAAAGAGATGGGTGGCCTCTTCCGCATCCGACTGCAGCCAATGAGCTTCAGGCACCAGTGTTCGTCATAATATTAGCGTGAATTTTAAATGCCAAAATTATCACAGTCACAAGTCATTGGAACAGAAACAGATAAGCACTTTTTAAAATATTACATCTTTTATTGCAGTTACCATTTTATCGTGTTAGTTTTGATCGTTCACTGTTGAAAATTGTCCATGTATGTCACTTAAAAATGTTTATCAACACTTCTTAAACTCCATGAAACGTGGCGGCCGACGTCTGGTCTCGTTTTTCACACGGTGTTCACATGGTTCGTAACGGAAACTGATGCTGTGCAAAACGAGCAAAAATCGGTGCACCGGAGGAGCCCACCCATCTCTTTCCACCAAGGGAACATCGGGAGGAAAACAATATTGTCAATGTGCGAACGGAAGTGGTATTTAATTTTTGTGAAAAATTAGAAATAAAGGATATAGCCCAATAAGGCAGTGAAAACATTACAGCCCCTAAAGGAAATCGATCGTGAACAGCCCCCTAACCAAATCGATAATCGCAATGCTCGTACGAAAGAAAATACAAAATGACATACATTCACAAAAGAATCAGCCTCCTAGGAAAATCTGTTGTAGGGATACAACGAGAAACGTGTTTTTCATGTTTTATTTTTTCAGCATCTATTACGTGTATCAGTCTGAAAAAAAATTGTAGAGACGGGGAAACAGTTCAATTTGAAGGTATTTATGTCAACATATTTTGACGCCAAATTCATAAACAAAAAAATTGAAATTCATTTTCGACGTGAAAACGTTGGAGTACTGTCTCAATTGTTTCCCCTAAAATGGGTCTTATATTATTCTATAACATTTATTTTTTTCAGATTTTTAAACAATGTGTATGATACTGAAAAAAATGAAAACCTTTCTTTAAGTTTAAACATTTGAAATTCGCGCCAAAATGTGATAAGAAAAACTCGTTTCGCCAATGTTTAAACGTTCAATTTCAATTATTGAAAGGTCTTGCTGTCCAGGATGATTTGGAACTTTTTGCTGATAAATATTTGTTTTATGTGTACGGTATTTATTTTATCTAAATAAAATTATCAAACCCCTTTTCTTCTTAGATTTATCTATTGTTTATAATATAAATCAAATAACTCAAGTTTTAGGTATATTAATCAATTATGTTTATAATATAAATCAAATTACTTAGTTGTAGATTTATTAATCATTGACAATTAATCATTGTCACTTTCTTCAATAACTGGGATCACGCATTTGTTTATAAAGTCTCCTCAAAGTTTCTTTTTTTTCAACATTTCTATTTAAAAATACTTGTTTAACAGAGTTACGACTTTAGAGTACCTTTCAAATACGTGATTGAAGAGTTCAGGATAGTTCATTATTGGTGCTGCTTAGATCTTGATTGTTTCCGTTCATATTCCAAGGGCACTCCTAGAACTTAATATAATTTTTATTGAATCGCTCCCATTCAATAATCTTACGTTGGTCACACGCCTGACATGTACAAAGCGATAAATGCAGTGTGCACAGATTAAGTACCGTGTGTTATGTTCTCTAGCTACTGTTTTCGTCGGACTAAACATTTCTGAGGATATGACGAAGTCAAGACTTTGATAACAACTGTTATATAACTGCACGTGTTCACACGGCAACAGATAAACACAACAGAGACGAGTTGGAGAATATTAATTATGAGTATTGAACTATTCATAAGGTTGGCACAGATAACATAACGAGGCATAAAGAATAAACTGACATTGTCAATAGCTTCTGATGCTTCAGGAAACAATTGATAAGCTAGGCACATGTGCACGTGAGGACAAATTAATAGAAAGTGAACAGCCAATTATTGTAAGCAGAAAACTCTCCCTTCTTATCCTCCACTTCGTGTCCTGATACGTCAACACCTATGGTCTTGGTCCCGTAAGTGTAGTGCATAGTATATCCCGAGCGGTAGCTATTACTCCCACTCCTCCAGAAACGCGAGATCCTGGACCGACCTGCACATCGACTGCGGGGATTTCCCCCTCCACTAGCGGTGCACCGCCCCAGCCGGGACAAGTGATAAGCTCTCCAGTGGTCTTCCGACATGGGTGGATAGTGATATTATACTCGTACGTGTTCGTGTGTAGGCGAGGAGGGAACAAATATCAGGAAGGAAAGATTGCGTGCTATTTCGGGTCCTTTTGATAGAGAACTGTTGCGGTATTTGTCTGTTCTTGATCGGAACATCAACGTAAACTACCGTTCAGTGCATTCGACCGCTTGAATTCACATGGAGACTAAAGCACCTGTTCTGTTCTTTGGCTCGACAGCAGGCTACGGGCTTTAGCCGACCAGTAGTGACCCAGCCTTTCGGCCATGGGATAATCGGTTCGTGTGGTTAGCACGAAGACATCCCTTCACTGTATGTACTGGATTTCGTATCTTTAGAGTGGGCTTTCTCATCGTCTCACAGCAATAGATACTGGGACATTTGTAAGGAAAGCGCACAGGTATAAGTTGCCTCGATCGGAAATTAGATCTAGCTGGTATAAAAAACTCGCAATCGTCGGAAGTCGAAACCTAAGACCTCCCAGACGAGACTCTGGAGTGACAAAAATTGGCGCCATCTGAGCCGGTCCGCTGGAATTTGCCTTATCCACAGCGCTAGTTCTCAAGGAGCAAAGCCTGGAATAACTGACGCCATCAGGCAGCGGACACAGTGAAGCCAAATTCGGCCTTTAGATCAGCCGACGTAGGACGTATTCGCCCGATGAGCCGTATTTGTTTAATACGCGACAGTAAATAGAAACGACCATAGTGAATCCAAACGACCCCATTCAACGGCGTCCGAAAACATCGACTGTCGGACGAAGATCTATTTTGTTTGTATTTGTTCGTCCGACGACGGCCGATCGAAATTTCTTCCAAACTCTGTTCCAGTGTGACCACGGCTTGAACCTACTCGCTTTAGCGTTTCGGGAGTTGGCGCGGTCCGGATGGGCGGGCGCCGGGTGGTAGAGCCGGCTGTGGGACGGCAATCTACGCCCTGTGGCCCCGATACGATCTGCGCTGTGTACACAGGCGCAGTAAACACCGTCGGCCCGCCGTGGCCCGCCGCGGCGCGGCGCGGGGCGGGGCGGGACCCATTGTGGAAGGTCCGCGGGGCTGTTATTATTCGCGCTGGGCTTCGCCGCGTTGGATGGGCGGCGGTGGGCGGTCGCGCGCCTCTCTGCGAGGCCTCGTCGTTCAACGCGGCGGCAGTCTCAGGCGGCGAGCGGTGGGTGGCGGGCGGGTTGTGCGGAGAGGGTGGACTGAAGGGGTGGTGCAGGTGAGGTGGCTGAAACGCATGAGTCTTCATAACGGGGTGGGCTGAAGGGGTGGTGCAGATGAGGTGGGTGAAACGCACGAGGTGGGCAAGACCATGATGGTATGCGGCATGGCAGTGATGGCCTATACTTGAGTCTTCATAACGGGGTGGGCTGAAGGGGTGGTGCAGATGAGGTGGGTGAAACGCACAAGGTGGGCAAGACCATGATGGTATGCGGCATGGCAGTGATGGCCTATACTTGAGTCTTCATAACGGGGTGGGCTGAAGGGGTGGTGCAGATGAGGTGGATGAAACGCACGAGGTGGGCAAGACCATGATGGTATGCGGCGTGGGAGTGATGACCTATACTTGAGTCTTCGTAATGTGGCGCCTGAGACGGGGTGGACAGAAGGGATGGTGCAGGTGAGGTGGCTAAAACGCATGAGGTGGGCAAGATCATGATGGTATGCGGTTAGAGAGAGATGACCTATACTTGAGTCTTCGTAACGTGGCGCCTGAGACGGGGTGGACTGAAGGAGTGGTGCAGGTGAGGTAAGTGAAACACACAAGGTGGGCAAGACCATGATGGTATGCGGCGTGGGAGTGATGTCCTATACTTGAGTCTTCGTAACGTGTCGCCTGAGGATATTATCCTCAAGATGGAATATGGCATGGTTTTTCGCGTCTTTCTCTGTCGTTCCGCTAGAGTCGCTTGATGTATAGCACTGCTTGATACGTTCGCGATCATGCACATCTGGCTGTAGGACCGAGAAAGACGGAAAAAATCGTACCATACTTCATATTGAAGATAATACCCTCAGGCGCCAAGTTACGAAAACTAAGTATATACGGGCGTGTGTGAGCGTAGCGAGCCGGTTGGGGTGAGCAGGCGAGATGTGCGATGGTCGGTACAAGAAGGGTTATGGCGTGGATGCTCGTCTCAAGAGTGAGTGTCTCTGAAAGGGCTGGGCCTGCGTAACAACGGGCTGGATGGAAGGTGGTCGTTGATCGTCACAAGAAAGGTGGTGCAGTTGAGATGATGGATGGTCGGCAAAGAAGAGTGGGCGACGCGGTACAGAGGCTATCACTACAGACTGGACGAACCAGGTTGATGACGCCAAGGGAGGTCGTTGGTAGGCACAAGAAGAGTGAGCAGTAGGGTGGTTGGAGAGGGGATGAAATAACGTTCGGACGTCATTACTGGATTGCACGTTCTATGGAGTTAGCTTTAGAGTACAAGCAATTCGCCCTTGTGGTACACCTTCAGGGTGTTGTCTTGATGTCTGTGGGTGAAAGGGAGATACTTGTATGCGGGAGGAAGGGATGCCGTTTTATAGAATTGAATTCGTTTTGTCATCACGCGTTAGGCCTTCATGTCTTCTTCAATTATCCTAGGAGAGGTCTTTCAAGCAGCTTTTCTTTTCACGCCAAAGAATTCCATACGATCAGCTCCTGGTTTTTGTATGTATAAATTATTGATCTGTAATTAATTTTTAAACTACAATAACACCTCAATAACCTGAATATTAATAAATTGTTTTCTTTCCCAACTCTAATTTTATTTAGTATCTTTCACATTATCGAACATGTGATAGATAACATCTCATAATTAAATGTTCGATTAAATTAATTTCTTCCTATTCGATTTTCATATATATATTAGTACTCTCTTTTTGTTCCTTTATCAACATCTAAAATTGAGAGATAAACGAAACAATATTTTCGTACTGGAAGTGTTTTTTTTTTCTTTTGTGATTTTTAATTGGTTGCAATAAATTTTCCATTTAAACTATAAAAATATACACGACGTATTGTACTATATTACGAAATAAAAAGCTTTTAGAGAGACGCGTTTCGCAGAACTCAATTTACTTTTAATATAATCGTTATTTGTGTGTTTGAAATATATTATTTTATTTTCTTGAATAATCAAAGACGACGAGAGCCGAGAGTAATGAAAGGCGAGTTAACCAATATTCTCACTTGTTCTATTTTCATTTACCATTTGTACAGTAGAACTATTTAAACCATAGGTACTTTTAAACATTATGTTTATTGAATCTTCTTACTAATGTTTTAGATTCAAAATATGTCATTGGAGAAACTTCAGACTTTTATATTTGTAAGCAATTGTACAATTCACAGTCAATCAAATTATTTATTAATTATTCGGTATTACCACGGCGTAGTTGCAATTCATTATGCAACTTTAAGCAAAGGAAAATAATCTATTTCTGGACAATCTTAAATATTTCAAAATAAATAGACCTGTAAAGTTAATTCCGTGGTGGTAGCAGAAATTTTGTGTTAATCCATAATGAGATATAGGGATATTCATCCACAACAATAAAAATTATAATATTTATTACAACATGCCCAAAGCTAACTTTCAGGAAAACAATTGACCATCTTCAGTGGGTCTTGCCCAAGCAACGTGGATCGTTTCAACTGCTAGGTCCTTCAGTCAGTTGCTAGTAATGAACAATAAAAACTCACTACGATAACTTCATTAGGTCGAATAGCATTCACATCCAGACATACAGCACGATTCCAATCTGCCAATTCCCTCAACTCGTGTTTCCAGTGATTAATAAAGCACATCCCTGAACGCCCTCGCCGCCACATCCACCAGATCCCATCGCAATCAGCAGACTCCACACAACAGGGCGCAAAACAAATGGCTCAGGGGTGTGGAGGTAATTGGAGTTTGTGCCGGATCGCCCTAAGGGGTTTCACGGAAAGAGGATTTTTATAAATGGAATTTGTTAAAACGTCCACTTTCTACTCCGTTTGGATTTCAGAAGAGTATCTTGGCTTGCTTTCATCATGTGTATGTTATTCTGAAGTAATACATTTCTTTCTGTTTGGTGTTAGGCGTTCCCACATAACTGTACTGGATCGACTTATTATTTATTTCACATCCATTGTGAAATGTTTGTGCATTTTATGATTTACTATTTCAAAATCGTGCGAAGTTCATACTCATTCGTGAGTCACATCTGAAACTTGCTCTCTTAATTATGCCTGCAGTGTTGATTGATGAATGATTATCTAGAATAAAAAATTCGTTCTCGAAGTATATCTTGTATGTCTGAGTTGAAACATTTATTTCTGCTGTACCTGTAACTGCTGTACCTGTAAGCTAAACCTTATATTCTGCTATACAAGCTTTAGAATACAAGTAAAAATAGTGGTGCTTCCTCATTACCCATAGCATTTCGTATTATCTGTAACCAAACAATTAGCTTATTAAATTCAACATACTGATTCTCCTGAATGTTTAGAGTTTTTCTTAAAACAAAATACGACACCTTACTGTACTGTACGTCCAGCAAACTATTCAATGTTCATTTAATGAGTATCTAGAATGAATTCAGAATTATAATAATGAGTACGAGGAGTAATCAAATAACCTCGTTATGGTATTTTCACTTTCTTTCTTCTCTGTACTAAAAATGTGAAAGTGAGTATATGGATGATTTCCAAGAGGATCTACATGAAGATGGACTCCATGAAGGAATTTGACCAATCTAGAAGTGTTGCGTTCCCCTTTGCCAGGTGCACTTTGGAAAGCAACGGGCTCCGTTACACAAATTGCGATTTGGGGTCAGACGCGGTTACGTACCCCCTCCCATCTCCTACTCCCCCTGCTCCCTCTGCTCCCCTCCCCCCCGGGTGGGCCCGCATTCAGTTGGCATCGTCAGCGGGAGCGCACGCCACGCCGTTCTAATTAGGCTCAAATAAATAAATAGGGGTAATTAAACGATGTGAATAAATAGCGGCGAATTTACCCTGGCCAAACGCAGAGAGAAAGGATACCCCGGGGGACTCCAGGTGGTTGGAGAGGGGATGAAATAACGTTCGGAAGTCATTTCTGGATTGCATGTTCTATGGAGTTAGCTTTAGAGCACAAGCAAGTCGGCCTTGTGGTACACCTTCAGTGTGTTTGATGTCTAAATACGCTTGCTCTTTTGATGCCAAGAACGTTTCATTTTCGAACTTTATTTGCATGGATCTCACAAAACTCCCTGTTATGTATTAGGTGGCATCCAAAAACAAGAAATCAAGCATCCAACACTCATATCCGAAGACAAAGCCAACTAAAAGTAAATTTCTTCAAACTAGTGTTGAGGTAGAAACCACGTATAGTACCGCACCTGTTTCGGCGTACGTGCACTGGATGGCTACTTAATGGAAGTCGTTCTAGCTCTTTTATGAGAACTTTCATAAGCATTTCAACATTTGTTTAGGATGAACCAACAAATTTGTTCACTGCACATATCTTTTAAATACTTTGAGTTAGCGGGATGTGATTTGCGCAAGTTGTTGTAGAGGATGAGAGAAAGAACATATTTTGTTTTACTGTTTGAAATATGTTTTAATTTTGGGAATATTAACAAAATCATAATTTTTTACATTATTTTCCCATCAACATTCTTAAGTTCTCGAAAAGACAAATACAATAAATAAATATTGTTGGTATTCAGAAAAAAATAGAAAAAATGCTTTCTACATTTCCTCAAAATCCACGTTTAAGACGTCTTTCCTTAATAGTCTTCCAGAATGTAAAAGCATGTATTCTTCCCTGTAAACAGAGCGCTCCGTTCTCCTGTTAGAAATCGACATTTCGTGTTTTAGTTGCAAGTAACTAATTATTTATATTTCATTTTTGCATTGATCTCGTTACTTACGTATCTTCATGTATTGGCTTGAAGCATACCAAATGAATTCCTAGCTAATAACTTGAGTTGCAAGAGACTAAAAGTATAATTTGTATTAATATTCCACTATGAAATTATTTTATTTGTCAATTATGATCATAAATAATCGATCAAATTTACAGTTAATTTGGACATAATTTTGTATTATTATGTTGAATACAAAATGAAAGTTTCTTAAGACTAGACAATGCAGTTTAACCTTGCATCACGTTTTACTGTTAAGTATTATTTCATGCTCTAAACACTTGATAAACATTTTACTTTAAAATGTTGGAGTAGATACGTATATATTACAAAATTTTACATTCAAGCCCTAAAATCGGTAGAAATCAGTAGAAACGGATTTTTTAGCTTGATTCTTCAAAAGCGTTGTAGTTACTACAAATATTAAAAATTCTTAACTTCACATATTCTCTTTTTTATGTTATTTACACTTCATGTTTTCCTATTTTTTCGAAATATTTTATCATTTACTTCAATCTCTCAATACAGGGACCGTAAATGTGATTTTTATTCATCACATATCTTCCATTAAATATTGGGCAAATGGAGGAATGAAGAACTGATTTTGCTTGTATATAAATCGAAATAAATCCCCGTTAGACACTAATGAATCCTCAATCAAAGCCAAAAATTTTCCATCTTGGTGGTAATGAGATCCAAAACCAAACATCTCTGGCAGCCAAGAAATCGTACAATAATCATCAATTTAGCGGTGCTCTATTAGCCGCCCAGCCGGTGGGTGGGAAAATGGTTAATGTTAATTGAAGATGGTTTTTCCGTGTCGCTCACGTGGATATCGCTGCTTTCCTAGAAAGCCGACGAAATTCGCTATCGAACGCAGTGCCCTACATCGGCCGAGTACACCATCTCCTCCGCGCTTCCGTCGCACAGTGGTTCACACGGATAATCCAAAGACTCATTTTGAGAATCAACCAGGTTTTGGATTTTAAAAAAAGTTAAAAACGTTTTATTCTTAAAAAGAGTAAAAAGCTAATATTATATAGAGTGAGTCGTTGTTTTCAATAGCATTCAATGTATATGTGTGTGTGTGTGTGTATGGTTTTATCTAAGAAGGAAAAGAAATGTTTGGACATCTATGACGTATACTTAACTTATTCAAAGATATGAATATAATTCTAGTAATAATAATAATAATTATTATTATAATGATTTTAGCCAGCTACAAACTAAAAACAATAGAATAGAAGGAGTTGTTTGAAACTAAGAGATTGGAGTTCCACAGTTATGAAATGAGTAACAATATTCTTTATTTTGTGAGTGCTGCTTATTTTTTTAAATTACTCGTGAAGACATTGTCGATTTTCAAACCGAGTTATTCGACTAAGTCGGTTTTGAAACCGAACTGCCAGATTTAGTTATTATAACCACTAATGTTAAAATAATATTTTTCTTTTTGTTATAATTCTGCAATATTTTTTGTTCCGTTTTTTAGTTAGACGGTTTCCAAATATAGTCCTTCAATGAGTGAGTGGGTGAGCCATTTCTTGCTTTCATCTGTATCATTTTAAAGACTCACAACTTGTACTTTATCTAAGGTGGCATATTGGCAAGCTTGTAATATATTTGTTGTAGCAGATAATGAGCATACTGACTAATGTGCGATTTAAAAAGACTTCGTATATACTTTATTGTCTTTTTGTGTTGTCACTGCTGCTCTTGTTTCTAAAGCTGGGTCCTTCGAAAACTGCCTCACTCCAACATGAGCGACATTTCTGTATATGAAATACTTGGCATCACCCTGTGGGCTCCTAGCATTTCAAACATTAAAAATTAATTTCGATTCCTATATTCAGAGCAAAGATCAGATTCAATAATCGTATGTAATAATACCTTGCATGATTCCCTCACTAAATTAATAAGGGATCTGATAAAGATATGGATTTGTCAAAGCCTTCCGATGTATTTTCTTTGTCCCCTAGGAACTGACAGTCGTTACAGTTTTCGACATCTTCATAAATCCATTCAAAACGGCCTGAAACGAAACTTGACGAAACGAACGAGTTAAGTAGCCGTTCATCCACCAAGGTGCGTGTATTTAATATGTAAATATTCAATGTATTAAGGAACTCATATTTTTGAGGTAGAGGTCAGTTTAACATATGCTTTTTAAAATCGAATAACCCGTCGATGAGCAAACGATCGCAAGAGACCTTCTATTAACCGCGCACGTTTTCTTGAGCCCCCAAATACCTATCTCCACTCCTTTGCCAACAGCAGTTGAATGAAAAGTAAATGATAGCAACGAGCGTTGTGGATAAAATCTGATAACCATAAATGTTGGCTCCCATGTAATGGAAACTATTTTATATCGAAAAACGAATTACAAATTTGATATAGAATTCCTTTTATCAAAATAACCAAACTCCCCAGTTTTACCGCTAACCAAGCGAGGACTCAAGAAAATGTTCGCGGATAATATTGCAGGTTGAAGCTGACGGGAATAAAGCCCATCAGCACCTGTTTTTTTTTCTTCTTTTTTTCAGGTTACGAATTTGTGCTTCACCATCTCTTAAATGCGTGAATTTGGGCCGGTAACACTTTTGTTTAACCTGTATAAGTGAACAGTATTTTTGTTAAGGGCGGGATGCGAAAATTCACACTGTTAAAACGTTCAAATTTCCGAAAGCGATTGTGTATCTAGAGATACACATTAAATTTTGTACAGCCAAGTAATTACTTATCGTAGCGTGTTTTCCTGGAAAGAGTAGGACCTGTGTTTAGTGTGACTACCATAAAATGTTAAAACTACATTAATAAATCGATCGGAATATCCTGCTCTAATCGTACCATGCAATAACCTCCGGGACTACCAACACAGTAAAGAAAGAATCCCAAATCGACCCAGGTAAGTCCACTGTCCTAATTATAGCTCTTCAAAAAATAACAATGTATTACGAAGACCGAAACGAAGACCTTCAATGAATGTTCACACTCAGCCAATTTGCACTTTTTATAATGTCGAGTTCGAATCGAAAGAGTGTTGTGCAATACTAGTGGTACTAGAAATACAAATGCATGTTGGTCGTATGTTATTTAGTTTTGTGTATATAACACGTGTGATGTTGGCTTCCCTGGAAGAAATTACATATCTATGTAAACCATATTCTTTATTTCCTGACAATCTTGAAAGTGTGAACACAATGTTCTTTGAGAGAACATAAGCTCAGAGGCAACACTGTAGAGGCAACACTGTAGAGGCAACACTGTAGAGGCAACACTGTAGAGGCAACACTGTAGAGGCAACACTGTAGAGGCAACACTGTAGAGGCAACACTGTAGAGGCAACACTGTAGAGGCAACACTGTAGAGGCAACACTGTAGAGGCAACACTGTAGAGGCAACACTGTAGAGGCAACACTGTAGAGGCAACACTGTAGAGGCAACACTGTAGAGGCAACACTGTAGAGGCAACACTGTAGAGGCAACACTGTAGAGGCAACACTGTAGAGGCAACACTGTAGAGGCAACACTGTAGAGGCAACACTGTAGAGGCAGCACTGTAGAGGCAGCACTGTAGAGGCAGCACTGTAGAGGCAACACTGTAGAGGCAACACTGAGAAGGAAACACTGTTGAGGCAACACTGTAGAGGCAACACTGTAGAGGCAGCACTGTAGAGGCAGCACTGTAGAGGCAACACTGAGAAGGAAACACTGTTGAGGCAATGGAATTGCCGCTATCTGTGTAATGACTCTGACTGGAATGTCCTAGGATTGGAGTTCCGACGGAGGCGGATTTTCGACACTAGTTAGACAGCTAGGTCGAATTCAGCCGCTCCGTCTGGAAGAGAATTGTAGCGGCTTGCAGCTCTGATCGGTACTTTTCCATAAATTTTACAATCAATACTAGGCGAATCCCAGAACTCTAACTCCAGTACTCTAACAAACAATTCATGGACCTCCATCTCTCGTACTCTAAAACTCCACGAACCTCGCGCGATATTTCCTTCCTCTTATTTACCCTACCATCTCTTCTACTTACATTTACGTCCTACATTACCATACTAGTCTGGAGACCAGTCGAGCATGACGTTGGAATGGCACCCCTTTAAGGGAGATACCTGAAACGGGAAATCATCCGCAAACGGATGTGTAGGTCGGCACAGAAGCTCGCCATTCAGCGGCGGAAGAACACTGCCCCTTCTAGTTATAAAAATAGGACTAATGACCATAGCAGTGGACGTGCCCGTGAATGTTAATCGGTATATAAATAAAAGGGAATGTGCTAATATCCCTCGCATATACTCGCAAATACGACTCGACCGACTTCGCTGAAATTTTCAAACGTTCGAATTAGTATTGGAAGTATTTAAACAGTGTTAATCGACGATTTAAAAGTTAATCAACGAGATGAGCTCTACGACGCCCTCAGAGGACCTTGCTTGAAGTGCGATCTGTTGATTTTTTTTAACCACATGCTTCTCTTTGACTCATAATATCGAATTACATCGACGTTGCGATCTAGAAACCAGGAAACCTGAACTTCATGCTGGCGGTGCCCATGATTATTCGAATATTTTATTTTTAAAGTGAAGTGTAATATAGTAAAATTGAAATTAATGCGTAGTTAAAGTGTAGTACGAATTTAAGTTGTAGTTAAAATGTAGGTAATCTTCATTGAATAATTTAATTTTGTACTTGAAGTTTGTTTATTCAATACACTGCAATATCAAAGCATTGCCGGCTACGCTAGCTAATCAATAAATATTTGAGCGCGGTTTTGGAGAGGTGGCTCGTGGTATCAGCTGATGTCCT
This sequence comes from Teleogryllus occipitalis, assembly GCA_011170035.1. Taxonomy (NCBI): domain Eukaryota; kingdom Metazoa; phylum Arthropoda; class Insecta; order Orthoptera; family Gryllidae; genus Teleogryllus; species Teleogryllus occipitalis. The sequence continues at coordinate 667,076 of BLKR01000226.1, read as the reverse complement.
CTGAACGGGAGGTCCTAGGTTTGAGTCCCGACGGTGACGATTTTCGACCCTAGCTTGTCATCCCCTGCCTAGAGGAGAATTCTAGCGGACGGCTGCTCTGATCTACTTTTCTGTGGTTTCTCTAATTACAACCAGGCGAATGTCGGAGCAGTACCCTAACAAACGGGCCACGGACCGTTTGCGATCTTTCCTTTCCATTCCTTGACCTGGCCTATCGTATCCCTTACTTTCACATACTTACTCTAACATACACTACATTACCACACATGTCGGGAGACCGGTCGGGAGCTTAGAGCTTGTCCCGGCTGCGGCGGTGTCCCGCTGGTGGGAGATACCCGGTTGTGGTCCCCGCTAGTCGACGGTATGTCGGCGCCGGATCTCACCATCGAGTGGGGGAAGATCACCGCCACCTCCCGAGGAAATAACATGCACTCCACTTACAGGGTTAATGACAGCCGTTGACGCGACCAGAATCATCAATCAATCAAAAGTCATAGTTGTTGGCGTGCTCAAAAAATTAATCACTCAAATTAATTAATCAACCAAATTAATTAATCACTCAAATTCATTAATTAATCAAATAAACTAATCAATCAAATTCATTAATTAATCAAATTACTTAATCAAATTAATTAATTAATCGATTTAATAATTGATCAAAATAATTAATTAATCGATCAATCAAATTAATTAATCAATCAAATTAATCTTTGAGTGCGGTTTCCCTGCGTTGTGTAGCTTTGGCCCACTGCGCGCGCTCCGCTCGGGCCGCGCGTGCAGGGCAGGCGCGCACGCGACGGGCGGCGGTGGCCGTGCGCGTGCAGCGACCACGGCGACGAGGCCGCTCGCGCATCCGTGTTTATGTCCGAAGCCAGCGGTGCGGTGCGGCGTGGCGGAGAGGCTCATGTGCGACACACACACACACACACACACACACACACACACACAAAACCACGCTCACGGCACACCCAAGGACACATGCACAAATGCACGTGTGTTTAGAGGCTGGTTCACACGGTTTTACACCTATCACCAACCTGGAAATACGCCATGGCTGCTGCCAATTTTTTCAAGATTTGATTGATTTCATTTGATTTGATTGATTTAGTTAAAAATAGGAAAAATGTATGTGACGTATGGGGGAGAAGTACCATCTTAAGTTGTGAACTTGCGATTAATGCGTATGATGACTAAACGAGATCTTTTGAAATGCTTCGTAAATTTCTTTGTGTATTTGGTCTGATTCTTATCTTGTTTCGCGAGAACAGGAAGGACTTCTAAACATTCATCCCTGCAGTAGTAGTACTTATAGGTACAATGTTTTCACAAGTTGATACTTATTGGATGTGTCGAATGATTTTCTTTCGATTGTTGAGGTCATAAACAACACTTTTGATTAGAATATACATGTTGTTTTTTTCCTCAATAAGCAATGAAATTAATATTTTAAACATTCACTTACACAGTGTTAATAAGCCTTCATCACGTTACTGGACTAATTTGTTTTTAGTTTCTATTTACCATTTTCTTAATTATGTATTTTGCTCCTAATTTGTTTGTCGTTGTCTTATTATCAATTTGTAGTAAGGGTGTTTTTATTGTAAAATCCATTTCAACATATGCATGTAAGGATGGGGTCAATTATGTTAATTGGGTTCCAATTATGTTAATTACAAACGAATGTGGACAATTGGAAAAACCTTTTTGGCAAACATTTTCTTTTAATTTTATTTAATTATATTATCATTAAATTTAATTATTTTGGTTTCTGATTACTACCAGTTTACTGTATGTTTTCCCAAGTTGCGATTGTTATGGTTGGGTATATTAAGTACGAATCATATGAATAATATTGAGCTGCACAAAATAAATTTGAATTGTATTGTATAAATATAACTCTTAGCTTCCTATTTATTATTTTAAGAACTTATTGACAAACTTTACATCATAAGATCCAACTATTCAATAGATAAATGAATCCTATTTCTCGAGCTGAATATAAAAATATCTTACGGTCTGTCTCAATTTTATGGATTATAGAATTACACGGCAATGTAATAAACATATTAAGAATTTGACGGTCCACTATAATCCATAAAATAAAAATATCTTATACTAAAATGTACGTTTCGAATGTTCTCATGTGTGTGTGTAGTATTTTAAAATGAAACACTACGCGAACATTTATTTCCTAACTTTCGCGTCCAGCCAGTTCCACGACAACCGTGCCTCTGAGGTCGCGCGCTGGGAGTTCTTGTCGTGCGAGTGCGACGCGGGCGGCGGCCAGACCTCGTTCGCGCGGCATCGACCGCCTAGGGCAGTTGTGGGGCACGCGTTCATGTTTGTGGATACCTTGTTAGCGCCCTAGATGGGCCGCGGTGGTTGTCACGTTAGCCAGCCGCCGATAAAATGAGCGCGCAATCTGATGGCGTGCACCTCAAGTTAAGCGAAGGTCGTTCCGTAAACAGAAGTACGGGCGAGTTTGTATGTTGTGTTAAGAGTTCGAATTATAATTTTTTTTGTTTGTATTTTTCTTTAACTTATAAATTAATTTTAAAATTTGTATTTTCCTTTAAATCGTGAATTTCGCCTATTCACAGTAAATTTGTATTAAAATGTTCATTATAATGTGCCAGCAGAAGTGAATTGCTTAAAATTTATAATTTATTAATTGTCTTATTTCTGTTTTACAACTACGGGGTTGCAAGAAAAGAATTACATTAACGTTGTACAAACTTTCCTAAATGAATATTTTCAGTGAATTGTAAATTCACATTTCTACGTGAGCATGTCGAGGATTTCCTTGGATATAAAAGTGAATGGTAACAGTCTACGAGAGAATTGACACGTACGGTTACACATACACAAGAACGTACACGCCTTGTGTACCATGAAAATACTACAATGCTATATTATTTTCATTGTATCATGAACACACAAAAGTTGAAACGTACAAAAACTTACTGAACAGTTCTTGTGAAATGGTGATGCGAAAGTGCAAAGGTTTCAACAATCTTAAGAATATGTATTTGCACGGCCCTCTATTTTGGTCGTAGGGTTAACAATGCACCAGTGAGTTTTTCGATAATTTACAGGTATGTTTAGAATTGTTTATTGCTAATCAGGTGTCATTCGAAGCAGAATTTTTGTGACTACTTTAGTGGTTAGAGCTTGAACTATGATAGCGACCATGAGCATTATTGATTTAATTTAATAATTTTAAAAACTCTTTGTCATGTAATATATTTCATGCGATTCATAATTTACGAGTATAATGCTTTTAATACATAAATGAGATAGTTCACTCATTACCAATGACGGGAATGCACAATGAAGTGAAAGCACTCTAGTAATTTGTCCGATATTTTGATATATAATCAGATAGACTAAATAGTACGAATTAATGCGCAGTGCCAATTCTAGTGAATAGTTGCAAGTCAATTTATAATAAAACTTTCGAACTTTTAAAAATTTGTTAAGTAATCCAGAAAAGAAATAATATAGTTAAGTGTAGGCAACATACGTTCGAGGACTCTTGTAAGAAGAGTTTCCAATCAATGAGCAGCATTACACAAGCTTGACAGCAACTATTGAGGTTAAGCTTTAATCGAAATATCCATCGCACGGTCAAATTCGTTGTGAGTACAATCTCTCATGATTGTTTAGGTTGTGAGACAAGGAACGTATAGACTCTTGTGTTACGACCATAAAAAATTGTTTTTTATCATAATAAATAAACTTTTAAATTGACACAAACTGTTAGTTGTATAAATATGTCGAAGAATGTATAATCATTGATTATCTAATTACATTAGACATTTAGGACGGATGTCTGTCATTTGCTATGAAATATAAAAGCGAATGTCGGAAAAATTGTGGAACTGAGAATGTCGATTTTTGAGAAGTGCAACTTAAATGGAATGAATTTGTGTGTGCTAACTGCAAAGAATAGTCGGGGATACTGGTCTATAAATTCGACGGGTGTTTCTTGCTGAGTCGAGTTAATAAGACGAACAAAAAAATAAACTTGAATTCACCAAGAAACATACATCGAATTTTTTTACACGTTACAATTTAAAAGTATATATTTTATATAATTTTATATTATTATTTAATTCTATAATTACTGTAGCAACATAATGATCACTAGTTTTCTCTGATATAGTACGTTTTAACAACGGCCTACAAGTATCCCAGGCTTAGAACGCTCACGTTATTCATCACCATATGTCGACCAGCTGCCTCAAAAAAATCGCACCCCGCATCATCTCCCCCTAAACATCAAAAGCAACCCTCTTCACCCAAACGTCAGCCGGAAAACACGCAGCGACCACCCCAAAACTGTGGCAAAGTCTTGCGGCCGCTATGAACCTGAGAAATTATTGCGCGTAACCCATTTACGAAAAGCGAGGGCAGCATTTTAAGATAACGTAATTCCGTTTCCACCTAGTAATCACTGGTGTTTTGAGGGCAGTTACCCTTCATCCCGCCGTACTGTGGTCTGGTTTGAGAGAAAAACGGACAAAAATATTTTCCTTCAATAATATAAAATTCAAAAATAGTGAAAGATACTCAAATGAAGTTAAATGAGTTTTCTGATACTGTGATGCAATTCATCTATTTTAAACAGCACATGGAATGATGGCATAAAATATAATGGAAGAAGTAAGGGCATAATAGATAAAGCAGATCGAAAAATATTACAGTTGTTCAGATATCTGACGAGAAGGGCAGGTAAGTAATGGGTGAAAAAAATGTACCAAAAGACTTCACCCAACAGATGACTGTGCATATGACCACACGTTCAAAGAAGAAAATGCCAAATTCAATCAATACAAAGTAATTAACAGAGAAAGATCTAGTAACAGGAAAGGCTAAAAAGGGGAAGCACGAAAAATCTCCAGATTAAATTCTCAACTGTTATGTCAATACATTCAGAATACTAATAGTTTTTATTAGTTTTCGTTTAGAAATAAAGTTCGTGATTTTTTCTTAAAATAAAAGGTAATGGGCTCTAGATTTCTTTTCCCTTGCTCTTATTAACTGGTTTTATTGTAAAAACGTTAAATTTTATTAATGCATTAAAATTGATAGAATTTGCATTTACATACTGTTATTTGTTCATCAAGACGTTTGGTTCCGAGAGTTTTAATCAACCTATCGAAAGAAGTCGACGTTTCGCATCGCAAGTAAGTGTTTGAGCTAGTAATTAACGAAACGTAGGAAAAGAGATTTTCAAGTTGGGAGATTGAGAATCCTTTTTAAATGTAAGGATTAGTGAATGTCAATAAATGATATGCCCAGCAATGTTTGTAACACACTTTCCTTTATACAGAATGTCAGCGATTCTAATGATAGGTGATAAATAATTAAATAACGTATATAGCTAGATTTTCTTCTTTAGTCCGCTATATAACATCTCCCTCTACAATTACCTGTGAGGTAAAAAAATGTCCTGCCCCTTCTGCGAGTATCAGAATATCACTTAAATCTCACGAGGGTTCTAACGCCAAAGATAGAAGGAGTTTTGATTTCCTAATCAATCCTTATTTCCCATTCTTAGTGCCAAGCATTGTGACTAATCCCCTAATCGGGATCGATGATAAAGAGTCGAAATGTTTTGGATCCGTTTTCATAATAAAATCAGGTTGCAGACAATTTTTTCCTATCAGAACTTCCAGCTGGTCAATTTCGGTGAACAGTTCCAACTCAATTTAAAATAACATTTCTAATTTTTTACAAATTTTAATGTATTAACAGAGTTTGTATGATGGGAGTACATAATCTTTAAAGAAATGTTTTCCGTTCTTGTAAAATAAAGATTTTTAACTTAATTTTTCATTCTTCGCCATCACTACAGCCATCCACACTGATTGAGAAAATCTCTGCAAACCGTCTCAAGACCACTATGCAGTGATCGTGTTGATGGCAGTGAATTTACTTATGGTCGGCGCTAGGTGACACAGTGTCACATCTCAAAAGTCGTCAATTTTAGAAAAGAAAAAAATTATAATATATAGTACATAGTTTTGCTAGTAAAAGTTTCGTAAAGATAGTTCCAAGATATTTAAGAGAGCAAACCTAGGAGACACTTTGTCTTTGGCCACGAAAAAAAAGTCCTCGAAAAATAAAACCCTCCTTTTACAAAATGACATTTATTACATTTCTTGTTTACCGGCGATATGTCTCGTGATGGAATAACCAAATTACTAAAAATATTGTTTGAACTATTTTAGAAATAGTTATTTTTAAATTAACTCCTTAAAAGGATTTTTTCTACGATCAAAAATAAGAAAGTTTTGACGAGACTGTCCGATCGAGTAAAGGACAATTGAGATCATACAAAAAAGTCGCTCACGAAGTACGAATATAAATATTTGTTATACTATTATATGTACACACATGCTTTTGTTATGAAGAATTATTTGTTTCATATCTACATTTTATGATAATCGAAACAAAGCACCATCTCGGTCCACCATCATCAAGCGACGAAGTCATTTTTGCACAATGTTGTTCTTCGAATGTCTTCTAGACCATCTTCACGCAAATGTAGGGGCACGTAAAGTCCCTCATCATACGATCGTAGCAAAACGAAATTTTGCCTTTTATTTTTGCGTGTTTCCCACCACCGTGACGCGCGGGACGTGAGGGGGGACGTGAGGGGGCGTCGGCGAAGGGTTCGCAGGGGTGGCGCCGGCTCTGCCTGGCCTGCCCCGCCCCATTCGCCCCGCCAATTTTGCCTTCGCGCCCCGGCCTCGGCGCCCCACGGCTCAGGTAGCTTGTAATTACCCTGCCGCTTCCTTCCCAAGGGGACGACCCTGCCGGCCGCCGCCGCCATTTTGATGTGTCCCGCATTTGCGGACATGGTATCTGAACATATGAATGGCTGAATTTCAAAATCTGCCTGCCGCCGCCGCCATTTTGATGTGTTCCGCATTTGCGGACATGGTATCTGAACATATGAATGGCTGAATTTCAAAATCTGCCTGCCGCCGCCGCCATTTTGATGTGTCCCGCATTTGCGGACATGGTATCTGAACATATGAATGGCTGAATTTCAAAATCTGCCGGGCGCCGCCATTTTGATGTGTTCTGCATTTGCGGACATGGTATCTGAACATATAAATGGCTGAATTTCAAAATCTGCCTGCTGCCGCCGCCGCCATTTTGATGTGTTCCGCATTTTGCGGACATGGTATCTGAACATATGAATGGCTGAATTTCAAAATCTGCCTGCCGCCGCCGCCATTTTGATGTGTTCCGCATTTGCGGACATGGTGATCGAAACAGAGGAGAACTGGCTGAATTTCAAAACCGCCACGCCGCCGCCATTGTGACAGTTCCAACAGGACATGGTATCTGGGGAACACATGAATGGCTGAATTTCAAAATCTTGCCTTGTCACGCCGATGACGGTTCCCGGAATGGTGGACATGGTATCTGAACATATGAATGGCTGACCAAAATCTGCTCGCCGCCGCCGCCATTTTGGATGTGGTTCCAGTAATTGCGGACATGGTATCTTAAAACACAGAACGGGCTGAATTTCAATCGTCTCGCCGCCGCTATTTTGGATGGTTCCTGCATTTGCGGACATGGTATCTGAACATATGAATGGCTGAATTTCAAAATCTGCCTGCCGCCGCCGCCATTTTGATGTATCCAGATTTATGGATACGGCACCGAACATACATCGGCTGAATTTCAAAATCTGGCCGGGCGCCGCCATTTTGATGTGTTCTGCATTTGCGGACATGGTATCTGAACATATAAATGGCTGAATTTCAAAATCTAAGTCGGAAAATCAAAACCATCCCTTTCAACGCAGAAACGTTCTCTCGCACGCGATGGTTTCCGTCTGTGCGAGTAGAATGACGCCTGGTACGCCAGGTTCCTGCTATTCCTCTGTTCAGTCAAATTAAGAAATATGTGAAATCTGCTTTCTACACATTTATGCAGATAACGAACTGTAATACTTTCAAAGGCGTAATCATTACACAACTGATTTACGGCAAAGCCGCATCATATTGTACTGTTATCTCCATCTCAATAAAAATAGCGTCAGCACTAAAGGATCTGGCTCTGAAACTGCACGTCATATGGAAGAAAATTAATAAATCATCAAACAGTGAGGTGGACGTTTCCATCCAGTCGCACGCTTGATTATCATTAGGTATAAAAGCTCAGTAATAAATAAGATTCTTGATGCTTTGCCGAGAATAATGAATTTGGTTCCGAGAATTCACGTCAATGATCGCACAAATGTCTCTACAATGTGAACAACTATACTTGATACAAATTATTTTAGTGAATAAACTATTGAAAACAACATAAACACAGTGTAATGTGGATAAGGAACAACCTGGATTCTAACAATGTATAAAGGAGGAGATGCAAGAACATATGCACTCCCTGCAAAAATCGTTTCGCATCAGCAAACTGAGATGGTGGGTAAAGCGCTCCACAATGAGAGATCAAGATATTGCACGAATGTTACCGCTGCTAAGGGCTCGCAAATTTACTTTTATTTTTTCTTATTATTTTTACAATGAATGAAAACACTCAAGAGCACAATTCCTATTGATTGATTTTTTTCGGGTTTCCGGGCGCGTCAACTGCTTTGCTCAGGTCCCGTAAGTGCGGTGCATTTTTCCTCGGGAGATGGCGGTGATCTTTTCCCGCTGGATGGGCAGATCCGGCGCCGACTTACCGTCGGCTAGCGGGGTTTCCCCCTACCCAGGACTCTCCCATCAGCGGGGCACCGCCCTAGCCGGGACAAGCTCTAAGCTCCCGACCGGTCTCCCGGAATATGTGGTAGTGTAGTGGATGTTAGTGTAAGTGTGTGTTTAAAGGTAGAGGATAGGATAAGGAAGAGGAAGGACAGATCGCGCGCGGTCCGTGGCCCGTTTGGTAGGGTACTGCTCCGGCATTCGCCTGGTATTGATCGGAGAAACCACGGAAAACTACTGATCAGAGCAGCCGGCCGCTAGAATTCTCCTCCAGACAGCAGCCGAATTAGACCTAGCTGAAAAGCCAGTGTCGAAAATCCTACCGCCGCACAGTGGGTCAGAATCTTAAAAACGTGGCCAAAAAGGGAAAAAATAAATTTTTTAAATGGGTATTTTTGACTATCAGGTTGGCTACAGTAATGTTGGGACTATTGAATGCCGGGTGTTCGGATGATCAGCTATTCGTTTCGGCCGTTATATTTCAGGTCGAACGTGGCAGTTCTTTGTTAGCGGTGCGTGCTGCAGGTCAGGCTGTAAAACAGGCTTGACGTTGAAGTTAAATATTTTTGTTCAGCACAAGTGAAGTGAATATTGTTAATATGGAAGGTGTTGCAGGAGGTATGTACTATTTAAAAAGCATATGCATCGTTATTAAATCATTAATTTAACATGTTTTTTTTAATTAACAAAATATCGGAAAATGCATGAATATTTTGTAAAATGTGCTTATAAAACCATGGATAAGTTACGAATTCCACGACATTCCGCTTTCTTTCAAATTCTGTCCGCAAGAAGCAATATTTTTCTTTGTAAATTGACTTTCAAATCCAGCTACTAGTAACAACTCCGGCTTCGAGCCACGTTTTAACAGTAGCTGCATAATTTTGTTATTAAGACATCTTGATAAATAACAATAAAATGAATTTATTTTGAACTACATTTAAAAATGTTTAATTATAATCGATGCGTAGAAGCATTGTAAAGAATCTAATACGTAGAAAAGGACGGAAAGATCACTTTCTCTGTCACAGTGGGATGAATAACTTAGAAAAGGACAGAGGTAGACGCACCGCGACTGGTATTCCGTTCTTCAAGAAATGACTGGATTCCGGACTTCAAGAAATGACTGGATGACGTTTCTTCGAAAACACAGAAACATCAACTTTGATAACTGGAGTTTCCGAAGAATTAATCCATCGTTTCCACATTATTTTGCAAGCGATTTCCAGCGAACGTCAAATCGATGTGGAAAAGTTCCGAGCTTATGCCATAGCAACTGCCAGACACTACGTCAACGAATATTCCTGGTACAACATGCCAACAGCAGTCCATAGGCTCTTGATCCACGGACCAGACATTATTTCTTCGGCCATTTTACCAATCGGTCAACTATCGGAGGATGCTCAAGAATCAACTAATAAATTAATAAAACAATACCGCCAAAGTTTTTCCCGGAAGTTTTCGAGAGTTAAGACTATGGAAGACGTTTTTAGGAGATTGTTGGCAACCACGGACCCCTACATTTCGTTTCTACGGAAACCATCTCCAAAGAAACTAAAAAGTTTGTCTCCTGAAGCTGTTGCCCTCTTAGTTCCTGTGGCAGAAGATTATGGAGATTCTGATACAGATGATGAAGAGGAAGTTTTCGATGATGACGAAGTTTCAGTAGCAGAAGAAGAAATAGAAGAATCCGATGAAGATGCAGTAACAGAAGAAGAAAGAATAGAATCTGATGAAGGTGAAACAGAAGAAGAAGAAGAAGAAGCAAACGACAACTGATAATTATAAGTACTGTTTGTAATTGTAATGGTTGTAAGTAATTGTAACGTTTTACATCATCCTATATCCTTTATTCGGTTCTTCATCGAATATTTTCATTTTTTAAGATATTTTTTTCAACTCTTATGTTATTACAATATTTTTGTATAAATAAAAAGATCTATGACTGTTTATCCGCCATTTTGGACACAATTTTATATTTTTAAATTTTGATACTCATAATCTTTATCACCAACATCTCTAATTACCAAAATAAAAATTGTATATGAATGAAATTATTTTAATCAATTTTTGTCCGCCATCTTGGATTCACCATTTTGTATTTTTTAACATTTAAAGTCATATTCTTCATCAGTAACTTCGAGAAGTCCCAGAATATAATTTTCATATGAATAAAATTAATTTTACCAACTTTTGGTCCGCCATTTTGAATCCACCATTTTGTTTTTCAATTTTTGATATCATATTCCTAATCAGCATCTTCGATAAGTTTTATATACTAACTTTGGTACGAATTTGACAGCTTTTTATATTTTGGCCACCTTTTGGGGATTCTGGCCCACTGTGCGCCGTCAGGACTCAACCCTACGACCCCCCGGTCAAGACGCTGCAGTGATATCACTGAGCTACCGCTCCCGTTCAGTTCATGTTGAGTAAACATGGTTTCCAAGTTAGCAACGTATAGCTGAAGAAAATACAGGTCTATTGTTATGTAATTATTTTAAATGAGCTATCTCCATCATATTACATTGGTAGAAAAATTAAAATATATAACTTCATTATAGTTCAATAAGCACATTTATTTGACATAAAATTAACGTAAAAATTTTATTGGTAAATATAAATTAACACGATGTTATTTACTAATTGACAATTCGCAAAATTTTCTATTTGATTTTGTAAATGAAAACATTCAGCCACGGCTCCTATAAGCATTTTGATCTTTGACCTCTATTTTGATAATCAGCTATAAAAAGGGGATAAAATAAACAATACTGTACATTATCAAACAGAATATCAACTTTTAGCGCAAATGTCTCCTCAAAATCCGTGTTGCTGATTATTTGCCATAACTGTATATACAGTGCCCAAAAATTTACAAGAACACGTGTTGTTTTGCAATGAAACACATGAACATTAAATACTTCATTTATTAATTAATGTTTTATTTTATATTTACCTTTAGCGAGAAGTGTGCATCTGACTGTACAATTACCACATCCAGTTAAGAATATTTCCTGTAAGAATTAGAATCTGATACTTATAATAAGAGATCAAAGATTCATTATTTCGCAATTTGTTTAAAAAAACAGAATCGTCTGCTACTTAAGGTAAAATTGTACAACGATGAAGTTTCCGACAATCTCTCTTCCTAAACGTTCATTATCGCCAGCCTAATAACACTACTGGTTTAATGTTCCATGTCCCAGTCAATTTCGATGTGTTTGAAAAGATTGCCAACGAATTCATTTGACCATCGGGAAGATGCGATGTAAAACAGAGTTTCGACGTGAAACATGGCGGCGGCCGTCACGCGTTCATCGACCCACGCACGCAGATACGCGCTGGCACGCAGCCCTTAATCGTCATAGCCGTCATGTAGGGCAATGGAACGATTTCTGACGTTACACGCTTGCCCTGTACCCTCACACGTGGGCGACTTATGAGGAACGGAAGCTCTGTGCTAAAATGTGAGATTCCTTGCATTTGTTAGGGCCGGGAGCCCTATTCTCCCCTAGCTGAAAGAAAAAGTATAACTCAGTATGTTTCGTCAGAAGTTCGTGTAGCTTTTAAATTGTTTCTCCGTAACGCACGTTAGGATTACTGAACATATTGCACATTCCCTAAAAAATTGTCATAACCCCAAAATGTAAGATTCCTTGCATTTGTTAGGGCCGGGATCCCTATTCTCCTCTAGCTGAAAGTAAAAAGTATAACTCAGTATGTTTCGTCCGATGTTCGTGTAGCGTTTAAATTGTTTCTCCTTAACGCGCGTCAGGATTGCTGAACATATTGCACGTTCCCAAAAAAATTATCATAGCCCCAAAATGTAAGATTCCTTGCATTTGTTAAGGCCTGGAGCCCTATTCTCCCCTAGCTGAAAGAAAAAAATATAATTCAGTACGTTTCGTCCGAAGTTCGTGTAGCGTTTAAATTGCTTCTCCTTAACGCGCGTCAGGATTACTGAACATATTGCACGTACCCTAAAAAAATATCATAACCCCAATATGTAAGATTCCTTGCATTTGTTAGGGCCGGGAGCCCTATTCTCCACTAGCTGAAAGGAAAAAGTATGAATCAGAATGTTTCGTCCGAAGTTCGTGTAGTGTTTAAATTGCTCTCCGTAACGTACGTTATGAACTAATTGCACGTTCTCTAAAAAATTGTCATAACTCCAAAATGTAAGATTTTTTTAAGTTAGTTTATCATTAGTTTCATGTTTAATGGTTTATAATTCTAATAAATCGCCGTAGTTGATAAGCGGAAATCGTCGCTAGACGGAGCGCGTGGCAGTTCATGTTAAAGTAGCGACAGTACGAACAAGAAAATTTTCAAAAACTTTTTGCTCAAACCTGTGTCTTCTGTGTTATTAGTTTTTTGAGGACGTACGGGTTGCTGTTAAATGGCACCTCTTCGGGTTTGATGGGTTTTCAGTCCCGTTTCCGGGCTGTGTGTTTACTCTTACACTCGTGAAATTAAATCCAATTGTGTTTAACTATACATACTAAATGGTCCAATCAGGGAGGAGTATCTCAAAAGGTTTATATATTTTTTTATCCGATTTTTCTTTCCGCTTCTCCCTACTGACCAATCATAAATTGTGATTCATCTATCTTAGGAGACGGTATATATCGATCGCTATGTCAGTGTCCAATAATCTGCATATATAATATAACATAACCTCTTTGATTTTAACATAGCTTTCAGTTATTTTCAATATTTGGCACATTTGGAACTCTATTGGACATTATTTCACTCGTGAATAGTCCTATTAAATACCATTCGTGCTTTGGAAATTCTCAAATAAATCTCCTGCTCGCTCCGCAAGTCAGGAATTTATAGACAATTTCCAAAGCATTCGTGGTATTACCTGTGATAATCTCAGGGTCACATCTCTATTTTGTTTATTCCTGACAATTATAATGATTTAACTAGCTTCTCTGTTTAGTAGTGACCACTTAATTTATTATCTTAAATGGATTCAGAGTATTAACTTGAAGCTCTTTTAAGGTGCTGTTAAAACCGTGGAGATAGAAAATGTATAAGGAGGTAGAGAAGGAGAGTTTTCGGCTGTGTACTGCCACTCGTCGCTGTCCGTTGGTCTCTCTCTTAAGGTAATTTAAATAAATCTTTAAGTCAAACCAAACCTTATACACAAATATTCTTCCTGAATTCGTGTAACAGAATCAATTGGTAAATGTAACCTTATCTTGTTTCTTACTTGAGAACCACCGATTAATTTTTGCAGGAGTATCTTCCCCAAGGTTTCCCCAACTTTCATTGGGTTTTAAAACCAAAATGTCACATTAAAATTCCTCGCCTACATTCAGGAGTCCATTCATTAGCAAACCCTATCCAGTCTCTCTTTAAACAAACTCGCGTCGATGGTAACCTATTGTCTCTTTCACAACCCTCAACTGTCTTTTCACGAGTTCAAACAATTCGAACAAATTTATATTTTCACTTCGCAACAGAATCATTGCCACGGTGGTGGGAATTTTTGTGGTGCCACAGTGGTGGGAGATACCTGCTTGAGGAAAATCCCAGAAGCCAACGTTGGTCGGCGCCGGATCTCGCAAGCCAGAGGGGGAAGATCACGACCACCTCCTGAGATAAAATCATCCTTTACAAGTGTAATGGGAACTTAGTAGTTGACGCGCCCATTATCAATAATCTTGATATCATTAAACTTTGTAAAATTTATTTTTTGTGTCACGTTTAATCTTGATGAGTATACGTAATACTTAATAATTCATAACGTACGGAATCGTTAACATATTAAGACGAATGCACAATCAACTGAAAGCATTTTTTTTAATGTTTTGATCAAGATCAAAAGGAGCGAATAGTATATATCGATGTGCAGTATCTGATTTGAATAACTGTTGCACCTGAATTTGTAATGAAATTTCTAACATTACGCATAATGCGCCTACGAGCTACGCTTATCTGATATTGTAGTTTGTAGTTCATTGATCAATAGGAACTCCCGAGCCACATCGCAGTCGTGCTTGCGGATGATGGTACCTCAGTGTCTGAACCTGGAAGAAACAGCCTCAGCCAGAAAGCGATCTGTAGGGACCCAATTGTGCAGATTGCTTGCCAACTGTTGGAGAAATGTTACGTACTACTCGCGCAACTTTTCTTGAACGATAGATTGAAGAAATGCGGGCGGAGTGGGGGTATTAGTTACAAAGTCGGCCACTAGAGTATTTACAGTAATGGCAACCTCTGGAAAATCAAAGGCAAACCTGCTACGTATGCGGTCGGGTCATCGCTCTGGGTAGGCAACAGCAGTGATAATAGATAGGAGTTTTAGGTGTCTCTTGAAGGTCGTGGACCTGCTTCAGACATTTCTTTAGATCATGGTAATAAAGCTGAACAGAAGTTCTCGACTACGGAAGTAACTAGTCTTGACTTGCTTCTGTTTCGCGCCAACGAAGTTTTAATGCTTGGAATGTTGTCATCAGTGCTCACTGCGAGCTTTTGCCTTCAACTGTTTATTGCTCAAGGGAGGGGGAAGCAAGGTCATCGTTCAAGAAAAGTTGCGCGAGTAGTACCAAAGTAATGTCTGAGCTAGTTGTTGTATACATCAAACCACTGAAGTCATGAAATGTATGAATCGCACTTCGTGAGTTAAAATACGGAATGAATGCAGTCCATACTAGTCGTTCATAGTTTCGGAAACGTTTGATTTCTGATCTTGTATTGCATTAAAATAAATAATATTTTGCAAGTATTATTAACTCATAGTAATAGTTGAATATCTTTCTGCCATATGGAACGCAAGGAAGCAATGCTGCAGACTTTTACTTAAGGTATAGGAATATTTCTATCAAAATAGTTAAAACAGATCAATTGTAACGGTAAATAAATTTATTTTTCAATGGCTTTTTAATTTATTCTCATTGTCATTATTTCAGCTGCAAAAGAATATTCATGCGGTGTACTAAAACAAACTTAATATATTTTATGGCTTTCTATTACAGAGAGTTTTTTGTAGGATAGAGCAAATGTTTGTTTTGAAAATAAATGAACGACGTAGAGTCCCTAAGTTGCATTGTTGTATAAACAAGTTTGAAAACTAGTGCAAAATTTATAATGATTGAATTGATTATAATTTGATTTGATCAGATATCGTTACTCAAATCCGCTGTGAGCTGAGAGAAATCATGTAAAGGAATACAGGTTCGCACGAAAGAGTTACAATTAGTTGAATTTTAATGATTTATTTTTTTGAAAAGATAGTTTTTTCTCTGCACTTATATTACTTCACCAATTATCATCTGTAATTTCAATGTGTGATTTTGCCCATGTTATGTTCTTAACATATATGATGCTGTTTCAACGTGATGTTTTGTCTTGAATTATGTTTATTTATTTCGTAATCCTAACTAACTAAATAATATCCTTCAACTACTATTTTCATAAACTTTCCTTCTATGAAATACTGAAGTAAAAATCCAATCCAATATTAGTACTTTTAATCATTGTAAACATAAGTGTATCGATATATTTTCATCATAAATACATAATTTAGTATAATTTAACCTTCCATTGCTATTTCGCTATTGCATCGCTTTTCAGCTATTTCATTGATGCTACTCTGGAAATTAGTGTTTGGGATTCAAATGGAATTATGTTTATTACCTCTGTTATCGCCTATTGAAGTGATTAATACACCGAAGAGCAAAAAAAACTAGTACACCTGCTTAATATCGTGTAGGGCCCCGTGAGCATGCAGAAGTACCGCAACACAACGTGGCATGGACTCGACTAATGTCTGAAGTAGTGCTGGAGCTAATTGACGCCATGACTCCTGCAGGGCTGACCATAAACTCGTAAGAGTACGAGGGGGTGGAGGTCTCTTATGAACAGCACGTTGCAAGGCATCGCTGATATGCTCGATAATGTTCAATTCTGGGAATTTTGGTGGCCACTGGAAGTGTTTAAATTCAGAAGAATGTTCCTGGAGCCACACTGTAGCAATTCTGGGTGTGTGAGCTGTCGCATTGTCCTTCTGGAATTGCCCTAGTCCATCGGGATGCACAATGGAGATGAAAGGGTGCAGGTGAGCAGAGGATGCTTACGTACGTGTTACCTGTCTGAGTCGTATCTAGACCTATCAGGTGTCCCGTATCACTCCAACTGCATGCGCCCTACAGAGCCTCACAGAGCTCACACGCCTCACAGAACCTCCACCAGATTCAACAGTCTTCTGTTGTCATGCAGGGTCCATGGATTCATGAGGTGGTCGCCATACTCTTACACGTCTATCCCCTCGAAACAAAGTGAAACGTATCAGTCCAAAGTGTTCTCCAGACCTGTATTTCGAAGATACAATTTATGTGGTTACATTTTCTAACCATGTACAATGAATACATGAATAACCTATTTGATATTATTATTATTATTATTATTATTATTATTATTATTATTATTATTATTATTATTAACGTTTTTGCTATATTATTTCAGAACTTTTTTAAAAGCTCCTTTTCGTCGATTGTAGGTACAAGATAATCAAAAATAAAAATAATCTTGCTACACCTTCCTATTGTAACATCACGTGTTAGGTGTCCTATATTAGTCACTGCATTTGTCGAAAACAGAGGTAACAAACATAATTATATTAGAATTTCAAACACGAAAATCATGTGTTTATTACTTACCTCAAAGCAACAGCGGGTATACAAGACCCCAAGAAAACAGGAAAATTAAATATCTCACGGAGTAAGTTCCAAATAAATGCAATAACTGAAGGAACGAAATAGTACCAAAAATAATGAAGCTACTGAAAATGTGAAGAGCGAACAGTAATAATAATTAATTATTATTATTAAAATTATTTAAAAGTTTCTTTCTCTAGGTTCGGAAGACCCGTGGTAGTAATGAAAGGTAAATACTATCAGCAGAAGTAACAGTACCTCCAAAATTACATTCTATCTCTACGTAAGTTTGATAACATTCAGTTTATTTCATTTTTATGAAATACATAAGAAATTCTCTTTGAGTTTTATATTTATGACCAGATAGAAAGTTGAAATTTAAGAATTGGTCTTTAATCTCATTTTAAGATATTTTACAACTGAGATTTATAGATATTGTATAACAAAATTTCTCAATTTATATTAGGTATATGTGCCAAAAGTCTACATAAACAATTTTTCCGTCTTTATACACATTTACTTTCTCAAGGCAATCTGAAAAAAATTCGTAAGGTGCTGAAATTCCACAAGTTGTTACACTTGAAAAGCTTTAACTGACAAGTGTCTGAAATTGTTGACCATACTTAGGTGTAGAATGCGATTGTGGAGGTCTTATTAAAGCATCGCGTGTACCATGAGTAAAAATTCAATACCACATTTCAGGCATGTATTGTCACTTTCACATTACACTTGTAAATAAGTTATAACCATTTATTTGTAATTGGTCTGCTCGGCTTTCCCGACAGCTGCAACCAAGGCTGGCCGGTGCATTCGCCCTGCCGTTGGATGCTCACAAGGCAGGACTCCGGCGATTTCTACCTAAATTCCGAGTATACACAGGCGTCCGGGGGACTCGCCCGTGAGCTCAATCAAAGCCAGAATTGCTGGAAATTATAGACAAAATTGCCCACAAAGCAACAAGGACCATCCCAGCCAAGCGGCAGTCAACTGTTCAGTGTGCCGGGCCTTAGTGGCCACACTCGAGCAAGCAGCAGAACAATCAAGTTTTCTCGGTGCGTTGTGCCACCGAGAATGTCACGTAAGCTAAAGCCTAGCCGTGACTGAATAACAGCGCAGTCGTCCTAGCCAGTTAGATAGTGTCGGAGAGATCCCCGTTGGTTTTCACAGCCACAAGGCTCACGTTTGTGCCAAGCGAGAAGAAAGACAGGGAGATTGATGAAACTACTACTTCTCCTCTGCTGCGTGAAGTATTGAGGGTAGTTCTGTGGACAGGAATGAATGTTCTTGGGATTCATTGCAGTGGCTCCAAGCACATTCTTTCAGATACGTCCCTTCCAGACGAGAACACGTAAACTCTTTGGCAGACGCTCAGGTTCTCAGACGCTGGATCCCCATTATACCCGGGGAAGGTGATAGCTCTTCCAAGTAACCTTGTAACTACGCCGTTCAACAATGCGGCAATGTCATGCCAGCCAAGGACAGATCGAAAATACGACCTTCGATGAATCCAACATGAAGGCGGCCCATCCAAAAAGCAGCAGAAATAAATGCTGCACTTGCTCCTGCGACGGGTCACGTGATCCCATCGCGAAGAGGTGTTTCCTCCCAGTTGTCTCGTCGAGGCTCGCGCGGTACGTTTTCCAAGATCTTCCACCTGCCCGCCGAGCAGGGGCGTTGGGATGGGGGGCAACACTGTGGATTCGCATGTGCGTTGGCTCCAAAGAAAGTGAGCAGATTCGACCTGCGCGCTGCCTGCCGACGCGGGTCCAACGAGCGGCTACCGGAGTCGACGTGACCAACCGGACGGCATGTCCATTCTATTGGTCTCGCTTTGGCCACAGTTCCGACGACAAGTACGCCGCATGGGCACCGCCTATCGCCATGCCGGGCGAGGCGTTCGCTGGTCACCCTGTAGCAGGGAAACTCGCTGTATTTTCTGGTGTTGATGCTGCTACGTGTTTTTCAACGGTGTGTTTTGTTTTACTGGTTTCTGTCGTCCCAGTGGGCGGGATACGTACGGGTTGCTGCAGCTGTGAAACTTGATCGTATGCTGGAAATAAACAGATTATGGACGTTATGGGATTTTATTAAATAATTTTTAGTCACAAACAGAAAATTAATGATTTACCTGTAGGTCTCTTGGTTCCACAACCATACGAAAACAAAATGCTCTACACTAATATTTACTCGGCCATGAAAATGTAAACATAATATATCCAAAATGTTAACGAAATATTAGGTACTTTTTAATGTAACTAATTTTACCGTTTCGTTATTGTTATTATTATTAGTTATTATTGTTATTATTAGTTATTATTATTACTATTGTTATTATTTTATTTCTCTTTCCAGGCGCACAATAGATCAAATTGTAAACTAATTCCCCGTGAAATTCACTATTATGTTTACGTTTTTGTTGAAAAGAAATTTACTATTTCACTTTCCTTTTAAATATAACACTGATTTGTTGGGTATCCTAAAACGAATGTGTTCATGCCTTATTTCTACCTCTTAGAATACGTGGATAACCAAAAATTGAAATAATGTTAATTCGACAAGAGAAGAACATGAGTGTTCTGTCAGTTCGTGATCTTCTCTTCACTTTCAACAACTGTCTGTTTCCTTTTCGAGGATCATTGGTCATATGTAATTTATTTTCAAACAAAAATATAGTAATTTGTCATTTTCACAAAGTGAATTCGATGTGTATCATAATCATATAAGTATACTACTCAATTGGCTATTCAATTTGGCATAACGATCTTGTTTCATAATGCTCCAATATTGTATTGTAATAAGACTTACGATACTTCCTTCTTAAATAATTTCTTTAGAACAATAACTGTAGATGTTAGTTGGTTACTTCAAGGCAGGCCAAAGGAAAGTTTCAGAGTATTCTTAATATTTGCTTATATTATGTGAGCACACTTTTTTAATTGTTATTTGACCTCTCACGATCAATAAAATTCCCGTAACTTTCAGAGTTTGTAAAGCTTTGATTTTTACAGCTCGCATTATTTCAGTGCAACTCTTATCATAAAAAATATTCCAGACAAAAGTTACATATCAAATTTCTATTGTACGATAAGCTCATTATGAATATATTAGTCAACCATATGAATGCGATATTATTGTATATCATACTGTCAATATCAATACAATTATCTTATCATTCCATCAATACAATGGCTTACTTACGTTGTTGTATCGATATTTTACATGTAATTCTCACCCCCAAACAACATTGCACGTACTGATAGCAATGTTGAATCTAAAATGTTTTCTAATAAAATTCCAGAAGGCAATTAGTAATCGACTCTATTTGAAGAGGCGGAAGCCTCTTCTTTTGTTGCTTAGCAACGACTTCCCTTTAATTTCATTGAAACTACGGATACGAACGATAATGACAAAATGTACACGAACATTTAAAGTTTCTCGATAGACAACGAACGAAATGTCTATAAGAGAGGTTAATAGTGCCAGTTTTCAGGTTTGGAAATATGAGTGGACGAAAATACTTCTACAAATAATTGTTACGTTCAGTATTCTTGGATTTTATTTTTGGAAAATTAAATTTGAACGTTCTCACTTCAAGCTGACTTGCTTCTTCAAATCAGAAGAAAATACATTAAAACTTAAATCGATTTATATTAACGATGCTGAGATATTGTTAACAAATTTCAGACTATTTCAATGACATATTTACGTACATCCCGTCCGTCCGTCCGTCCACCCACTCGTCCGTCTGCCTATCTTGTCGATGCACATCACTAGCGCCTAAACAATTCATATAATTTTTTCCTAAATGAATATTCCGCGATTCATCTGGCCCGACTCGTAATCCCTGAAACATTAACAATACTTAATTTTTATGGGTAATGTACGTGAAGTTCCTTGGACATTTTCAAAATGTTCTCAAAAATGGCTCCGAATTAATTCTTTCAATTTCTTGCAAGAAAAAAAGAAAATACACTCACAAAGATCTCATAGGTATGATTTTCAATGCGAACTCTGAAGTTTCGAAACGTTTGATTTTCTGGGCGTCTTCCTTCATTTACAATATTGAAGATAGCGATTTTTTTCTTAATATGAAATTGGTTCTTCCCAATTAGTTTTATAATTAATATAAAGATCATTGTTTTGAAAATTTTGGTAGTTGAGTGTCAAATGAAATTAAGTTTCTCGAACACTCAAAATTGTTGTGTGAAAATGAGCTCAAAAGTCCGCATTTTCGGAAACACTCGAACGAACTTTTCTCAAAATCGGCTCCAAATTTTTTCAATGAAAATTTGCATTTAGAACCAGGGACCCTGCTACAATATTTTTACAGTTATATTTAATTATAAAATTAGGTGATTGAATAATTGTGAAAAAAATATTTTTAAACTGCAATAATGGCCGCTGGGAAGAAAGAGGGACAAAATCGAGAAGCAGGACCTGACTACAAACATTAGGAAAGTGACGAGTAAGAGAAAGTCTGCGCCATTTGGCATAGCACACATGTAATTCCCGGCTAGGGTTTATTAGATTATAACAATCGATATTTTTATTTATTTGTCTTGCTATTATTCATTGTAAGTGCTTGCTTCGATTCACTAACGAAATAACAACAGAATAACCGATTGTTAAACAGTAATCTGTATTTATTACTCCTTCACATATCTTATCTCAATGAGCTCTCTTGGCCTTCATATTAGACGTTTATCTTAATCCTATTTAGTTTTCGTTACAAAAGTGATTGACATTGAAGGGAATCTGATAATCTCCAGTTACGATGTTTTCTCATATTTTGAGATCGAAAAATAATTATTTTCGGATGATGCACGTCGGATTTGGGCGCTAATATTCTAAAACACACTGTACATTTTTATTTACACATTTGCTACGTATTAGACTTGATAGTAATAATTGCCGTACATTTAGGAGAATGGTCGGTCCTAGATCTTCCCCACGTTTGAGCAGACTTTGTCAATAGACAGATCGTGGACTTCATTCGTTGCCCATAAGCATTTCTCTTGTCGTGCCAAAAATAATAAATGGCAGTTAATTTGTAAAGCGTTTGCTTGTTGAATGTCTCCTTATACTGAAGATATATGAAGTTCGCGATAATAGATGGTTCCTATTAGTCTCGATAATCCATAGTTAATTGTGATTTGTAAAGATCCGCTTCAAATTCGTAGGCCCTCGAATCTTTCCAATGTTGTTCACAGCTGGATAGACATGCTCGCACATACACTGTCACGGACATTTAAAAAACACTTGTTCTGTAACAGGAACCTCCGAAACATATACTTCCGTGAAAATCTACAGGTCTGTTTTTTGTAGCATTGTAGTATAACTTTCTTTTTACAACGCACGTACTCCAATTGTTTATTATTTGACACTTCTTAATCGCGGTGTGACTGTGGACCATTTACTGCGCCAATTATATCGCTTGTATTATCACTTTTACTATGCCAACTATATTTCCTGAAATTTACAGATATTTTTCTATTTCTGTGATTATAGACGGATTGATCTGCTGTGCACTCCTTTCCTCTCCTCTCTTACTTGGAAGACCGAGTTTGTGTCATCCTTGAGAAACATTATCATGACATGTCCTGGCAATCATCTCTAAAGCCATTATTGATATAATGATTGCATTTTCTCTTCTTTCTTTAACCCATTTTCCTTATGATTGAATAGAGCATAAACACACATAGGTCTTATATTGCAATGACTGAAATCATTGTATTTAGTGCAAGAGAAAATGGTGGAAGTGGCGAAATTAAAAATTTGAAACTACAATTAATTAATTTACTTTTGTAATCTTCAGAATTACATTCTAGGCAAAGAGAAATTTTCATCATTTCTGTTTTCAATTTTTAAAAAACCTATATTGATTATGTTTCATATTCTCTTACAGTCTGACTCGTAAACTCGCTGAGGCAAACTAGTTAAGCTAGACTTTCACATCCCAAAACCTTCTACTCCATATCAAAACCAATGGAAAAGTTTTAAAGCAAGCATCTGTTCCTATAGTATTTCGCCAAAAAAATCACAATTTTATGTTTTGAACATTATAGAACCAACTTTTGAAACAATTCGGAGAGTTTGATTCCCGGAATGTCTTTTCCTAGAATTTCCACAAAATATAAACATCATAATCTCAATACGGCACTAACATGATCATAGAACTTCATATTATGTGCGTAAAGGAACAGGAAATGTATGCATATACTGAAGAATATCTGAATGTACGCTCTGTGTTACGAAAATTACAAAAACGAGAGGTATAATGACGTTCACTTAAACTTACAAACCCCGATCTATTATACTAAACTATCATTCACCCCACTTTAACTTACATCTCCCCAATATGTTTACAACATTCCATATTAATGTCAATCGCCTTCAATTATTTCGAAATACATTTCTTAATAAAATCTATAACATCCCCTGATTTGTCGAAAATAATTAACTTCACCGCGATCTGAGCATTTAAACCCTGATATTATTCATAAAACAATTAAATCGCACCTTTTCCTACGCTTTTCTTCAGCCTCAAACGTAATCTCTAATATGCTAGGAAAAACATCCTAACGCTTTCCAAGAATTTAAAAATCAAACCAGATCCCCATGATGTCATAAAATAATAATTGCGTTTCCCTATAATCCTCTCCACTCTCCATCGTCAACAAAAAACATAAAATTCCCACATAAAAACGTACAGGAGTCCAACTGGCTTAACCTCTAATGTAAATATTGTAACAATTGTATGTATTGTGTTGAAACCATCTCATGTAAAGCCTTATTGCTGAGCAATGAACTAAAATAAATTTAAAAAAAATAACAATGCTGCTCTGACTTCTTTAATTGACCACGCAACAGAAAACAAAACATAAATTTCTTCAACTCTAGAAACGAATACGAACCTTTTGTTAGCTCCTCGCCACTCCTTAACACGAGTAACGATCGTTAGTTACCGGTGGCGTCTAACTACTTCCTACGGATTACCGCCGCGGCGCAGAGCAAACCGGCGCCTCCCCTCCCTCGCCCAGCGATCGCCTGCTTCCCCGCCCGAGATCAAAGGCAGCGCTGTTGCGGCGCCCTCTCGCGGTGGCAGCGAGGGTTGTTCCCCCGCTTCCGACCACGCCCCCACCCCCGCTCCCGCCCCCGCCCGCTCGCCCCTTGACCCTCGAGTGTTTTCCGAGGGGGCCCGCCGCGGTCCGGCGCGGGTGCGGAGTAGCGCGAAAAAACAAGCTCGCATCGCGGAGCGCACTCGCGAGCTTCCCGGCCGCGGGTCTTCGCGTGTAGCTTGTTGCTCAACCGACGGACCCCCTCGCGAGGCTGACTAAGCTTTTTGCTGACTTTTGTGAGATGTGTTCACCCACCTGGATTTCTAGGCGTCTTTCTGGCGAGCAGGGGGAAATCAGCAATCCCTGATTCGTTGTGGGCTGCAACACATACACAACTCGAAAACTACGAATTTTGAGTCATGACATTTTTTAATATTATTACTCTTAACATAATTCTTATATAGCCTTTTAGAAATGCTCACACTATAACTCATCAGTTATTAAGCGCGTGATATCTGTATTTCAGTATGACAGGACCTAAAACTTCATATATATATATATATATATATATATATATATATATATATATATATATATATATATATATATATATATATATATATATATATATATGACATAAAAATTACGTTAACGCAGGCTCAACCAGCAAAGGTTTTTCAGGCACTAATATGTTACTACTGCGCGAAAGCTCTATGTGGCGTCATAGATAAAAGCACACAGACACTTAAAAGTATGTACAAGTTTTATTTACAAAGAATGTTCAATAATTAAATTAACTGCTCCATAAATACACACTTTCCGGTATTTCCTAACCGCCCGGCCGTGGATACATCACATATTCTAGTGAGGCCCTGCCTCGAGTGCACGCTCCTACCGCGCCACTCCTGTGACTTTCGTCACCCGTGCAACGCACAAACACGCTCCAGCCTGGGCGTAAATTTTGCACAAAGAGTGAGGTTTCCAAATACAAAGCCGGTCGGCGTGATCGAATCGGCTTCTTTTTATATTCGCCTTCTCGTCGTCACGTGACCGCCGTTGAGCGTTGGAGGAAGGTTTGCATACTACCACGTGACACTCCAAGCAACACCGGCGTCCACCTGGTCTCAAAATTTCCGTACACCAACGCCGTGGCGCCAGGCTATTCAGTTCTCAGGTATGAGAGCCTTCCTTGTCCTCCTCTCCCACGCAGGGCCGCCAACGTGACGCTGCATCTGTGTATGTTAAGATTGAGTATCCAGTCATTACGCTTCTTTTTGTTTCAGTGACGATATGTATTATGGTGGCAGTAACTGTTTTCCTGTGTAATAATTTCCAAAGCTCCCATGGATATAAAATAGATTGGTATGCATCATAAGCCTCGGTGATAGCGAAATAATGTCTCTAGCAATTTATACATCTACAAATTCATTTTTTCCTTTCCGAATAACCTACTCATAGATGCACCATTCTTAAAAGATTTTTTAAATATTTTTTCTCAACATTTAATTTGGAAAACAACAGATGGTAGTAAATGAATTTGCTTGTAATAATTTGCACTGCAATAACGGTCTTTAAAAATCTCGAAAAATTCTTAGCCTGCTTGTTGTTTTGTACATTACATTTCCTATTGAAACTTCAGTTCAAGTCCAATTTAAATATGTCAATCCTTATTAAATTGCTACTTATCCAATTGCCTTACCCAAATCCTTATCCAATGCCTTATCCATCTATTATACTAGAGTCAGAAGTTGATATTCCTTTGGTTTCCCAGGATCAGACCCAGCAGCATTCCCGTAAGTGTTGGCAAACTTAAAACGAGCAGTTAAAAATTCATATTATTCAAGCACAATGTATTTTAATTAAAAATGCAGTTTTGGCACACATTTTTAAAAACTAATTTTGTTTTTTCATTGGGCAAGAAGAGCATGGAAATGGGATTGTCATATTTTCCATAGCTTATACAAATTTCACAAGATTGAACTTTTTATATTTACCATGAAAGTCTGAATGTTCTCTTTTTTACTTACAATTCAGTTTAGTTTTAAGTACAATACTGTTCATTAAATATACATCCCAGTGCACTAGCACTTAAAATAATTTGATTGTTTTTATTGTATTTTCAGTTTTGGGGGCTGGGTTTTTTGGTCTGGGAAAAAATTTAGCCAATCCTGATAGCAAGACAGTAATGTTGACTCATTGTAACTGAATATCAAATACAACTTACATAATATACAACTTACATAATACAACTTACATAACTGAATTTGAGTCTGAAATGCCATTTTATAATTTATTCACGGAAGCGGTTTAACTTCCCGCTAAGTGCATTGAAGAGCACAACTTGCACAGCTCCAGACGATATATTTCGATCTCGGCCAGCAGCCTTTCGGATTCTCCCAGCATTCTAAATCAAGCCAGCACTGAGAGAATAGCTCTCAATGAACCCCATTCATTCCGGCATGAAGTTTCCAGTGTTCCATAAAGTTGATGTCCTTTGCATGTTTTGGACTGTCCAAAAATGGCAATTGATTCTCGTGGTTTTGAAGAGCAAAGTAATCAGGAAGCAACCAGTAACATTGATAACATTTGGGTAAGTCGGTAGACTTTTTTGCTGTGCAACCATGATTTTCACGAGATGAGGGCTTAAATTCCATTACTGAAAGGTGAATTTCACATTTTATAAATTATTTTCAGGTACAAAATCGAAATGCTTGCTAACTTTCTTATCGCATTCTCCAGAGTACCGTATAGTGAGGTTACGGTGAGGAGTTTGATACTAATTAAATTGAATATTATTGAATGTTCCTAGTAGAAAATTGCAATCTCGTAACATTAGCTCCGTGTGAAAGAGATTTAAATTGTTGTGGACAAAAATTTTACAATTGTTTCGCTAATGCCCTAGTAAGAGATTTAATTTCTAGTAATGGCCCTTTAATAATAATCCTCTTTGTTGTTTACAACATTGTCTGATGCGGGATTTCTCTCTCACGAAATGTGGTTATTGATTTCTGTGTGTGTGTTGGACTACAGAAAGAAATTGTCCAAGGAGACGTGTAAATTGTAGTTGACCATTCAGTAGAATTAAAACGTCCAAACTTTCCTTGGGCTGTCATTTCATATTTGACTGCATGCAAATTTTGTAGGTGTTGTGGTTCATTCCTTTGGCAGTTTAAAAAAAATTCTCCCAGTCCTCTTGTTCACCGCTAAGGATACATGTGTCTATATTTTAGTAGTAATTTGTTTTGATTCCAATTCCCCAATCTAAACGATGCTATACCTACTCTTTCATTATTTAGAAGGTCAATGCAAGTTTTTCGTTCCCGATTCCCCTCTATAGATTTGTGTAATTCTAGAGATATCTTTGTTTCCATCTCCAAATCTATTTCTCGAGTGCTTTCTTTATGTGAATTTCTAGGCTTCTTTTAAACCAAAAGTTCCTTTGGGGTCGAGGAATCTAGTATTGAAAATTGACCGTTTCGAAAGAATGGAAAGATTTTCAAAGATAGTATTCAATGTACTTGTCTATCAGCGATATCTTCAAGTTAAAGATATGGATGCAGACGAAGGTTTTCGCACCTAGTTAATGAAATCTTCTGTTTGACTTTCCAATTACGCTGCGTCCAAGGTAGAATTGGCGATCTTTCCATCACCATTCTGACTTACATACTGAAGAGCCGTAGCATGGCAAACAAATGTTGCCAAAATACTGACCTTTATTTTTCATTGTTTTATAAGAAGGGCAGCTCTTATTTGGACATTTAAAAGCATTTTAATTTCTAAATTTAACTATGTATTTAAGTTAACTAATTTTATAATCGTACTACCTTATTTTTGTACGCACATACATTCGTTAGCTCACATGTAAAACATTTGATCTATTAATATATCTTCACATTTCCTAATATTGTACTCATCCTAATAAGTGTGTGATACGAACCATCTGAACATCAATACGAATTATCTATTCAACGTTCCGTAGTGAGTATGAACAATAGACTCTGCAAATAGAAGCTGTAACATCCCTGCACTACGTCACGCAGAAATATTACTTTTCGCGTTCGGTTTATGTTCGGTTTTGTTTAACTGCTATCGAATATGAAACCAAATAATAAATAGCTTTGATACAATAATTACTGCACATGACGGGAAGTCCCTCGTAATTGCTGCAAGGCTTCACCATTCATTAAAAGTGAAGTAACCTGAAACTTGATTTACAACAAGTTAAATGACCCTGATATTGTTAGATACACACTCATTCAGATACTATGTGGGAGTTGGTATTGCTCATATTTCAATGCCATTCATTCAACGTGAAACAGCTCCATCACCTGCAGGAATTTTCCAGAAGAAATAAATACCTGTGTATCTGTTTTTCTACGCTCATGAAAATACCAGGAAAACTCAAATCCTACCGTTTAATTGAGCTATTGTTTAATTAATAAATATTGAAAATTAAATTAATCATTTGTAATTTTCTAATTGGGTTTATCTGGGAGATGCGAATAGATTGAGTGGGATCTCATTCCGTGCGCGTCAGCTATTGAAGCTTCTCCATTGGTGGATATCGTTTACTTGCTGACAAATTTTAATCCACAAACCCATTCCTTTTTTAATTTATAGCATAATGTTACACTATTTGAGTATTTATTACAGTATTTATATAGTTACACTATTTGAGCAATACAGCTTTTTAGTTGTTAGTAGCGATAATTTTCGGACGAAAATGATCCGAAGGTGGTCGCTATGGCAACCTCCCTTTAAACATTAGAATTAAGCAATGCGGATATTAAAATGGGTGGGTATGTGTTGTTCACTGTTGATGGGAGGAGAATTTATTGTATTATCTAATCAGCCAGTTTACGGAGGAAGATGGAAGTGAGAGCTAAGTGAGGGTGAGGATCTAAGGGATGCTCTTTACCTAGATTGGAATGAGATGCGACGGAAACTGTGAATAGATTTTGGAAGAATGTATTAGAAAGTCTTATTTGGCTAGAATTGTTTGTGAAGATTTGGGTTCTATGGCTGGGTCTTTGTGAAGATTTGTGTTGCTTATGTTCGAAGAGGCGTTAACTGCAGTTCTATTGTAGCGGTGACATTACACCACACCGGACAAGCGTATGTGAGTAGCGAACGTAAAATGACTTTATATGTAAGGAGAGCAGATGAAGCTTTAAGTAGCAGTGACGTTTAATTACTTTTGTTGAAGCGTCTATTGGCTTCAGTCACCTTGGAGATGTCGTGGTCTTTCCATGATAATCTGGTATCCATTAAAACGCCTAGATAATGGTTGGGGGCGACTGTAGAACAATATGATATTATTGACGAGTCGAATTGTAGTGGGAGTGGGAAGGTTGGGAAACGGAAAGTGAAAACTTTGCATATCCACTTATTCGAATTTATCTTTATTTTCCACTTTCTACACCTTGTTCCAATGGTCGTGAGGTGTCCCTGAACTAAGTTCCTTGAAGTGTTGAGATGCCGATCAGATGCAGAGATGAAAGTATATCATACATGGTGTGAACAAAATATTTTGACAGATTGGTGATTATTATGGGATGACATGAATGCTGATAGAGCAATCGTAGAATGGGAATCAAAGAGAAACGGGAGAAGCAAAGAATTCTCACCGCGAACCCGCTTTGTCTAAAAAAAATTAACACGGTTTGATCGGAATTTGAACCCCATGTCTTAGATAAGGCAATCACTTTCACCACAACAGCATAAGTCGCTCCAGGACAATAACAGGTGCCGAAAATGTCACGTCACTCTCGAATGTAGAATCTAGAACTTTCCGAACAGTGCTTTAATAAACGAATTCACAACGAAATCAGCAAACGTACCCAGTAGTGATTCACTCGGGCTATATTTCTTCCTCTCCGTTCATGCCAATAGCAGGTCGTGATCGGAAATTGTGATGAAACATAATTACGCAACTTGCAGTAGGAAACCGCCCGTCATGAATTTCTCAAACAGTTCTGTCTACTATTAAAATCATTTTTAAAGCGATAATTACATATTTAAAATAAAACATTATTTATTCTATCCGAAGGAAAAATTAAAATTTTCAACAGTCATGTACACAAATTATATTTAGATCTTGGACATGCTGATGGTGATCACAAAAAGGTACTAAACACACCGTGCGTTTGGACATTTAACTGTCAGCACGACACTATAGGCTACAATATTTAGTGCAGTTCACGTAGATCTGAGTCGATGCATCCTGGCCCCTAAAATGCGTTAAGAATTCGGCTCGGCCGTTTCACTTTCGAACAAAAGCTACACTTCCCATCGTGATTTCCACAATATCTCGCTTAGGAGTCAAGTTATCGCTATGACGCAGTCAAGTGAAAACATTCGGTCAAGGCCTTGAATTGCTTCACTTTGCGTTGCAGAACAAGGAGGGGATGTTCATTTTTTATTCGTTTCTTTTTCAATTTATTGTTTTCCTTGATGATATTTACATACCTCAGTTACATTAACTCTGCATATGTTTGTTGACTTACTAACTAAACGAAAATTAATCTTACAGCTAGCATTGCGGTCGAGAAAACCTAATAGTCACCTTTAATCACGGTCTATTTCGGAAAATTGTTGTAGTAATATGTGGAAAGGGTACTTATTTTTTTATTCTTGTGGAATATTGTGCGTTTCTGGGTAAGTTGAATCCGGTTAAATTTGTTATCTGCATTAGGTTGGAGTAGAATTGGGTGGATAATTTTTTATTAATACCCACAATTTATTGAGAGATTGATGAAGCTCAGCCGTTTGATTCTTTCATATGTTAGTTGAAGAACATAGAATTCATAACACAACACTGACAGACAATACAATTGGCACAGTTTGATATCGATAGGGGAAACTCAATCGATCACCTCCAATAATTTAGTGACGTAGGAAACTTCGTCTTGATAAGTGAGAAAGGAGTAGAGAAGTTATGAGTTTCGAAGTCTCAGGGTTGGGAAGAGTATGTTCGTGTATGGGCGTCAAGAGGGGAGCGCTGGGCGAATTTAAAGACAATCGAAGTAAGAAAAACGGAGAGGTAATAGACACAGGTTTCAAAAGCAGTGTTTTTTTTAAGCTTCTGTATTAAAATTTGCCACATTTACATGTTCATTTACAGATGAAGTGGCTCTTTACTTCCCTCTCACCGACTGCGTAGCCACAGGACGAACACTTTTGGCACTACAGTATCTCTAGCTGGAAGGTCCTGAGTTTGAGCCGCCAGGTGGCGGATTTTAGATACTAGATTGATAGGTCGAATTCAGCTGCAACCTATAAGGACCTTGACTGAGGTCGATAGTTGTCCGTGATTTTTCTGACCAATACCAGGCGAATGCTGTATCAGCGATTTAACAAACGAACCACGCACGCACTCTCCTTCATCATAGATGTCCCCACTTTTTCCTTTAAACACACACACACTTGCTTGCACTACATTGCCACACATGTGGAGATATCAGTTGGGAGCTTAGAGCTTGTCCACACACAAGTCGGTCAGTGCCACACAGGGGGCGATACCTAGAAGTAGGAAATCTGGAAACTGACGTCGCCCCGAAGCGACAGATCTCAAGTTCCAGAGGGAGGAGGAACGCCCCTCCCAACCTCCGCGATATAACATTTACAATGCCTACAGAACTAATGATCATAGAACTTGGCACACTCAGTAACATGAAATAATTAATCATCACATCGGCCACTTACGTCATACCACGGATGTACGCCACCTCATGTGAAACATCCCTTTAAACTCCGGATCGCAACCTCGGTTCCCTCCGCATGCAGCCCGCGAGCGCAGTGCAGCGCGCCGACGGTGGCCGGGGGCGGGGTGGGGGTTGGAAGGGGAGGGGGAGCTGCATTGGGGGGGGAGGCGCCCTTCATCGGGAGGGGGCGAAGGGCGTCGCGACGCATCTGTCGCCCTAATGTGCGATCGATGGTGACGTCGAGACGCAGCGCAGGAACGCCCCCTCGCCCGCCGACACGCCCCCCTCCACCATCCCCTCCCCTCTACCACCCCTGCCAGCCCCGCGTTAAGGAAAGACCGGGAAAACGAGACGACGCTCCATGGAACGTCCGAATATTTAATACCGGACGAAAAATTTGTTTGTTGGGTAATTGAGTTTCCGACGACGACAGCATTAAGAATGGGAAATCTATTCCGTTACACTTGCTCACTTACATTCTTTACTCTACCAGGAGATATATATCAGCTCATCAACTGATGTCACTGCAATGCCTCTGACCGGGAGGTTTTGGTTTGAGTCCCGACGAGTGAAGGGATTCGACACTAGCTTGTTAACTAGGTCGATTTAGCTCGCTGTCTGGGGGAGAATTCCAGTGGTGAACGCTCTGATCGGTAGTTTTCCGTGGTTTCTCCGATCAACACCAAGCGAACGCCGGCGTAGTACCCTAACAAACGGGCCACGGACCGCGCGCGTTGTTTTTTTTCTTCTCTCTTCCGTGTCCTATCCTCTTCCCTTACTTACACACACTTACACTAACATGCACTACACTATCACACATGCTGGGAGACTGGTCGGGAGTTTAGCGTTTGTGACGGCTGAGGCGGTGCCCCAATAGTGGGAGATTCCAGGTTGAGGAAAATCCCACTTGACGACGGTAGGTCGGCGCCGGATCTTGCCATCCAGAGGGGGAAGAACACCGCCACCTCCTGACAAAAAACACGCAATACACTTAAGGGATTAATGACCGTAGTAGTGAATGCACTCGGAATCACTAACAATCAAACAGTCTATCAATTAAATACATATATGGTGCCCATAGCAGTCGACCTTCCTGAGAACAAATTAATCAATCGAAAATCGGGAAGTTCTGTATTGAAGAACATCTGAATACGAGGAAACCACTCGTGAATTCTATTTACTCTTGAGTAATTCTCAATTATCTTTGAGTAATTGATGTATCAGCTTCGAAAGCATGAAAAATCTACGAAGTTTCGTAGATAGGCAAATCCGAGCGTAGTATGTACGAGTCTCAATTGATTTTCGACCCTATCTAAATAGCTGGGTCGAAACCTATTACTGCCTCAGTGAGATCAGCTGCCCTGATCGATCTTCGTCCTGGTCTTCTCTTATCATTTGCAGGTCGTTACCGGAGTAGTACCCTATTTAACAGGCCACAGTCCTTGTTAGATCGTGTGTGTGGTCCTTATACGATCTAATCCTTATTTCTATATTATAGTCCATCCCTGATTGATCGAGAAAATCTCCGACAAGCCTCAGAGATAATGGATTTAGTGACCAAGTTCGAATCCCTACATGAGTCTCGTAGTAGTACAGCAAATAATTTAAAATGAAAGCTCTTAATTGAACAGTAATTGAGCTTCTGAACACGGTAGTACGAGGATAATAGTGAGAATTTGAAAGTTTGTAATCACTGGATTATTATTTTTTTAGGTAAGCTTTTGAGCCGTGATTGTAGAGAATTCACATTAGCTAACCACTTTAGTGGATCTGAATCGGCCTTATCAATAGAATTATTGTAAATAGCAGTTTTTCAATGGGCACTTCGCCGGTTCTCTCCGATCAATCCCAGATTTTCCGGAGAAACAATCTAATAAAGTACGAGAGTCCTGGCCATGTTTTATTCAATAACTATAACTATGAGTATGACTATTACTATGACATGACTAAGTTATTATCAAAAAATGCTGGTCCTACGTTGAAGCTGTGTGTAGGGCATTTCCCTGTATAATTCAAACATAGTCTCGAGAATGTGTATTACTGAACTGTATGATTTTAATTTCTATTTTAGTACTAGTGAATTCACGGCACACAAAATATCCATTTTAATCTTGAATCCTTTTAGACTTAGAATATTTTGTGTATTTATTTGAACTGCTAAATATTCTTTTTAATTTCTGGAAGTAATACTAACCAGTAATAATTCAATGAATTAAAATTTTTTGAAGTTATTACGGGATGCGTGCTAATGGTATTTTAACCAAGATCACAAAGACTGAAACATTTTTTTCCATATTAATTTCATATCTGCAGTATAAAAAGTTTTCCAATTTTGAAGGCTATTTAATTTTATTTACAACTTTTCAAAATTTCAAGAGCCATAAACTGACTTGCAGATGTGCCAGAAAAAAAAGATGTGCCAGAAGGCCCCCTGCGTCTGAGATCATTCTCGTTCCCTCTCCCCTCCCCAGCCACCACCACCCCTCCCCGCCACTACCACCCCCAACCATACCATTATCCCGCCACCACCCTTCCTCCGTCCGGACATCAATTCCGCTGCCTGGCAACCATAGGCCTGACGTGCCCCATCTCCCATCACCCACCCGAGCACCAAACCACCACTCCATCCCCTCGCCAACCTTTTCCCCACTGCATTCGTTCAAGGGCTTAGGTGACTTATGGCATCAACTGATGTCACTACACTGCCTCTGAACGAGAGGTTCTAGAGTTCGAGTCCCGACGATGGCAGGATTTTCGACACTAGGTACCGAGAGCTCAGTGCATCAACTGATGTCACTTAAGCGTCTCTGACCGGGAGATGCTAGGTTCGAGTCCCGACGGTAGCAAGATTTTCGACACGCTTTTCAGCTAGGTCGAATTCAGTCGCTGTCTGGAGGAGAATTCTAGCGGCCGGCTGCTCTGATCGGTAGTTTTCCTTAGTTTCTTCTATCAATACCAGGCGAATACCGGAGCAGTACCCTACCAAACGGGCCACGGACCGCGCGCGATCTTTCCTTCCTTTTCCTTGTCCCATCCTCTCCCCTTTCACACACACTTACACTAACATGCACTACACTACCACAAATTCCGGGAGACCGGTTGGGAGCTTAAGAGCTTGTCCCAGCGGGGGCGGTGCCCCGCTGGTGGGAGAGTCCTGGTTAGGGGGACACCCCACTGGCCGACGGTAGGTCGGCGCCGGATCTCGTCATCCAGCGGGGGAAGATCACCGCCATCTCCCGAGAAAAAAACATGCACTACACTAACGGGACTAATGACCAAAGCAGTTGACGTGCCCGGAAACACGAAAAAATCAATCAGTCAATCAATCGACAGTAGGTACATAGCTTTGTCGAGTTCAGTCGCAGACTGGAGGGGAATTCTAGCGATCGGTCACTCTAATCGGTAGTTGTCTGTGGTTCCTCTGATCAACTTCAGGCGAATACCGAAGCAGTACTCTAACAAACGGGCCACAGACCGCGTGCGATCTTTCCTTCCTTTTCCTTATCCTATCCTCTCCCTTACACACTCTTTTATTTAGATGCATTACACTAATGAACTTGTTGGGAGACCGGTCGGGAGCTTAGAGCTTGTCCCCGCTGGGGTGACGCTATGCTGATGGGAGATACCTTGTGGAGAGTATCCCCACTAGCGGAGGTAGGTCGGCGCCGAATCTCGCCCACCACCGTGGGAAGAACACCGCCACCTCCCACGATAAAACATGCACTTCCCTTACGGAACTAATGAGCACAGCAGTCGACGTGCCCGGAAACACGAAATAATGAAAAAAATACTCCTTCCGTCCAGCTTTTACCACACACCCCGCCACCACCTGGTTCATCCCCGCCACCCTCTTCCCCGCCCTCCCGTCCGCGTCTACACAACCGCCCAACCTCAGCCCAGCTGCAGCCTATGGCCTGGCCGGCGAGTGATTCCTGCAAATAAACTCCAATTTCCTCAACTCGCGTTTCACGCAGCACTGAATTTCAGATTCTCTCTGATTAACCGTTGAAGAATTCATGAGCCCTGCGCCGCCCTGCGCCGCCCTACGCCGCCCTACGCCACCGCCGCCGCGGCTGCGGACCAAACAAAATGCACGCGCGCGCCTGCCTGGGGGCGGGAACGGCTCGCGGCGGAAGGCCAAGGGCGGAGGGCGAGGGAATGTGGTGGGGAGCGGAAGCTAATGGGCGGGGGAGGTCGGGGAATTCCGGAAGATGGAGATCGTAGGGCGAAGAGGGTGAAAGTCGCGTGAGAGTGAGAATCGCGAGGAAAGGAGAAATTTGGTGGATGGAAATCGCAAAGAAGAGGGTAAAAGCCGATGAGTTAGAAGCTTGTGGAAAGAAGAAATTCGGAGGTTGGAGATCGTAGGAAAGTCAACGGGTGACAAGCGGTGGAAAGAAGATATGCGGAAGATGAAGATGGAAGGGTGGAGGGTGAAAGTAAACGGGTGAGAACCGCGTGGAAAGGAGAAGTGTGGAAGATGGTGATCGCACGGTGTATGGTGAAAGTTGATGAGTGAGAATCGCGAGGAAAGGAGAAATTTGGTAAATGGAGATCGCAAAGTGGAGGGTAAAAGCCGATGAGTAAGAAGCGCGTGGAAAGAAAAAATTCGGAAGTTGGAGATCGTAGGGTGGAGGGTAAAAGATAATTGGTGAGGAGCGGTGAAAAGAAGATATGCGGAAGATGAAGATGGAAGGGTGGAGGGTGAAAGTAAACGGGTGAGAACCGCGTGGAAAGGAGAAGTGTGGAAGATGGTGATCGCACGGTGTATGGTGAAAGTTGATGAGTGAGAATCGCGAGGAAAGGAGAAATTTGGTAAATGGAGATCGCAAAGTGGAGGGTAAAAGCCGATGAGTAAGAAGCGTGTGGAAAGAAAAAATTCGGAAGTTGGAGATCGTAGGGTGGAGGGTAAAAGATAATTGGTGAGGAGCGGTGAAAAGAAGATATGCGGAAGATGGAGATGGAAGGGTGGAGGGTGAAAGTAAATGGGTGAGAACCGCGTGGAAAGGAGAAATGTGGAAGATGGTGATCGCACGGTGTATGGTGAAAGTTGATGAGTGAAAATCGTGAGGAAAGGAGAAATTTGGTAGATGGAGATCGCAGAATGGAGGGTAAAAGCCGTTGAGTAAGAACCGCGTGGAAAGGAGAAATGTGGAAGATGGAGATTGCACGGTGTGTGGTGAAAGTTGATGAGTGAGAATCGCGAGAAAAGTAGAAATTCGAAAGTTGAAGATCGTAGGGTGGAGGGTGAACCTCCCTCCCCTCCAGCAGGGACAAGCTCTAAGCTTCCGACTAGTCTCATGATATGTGCGGAAGTGTTGTGCATATAAGTGTGTGTGTGTAAGCAAGGGACAGGAGGAAAGGACAAGGAAGATAAAGGAATGGTCCGTGGCCATTTGTTAGGATACTGCCCCGGCACTCGCCTTGTGTTAATAGAAGAAACCTAGGAAAATTACCGATCAGAGCAGCCGGTAGGATTTTCCTCCAGACAGCAGCTGAATTCGACCTAGCTCTCTAACTAGGCTCTGACTCAGTTGCGAATCGAACTTAAGAACTCCTCGGTCAGAGGCACTGCAGGAACATCAGATGATAGATAGATAGGTAGATAGAAGCTTTATTCTACAAGATTTGGAGCACTCTGAAACCAGAATCCATCACTGCATTGATAGTTGCACTGGTTTTCGCTTCGAAACGTTGTCCAGAATGGAATGTCTTTTGCGCAACCAAGATACCACTTTTCCAGGACAGGAAGTCGGAATAGATTTGTACTAGGTTACCAAATGCTCTGCAAAAACTTTTTCTTCCAAAATAATTAATTTTTCTCCCGCTTTTACGTTAAAACAATTGAACAGAAGGTAGCATGAGCGATAAACTTCAATTCTGTCAGGCCAATCACCAAACGTTGACAATTACTACGATATTTATACGACAAAAGACGCACTACAAATATTTTCATACTGGACACACCATTCATATTCTTATTGTTTAATCTTTTGGTAATATGATTCTCACAAAATTATTGTGATTGAGGAAAAAGTAGCATCCACACTTCAACAGAGAAATACAATTTTCCCTCAATGTGATTCAAGTGCTCAGGATTCAAATGTACACCTGATAAAAAATCTAAAGATTTTTCTCCTTTGGTGTATACACCGCTATTTAGTAAGTGTATCGAAATATTGAATTTTAAACTGTGCTCTAAGATCGATTCACTACAAAAATGTATTTGACCCTTCATATTTCATTAACGTTTAATGCAATAACCGAAATTACGCCAGAATATTTCCGATCTTGTCGCCTGCACCGCCGATCGCGTGTCCTCTGTATCTCTGCTGAAGTCGGAAGCCCGCGAGAGTGCGGCTCCCTGAGAATTTGCTTTGGACTCGAGCGGCCGCTGCACGAATTTCTGCCCGGCGCCGCGCCGCCGCGCTGCCAGCGCCGTCGAGTGTTTAATGAATGGGCCGCTCTGCGGCACCCACATCACAGAGCTCGGAGCGGGGCGGCGGGGGGGGGACGAGGTGAGGGAGAGCGGGGATGGAGGGAGAAGGGGTGGGGCGGGGTGCAGTGGGACGAGAGGGAGCGGGGATGGAGGGGTGAGAGCTGAGGAAAGAGATGAGGAGCGGGTCGGGGCGGGCTGAGAAAGAGCGGGGATGGAGAGGTGAGAGTTGAGGAAAGAGATGTGGAGCGGGAGGGGGTGGAGCGGGCGGGGAGGGACGGGGCGGGGCGGAGCGGGACGGGACGGGGTGCTCCGCTCCGGGGTGAGGTATACCGGATATGGACGAATGAAAGATGAAGAATGTGGTACGGAGCGTGGCAGGGCGAGGGGAAACGGAGCGGGGTAAGGAAGATCGTGGAAGGAGAAGTGAGAGATGAGGAAAGAGGGGACGGGGCGGAACGGGACGAGAGCGTAGGCTGGAGGAGTGAGAGATGAGGAAAGCGGTGCGGAGGAAGGCGGACGGCAGTGGTGCAGATTGGATCGCGGGAAGGGGAGAGTAGGAAGGGATAGGACGAAGATGGAGGGTGGAGAGGTAGGAAAATCGGAATGGAGCGGAGCGAGTAAGGAAAGGCATAGAGCGGAGAGGAGTAGGCTAAAATGGATGGGATAGAGGTGGATGGATGGCTTGGGCTGAGGGGCGGGAATGTTCTAGACAGAGGAAAAACGGATCGGGGTGAAGCGGAAATGCGGAGACCGTGTGTAGGAACGGGCCGAGGCTGGAAAGAGCAAGGCATTGAGCGGAGCGGGGATAGGCGAAAATCCATATGATAGAGGTGGGGGATGGGTTGGTCCGATGGGCGGGAAAATTCTAGGGAGAGGAACAACGGATCGGGGTGAAACGGATATGCGGGGACCGTGTGTAGGAACGGTACTAGCTGGTCAGAAAGGGGTGGGGCCAGAGTGACGGGAGGCTGCGTGGAGCGGGCCAGGCTGGGGCAGAGCGGAGCGGAGGCGGCGGTGGGAGAGGGAGCGAGAAAGTGAGAGGGGATGGGCGGGTCCGATGTCTCCGGGGAGCGCCGTTCTATAAAATCGATTCCCCCACAATGCACGCGGCACAATGGCTCATGCGTGAGCTATCACTGCCGGCGGTAGCTGCGGCCGCGCTCGCTTGCGCCCGCCCCCTCCCCCTCCCCCCTCCCCCTCCACCCAGCCCCGCCCCCCTCCCCCACCCCCGGCCCGGCTATGCCGCACGGCCTCGCTCTCTGCACCGCAAACGCCTCTCCTGCACTGCCTGCTCCTCCTGCTTCGCTTGACCACACCCCCTCTCCCCTTCGCATGGAGTTTTGACCAGTGAGGAATATCAGTAATGCGGTAAACAAGGGGATGTTTAGGTGTTCAAATTGCTATTAATAAAAATGAATCAAACACATCCGCCACTTTAATCCTCAATATCATATTTTCTTGCTCTCTAATGCTTCTATTTTTCAGCTCTCTACCTCGCTGGATCTCTTCGTATTCTTCCTAGCCATTCACATTTTTACCGATACTCTTATCAATGTGATAAGGAAATAGCATGAAGGAATCTAAATTAGAAACTAGTGGTGCTACAACAGCACATACATTCTCGCGTTTATTACTAAAATTGCAATTTTCGAAAATGCAGAGAGTTTACCGCGGAGAAGACCTGTGCCATTACTTTTCGCGAACCTTGTTCTATTCGTGGGACAAAAATGTGGAGCAGTTTTTGATAATTTTTGTTATAATTTGCATTAATTTTAGGGGGAAATATAGAGAACTCTACTCGTGTTTTGAAAAAATTGTGCATGATTTCTTTTAAGGCAAAAATCTGAATATTCAACATTGTACTTTTGCAATGTTTACATTTACAATTTTCCAAATAACAGAGAGTTTGTCCAAAATAGGACTATTACCAAAGTTTTTACAGACATTTGATACACGCGAGAACAAAATTT
Organism: Teleogryllus occipitalis; assembly: GCA_011170035.1. NCBI lineage: Eukaryota > Metazoa > Arthropoda > Insecta > Orthoptera > Gryllidae > Teleogryllus > Teleogryllus occipitalis. The sequence goes on along the minus strand of BLKR01000226.1, from coordinate 626,508 downwards.
GAAGAAATAATTTTGAACCCTTTTTGAGGAAATATCGGTTTAAAAATCGTCTTAATTTCACGCACAATTACTCAAAAATCAAAATATCCGTTTCTAACTCAAAGAGCGTCGAGTTCCTTTAAAATGATCGATGACTATCAATTTTGGAGAACATCAGCTGGTTTTGGCGCTAGCATGCTCATTGACCGACAAGCGAACATTGACCATAGACGGGTGAACAGACGGACCGACAGACGTTTTGCCGTCAAGACATTTTTGTCAGAAATTTGCTTATTTTCGTCGCATGATTAAAATACTTTCTCTTGTTACTAAGTAAGGTAGACAAAGAATTATCACCAACATGCAATCATCGGTGTCATATTCTTTCCTACTCTCTGGACTGTTTTCCATCTACTTTTTATTTTATTTTCACCTGCTTTCTTGCATTCAAACTTTTCCCATAGTTAGAAGAAAATATCGGCTCTGTGGCACTCAAGAGGACAATTAACAAATAAATTAAAAATAATATATCGAATTAATATCAACAATCAAACCAAGTTAACCATCAGTGTTGTTAGTTTTTTTCTCTTTATATATATTTCACTTCCCACTCTCCATTCTCCCAATATCATCTTTCCTCTCAGCGTACTCTTCCATTCCACTATTTGTTTTGAGATTTGCCAGAAAATAAATTTTCTGAGATATTATTATTATATACTAGCTGACCCGGCGAACTCTGTTCCGCCTTAACAGCCGGTCCCATCTTTTTCTCACGTCGCACTCACAGTGAGAAACTGTACTATCCTCGTTGCACTGCGTACGAGCAAAAACGTGCGTTCTCACACAGGAACGCTGTCGAACGGGATAAACAGTATCCTATGTCCGTCTCCTGGCTCTAAGCTTCCTGCTCACCAATTTTCAGCCAAATCGGTACAGCCGTTTTTATTTATTTATTTATTTATTTTACGTCAAAAAAAACAGTTAAAAACTGCGTATGACGTGCTATGGGGAAAAGTGAATTGTGTGCACATTTTCAAAATTCTGTGATCCCTACACTAAGTCATATACTACTTAAATTTTGAATTTTTGAGTTATAAATAATGTAACTAACACGACTTTCTTTTTATATATATATATATATATATATATATATATATAGATATAGATATAGATATAGATATAGATATAGATATAGATATAGATATAGATATAGATATAGATATAGATATAGATATAGATATAGATATATGGATAGATAGATAGATATAGATTAATTAAAGAATCCTGAGTACACTAACTGAGTCTTTAGTGTCATCATTTTTCGTTGGCCGACTCTTTTCAAAGAATCCCCGTTTCTGCTCGCTGATGCACTTATCCTCTTTTCTCCCTTCTTTTCATTCATCTCTTTTCGATCAATATTTTGTACATTGTCAATCGAGAAAATTGAAGGTTCCAAGATATTAAAATTAAAGAATGATATATTAAGGAGTTAATTATCATTGGTCTCATATATCAATGAGGAGACCATCATCATAGGCGTAATTTATTTTTTGATTCATTTTACTTTCGTTTCCTTTCTCCTTTTAATCTTTTTTCTCTCTTCCTTTCCTTCAGCTTTTTCTGCCCAAAATTTTGGTTACAATAAATTCGGCAAAGGAAATGTACGAAGTAATGAAGATGAGAAAATCCTGATTTGACAGAAAACGTTATTGATAATTGGCTTTTTCAGTTTTCTTTATCTCCCTTTTCTTAAAAGCAATTCTTCTATTCTCCTTTTGCATTTCTCTTCTTCCCACTCATTTAGTTCACGATCCTCATTTGCTGTTATAAAAGAGGATATTAATTAATTACTAGTTAAATAAAGTCAGTATCTATTGTTATTCTCATTATATGTGTTTCTTTCTTGCTACCTGTTGTTTCTCATTCTCATCTTCCTTTTTTGCCTGACCTTTTCACCTACACTTTCCTTCCATTTTCCTAAACTTTACTTTTCTTTCTTTCGTCTCTTTAAATTATAAATTCGCTATTAAAGCATTGTTTGTTTTCAGAACAAACATTGTTTTCATCATTGACAATTTCATCTTTATTTCGATCTGACAAGTTGTTTTTGTTGCGTGGGATTCATCATGATTGATGCTATTTGCAGTAGTTAAAGAAGTGGCATTCATCAGTGGCAGTTAAAGAAGTGGCATCAGAAAAATTCATTCGATGCGGCATATAAATAAAGAAAATGTTGGCAAACTTCTCTTATTCCTTTACAGTCCTTTTCTTTAACATCCCTATAATCTCAACTGTTTAAACGTCTTACATTTCCACTTCAGATTTCGCAATATTCGTTTAGATTTATCCTTACATGATTTAAGACTTTGTGGATTTTATAAAATGTAAACTTTCTTGTTTAATACATACTCATAATGTGTATGTGTAGAATCTCGGAACCCAGAAAATAACCTTATATATTCCCTCATGAACGACAATATATTTCAACCTCTAACCAGAAATAAGATCACCCCTTTATTGTGGAGTAGCCTCCCAGGACCATAAATACTAATCTGAATGTCTAAAGCGCAAGTTCAGCGTCTGCAATAACCTCAAATGAAGTGATGTAACGTTTTTAGGGAAGACTGGGAAGGAAAGGGGTCACCCCCAGCGATATGACGAATTAAGCCCCAAGTGCCCGTGCTTCGTAATATCGCTTAATAGGCGTCGGGTGGGGCGTTGGGTCGCTTTTTAAGCGGCGCTTAAGAGACGAAGCGGAATCTCAGAATTACGCCGCCGGGCATAATAACAGTCTGCTCCCCGCGGCCATCTTGCTGATCCGCCCTGGAGACCATGTGTCCTCATTGCCCGGCCGTTGACAGAAGCCGGGGTGCTGACTGGGTTTGTGAGACCCCCGTCATCATACGCGTACGACGCGCTGCTTCCCGTGTCAGCCCAGCCATCGTCGTGAGGATATGTAACCGCCAATTCAAATGTGAGTTTTGTCATCTTCTTCCTAAAATCTCGCTCGTGCTTATGACATATCCCGAGGGTGGCTCTTGACTTCAGAGGTTGATGATATATAAAATTAAATTGGAGTGATTTACTTAATAATAAGAAGGGATGGTCCACTGCTGATGTAAAAATGAGTTTGATGCATATATTACATGAATTACAACCTAAATTTGGATTTTAGAAATAAATTTCTGAAAAGTTATTTCTGGAGTGTACTACTGTACGGAATACGTGAAGGATGGACACTTGTGCAAACGGCCAGAAGTCGTTTGGAAGCTTGTGATATGTGGTTGTCACGAAAATATTGAATGTTCCCTGGACAGAAAAAATTATAATAATGTATTTCTTTTTAAATGAAGGAGAAGATATCTCTACAAAAAACCATTTGGAACAGGAATGGAAAATTGTTTGGTCATATTTTTAGACATATACAAATCTTAAGCACAACTTCGGACTGCACAAGTATTGGAAAACGAGGATGAGAAAGACCTAGAACGAAAATTCTAGAACAACTTTAAACCGAACTACTGTTCAGGAACTATGCAGAGATGAAGAGGACAGCGGAGACTGAATGCCATGGCGGCAGAGGATGATGATGATGATGATGATGGTGATGATGATTACATGAATGCAACCAAACACTCCCCCATAAATTAACGAAATGGGTGACGCTCTCCCCTTAACGAAATACTTCACTCGTTAGTTTTCCTTATAATTTTAAATAAATATTGTTTATATAACTACAGTCGACTCCGGTTATAGCGAACTTCGGGGACTAACAGTTTTGGTTCAGTATATCAAAGGTTCACTATATCCGATGATGTCAAAATGAAATAGAAATTCTCCACAATTATTGATTTTATTAATATAGAGATACAGCAAAATTCATTAACAGCACAAACTGAAAATTTCAATATCTTCATTTGCCCTTAAAAAATCTTTTTTTTTCAATTATTTGCTTCGTACATTTTTTGTTACAAATTTCTGTAGATCCTTCTCCAGAGTTCGTGCTCTCTTGATTGTTGATTCTGCATTGTCCTCTGTCTTGTCTCGAAATGAGGTCTTCATATCTATCAATGCCTCTTGCATTGTTAAAGCACCGTCCCTCTCTCCGAAGGCCCTTCAACTCGCCTAATAACATACGAAATCCAAGTCTTATTTCCTACGTTCACTATAGCCGAGGTTCAGGTTTACTATAACCGAGTCTTCTTATGGTTATTTGTAATGTAAGTGAAACGGGACCGGTGACTTAAGTTCACTATAACCGATGGTTCACTATATCCGAATTCACTAAAACCGGAGTCGACTGTATTTACAATTTTACGTTTGCCGTGCCTGATTCACAAGTTTCTCGTGAAGTCTGCTCCAACATGCCTTCTGGGATCTTACCAGTAGAACACACCAGATGTGCAAAAGCGAACTCGGCTGATCCTAAAACTCGCGCCAACCACCCTTAAAATGGCAAATCTCGCCAACCTGTGTTCTGCTGCCATCACTACTCTCAAAATAATAATTCGTCACCACTTACCACGCCTTTCCACCATCTGCCATCACCCATTACTGTTATCCATAACCACCATTCATCACGGTCCACTTCGATATCCTCCGCCGCTCTATATTAGCTGGGAACATTCATAATTGATCATCACAGTCACTAGTTGTCACTCACAACGATGTCATTACCCGTCAGTGCCAATCAGTAGTTGCAATCACCACCAGCTACAATGCACTGTTCTAGGTCGAATTCGGCTGCTGTCTGGAGGAGAATTCTAGCGGCCGGCTGCTCTGATCGGTAGTTTTCCGTGGTTTCTCCGATCAACACCAGGCGAATGCCGGAGCAGTACCCTACCAAACGGGCCACGGACCGCGCGCGATCTGTCCTTCCTCTTCCTTGTCCTATCCTCTCTCCTTAAACACACACTTACACTAACATGCACTACACTACCACATACTCCAGGAGACCGGTCGGGAGCTTAGAGCTTGTCCCGGCTGGGGCGGTGCCCCGCTGGTGGGAGTGTCCTGGTTAGGGGGAAACCCCACTAGCCGACGGTAGGTCGGTGCCGGATCTCTCCATCCAGCGGGGGAAGACCACCACCATCTCCCGAGAAAAAAACATGCACTACACTAACGGGACTAATGACCGAAGCAGTTGACGCGCCCGGAAACACGAAAAAATCAATCAATCAATCAATACAATGCGCTGTTCTTCGCTATTTCTCTTTATTATTCTTCAACACCCAAAACTGTATAGTGCCATCCATTATTATCATTCGACTTTCACCATTACTCATTAAAAGCCGCCATCCTCATCCTCACCCATCATCCATCACCACCGATAGTATGCCAACTCCGCCTCTACTCGCTATCATTAGGTATTACTGGCCATTGTTCAACTCCATCTGCTATCGCTAGATAATATTCGTCATCACCTTTCGCGATTATCTCATTTCTCGCCACCAAATACTACCGTTCATCTCTTGTCAACATTCATTACCCTCCATCTCATATCCTTACCTAATCCTCGCAACCATTTCAATATTTTTCACAGCACAACTCAACACACAACTGCTTGCTTCTCCGTTCCATCGCCGCCACCAAAATCTTCATTCCATTACTGCCACTACCGTTTTCTTTCCCATCCTCACCACTTCTGCTTTCATTCCATCCCCGACATCTTTATTACAATTCCCGCGACCGGCATAGGAGGGTAAAAGGATCAAATAATGCCATTACTATTCCTCTGACTGGGAGATGCGAGGGTTCCAGTCCTGACGGTGGCAGGATTTATGACTAGCTGTATAGCTAGTTCGAGTTTAGCCGCTGTCAGGAGGAGAATTCTAGCAGCTGGATGCTCTGATCGGTATTTCCCCGTGGTTTCCTCGATCAACACTGCTCAGGCGAATGCCGGAGCACAAACGAAAAGGTCACAGACCGCGCGCGATCCCTCCTTTCTCTTCCTTACCCTTTTCTCGTCCCTTACACACATACAACACACATGCATTTCACCACCACACATGTCAGAAGACCAGTCGGCAGCTTAGAGCTTGTTCCGGCTGGGGCTGTATCCACGGGTGGGAGATACCTGGTTGGGGAAAACTCTTCAAGTCGATAAGTTCGGCGCCGGATCTCGCCATCCAGCAGGGAAAGTTCACTGTCACCTCCCGGGATAAAGCGTACACTACACTTACGGAACTAATGACATTAGCAGTTGACGCGCCCGGAAACACTTCTATATCAGTCATTACTCTCTTCGACACCATCGCTTCCATTCCTATATCCTCTAACACCAACTTCATTTCCATTCCCATCACTACCGTCTTACTCCATCCCCTCCATTCCCATCCCCACCACCTTTACTCCGTCCCCTCCATTCCCATCCCCACCACCTTTACTCCATCCCCTCCATTCCCATCCCCACCACCTTTACTCCGTCCCCTCCATTCCCATCCCCACCCCCTTTACTCCATCCCCTCTATTCCCATCCCCACCACCTTTACTCCGTCCCCTCCATTCCCATCCCCACCACCTTTACTCAATCCCCTCCATTCCCATCCCCACCACCTTTACTCCGTCCCCTCCATTCTCATCCCCGCCACCTTTACTCCATCCCCTCCATTCCCATCCCCACCACCTTTACTCCATCCCCTCCATTCCCATCCCCACCACCTTTACCTGTTCCCTCCATTCCCATCCCCACCACCTCTTTACTCAATCCCCTCCATTCCCATCCCACCACCTTACTCCGTCCCCTCCATTCCCATCCCTGCCACCTTTACTCCATCCTCCATTCCCATCCCCACCACCTTACTCCATCCCCTCCATTCCCATCCCCACCACCTTTACCTCCGTTCCCTCCCATCCCCACCACCTTCACTCCGTCCCATTCCCATCCCCACCCCCTTTACTCCGTCCCCTCCATTCCCATCCCCACCACCGTTACTCCATCCCCTCCATTCCCATCCCCACCACCTTTACTCCGTCCCCTCCATTCCCATCCCCACCACCTATACTCCGTTCCCTCCATTCCCATCCCCACCTCATCCGCCATCGTTCCCACCCCCGCCCCCAAAACGCCTTGGCGCGTCACCGCCACCTCCACATCGCTAAGACAAATGGAATCCACAGTTGCGCCCGGCGGCAGTCGCTGCCTGCCGTTGACCCGCACCGCCCCACCCCCCACCCCAAGCCTAATGCGTCTTGCTCGCGCTAACTGCCCCGCCGGATGAATATTTATGCCCCCGGCGATGCCCGAATGGTAAATACGAGGCCCCGCTCTGTTTCGCGGACGTCCCGCTCGCGCGCTAGTGTCAATATAGAAGCGTCGAGCGCATATTTCCGCCGATTTGCCTCCAATCGTTGTTGGAATTTGTAAATGCGCGCCGGCTAGAAATTAGAACTACACGCTCTGCCTGTAATCGTTCAAAACTGCGGTCACCGCCGGATTGGTTGGCAATGCACGATGGACAGGAACAGAGTTTGAAATGCAAGTCGATTACAATGTAATAACCTCATCGCGGGCTGATCGTGTTCCCTGCATTTTAAGATTTAAAATCCCATCTCTCATTTGCAGGCAGGCCGTTTTTTTGGTGAGGTTTTGGGTGGAGGTGTATATCGCGGTGGTGACATGTTTGGAAAGGTTGATGATTAAAGGCATTTTCTTTATTGCGCTCTTTAAATCACGTGTACATCTATATTAACTACCTGATTAGAAATTTGAGAGCAACATTAATATTTTTTGCTTTAAAATATTGAAAAGAATGTAAATAAATTTTAAATTTAAGAAAATTATTCACACATTTGTCTCTCGGGGAAATCTATCATTAAACATTAAATGCAATTTATTAAATTGAGCAGTTTTTGATTTTTTCTATTGGTTTACAATATTTCTTGGTAAATATAGAATAGATACATGCATAAAACGGATAAGAAGATACACGCGTATGTTAAGAAACGAATTTAGAAATACTACTTACCACCATTATTTTAAAAAATTAATGAGTTTCTTTCTTTGCATATCTCAAAATTTCTGTTTGTTGTATCTTAATGTAGAAATTGAATTATCCTTTTTTGCTTTTCGTCGATTGGAAATTTTTGTCGAGAAATTCCATTAACTGAAAGTATGATGGAGAATGTATGGAAAACGTTGACAAAAAACGATGGACCGGAACAGACTCAAATGCAAGTCGATTACAATGACTTCATTAAAGATACACCGTTTAATGCACTCTTCCACTAAGAGAGAACTACTTCACAATCTAATTACGAAATGTGAAGAATAAACTTTGTCACTTTCAAGGAGTTTTTCTGTTTCAAAGACAAAATATGTTAAAAATATTTCAAATTTGTGACAATTATTCATGATTATGTTCTCAAGTTAAACACAGTATCGAAAAATATGGCGTATTTCATTATTTTCTAGTATGTTTACAACAAACTTTGAAGAAAATACTTGATTTGTATTTTTGAAAAAACAGACAGGTTTTACAGTTTTGGAAAATGGATGGAATGGTATTTTATTTCATTACATTGTTGTTCTATAGGTACTAAATTCCAATCCGTTATTCAATTATTTCGAGATCATATGAGTTGGGTAATATGAGAATGGAACCAATCGTCCAACTTTAAGAATGTCACTGAGCGTAGAATAGGAAAGGACGGATGCTGCAAGGTTCGTGTTATTTTTTCCAGGTTTTGATCCACCATCCATCTCAAATTTATCGGATGAAACCACAATAATCACGAAAGATGACCGGCTGAGGTAGTTCAGAGTCACCATTATCGCTGGCAGTTTTGCGTACCTTCTCTGACGTTACAGACCGCGCGCCATCTTTCCTTTCTCTTCATACATACCTTTATTTGAACTGCAATTTGATATGACCCGATGGCAGTTAAATAACAATAATTACAATAATAATAACAGTAATAATAATAGTAATAATAATAAAGGAGTACAGTACAAGCCGATGATGCAATAATTACACTATCACTAATATTAAGTATTATAACAATTATTTCAACTCTGTCATGATATCCAATAATTGTATGTTGGTGATGCTAAAATTTAATACAAGCTACATAAATATTGGCTAAATTAGATTTTTTAATTCATTGATCGCGATCACTAAACTTCACTGCACTGCACTACAAAACTGTACTGCACTACTTCCTTGTTTTATCATCTCCCTTAATTCACGTAATTTAAACATATTCCCACTACCCTACCACACATGTCGGGATACCAGTCGAGTGCTAAGGGCTTGACCTGGCTGCGATGAGGCCCCATTGGGGAAAATATCTTCGGGAAAATCCTCCTCAAGCAGTCGTGTAGGTCGGATTAAAGCCTTTGGGATGGCTCATGGGCACCGTACTAGCTTCACATGCTGTGGTTCCGGGTTCGATTACCGGTTGAGGCGAAAATAGAGTTGAAGCTTTCCTTTAAAATCGTCCCAGTTCCACTAGCTGTGTGACGAAGAAACGCTCAGGCAGGCGGATCTTGCTAGTCACGGTGAAGAGAATACATCATGTTCGCCTCATGTCGCTCTTACCCCCAAACATAAATAAATAAATGTCTTTATTGGTGGCGAGGCTCAGGCCATTTAGCCTGCTCTTCCGCCTGACCACTTTCAGAATTTATACTACAATAGTATATAACAAAGGAAGTCATTCAATGAAAAATACGCACGCAATTTGGAAACATGGGAATTTAACTAGGCCCAGGCATGAGGGACACCGGTAACTGGCTACCAAAGTCGGACTACCAACCCAATAACGCCAAATACATACATATATTAAAATTTAATATTTTTTCTTTTAAAACCTGCAAAAAACTTTTAAATGCAAGTTATAACATATTTGGAACCCTTTACATTTAGCTTAAACCAAAGATCAAAAAATTTCGTTGAGTAGAAAGCTCAAATTTCTCTCTGAATGAATACGCTTGTTTTTTTAAATATATAGATTTCAAACAATTTTGTAACTATATTTCACTGAATAATAGAATTTCTATATTGAAATGTAAACGTAATTTGTGATAATAAACCAAACTACAATGAAAATGTGAAAATTAGAATTATCACATCTTTAAATAAATGAATCGCTATTGAGTATATATGGTGACATTTCAAATGTTGTTTGAACCTTTTCTACGCCTTCAATTATTATGCTAAATATTTATCTCTTTATCCATCCGATTTCTCAAAATTATGACTTTAATTCATTTAATACACTATTTTTTCAAAATATCAGTAGTTTCCACGTAATTTTTACTTACATTGTTTCCGTTTCCAGAGGGATGACTGAAACGTTTTGGTAGCTCCAGAGTATTACCGGAATATACCATACATTACGTAATATTACTTAATATTGCGTAATAAATTGAAGTAATATTACCCAACTCTAACCGATAATAAAAATATAGGAAAATATTTGTTGTTTTAGCTCTCCTAGTTTTTCAGATATTTATATACATATTTCATCTTCTTTTGAATTACCAAAAAATATCATTTTGCAGTATTCAATTTTTTTAGTAATTTTTATTTCTTAATTTTCAAATTAGATTTGTATAGTTACTTGACATTTTTGAGTTCTTCAATATCGTAAATCTTCAATCAAAACTAAATTTACTTTGTTTAAAAGTACGCGTACCTTTATTATTCCTAAGGATTTATGTTTATTAATCTACCATTTCATTAAAGTCTGTGATTAATCGAGATATCAATATTCGAAGTATGAACAAGAAACTACCAGCCATTCTCATAATCGACATCGCATCTGTGTCCCCGTAACCTTCCCTCCGCCCGCGTCCCTGGGTGCTGTACCTGCTGAAAAACAGCAGCTGTGGCCTCCATTTCCGTCTCCGCCCCCGCCCCCACCCCCGCCCCCGCCCGCGTCTTGGGAAGAGGGTCGACGGCTGGGGCCCAGGGAATTACAAAGATTAATAATTAACTTAAGTGCTCCGCGAGGAAGGAGGAAAAAGACACGTGGATAAAAGGAAATTGTTATGTAATGTTAGCAAGGTAAGCTTTGTATATTTTTTATTTCATTCTTTTGCATTTAAACATGAGGGAAAGTGGATTCTCTTTAAAATTCAGGATACCGGAGAAAGGAGGAAAAGAGTACGACAACAGAGAATGGAATACTGTACTTCTCCGCGTGGACTTGTCATTTCCCCAGGGCAAGGTGAAGCTGTTGTCCTAATGAAACGTAAAGTGTTTTAGCTGAAATTGATATAATTTCAGTATATTGTACTGCGTATAAAATGTGAATGTTCTATATTCCTCACAATATGTTATTTTTACTTACGCCGGAGTAATAAAAAAGTCCAGGGGCGAAAGGTGCCTAAAACAATTGTAATTTAATAATTAAAAACAAGTAGCTTGCAGCAGCGAAAGTATTACTGGAAAAAAACACACACACACAATTGTTTTTCAAAAAATAGTACTCACACTCCTCAAGAACAAAATAAAATATTATTGTTTTACGTAGCAAAAAAAATAAATATTTGTACGCAAAGTCTCCATGAATACTGCAATTAAGTAGTATAGTATAGTATACAGATTCATAGTGCCACACTTCTTTACATACCTACTAAGAATATCAACAAAGCTTCTGATTTAAAACGCCACCCTTTAATGACAAATATTTAATGGTTATGGACCTCTACCTTAGAGCCTTGCTATTGTACGACATCAGCTGGGTCGTAGACAGATACGCATTGGTTGTGAGAATTCAGTCGGTGTAGCCACTACAAGAACAGGCGAAATAACACAAACAATTACGCAGGCGCACGCACACACACACACACACACACACACACACACACACACACACACACACACACACACACACACACGCACGCACGCACGCGCGCACGCACGCGCGCACGCACGCGCGCGCGCACAAAACACAACGTCAGACCTAATTGGCACTCTCAGACCTAACTGGCCTAATTGGTATCTCTATGTATGTCAGTGCGTTGAATTCTAATCTGAAGCTAGAATTGCGCTATTACTCTCCAGATTTTTTTAAATCGCGAAAAACCACTGTGATATTGTATTTTTTGATTTCGAGGTTTCTTGTCAGATCCAAAGACTTGACACATGTTTCTGTATATATGATGACGCGCTGAATCCGAATCCAAAGCCTGATTAGCGCCACAACCTTCCAGTTGTTTTTTTTTTAATCGCGAAAGGGCATCGTGAAATTTACAATTTACGTGCTTTTTGGTGAAAAAAAACTGGATGTGATGGTGTAATTCTGGCTTCACATTTGGATTCAGTGCGTCGGCATACACAGAGAAACAGGGGTCAAGTTTGTGGGCCTGACAATAAACTCCGAAAAAACGGCGGTTTTTCGCGATTGTAAAAAAATGTGGAGGGTAGTGGCGCGATTTCGGCTTCAAATTCGGAATCAGCGCGTTGACATTCACAGTGTCAAGTGTCAAGTCTAAACATGTGTCAAGTCCTTGAGTCTGACAATTTTTTTCTGTGTGTACCTGTGTTATTTTCATTTTTCAGTGAATATAAAAACGTGTTTCATTTTTTTAAAAAAATATTTTCTACGATTTCTTGATATCTAACGAAACCACAGGCACCTCTCAAAAGGCAGGTGTTTGCATAATTTTCTTTCAATTTCTTCGCGCGTAGGAAATTAGTAATAATAACATTAAGTCGCAATAAAGAAAATCAGCGGAAAACATTTTGAACTACTCAAATGAATTTTGTGGTACTGAAAATGATGTAAATATGGTGTGATTTATTTATTTATTTATTCTTTATTTTAGATTCACGTCGGAAGCAATTGGATTTGCAAGTACGCCTGCATGTATTGGTCATAATAATGAAGTTTCGTGATCATTTACAAGATCCTGGTGCCGAAAAATTCCTTTGTAGCCTTTCTGATAAAATATATTAGAAAATATTATCTATTTTCAAAACGTACTATTTTTCGGTCAATGTAACGCAACGCGTTTATGGTTAACCCGCAATTGATTCGCGCGGGCATTATAATAATTCCATGGAGAGAATCGGAACGAACGGTTCAAGGACGAGCAGAGGCGATAGTTTGCCCGCGGCCGCGAGGGCCAGCGGCCGCGAATGGAGCAGAGAGCAGCGGTGATGTCGTGGTTGCGGAAATCCGACGCCTTCGAGCGGTAAAATGTTTTGAATGCAGCGTAAAGTAATAGAAGTAAACAACAAAGGATCGTGTGTAGCACGGAACTGTAATATAGTGACTGTATTATGTTCGTTATCTAGTTGAAAAAGGTGTGAAATAGGTGCACACGTGCATCGTGCATTGAGCACGGGATGATTGAGGGAGAATTACAACAAAAACAGACGTTAATTGGATTAAAAGCAGCGGAAGTAGTGGCAATAGACAAAGCTGTGTGACATTTATCTACGCTGAGGTCGAAATAGGTACTGAGAAACCCAGAGTGAGAGACGAAAATGAAGCATAATTTATAGGAATATCTGGCACAGCATATCATCACACATAACACGTAGAACAACTTAACATCTCGTACGGGTCCGTGCAAAGCACTGTTAATTTGTAAATGAGACGTACAGAAAGAATTGCCACCGTATTTGCATCACACCACGTACATGAAAAAATTATATTTGTGCAGTTTTTGAAAACTAGAAAAGAATGCATCAAAGTTGCGTTTTGGCCTACGTCAGTGCATTTTGTGCATTCAGAGCATTATTGCCTGTACTAAAAGATTAAAGAAACAAATTGGAGCCTCATTGAGAAAATCTTGTTTTTAAAATTGTCTTTATTTCACTCAACATTATTCGAAAACAATTTTGAAAATAATTGTACTTAGCTTTATTTGAAGATCTAATTTTCAAGAACTAATTTTACCCAGAAGAAAAATTTCTGTCTTCAATATTGTAGTTCTAGTAATGCGCCGAAAATGTTTAAACTTAAGAAAGTTTTGAAAGTTCAAAGAATTCAATCATTTGGCGCCGTTTTTGTGTGCGTATTTTCCTGTATTTGATAAAAAAAAAAGTAATCCAAAAATCTGGGACTATTTTTAACAAAAAATTGAAATAGTCCTTCAGGCTTCAAGTACCGCCCAAAAATTAAAACATCCGTTTCAAATTCAAGGAACCGCGCCATCATCCAGTTCGTTCGTGGAATATCAATTTTGTAGAAAGGGTTTAGCCGCTATCGTTGTTCGCAGATAGACAGGCAGGCAGACGTTTTAACGTATTAAGGAATCACAAAACATGTATTGCGATCCTACAACGAATTAGAGGAAGCAATTTACTATGAATAGGTACATTAATTATTAACTTTTTTGGTCTCGCGGGACCTACAATACCTTTTTTCTGTCGAAAAAACTCCTTTTCATTGCTGCAGCACTACCTAACTTTCTCTGTATTTGTACTATTAGTACGTAAGAAGAATGCGAGAAAATAAAATACATTGAATCGTTAACTGCTAGACTAATTATTGGTTTCTAAATAATCGTTGCTATCATTTGTTCGGTTTGATCCTAGTGAACAGAAAACAAATATGTCCCTTACAAGTGAGCATATTGTGCCAGCATTGGACAAACGAAAGCAATGAAATTATCTCTTAATTGTCTATGCAATAGATACGACGAAATTCATGAATATTTAAAACTTTTAATAACAGAGTAGTTTTCAATTCGTGTTTTGTTTTATACATGATATGTACTCAGAGCCCTACGGGATCATATAATTAGTTCTACGAAAAATGGAAGTGAAATGCCCTGCGGGATGTGTAGTTTGTGTAAATATTCATTTATAAAAGGAATATGAGTACACAAACAATTTTTAAACAGAGATCCTTATTTATATTGAAACACTTTTTGTAGAAATTGTGAATATTCAGCAATTTCTACGTGGAATGAGGATTTTAGTTACATTTAAGTACATTCGATTAGGAACATTACAATCCTGACGCACTTTACTGCTTTTTCGCCTCACTAAAACTGACTTACGATGTTTATTTATACATGTACCTCAACAATTTCAGGCAGACAATACCTATGTTGTAAACATTCACATCTCTCCGTTTAACGTTTCAGGATCTTTCTGGCTTCATTGTCAGGTAAAATTACTGTAATACACATATAAACATAAATTAACAATAAATAAAAATATAAAAAATACAATTGGATATTTAGATTTTCTATAGTGATAAACCAGATTTGAATTGAGTTAATTTGAATAAAAACAAATAACAGACATAAACTTCTTTTGTACAAGTTAATGATACTATTCGGTCGAAAGTTAGGGATGAACTGGAGACTAGTTGGAAAAATTATAGACATGTAGCAGTAAAAGCTATTGAACTTCAGAGCAATTATTTTTAACATTCCAATAAGACCCTTAGGTTAAAAAAATGTAATGAAAACAAAAATCTTCATACAAGATATATTTCTTTAGAAAACAATTCAGCGATCTGAGCTGTATATTTCCACATGTTTGTAATGGAAATAATATTGCTGCTGTTTTTATAAGACCAACCATACCATTTTCTTTTTCGTGATATCATTTAAAATATGCTTGTTCACCGAGGTTTGTACACATTCATATGAACATTAATACTACTCGGTGAAAACGTATTGTAAAGCTGCAGGGAAAAGTGTAAATATTTGACAGAAAATTCAATTTCGTTTTTTGTGTCCCTAATAACGACAGTGATTTTTCTTGCTTCCACATGTACAAAATTACACTCTCAAATATTTAGTGTCGCCATTCACGTTTTGCGAGTCCTTGATACCGAAAAAACCGGGAGCGGTAGCTCAGTGCATCGACTGATGTCACTCCAGCGCTTCTGACCGGGAGGTCCTAGGTTCGAATCCTGACACTAGCTTTTCAGCTGGGTCGAATTCAGTCGCTGCATGGAGGAGAATTCTAGCGGCCGGCTGCTCTGATCGGTAGTTTTCCGTGGTTTCTCCGATCAACACCAGGTGAATGCCGGAGCAGTACCCTACCAAACGGGCCACGGACCGCGCGCGATCTGTCCTTCCTCTTCCTTGTCCTATCCTCTCCCCTTACACACACACTTACACTAACATGCACTACACTACCACATATGCCTAGAGACCGGTCGGGAGCTTAGAGCTTGGCCCGGCTGGGGCGGTGCCCCGCTGAAAGGGTCCTGGTTAGGGGAAAACCCACGGTGTAAGATATATAGGTGTGTTCACTCCCAGTTCCAAGTTGAAGCTAGTGTGAGGCTAGTTCTCGTAGTTCTCGCATATAAGCGCTGCGATCTGTTTGGGTATGACGTAGCATGACCATGATCCATTTGACAGCTCCGTGGGCAGCTGATTTCAAATTTCAAATCAGAGATTTGTCGTGTTGTGGTGGAATTGCGACTGTCAAGTAGAGTGAACAGTTTCGAAAATGGGTAGAAGATGTTTTGTAAAACTGTGCAGTAGTGACAGCGCAATATGTAATTCACAGGAAACTGCTTTATTTTGTGTCCCCAAGCAAGAAGATACAAGAAAGAAATGGGTTGAAATTGTTCCCCAGAAAAAAAGAAAGTTGAGAGAGAGCGATTATGTCTGCGAAAAGCATTTCAACAGTGAAGAGATCATTGTTATGCGAAATGCTGTAAGTACATATTTCAAGAATTTATCATATACTGTGAATGAGTTAATAGTAAAATAATTAATTTGTATAATCACATACTATCAACGTTGAGAAATGTAACCTATGTAACTTCATTATTTATATCAATTAGAAAAAAAACATTCACAATTATCCAAGTTAAAGAACATCCACATATAATCAAAGAATATAAATGTATATTTTTTAATACTAAATTATTAAAAAGTTTTCAGAAGTCACTAGGAAAAAACTTAAACCAGAAGCTGTTCCAAGCAAAATCAAACTTGATGATTCTGGGAATTTTTACAATGGTATGTATTTTAAATAGCATTAAAAGTAGATAACTTTTAGAGGACATGATTTAGATGACAAGAAAATAGGATTGTTCATAATTAAAATTGTAATTTTTAAGACTTTTAAATGTAAGAATTCATCTATTTATTTTATATTTCCGTAAAACTGTTGTACTTTCAGCAGATATTTTGGATGCAGCAGATGTAAGGACTGAGGCAATGAAACACCATGCCCAGGAAATATCTGGTGACTATGATCCTCATAATGTATATGTTATTGGCATGATAAAATTCAAGTTGCTTATTGTATATTATTGTTTAATATCATTTTTTCTAATTATAATGAATAACAAGTAATGTATAACTGCAAAAAGTGTAAATTGCTATTTCATTCAATAAAAAATATATTATTTTAATACTAATATATTTTCAGTAGATGATAATGAAAAAATGAATAAAAGTAATAATAATAATAAAAAATTTAAAAAACCTGAGGTTTGCAACATTTAAAACACTAGAAGTTTTGCTCCTGAATTCTAGAAAACTTATTTGCATCGATAAATGAACTGTGGGTGTGATTTTTTGTATTGCTAACAAAATAGTAACACACTCCCAGCTCTACTCCTACCAGTACTAGCCAGAGCTCAACAATACGTGCGCATAGGGAAGCTGCATTTATATCCAAAAGCAAATCAAGGAGCCATTTCCGAATTTCCTTGATGGGTCGAAAAGAACTGGACATAAAACCTCATCAAAGTGGGGGTTATTGACCCTCAAGCTGAAGTACATTACTTGTTTCAGGCATATTGTCTTTTTTATATAATACAATACAATACAAATGTGAACTAATGCATTGTATATCATTGTTTTGTTAAACTAAACATTATTTTTCTTTTTGATGATCAGTATAGATTCTAATTGAATAGAAACAGTTATGCAGCAGAAAAGATTTTACTTGTAACTTAAATTTGTGTACTGATTTTAATTGTTTAATGTCATCTGGCAATAAGTTGTAAAATAACATACCCATAATAATATAATATATTTGTCACATAAATACAGCATAAGCCATGTATGACAAGTCAGGACATTATATGATCATACAATGTACAATGCAAATATTATATATTATATAAAGATTTCTTGTTGTGAGCTGTTGATACTGACGCCTGATGAATGTCATTTCTTTGACATGTTTCGTAGTAATGAATATCGGTATTGTGTGAAAATATGATTTGTAAGTAATCATCAGTAATGGAATAAAATTTATTATTTATACAATCTCAAAAGAATGTGCAAAATTATTATTGCAAATGACTATTTCTTATTATAAAATTATTAATTATATTGAAATTGTCTTCACAAATGATCCAGTACACTGCAATTAAGTACAATCCTATTGATTGATTGCTGACATTATGGGTTGCAAAGAAACGTGACCATCACTTGATTAATAGTAAATCACAGTTGAAGTGTTTTTCGTAAAAGTAATCCTTGTTTATTATTATTAATTATTATTATTAATTATTATTATTATTATTATTATTACTATTATTATTATATTATTATTTTTGTTTTTCTCTTAAGAATAACCTCACCTCCTGGTTTAAAATGCAAATCTTCAATCGGTGGTAAATTTTAAAAAAATAACACCTCTGACGCACATTGTAATACGTCTAAATAGGCTTTAATACATTTACGTTAGCGTTTCTCCGATTGACAAAAATACTACGCTGGAAACGTGAGCAACACCATGCCGACCATCACCTGGCCGGCCATTTTGCCCAAACCGATCGTGCGCACCGTACGGACGAGTTAGGAACTAGCCTCAAACTGGCTTCAGAAAATCTGCCCAAAAGGCGGCTAGTTGACACACCTACATATCTTACACCGTGGAAAACCCCACTAGCCGACGGTAGGTCGGCGCCGGATCTCGACATCCAGCGGGGAAATATTACCACCATCGCCCGAGAAAAAACATGCACTACACTGACGGGACTAATGACCAAAGCAGTGGACGCGCCCGGAAACAGGAAAAAATCAATCAATCAATCAATCAATACCGAAAAAGCTGTCTTCGGCAATACGCCTGTCAATCTGCTTGTCCCTACATTCGATTTTCATCAAAATTGATCCCCAATTTCTGTTTGATGCAACACCTCAGTAATTTGAAATGAATATTTTAATTTTTGGGAGTGAAATACATGAATCACAACAATGTATTCAAACTTTTGTGAAAATATCTTCAAGTTTATTATTATCTTGCTAGTTGCCAGCAATGTACGCTCATAAACGAGATCGGATTTTCATGAAACCTTTAAATGAAATCGAAAATTCCACAAGTTTAATACTTTTTAACATTTTGTCCCTCAGTGTGCAGTAGAAGTGTTTTAACTGTATATTGTTACATTTTTATAATGTCCATATATTATGCCTGACTTTATTAAAAATTAAATTTTTTATGGAAAACCTTTTAGTTGATTTAAATTCGCGATCGATTCAAAATTCGACCGTTCAGTTTTCAATTCTCAACGCTTTCCCGAGCATGCAAGCGGCACGGCCGCGACGTAACCGCCGGGCGACCTGACAAGTGCTGCCCTCTGGTGAAGCGCGCACTCACTACACCTCGGCTGGTGTTGGAGCCGTGGCGGAGGCCGGGGCCGGTGCGGGCTGAGCCGACAGTCTGCCGCCAGCTGCCTCGAGAAGCTAATCGCCTCTGAGCTCCTCAACTACGAGTTCGGGGCAAAGCGGCGGTCGGCCTTTGCACGTCTAGAAAATGGCATTTTCGTGTTACGAAGTAAAACCACGGACGCCCAGATGTACCTAACGTATGCCGAATTCACTCGGAGATTTCGACAAATTATGTTCAGAATCGTTTCGTATCATTTCGAGGTGACCCAATCACTGCTGTAATCCTTGGAAATTATGTTTTGTCGTATTATATGTTCGTTTGTAAACAGGTGATGTAACGCATTGTATCAGTCGATCGTAGAAAAAAGCGATCTTGATGTGAGCTTTGTTATTATAAATTTGTAGCGTTATATTTTTTCTCAGAACTTCACAAAACTTGTACGTTCACAGAACAAATCTTATTATCGTGTTGCAGTGGCTTTGACACGTGGATCAACAATTTGATCTACGTAATTAACTATATCTCTGCGTAATATTTTATTAACATGGCCCCTCTTTGTTCACGAAACGGGCGCCTCTTTGTCCTCGTTACCACTCGAAATTCTTAGTTTCACAGAAAAATTGAGTCCCGCGTTTCGTAAATTCTCATAAGAAGTACACTGTACAATAATATATTCGCGGGTGCCTCAAAAACAAGACTACCACAAGAGTAAGTTTATTGGAAACTTGGCAGGAAAACTTTTGATTGGCGAAGAAAGAAATCATTGTAGTGATTTATATTACCCCAAAATGTGCTTTTATTTTACACTTTCCTCTTCTGTTAAAAGCTGTTATTGTTGATATATTATTTACGTACTATTTAATACAATTAACAAACGACTGTTAAAGTAGTTAGCTGATATTCATGTCAAAGCCAATTTTGAATGTGTACGAAAATCAGAGCCTAAAAATATTCTAATAAGGTTCAGAAACTCTATAGACGAAAATATAATAGATGACGTTGGTACAAATTGCCAACTTTTCAAAACGTTTTACTTTAAACACTCCTTATTAAATCAAAACTAGAAATAAAAAGAAGACCGATATTTTGAAAATATTTTTTGTACTTCCCCTCTCCCCTCTCCCCTCTCCCCTCCCTGTTTGTTTCCGTCACAGTTTTGAGAATCCCTTCTCCCCTAAAAGCGAACAAACTTATTGAATGGCTTATGTCAAATTGGTAGCAACTTAAGAAAAAGTAATTTTATTAATTATACTTTATTTATTATTTTTAAATGTTGAAAAGTTTGAATAAATACAAATTATTTGTCAACGACACTTGCGGTACACCTATTTCTTGGGAAACAGACAAAATGGTTTTGTAAAAACATAAAATATGTCATCACTCATTTTGCGATGACTTGATATTTTAAAAAGGTTCAAGAGTTATTGAAATTGATGATTAAGAACATCTTGGTCGTAAATTTAGTAAATGTCGGAAATGTTCATTCATTTTCAGATAAGGTAAAATCAAGTGAAAATTAATCGAGGATCGGTAGATTTGGAGGTACTTGTATGTTCATTGCTCATATAGTAGTTAATATGTAGAAAATTTATTTTCTTTACTACTATTTATCAAGTTTATAAGGTATTATTCGAATTTAATGTATCATAAAATATTAATTGAATTCTTCTTCTTGTTAGTTAACAGTAATCAGTTTCTTGAGAGGAATTCGTGTAACTCATTAAAAGTATTAAAGTGTACTGATGTGATGTCTTTAATTCATTGATTGTTTTGCGAGGAAAAGAAAGTACAAACATGTATTTTATTTAATGAAGATATTTTATTGCAGCATTCCGTAGAATCTTTAACTTTCAAACTGGCATCGGTTGGTTTATGTGAGAATAAACTGGTGTATGGCAAATTGATTGGCAATCGTTTCAATAATTGCACCATAAACGACTTTGAATTCGAATATTCATTACTGAAATTAGATATCACTGTGTCATTCACTACGACTTTTAATCCAGCGTAATAAAACAGCGTAGAGAATCCATTATTTTTCCCTCAACCTCCCAACACCGCATTACAATTTCTGAAGCAAATATTAATCCCCTCGGTGCCTATACCGGAAATTTTATTTACAAACCCTTCGTTAAGCGTGAAACGGCCGTAAACGTTACATTAAGCGTGCGTAAAAGGATATAAGAATGCAAACAAAGCTCCGAACGCCGCCGTTTGGAAAGTCAAATCCTGATAGGCGCCACTCTATGCAAGCACGCGACTGTTGATGGAGAGAGAGGGGAGCGCGGTCCGGTTGCTAGTGCCCCCTGGCGAGCGAATCACGCACTACTCTCCCCTCCATAGCCGCTGTGCTGCGGCCGCTGTGTGGTGGGCGACCGGCCGGCCTGTGCCGAGCTTTCGAGAACCGGATAATCGGCGCCAGAAAATAAGAGATTTAGGAGTGATTTACTGCATAAACAAACGAAACAAGAGTTTAGAGACCACGCTGGATTAGGGTCGGAAAGAAAAATTGATATTACTCTAAAAAATATGAAAAAAATATTTTAAACGAATTTACAATATCATGTACAACGACACGAAAAAATATTTGTTAGATAATGCATTAAAAAAATATTGCAACACTAAATTCAGACGAAAATTATTTGAAATTACTGTCGAATGTATATTTTGTTTATATTTTAATATTATATTTTTCAATCATAGTCTATATGATTATATAGTTTCATTTTCATGTTCGTTTTTAATAATAACATTGAATGTTTCAATATTAAGAGATTCATAACTGGTCCTGCACGGATTGCTCTATTTTTTCAGTATGTTTTTCAAAATGTGTATTACAATCTTAAAAATAATAATAGAAAACACTTTTGTTTAATCCCTTAGCAAACTCAACGAGCGAACCTGTGAACGGAAGTTAGGAACGAAGATAATACGTTGCGTAGTTTCAATAATGGTGGTTTCAGCTTCTAACATCCTAACAAACGGTTCACTAACAAAGTATTTTAGTGTAAAATACTTTTAAAATTACACGTCGCGCAGATTAAAGGTTATTTCATGTAAATCGTGAAACATGGAGTATCGCCACCATCTTGATAATATAAAGTGAAGCGTCAACTACACCTCTAAATATCTTGGCTTAAAATGCGTTTGAAGTTATCTGTACAACGCGTTGTATCTGTATACGCGTTGAACAGATTCCACTTATGCTTATTGTATGATATCGTACGTATCTAATATGCCCTGCAGTATGCGAATTCGTGCCCTGATTTCTTTTTTCTTGGACCGGGTAGACCCCTCACAATCGTTCTGTACGAGGAAGATTAAGAAACATCGACGGCTTCGCCTTATTAATAAACCATTGACAATCTGAAACGCTCAGGAGACTTTCGAATTTATAGAACATCCATATTTAGTTTCAGACAATGTCGGAAATACTGGCATATATTTTCGAAAAATAAAACTTCAGTAACACTACAGAAAACATTTAATACATCTTACTATATCGTAACATGTTCTGAAATGACTATCGATGCCTATTCAAACTCTTCTTTTGAATCTGTAATTTCCGACAATAATTTTTAAGATTATTTTCTCACCAGATATTTAATTTGTCTCGCGTATATTCAATTTTACTTGAGCACCAATGCACTCATAAGTAAGCCACTGACCAATTCTAATTTTTAAATAACAGCATTTTTGTTTCAAGACGCAAATCATTAGAAGTTTTGCATGATCTTGAAGATTTAATTTAATTTAATTTCTAAGCATATTAATCGTTTGGGTGTAATATTTTTGTGCGAAATATTAAGGAAACGATGTATTTAAACGTACTTTTTATTGATGAAGGATCTGCGCTATTTTCACGCTCATTAATGTATCCATATGTAAAAGTAGCAAAAGTAAACATAAATTGCAGTATAAGGTAATTGCAGGTGAAGGTTCTTCTAGTCATTTTGAAAATCCAGCTAACAATGTTTAAAACTGCGATAGCCCGAATTTTGCGTATGAACGTGCTTCGCTCACGTATTTTTGAACGTAACGGAGGCAGCCCGTGCGTGTGCTGCTGAGCGGTTGAAGGCGGGAGTGCGCGGTGGGGTCCGACCGCTAGTGCCCCCTGGTGAGCAACGGACGCACTACGGCCCCCTCCCACGGCCTTGCTCGGCGTGCACGCGCCGCGCCAGGCAGCTGCTTTCATCCGACGCCCCGCCTCCACAGCGACTGCGCGGCCCCGGCCGAGAGAAATGCACACGGGCCTCGCGCAGGGCCGGATTTACGTACGAACACCAAATCGTGTTCCCCCCCCTCCCTCTCCAGAAAAAAATCCTCCAGATTTACCATGAATTTACCAAAAATTAAAATTAATGTTTAAATTCAAAGTTTGTAGTTGAACTGACTAATTGATTAACAATTATTTTCCAGATATGAACATAATTTATGGCACTTTTTCAACTATTTTATGAATTTTTTAAGGGCATGTCCCACCCATGACTGGGGCCCCAAAGCAACTACTTATTTCGCTAGTGGGTATATTAACTATTAACGTATGTTTTAACTGTGTAGCATACTAAATTTGCCCCCGTATTTGAATTCAGAGCAGTTCTAGTAGAAAATGATATTGAAATTGTATATCAATTTAAATAAAAATTGAAAGTAGCCTAACATTAAATGACTAGTGTCGTAAATAAATACAGTATTGTTTTAAAAATTGTTAATTTTAATTATTTAAATATCTCTCCTTAATTTTTTTTAAGCCGTCGTTGAAAAGGATTGGTATACATAATACTAATTGTAGTTACATACCATATTCCGCATGTTGCAGAATGACAGACTTTTGTGCATTGAGTATTTGTTTATTGAAGTAAAATTGCTATTGCTGTAATTTTTCTTTTGACTATTATTATGCTTAACAATTGCTGTGATTCCAGAAACCATGGTTTCTTGTCATGGAAGTAAAACGACAAATTATATGAGCGGCCAGATGAGTTTCTGTGGTTATTTTTTCTTTTATGAGACGATTACGTTTATTTATTATTATTATTATTATTATTATTATTATTATTATTATTCCCATTTAAAGGGAGCGGTTGAACTTGAATTCCTTTGTTATTTTCACTCATAATAAAGGAATGTGCAAAGTAACAATAAATGTGCACACGTTTTCTTTATTTGTTCACTGTGCTGTTTCTTGCGCTCCGCTGTCCATTTACATTTAAATAATACGTTAATATTACTATTTTATTGTTTTTATTAAAACATAAACGTTGATTTGGTTGCTATTTATTATTTCTCGCTCGTTCAATGTTTCGTTCGGCGCGAATCGCCGTTGGGCGCGGGCGGTGTCCGACAGCTAGTGCCCCCTGGTGAGCGCAAGAGGTACTACCCGCCCCTCTTCCCGTCCTCACGGCCCTCGCACACGCGCCAGGCTGCTCCGCAGCGAGCAGGCAGCCGTTTCTGAGCTGAGACTGCGCGGCAGCCAAGGAGCTCCCTCCCACATCACGGCAGACGCTCCGGCCAAAGATACTGGAGCATCTTCGGCCCTCGATGGAATTTCTTCTCGTTTTGAAAGGGATTCTTGATATCAATGATAACAGTTCCTTTGATTGATTGATTTTTTCGTGTTTCCGGGCGCGTCAACGGCTTTGGTCATTGGTCCCGTAAGTGTAGTGCAGGTTTTTCTCGGGAGATCGCGGTGATCTTCCCCCTCGCTGGATGGCGAGATCCGGCGCCGACCTACCGTCGGCTAGTGGGGGTTTCCCCCTCACTAGGACTCTCCCTCCAGCGGGGCATCACCCCAGCCGGGACAAGCTGTAAGCTCCCGACCGGTCTCCCGGAATATGTGGTAGTGTAGTGCATGTTAGTGTAAGTGAGTGTGTAAGGGGAGAGGATAGGACAAGGAAGAGGAAGGAAAGATCGCGCGCGGTCCGTGGACCGTGCTCCGGCATTCGCCTGGTGTTGATCGGAGAAACCACGGAAAACTACCGATCAGAGCAGCCGGCCGCTAGAATTCTTCTCCAGACAGCGACTGAATTCGACCTAGCTGAAAAGCTAGTGTTGAAAATCCTGTCGCCGTCAGGACTCGAACTAGGACCTCCCGGTCAAGTGGCGCTGCAAACAGTTCCTTTATTCTTACACTCTTTCAAGACCGGTTTTTAGGAACGGCTCAAAACAAATGAAAGCCTTTTCTCTCTTTTCAATTCCCTCATTTCAGCATACAAGTAATTTTCAGGATATTTTGCACATTGATTCGTGAAGAAATTATTACATGTGGGACGTAATTATGAATACGTATTAACATAACTAATAATGTTGCTCATTCGGGCGAAAATAAATCGTCAGTCCACTAAATTTATTACTAAATCATTGAACATTTTCACAGAGCGAAGTACAAAATATTAATGGACAATTTTTCAATATAACGATTTGCATTGAATAATATAACACCCTACAATGACGTAATCCAACTGATGTTGAATCATAATAAATATCTTCGTTACGCTTTAAATACTGCTTGTGATGCTAATGATGAATTTTAAATTTATCCACAATGGTGAGTCTCGCTCACTAAAATTTGGTCGCCCAGAATTAGATTCGCTATTCATATAACTATTACTATTGTACGCTATCATAGCAGCTAATATTTTCAGCCAACTAACCCCTTGTGAATTACTTTTTTTTTGACAAGCTAGCGTCTGCTCATCGTAGCAAATACTGGGAAATTTTTGTTCTGGTGTGAGAGCGGCATCTTAATTTCGCGTCTCTAGTCCCAACGCCCCCTGCTATTTCGTCACAAGACCCACTATTCCTTAAACATAATTTAGGTAAGTGTTTAATGGCCTTCAGCCGAGTCACATACCATCAAGAATGTAATCTTGGCTCCGTATGTGGTCTACTAAATAAATAAATATAGGTTTTTAATTTCTTAAATTATTCATAGTTTAGGAGTCATAACCTTTTTTAAGATAGTTCTTTCCATTGGCCAACATGAATTCCAATGAATTATTCCGAATATTTGCAACAACCGATACGAAATGGCCTAATACGCGATACGCTTTCTAGCAATTTCGGATAAGCAAATTCTCGCCGAGTTTTCTTCGCAGAGTTGGTTCGCTACCCCCTTGAACCTCGCCATTCCCAACACTCCTTCCCCTTCATCCCCCGCCGCCGCCGGTGAGTTCCCCGTGTTCAGGCACGCGGACTGCTTCCGCCACATAAAGCACACAGCGTGCTCCCCTACCGCACGACATCTTTTAATTCAATTCCAGACGAGGAATAGATTATCATGCCCCACCTGCACCGGCTCTTGTCTTTGAGCGCCGCAGCGGACTCCAAATGAATTAGCGCCGATTTCGAGCTCAAACCCGAGGTAAGAGGCTTTCCTTGCGTTAGTTATGGTCTTTAAATGTTTTTCCGTTTTTGCGTCGCGGCGCATGTTTTGTTTTCAGCCGCGGATTGGGGTGAATAAAGTCATTCCTTCAGCGAAATATTATATGCCTGGGGATTTCAAACTGAAGAAAGAAGTATCAGATCTAATAATATGAGGGGTATTGGGTAGGGTTTTATTCGGGAATCTGATGATATGCTTGATTTTATTTTTTTTTATGAATATCATTTCATTTAAATATCCTGATATATTTAGATGTTTTCTCTCTTTTGTATTTACAATATGAAAGTAAAGTTTATAATTTAAAGGTAAAAAGATTCTGCATTTAGAGTGAGAGAAACTTTTTGTAGCAGATGAAAATTCAATACATTTCAAATGTTCAAACCGAGAAAATTCTACTGAGAAATATTCTACTGAGAAAAAAATACATTGAGAATTTCCCTAATGTATTTCATAGAATCAGACGTATTATTGCGGCTGAATCTTGATAGAGATTCCGTGAAAATCCACCCAACGAATCCAGGAGAACTTGGAACATTAATCATACAGTATTCAGTGGCTGGTAATGCGAAAACAAGACCGAAACATGTTTTTCCTGAAAGATTCCCAAAAAGATTCAGAGAAATTATTATTATTATTATTATTATTATTATTATTATTATTATTATTATTATTATTATTATTATTATTATTATTATTATTATTATTAATATTATTATTATTATTATTATTATTGTTGTTGTTGTTGTTGTTGTCGCGAATTGGCCGTGCAGCGAACGTGCAGTTGTACCCACTAAGGCCCAGTCATATTTTCCCTGAAGGGAATGCACGTGACATTAGGGAGATCAGCATTTCTATACCGAGTCCATTTTTACACCCTAGGATTAGTAGCCCAGGGGAATCAGAACTCAAACGTTGGCCAGTTTATAAATGAAAGTAAGTATTGTCAAACCACAAAGAAAATGCTTTTATTGGGTATGCAAATTGTTGGGCTTCTGGAACAAATGGACGCTTATTAAAAATAAATTAAATACTTGTTAATAATACTTATTAAAAATAAGTATTAAAAATAAGTTAATAAAAATATCGATGAATGTATAAAAACATCGATGAGTGCATAAAAACATCGGTGATTGCATAAAAACATGGATGAATGCATAAAAACATCGATGAGTGCATAAAAACAAGTGATTGCGTAAAACATGGATGAGTGCATTAAAACATCGATGAGTGCATTAAAACATCGATGAGTGCATTAAAACATCGATGAGTGCATAAAAACATCGATGAGTGCATAAAAACATCGATGCGTGCATAAAAACATCGATGAGTGCATAAAAACATCGATGAGTGCATAAAAACATCGATGAGTGCATAAAACATCGATGATTGTATAAAACCATGTATGTCGCATCCCCAGCCGCTAGCTAGGCCTCTCATGCAAGTCCGCTTTGTCGCGCGTGGGCGTGCGCGCGCGCGTGCGGTGTGGCGCGCGTGGCGGGCGAGTGCGGACCGGTCGCCGGCCGCGGGCGAAAGCGGCTGCCGAGTCGGCTGCACCGGCCGGTGGCATCCCGCGCCGCCGCCGCGTCCTCCGCTCGCCGGGACCTGCTTCGCCGGCCGGGCCGGCTCCTCTGGCGCCCCGGCGCTGTCCCCTCGCGGCCGCGCCACCGGAAGCCACCGACCGGTCCGACTGCCCCCGACACCGACACCGACGCCAACGCCAACCCCGCCGCCTGCCGTCCACGCCTCATGCTACGTGGCCCTCGCGCCAGGCAATGGACTTCGCGCAACGGACGTCACATGGTAGCTCTGTTTTAGGCTGCTCAACTCATTGGGTTACAAACGACCTCGTATACTTTACTTCAGTTAGTAACTAGTATGTTTTATTACTTAATTACCGATTATGATTGCAAAACAATTCCTACTTTATGCAATGTTATGTGTAAACATAATAATGTGTTTAATCAATTATAATAAATATGTACTCATGCACTTACTGTACTCACGCTCACATAATGTGTTGAATTAGAATATGGGTTTTATAATTTCGTGTTCTTATGTGCTTTAAGATAAAATAGATTTTCTTTGATAATAATGAGCATTATTTGCGTTGAGATCCCCATATTTTCTGACATTGACGATTATGCAGCAATATTGTAAGCAATAATGTACAAATTAACAGAACGTATTTACTCCTATCACTATAACATAATGTCAATTTCTAAAGCACAACTTTTCAACGAAAAGAAGAAAGAAAATGATAAATTCACCTGTCATAGTTAACGTAGCACATTTTGACCTCTTCCAGAACCAAAGTATAATCTAATTTTTAGTAATCTGTTAAAACATGAAAATTCTCCTACATTTTCAGTAGTTGTAAAAATAGGCAAAAAACTTTCTTCCTCCCCTCACCGTATTATTTCCGACACTCCACCGTTGTCATCGTTATAACCATTGTTACCTGTTGCCACTCTATTGCCAGCATTCACTATAAATCCATATCTATTTTCGTCAAGGTCACCATCTGGAATTTGTTTTACATTTCAACTTCCGTCTATACTTCTAACTCCACCTCTATATCTACACCTTCCTCTCGCCCATCTCAATCTCCTTCTCCTCCACACTTCATCACCTCTGCATCCACCTTAACCACCTTCTCCATCTTTAGACCACTACTTCTTCCTCTTTCATCTCTATGTTCCCCCTTCATCTCAATACCATCGCCACCACCACCTCCACCACCACCGCCACCGCCACCTCCACCACCTCACCACCACCACCACCATCACCACCACCACCACCACCACCACCACCACCACCACCTCACCACCACCACCTCCACCTCCTCCACCTCCCCATCCACCTCCACCGTCACCACCTCCACCACCACAACCGCCACCACCAGCACCACCGCCACCGCCACCACCAGCACCAGCACCACCGCCACCACCACCAGCACCACCACCACCCCCACCAACAACAACACCCGTTCCCTCCATTTTCACTTGCTCCTTTTCTTCCATCTCTATTTCCTTACCACTACCACCACCGCCTCCACATCCACCCCTTGTCTCCTTCCTCCCCTCTCCCCTCCACCGCAATCTCCACCCGCCGCCGCGGGCGCGAGCGGCCCGCGTCCTGCGCCACGCGCGCAGCGGCCTCCGTGGGCCGGGCGGCGAATGGACGACCCGACCCGGCCGCAGGGCGCCGCGGCGCGCCGCCGACTCGTTCCCGGGCGGAAGGCGGCGGGCGGCCAGCGGTCGCGCGTGTTCGGGCCCGCGCGCGCGGATGCCGCCACCCGTTCGTTTCCCTTTTTACGATAACGTTACGTTGCGGGAATTGCCGGCGGAAGGGATATTTCTGCTACGTCCGAACGGTTGACCAGAAAATGGAACGCTGGGTGTTCTCTTTGGAAGGAAAGCATGCGTGATTGTCAGAGTGAGTGAACGCGTTGAGGAAGAGATGACTCAAGAAACACAAATGCTTCATGGAAAATATTGATGATTAACGTTATATTTTGAATATTGCCAGAAGAATGTTCAATGCAACAAGATGCAAACATTATCATTTTTTTTCTTCAAATTTTGGAAGGTATTTTTCTTGGAAATGGTTCCTGTGTTTACGTTATTTACGGACTCAGATACCAGTAAGGTAAAAATTTACAGTTTGTTAATTTAAAATGTGCCTCACAAATGTCACTTGCACCTAATTCTGTTGGGAGGTGCAAAATATTGTTTGATAATATTCAGTAGTAAAAAATTAGATGCGTAATCTCCATTTCTATTCGAAAACTGATATTCGACTCTCTTTACACAAAAAATTGACATGAGTACCATATTCGTATGATACTTGCTTCACCAGGAGAGGTAGCTCACTGACATGCCGCTGGCGTGGATGTCAGTTTTAGAGCTTGCCTCCTAACGTAGACACTTAATCCACTTATATTTTGCTTTCTTATAATGCATTTGATTCTTTTTACATATATTTACTATGATGGTAATTAATAAATGTATTGTTTTTTATTATTTTATTACATTGTCCATAGTACTTCGTTACCTCCATTTGCTTGTGTTTAGCAATATCCGTATTATTTTATTCGTTCCTTTGTACTAACCTTTTCGATCAAACCTGAAATAAATAGTTTTGATGGATGAATGATAATGATGATTTGAATGACGAAGAAAAATGGTAGTGGAATGCGAAACAGAAGAACCCTGAGGTACACCTTCCGCGAACCCGTTTCGTGCACCCCGAATTCCGCATGGATCGACCAATGGCACCAGAAGGCCTTGTTTGCAGTAACGATCGCCGAAGCGATTCAGTGTCTTTCGATCGCAGGCCTCCCGCCCAACGGTTCTCCTGCCCCGCCCCCGCCGCGCCGCCCTGCGGCCCGCCCCGGCGGAAGAGCGTCTTTGAGGGCGCAGCGAGGCGATGGCGGCGGCGGCGAATCAATACGTCACCGCCCCCTCCTTCCGCATGGCTCGCGCGCCACGCTCTGTGCCAATACGCACGCACGCCCACGCACGTTTAAAGAAGTACGCTATTGTGGGCAACAAAACTTGAGAAATGTCTGTCAGGAAGAATCCCGGAACGTTTTAATGGGATAGTGCCACATTGCCACTTCTTAACTCTCGGGAATGGTTGATATTAACACAATTAAAGGTTATTGTTTGAATTGTCTGACGATTTACATGATTGTTTTTGCTTCCATTATGATTATTGTGAATGTATTATAATACATTATTATTATTATTATTATTATTATTATTATTATCTTATATTATATTTATAGGCATTTGAGTATAAATTGAAGACGAATTTGATACCATTGGCTTTTACAATTGAAAGGGAGAAGTTGAGCCTCCATTTTGTGTGAAGAAGATAGAAAGAACGGACAGAAAATTTCAGTGAACATTTGCTGGTGTGTTATGCCTGTAGCTGTTAGTTTCGTGTGAAATCGTGGTGTTACATTCCAACTCACTGCAAATCACAAAATGTCCAAATCACAAAATGCAAATCACAAAATGTTTCCCATTACTGAGAACTCAATGGTGTCATTTTTTGCCCAAAAATTGGATCCATGAATGCAAGGAAGAATGTTACTGAATACGCCTAGTGAGTCGTAGTAGTAACAAAATAAAATTAACTTAATTTAGAATGGGGAAGTACATAATTTGATTGGAGGGTAGTGTTGAAAGAATCGCAAATGAAAGCTCTCAGGAGAGTAGAAGGAAAGAGTAGTGGCCGCGAAGTCTACCCCCGCGCCAAGTCAGTGAATCCCCTCACGGTGAGCTTGCTTGCTTTTGCCGCCCGCCGCCCAGAGATTTGCGAAAGCAAGGGCTGGCGGCCACCGCCCCTCTCCTCCCCTCCCCCCCCCTCACGACGCTTTATGGCCGTAATTCAAGATTAAGCAACCGCGCGCGTGTAAAGACGCCCCTGCTACCGCCCCCGCGCCGCCCCCGCGCCACCCCCGCGCCGCCCCCGCGCCGCCCCTGCGCCGCCCCCGCGCCGCCCCCGCGCCGCCCCCGCGCCGCCCCCGCGCCGCCCCCGCGCCGCCCCCGCGCCGCCCCCGCGCCGCCCCCGCGCCGCCCCTGCGCCGCCCCCGCGCCGCCCCCGCGCCGCCCCCGCGCCGCCCCCGCGCCGCCCCCGCGCCGCCCCCGCGCCGCCCCGCGCGCCGCGCCGCCGCGCCGCCCCCGCGCCGCCCCCGCGCCGCCCCCGCGCCGCCCCCGCGCCGCCCCCGCGCCGCCCCCGCGCCGCCCCCGCGCCGCCCCCGCGCCGCCCCCGCGCCGCCCCCGCGCCGCCCCCGCGCCGCCCCCGCGCCGCCCCCGCGCCGCCCCCGCGCCGCCCCCGCGCCGCCCCCGCGCCGCCCCGCGCCGCCCCCGCGCCGCCCCCGCGCCGCCCCCGCGCCGCCCCCGCGCCGCCCCCGCGCCGCCCCCGCGCCGCCCCCGCGCCGCCCCCGCGCCGCCCGTGCGCTGCCCACTGCCTCTTCACCACCATCTTCTGATTCTCACACATAGAAAAGAAATAGAGCGACTTCAACAGACGAAAATGCTACAGTGCTTTGGATATAGCAGAAAACACAACACGAGATGCAATTATATGCATGAAATTCCCTTGCGACAGTTTTTTTTTAATCTGACAAACGTTCACTATTTTTGTAAGTATGAAAGAATCCACTACTTTATTAAAAGCTGCATGAATATTCCTATTAAAATGTTCATATCATGCTTCTTTAGTTGCTTTTATTATGAAATATTTTTCGTTTCGCACCAAAACCACAGAGGAAACAAAACGATGGTTACATGTATGTTGTCTTAAAAATAGAAGTGAAAGCACTTCAAAGAGAGATATAATTCCACTTGCACAACTAGCTTATTTCATAGAGAATAGTGTTTCCTTTTTTAATGACGGAAATATGATTGTGGTAAAACTGTTTTAATGTCGATTTTTAATTCTCTTAATGTAAACCAAACAACCTTTATTTTCATACAAATCTATTACCAAGCAATATCACATCTCAAAAATAATAAAATCACGACTGTTACCTTTTGTGTCAGCGTAGTGAAAATACTACGAACAACTTTTTGTTCATAGAAATAATTTGTTTTGGTCATACAATATCACACTTCATTTTATGGAAACAATATTAATGCATTGAGTAATCCGAGAAAACAGTCTGAAAATTTCAGGACAGCGCACAATCATATTCCAGACTTTCTTTTGTTTTCAAAATAGAGGCACCAGCTACCATAAAAAATAACTGTATTGGTATCAGTCTGAATTGAAAATTCGAATTTTTATGTACCCTTAAAAATGTTATTAAATTTAATGTCAATACCACGATTCATTTATCAGGGGTTGTTATTAGGAGTTAAATTGTGCGCGCAGTCCAATTTCTGCCCTGTGGACGTATGAATAAAAAATATTGCCTCTAGACAATTTATTCATTCTCCAAGCGGGCGATTTGAAAATATTTTGATTTAATTGGCGACATGTTCTATTCTTTTTTTTATTTGTTGTTTGCGACTTAATTGCGGAACATTCGAAAATCAAGCAACTTCGGGGATTTCTGAATTAGTACAATTATTTCTTTCTGAAATGTACCGACTGTCATTATATTTTTCAGAAGTAACTCTGTTAAAGTCATTCATAAAATAGGGTGTTTTTGTTGGGAACTAAGTTTAATGAAAATTATACGACATCGTGTAACTACACAAAAAGTGTAAATATGTTAATCTAAGTGAAATTCTTATTTAATTTGGTTTACTGAGCCAGCTCATGTAAATGTTTTCATCGTTAATAGCATTCTATAACCTTGTGTACGCTTCAAGTGACTTTTAGGCCTAAATTTTTTGACGGTTTCCATTAACGTATCAATTTTAAAAACAATTCATCAGATTATGTTGCGTAGCACATTTTCTTGTTAGCTGAAAACTTATGGCTATTAAGAGAATCGAAATGTATGTTATATGTGACACTATCTAGAATGTTCTGAAAACGGGAAGAGTGCGTGATTATTATGCCAGTGAAATGTACCCGCATTCTGAAAAGACATTAAATATGAAAACTCAGGTTTCATTTTATTCTTTGTGTATTCTGATTAATTCTTAGAATTTCTGTTTAATCTAAAAAAATAATATCAAATAAAGATTCATTCACTTAAAGTAATTATAACGCGAAGTAGCTATTTAGCCACATGTCCGTATTTGAGGATTTTAAATTTTAACCATTTGTTTAAGTGTGTACATATGTGGAGAAATTCACCTGTTGTACGACAACAACGCTCGTGTTTTTCATTGTTTATTATTTTTGTGAAGAAAACATACCGTTTGATCCTGCAGAGTATGTAGCATTACAAGAACTCGGTAAAATTTACTTCATGTAAAACTAGTAAAAGTATTTTATATATGGTTTCTTTTAAGAAATCTCTTAAAACTTTATTGAATCATAAATACTACGTAATAAAATAATTCAGAGGAATTTTTTCCAACAGTCCAGTGCAAAATATTCCAAAAGTTGAGCACAAGAGAATGCAGTTTAATAAAGTAATTCATACAGATGAAAGAAGGAAGTTGTTTGAGATTCTTCATAAATAATAAACACATTTTGAGATGTACACGAAAAAACAAAACTCGATGCGTATTAGTTAGTTGATTATATCGTATCCCTTAAATCAGTATTAGAAAAAACATCCCAGCTTTGTTTCATGTTCCGATCACACTGAATTATACTAAACAGATATATGATGGAATTAAGTTTCTGTAGATAATAATTAAATACCACGATGACATCTTTGCCTTCGTATATTCCAACTACCGTCTGAGAAGTGAGAAGTCTGTTAAATTCTACACAATGCTTATCCATGTTCTTCTCCCATCGAACACACGGCCAAGAAAACAAAATAATCCAATTTACTGAAATAATTAATTCACATTGACAAACATAAACTTACGATTATTTTTAGAAATACTGTATAAAGGCAACCACCAAAGTCGGTATACCTCATTGGGTGTACGTGTTGAATCATACCATGCCCAAATCACTTTACACATCGGTCACACAATACTTACTTCCAAGTGAAATTGATTTAAACACTTAAAGCAAAGCTGAGCTGAAGATATTTCTAATAAGCTACAGACATCATTAGCTGCAAAACTCGGTGCATTTTGAATTAACTCTGAATAAAACTAATATACAAACTGAACTCACCCGCTGTAGTGTTAAAAGATTTGTTGTGTATCAAATTTATTTAATTCCTGAAACAAATCATCCTGTAGAGCGAAATAAAAAGTAATTAGAGTCAATTTCTGCTGTTATTGTAAGTAGAATCAGAGCTCAACTGGTGATTAATGTCCAATTAAAACCAATAATGCAATGTGAGTAAAATGTGTTTGAAAATGTATTGAGAATGAGGTCGCTAATAACCCAACTGATAGACGCGACCTAAAATAGTCGTATTATCTGTCTTTATGAAGCGTTTCTGTGACAGGGCTTCGTTTCCGCGCGCACCTCCACGGCGACCGTCGGCGGCCGGGCACTAAAATACAAGCTGAACTCACCCGCTGTAGGAATAAAACATTTGTCGTGGATTAAATTTATTAAATTCCTTAAAGAAATCATCCCCTAGAAAGAAATATAAAGTAATTCCGAAATAGTGTTTAGAGTAAAATTGTACTGCTATTGTAATTAAGATCAGAGCTCAACCAGTGATTAATGTAATGCTCCAATTAAAACCAATAATGCAATGTGAGAATGAGGTCGCCAATAACCCAACTGGTTGACGCGGCCTGAAATAGTCGTATTATCTTTCTATATGAAGCGTTTCTGTGGCAGGGCTTCGTTTCCGCGCGCACCTCCACCGCGGCCGTTCGGCAGCGCGGGGGCCGAGAAGTCGGCAGACGGCGACGGTCAGGAGTCGCCGATTTGTCAGCGTATCGGGGGGCGCATCGGGGGCGGCGCACCCCCGTGGGGGCGGGGGCGGGCGCGAGCCGAAGGGCGCTCGGCTGCGTCCGCCCGCCCGCGCCGCCTCAATGGGCCCCGCCGCGACGGCGCACGGCGCGCGCGGCCGCTGCTGCCGCCTGGCGGCCGGCGCGCGACCTAGCGGTATATAGTACCGCGCGCCGCTCGGCCGCGAGTTCAGTCGTGGCCCGGTCGTGGCTGGAGAGAGCTGTGCCGCCGGGACGTGTCGCCCGCTCGCCCGTCCGACTTCCCCCTCCCCTAGCTAGTGCCTTCGCGAGAGGGGCTGCTGCTACGACGCGACGTCGGTCGCTCGAGACTAGTCATGTCTGCACCGGGCAGACGCGTGCGTGGTTCGTGGTTGGCCGGGCGGCCCGTGTAAGAGCGGGATACTAGTGTGCGTGACGTGAAAAAAAAAATATCGTAGCGCGTCGTAGTGTTATGTGCCGCAGCTAACGGCGAGAGTGCGAGCGAGGACCTGACGCGATTTATTAATTTTTTGTTTTCTTCCGCCGCGAGTGCTATGAGTGCGTGAACACCCGTCACAGTGCGTTCGTGCGGGATGGCGTCTAGGGTCGCGGAGGTGCGCCTAGGCCCGTCGCGGCGCCCCGGGCCGGCGCCGCCCCCACCGCCGCCGCTGCTGCTGCTGTGGCTGTGCGCGGCGGTGTCGGCGGCGGCGGCCGCGGCGGCGGGGGCGGGCGCGGGCCCGGCCTCGGCGGCCGGCTTCAAGTACGACTCCCCGGACCAGTGCAGCTGGGGCGTGGACGCGAACGACACGGCGGTGGCGGTGGCGGCGTCGGGCGGCACGCGCGTGTCGGTGACGTGCCGCGTGCGCACGCTGGGCGGCGACGGCGGCGGCCTGAGCGCGCTGCAGGCCGAGGGCACGACGCGGCTGCGCGTGCAGTGCAGCCAGGTGCTGCTGTTCGAGAGCGCCGTCCCGCCGCGCGCCTTCGAGCGCCTCAGCCAGCTCGAGGAGCTGGCCATCGAGGACTGCAAGCTGCTGCACCTGCCGCCCGACATCTTCGACGGGCTGCGCGACCTCAAGCGCCTCGCGCTCAACACCCGCAACGCCGAGTGGGGGTCGGGCAAGGCGTTGGAGCTGGCGCCGGGCACCTTCCGCGGCCTGCGGGAGCTGCAGGCGCTCGACCTCACCGACAACAACCTGCGCGCGCTGCCCGACGACGCCTTCTGCCCGCTGGCCAACCTGCAGGCGCTCAACGCCAGCCGCAACCGCCTGCGCGACGCGCGCGCGCTGGGCTTCCCGGCGCGGGGGGCGGCGCCGTCGCCCACGGCCGGCTCCGCCGTGGACGAGTGCCCCGGCGGCGCCGACATGCGCTCGCTCGACCTCTCCCACAACCAGCTGCAGGCGCTGCCCTCCGAGTCGAGCATCTCGCGCCTGCGGCGCCTGCAGGCGCTGCACCTGCAGCACAACGAGATGACGGACATCGGCGGCGAGGCGTTCGCCGGCCTCGCCTCCCTCCGCACGCTCAACATGTCGCACAACCGCCTGGACGTGCTGCCTGAGGGGCTGTTCGCGTCCTGCAGGGAGCTGCGTGAGATCGACCTGCACAACAACTCGCTGTACGAGCTCGGCCGCGGGCTCTTCCACCGCCTGGAGCAGCTGCTCGTCCTCGATCTGTCCTACAACCAGCTGAGCAGCGGGCAGATCGATGACGGGACCTTCGTGGGCCTAATTAGGCTGATTGTGCTCAACCTGGCGCACAATTCGCTGACGCGCGTGGACGCGCGGACCTTCAAGGACCTCTTCTTCCTGCAGATCCTGGACCTGCGGCAGAACTCCATCGGCTACATCGAGGACAACGCGTTCCACCCGCTCTACAACCTGCACACGTTGCATCTCTCCGAGAACAGACTGCACGAAATAGGGCCGTTGATGTTTAACGGATTGTTTGTGTTGAATAAGTTAACGATTAGCAATAATCTTCTCATTAGCATAGACGGGCGCGCGTTTCGTAATTGCTCCGATCTGAAGGAGCTGGATCTCAGTTCCAACTCGTTGCAGGACGTGCCTGATGCCCTACACGAGCTCACGTTCCTAAAAACTCTCGACTTAGGCGAGAATAACATTTCCACTGTGCGTAACGGTTCCTTCCGCAACCTGCAGCAGTTGAACGGGCTAAGACTGATCGGTAACAATATAGGGAATCTCACGAGTGAAATGTTCTGGGACCTCACAAGTTTGCAAGTGCTTAATCTGGCGAAGAACAAGATTCAACAGATCGAACGGGGTACGTTTGAACATAACGAGCGAATAGAAGCGATCCGACTCGACGGAAACTTCCTAACGGATATCGACGGTGTTTTTTCAAAAATATCTAGTCTGTTGTGGTTGAACTTGTCAAACAACCATTTAGTGTGGTTCGACTACGCGTTTGTGCCAGTGAATTTACAGTGGTTAGATATTCACGATAATTTCATAGAACTGTTAGGCAACTATTACAACAGGCAGGATAGCTTGCACATCAAGACTCTAGACGCTAGTCACAATCGCATCACGGAATTAAACGCAATGTCGATCCCGAACAGTGTAGAGTTATTGTTCATCAATAACAACTTCATTGCCTCGGTGGCCGCCGGCACGTTCATTGAGAAGACCGATCTGGTGCGCGTCGATATGTACGCTAATTCGCTCGTTTCCCTCGACCTGAACGCGTTGCGCCTGACTGACGTGCCGCCGCACAAACCTCTGCCCGAGTTTTACATCGGCGGCAACCCGTTCCATTGCGACTGCGGCATGGAGTGGTTGCAAATGATCAACAACCGAACGCAATTGCGAATCCACCCGCGTATTATGGATCTGGCGAATATCATGTGCGCCATGACGTACTCGCGGGGCCTCACCACGATGCCGGCCATCGACGCGAAGCCCTCCAACTTCCTGTGCACGTACGAGACCCACTGTTTCGCTCTCTGCCACTGTTGCGACTTCGACGCCTGCGACTGTGAAATGACGTGCCCGAACAACTGCTCGTGCTATCACGACCAGACGTGGACCACGAACGTCGTCGATTGCTCGGGGCTCGCTACGAGCCAGATCCCGCGCCGGATTCCCATGGACGCGACGGAGCTGTATCTGGACGGCAACGACTTCGGCGAGTTGCAGAATCACGTTTTCATCGGACGCAAAAATTTACGGATCCTTT
This sequence comes from Teleogryllus occipitalis, assembly GCA_011170035.1. NCBI lineage: Eukaryota > Metazoa > Arthropoda > Insecta > Orthoptera > Gryllidae > Teleogryllus > Teleogryllus occipitalis. The sequence continues at coordinate 587,023 of BLKR01000226.1, read as the reverse complement.
TTGTGAACGCGAGCCGCATCGAAACGATACAAAACCGCACCTTTAACGGCCTAAACGCCCTGCAGATCCTGCACCTGGAAGATAATAGAATACGCGAGCTTAAAGGTTTTGAATTCGATCACTTGTCGCATCTGCGGGAGTTGTATCTGCAGAACAATCTGATTTCGTTTATCGGCAACGTGACTCTTTTGCCGCTGCACTCGCTAGAGATTCTGCGATTAGACGGCAACCGACTGGTCACTTTCCCGGTGTGGCAGCTGACGCTGAACCTAGACCTCGAGGAGATCTCGTTGGGGAACAACCTGTGGTCGTGCCGCTGCAAATTCCTGCAGGAGCTGCAGATCTGGGTGGCGGACAATGCGCGTAAGGTGATCGACAGCGAAGACATCTACTGCTACAACAACGAGACGAAACCGGCGCAGCGACGTGAGGTGGATTTGAACAACACGGCGTGTAGCGATTATTATTCCGGCGGATCTGTTATTCAGAGCATCATAGTGTCCGATTATTTACCCATGGTGGTGATTACGCTATCAGCAATCGTGCTCGTGCTTATCCTCACTGTGTTACTGTTTGTTTTCCGCGAGCCTATGCGGGTGTGGGTGTACAGCCGGTACGGCATTCGCCTGTTCGAGTTCAAAGGCGGGGCGTCGAAGCACCTAGCGGAGGACCGCGAGAAACTGTACGACGGCTACGTGTGTTACAGCCCGAAAGACGAGGAGTTCGTCCTGCAGTCGATCGTGGCGGAACTCGAGCACGGCAACCCGTCGTTCCAGCTGTGCCTGCACTACCGCGACCTGCCGCACCACGCCTTCCTGCAGCACAGCAGCTCGCCCGTGGTGGTGGAGGCGGCCGACGCTAGTCGCCGAGTGATCCTAGTCTTGTCGCGCAACTTCCTGCAGACGGAGTGGTCGCGGTTCGAGTTTCGCTCCGCGTTGCACGAGGCGCTCAAGGGCCGCGTGTTCAAGTTGGTGCTGGTGGAGGACGGGGGTTCGTTGCCCGAGGCGGAGCTCGACCCGGACCTGCGGCCCTATCTCAAGACCGGCGCGCGCGTGCGCTGGGGGGAGAAGCGCTTCTGGGAGCGACTGCGGTACGCCATGCCCAGCCGCGGCCGCGACCACAAGATGTACCGGCGGAACATCAACAACTACACGCTGGACTCGGGCGTGGTCGGCAACGGCAGCCACCACCACTCGTACGTGGAGAAGAACAAGCAGCCGCACCCGGCGTCGCCCAATTTGCACATGCACATCAACAGCCACCCGCTGTTCAAGGCCGCCGCCACCACCAACGACGCCGCGCCGAACAACGTGGCGCCGCCTCCCTCGTACTCCAGCGCGCCCACGCTGCCGCGCACGCCGGTCAAGCAGAACAACCACCACGCCGCCAACCACCACCACCACCACCATCACCACCCCGACGCGGCGGCGGCGGCGGCGGCGCCACCACGCGCCCACGACGACGAAGCCAACTACTCCTCCGCCACCACCGCCACCCCGTCGCCGCGCCCGCACCACAGGCACAACTACCACCACGGCGCGGCGGTGGACGGGCCCGGCGGCGTCGACCACAACGCGCTGGTGGTCGACCCGGCGGCGATGGCGGCGGCGGGGGCGGCGGCGGCGGCCGCGGCGGCGGCGGCGGCGGCGGGAGCGGCGGTGCCCGGGTCGAGGCCCGCCTCCGAGCACATCTACTCCTCCATCGACTCGGATTACTCCACGCTGGAGCGCGAGGGGTCGTTCGCGATGCGCAGCGCGCAGCAGCAGCAGCAGCAGCAGCACCACGCGCAGGCCCAGGCGCAGCAGCGGCACCACGCGCAGCAGATGCAGCAGCAGCAAGCGCAGGCGTGGCGCTCGGGGGCGTGCATGGATCCCGGCGGCGTGCAGGCGTACCTCGTGTGAGCCCGCGCCCCCACTCTCAGAGGTGAGTTGAGCGACGGGCTGAGCGCCGCGCGGGCAGAGTGGGCCTCTCTGAGGTGACAGGGTCAGAATCTCATAAAAGAACACCTAGCACTTATATGTACTTTTTAACAATCCCGTAACGAAGTGAAAATCTGACGAGTGTTCGTGTTTTTGTGGCTTGTTATTGCGAGAAAATATAGTGCTATGTACGTAGATTACATCTAAAGAGTAGTAATTGCCAATTAGAAGCACACCTTTAAAACTTAACATCTCCAAGTAGTTCTGCGTTGTTTTTTTTATGAAATGTCATGAATTCTGCGGTGGCACAGTGAAGTGGTACTGAGCCCCGTCAGAACCAAAAATTCGTAAAATTGTGCGGAACATAAAGATATCTCTTTTTAAGAATCCTGTGATGGAGCGTGAAAATCTGCCTAGTGTACACGATTCTCTCGATATATGTTTTGAGGAAATATAGTGTTACGTAGGTTGACTATATGTAATACCAGAGATTGTCAGTTAGATTTAAGACCCAAAATTAGCAATTACACCCGTGATGACGTTTTTCTTCAAATATCGAAATTATGCTGAGGTAAAGTAGAAGCTCGTTGAGGTGCATCGAACATATTTCATAGACTTAAGCATTTCATACAAAAGTGTCGTAATAATTCCTTATGTACCGGTCATTTAGTGTCAAAACATTATTTTACCTCAGGAATATCATATTGAAGTATAAAAATCGCATGCCTATGTATGTTTCAGACGTTGTATATTCTGTAGAAATATTGTGTAGTATGAGCAGATGAGATTAGTTAAAACAATCCAGATACCTCGTGAATCTCTTAACGAAATCTGCGAACGTAATGAACTTACATATTTCCGTGACTGCGTACTGAGAAGAAAATTTCTTAAATATCTGTAAGGAGTTGTGAATAGCAGTTCAGGATGTCCGTTTATAAGAATTAAAATGGAGAATAAACACAAAATCCTCAGGAAATTTCAAAATATGCCGAAATCAAATGTTTCCGGTTCGGCTTATTCTGAAGAAATATTGATTTAGAAAAGTAGATTAGATTTGAAGATTGAATATCAATTATATTCATGGTATTAAAAATCTAAATGTAGCTTTAATAAGTCAATAAATGTGAGTGAAATCACAAAAAATGCCAAATGTGAATGATCTTGTTGTTTTATAGAAACTACATTTCATGGCGTAATGATTACAAGTAAGAGATATACGATTCCACGATATAAGAATGTGTTTTCACGGATCACTCATGAATCTTGTCAGTAATTCTCCGATTTATGCCGTAATTTGTAGCCTGTAAATGCAGTTCTGAGAATTGGGCAGAAATGAAAAAGAGTTGCATTATAGTTAAAGGCGTCATAATACATTCCTCATTACATCACCGTGTGTTTAGAGATGCGTTGCAAGAACATATGACGCAATATGATAAAGTAAGATGTAACTGGCCATACATTCAAATAAATTTCAATAAGATTGTTATTGTGTACATTTTGTAACGTTTAAATGTTATCGATGTTTGGTATAATGATAATACTGCTTTTGTATCAAAATCAAATGAAATTATGATACTTGTTCTGAACTACATACGAGTAGAAAATGGATTTCGTAGCTAAATGCTCCGTACAATTCAAGCTGTAATACGTTATGCCGATGAATAATTCGTTTCTAGGTTTAGGCCGTTGTTACTCGATGCGTATATTAGCAAACAATGCAGGTGACTCATCAATATTAATAATACGAATCACAGCTTAAACCGCATCCTTGTGTTTCTGCGTTAAGCGGAACATTTGATTGCAAGAAACATTTTATTCCATTTCTGTGTTCTGTGCTTGAAGAATGCGTTGCTCTGTCGCTAACATTAAGAATATTCTGCTGGAACTTCGGCGCTTTTGTTAGATAGTGAAAATGTATGGTGCACTAAATTCATAATCAGATACGACTTGTAATAAAAATACTTCTACAAAACACGATAGTTAGCTAAATTTCAAACAGAAAATGGTACATGTTTCCCATTTGCTTGCTAGTGAGATGCGAGATATGGAGTAGCTGTTGTTGTAGAGAATACTTTTACACATCGGTAGGCTTTCGTATGAAATGTTTAAATGTTTGTCGATCCACAAACAATGACTAATAAAAGATGAAAATTAATGTTTAATATAAGTGACAAAAAAGTTTCCATGAATTAGATTAACTAATGTATAAGAATAAACGCTTCAATCAAATCCTATCAGAAGTTTCTCGAACACTTACGCCTTCGTTAACCAGTATTTCGGAATTTTGTATGAATATATCAGACGTTTCCCGCAATGTATGCGAAGAGGTAAATCATAGGTGGATTTCTATGCTATTTTATTTTTAACAAAATAAATCGAATAAATCGTTGATTTGTAAATCTAAATCACATCAGTAATTCTTTTACATCGGTAACGCTGTATGTTGTTAATCATAGTGAATACTGAAGAATCACGGTTGCATCTTATTCTTTCGCGAACAAGAAGCAGAGTATGAGTAAATTAAAGTGAGTATTCTTACCAAAGATGATACGAATGTCAAACATCGTTATCAGTAATGCTTCGCCAAGTTTAGAATGAGAATCTTGAAATTTTGCTCGTGTAACGTGAGAGGCGCTACATTTGGTAGTAATGCGTAAATTGAAGTGTCTGTTCTATTCTATTCTATTCTATCCTTAAAAGTAGATCGTCTTTCTCAGGCGAGACGCATGCAGTAGCAGCTTCCGCCATAGAGGAATACTCTGCACTCTAAACACGATAAGAACGCTAAACATCATTATCAGTATCGCCTCGCAAAATTTAAAATGAGAACCGTTTGAAATGTTCATTTAATACGAGAAACGCCTTTACATTACGATCGGTGTGCCCGTGCGAAAAGTAGTGTCAGCAGCAGCTACAAAATACTCTTCCACAGCTCCACACAATTGATCGCGACCATGTCAAGCAGTGCTGCGGATCAAGTGACATCTAGCGGCACGATCGTGAAAGACGCGAAAAGCGGTGCCATATTCCATCGTGAAGACACGACCCTCACGCGCCACGTTACGAAAACCCATGTATAATACTACACCCTGCGTGCTCGTGCGAGATGTGGAGTGTCAGCCTCCGCCGTAGAGAATACTTTGCCGCTGCTCCAGTATTTTCTTATCAAACACACTCTAAATACGATAAGAATGCCAAACGTTATTATCAGTACTGCTTCTTCAAATTCAGAAGGAGACCCCTTTGAAATGTTGCTCGTTTAACGCGAGAAGCGCCTGTACACTACACTCGATTTGCGCGTCCGAGAAGTAGAGTGACAGAGCGTCTGCCATAGAAAATACTCTATCACACCCCCGCATTATGTTCTTACCAGCACATACGATAAGAATGTCAAACGCCAGTATCAACATGGCTTTGCCAAATTTAGAATAAGAACCGTTTGTAATGTTGCTCGTTTAATGCTACACTCGGTGTGCCCGTGCGAGAAGTAAAGTGTTAGCCTCTGCCGTAGAGAATACTTTGCCGCAGCTCCACTATTTTCTTCTTATCAAACGACAAGAATGTCGAACGCCATTATCAGTACTGCTTCGTCAAATTCAGACTAAGTACCGTTCGCAATGTAGTTCGTTTCATGCGAGAAGCACCCTATGCTACACTCGGTGTGCCCGTGCGAGAAGTAAAGTGTTAGCCTCTGCCGTAGAGAATACTTTGCCGCAGCTCCACTATTTTCTTCTTATCAAACGACAAGAATGTCGAACGCCATTATCAGTACTGCTTCGTCAAATTCAGACTAAGTACCGTTCGCAATGTAGTTCGTTTCATGCGAGAAGCACCCTATGCTACACTCGGCAAGTGGAGTGTCAGCCTCCGGCGTGGCGAGATCGCCCCGGCCGCGCGCGAGGTCCGTTAGACGGCGGGCGGGAGGTAACGGGCGGCGGCAGGCGGCGCGTGCGGGCGGCGGCGGCGGCGGCGGCGGTGGCGTCGCGACGCCGCCCGCCCGCCTGCCTGTCCGCTCTGCGCGTTGCGCGCCGCGCCGGGCCGGGCCGGACGCCGCTCGCTGGCTGTCCGCGTGGCGCCGCCCGCAGATGCCTGGCTGCGCTTAATAGCCACGAAGCGCTGCGCAGCGCTGCGCGTCGCCGCCGTCTAACGGCGTCCCTTCCCGCCGCGTGGCGCTGCTCTGGATACGCGGCTCCCGTGGTCCCGTACCGCGACCTCCGCCCGCTCCCGATTCGAGCTCGTGTCTATTGTCCCGCGTCGTTATGTTGTCCACCGTTGCGAATATTTTTGTGTGTCCGTGTCACCCACCCCCTGTTTCCTCCGTCGTGAAAAGTTCCATCATGTCCCTATATCACCGGTCCCTTTTTTTCCTCCGTCGTGAAAATTTCCGTCGTGTCCCCGTGCCACTCGTCGATTTGTCCCATGTCCCACGTTTCTAGGTTCCCTGTCTCCTAGCCGCCATCTCCAACCCCGCTACCTCAGGTTTTCCTGTCTCTTCTCCATTTCTTACGTCCTCACATGTTTAAGCTATTTGAGAAGAAAAATTAATATTTTTTATATTATTACTAAATTAATGTACTAAATTTTATTTTTGTTTGTAACATGCGTATCACTATCTTGGAAACCACAATTTTCTTCGCGGATGTTATTAGACAGAATGGTTCGTAATATGGCTTTTGGACTGCAAATAGAAGAATTTGTAAAATCTTCATATTATAGTTCAGAATATTAATATAACTGTTAACTCTAGCATTATCTGCACATTTCGGATACTGTCTTTCGTTTGCAGTCCTTTTCTCTTTCCACATATCTTGTTCACTATCCCCGACAGTGAAGCGCCACTTCTAGATCTCCATTTTGTCCCGCATCATGCTCTGTCCCCATCCGCCATCTCCCGTCCTCCGGCTCCTATCCTCCGTCCGCCGACTCTAATACCCCGTCCCCCGTCTCGCTTCCCATCCCCTTCCCCCACCCCCTTCGCTCGCCACTCTTCCCCCGTCTACCACTCCACGAGTTCCCAATCCTATCCCAATTCCTGTCCCGACCCTATCCTCATCCCCCATCTCCCGTCCTCCGGCTCCTATCCTCCGTCCGCCGACCCTTATCCCCGTCTCCCGACCCGCTTCCCATCCCCTTCCCCCATCCACCTTTGCTCGCCCCTCTTCCCCCGTCTACCATTCCATAGCTTCCCAGTTCTATCCTCAATCCAGATCATTCCTTTCCCAGTCCTGCCCACATGCCCGTTCACGCTCCTCTGACTGAGAGCCCCATGCCCCTTTCGCGTCCAGTGCTCGGTGCATTCGGAGGACGTTCTAGCGCACAGTCCGCGTGGAATTAATACGTGCCAAGCGCTCGTCGGCCAGGCCGCGTCACTATGCGAGGACGGGCTTTGCTGCGAGAGGTTTTGTGTGAATTCCTTGCTGCGTGCGCTTTTTGTTCATTCGCGGAGTAGGAAACAGATTCTTCGAATTTTGTTACGTGCACTTAATAGTAGCCATGGTTATTAGGTCTACGATACGTCGGAGCACTTCTTATTATAGGTGATGTGAATGATGTGCTTGCAGCTATTATTACAAATGATCGTATTTTTTCCAATTTATTTCTGTTTGTGCTCATCTTACAGTAAAATGGCATCATTGATTACGCCAGTTTATTTTCTCGTAATGACTAATAGCTCCGATGAAAGTCAATCCGTATACACGAAATACTTGGTACTTTTAATTTAATATCAAAATGGTGGATATGAGTAGTGTCGCAAAAAATGAGAATGATAAGTGTTTTGTGTCGACGGCTTTTTAATTGACAGCAGTGCTTTTTCATTGACAGCATGAGAAGTAAGCTTCCTTCCTTTTTAGTTAGAAATGGAACATGAATTATTGGTTAGTATATTAGATTAGATTAAGTATATTATGAATGAATTTATCGTAACATTGACGAAGTGAATAATTAATATTTAGTTTTTTTGTATTTATTTCTCTGTTAAGTTGTCGAATAACTTAGTGCAGTTGACAAATAACTTTGAGATTGTAAACTGAATATTATAGCATCTTTAATGTGTTTTCGGCTAAAATATTTTTAAATGTTTTGTTAACTCAGATTAATTCAAAACATTACATTATTGAGAATACTTTAAATGTGTTTTCCTCCCATTTGCAGCCATTCTCTTTAATGTAATTAACGACCAGGAAAACATCAAACCACAATCCACTTTAGTAGTGTTCCCTCGCTACTAAATTCCATACATAGATATTGTCTATTTATAACCAGCGTGCCCGCAATATTGAATAGTACGCAGTAATCAGAGACCGAACTTCATCGAGTTCCTTGAATTACGCGCCGTCTATCGCGTTTCCTAATCCATTCGAAATCGTTTGTCATCTGTCATCATGACGCGTGCAGTGCTTCACATAATGGCTTCACAGACTAGTTCCTCGTTGAAATCGTAGCATTTGTACAATCTCTTTTCTATCGATCTGGCCAGAGAGCTTCCAATGCGGTCGCATTCATATACGTGAACACGCACGTCGATGTGACCCTATTAGTGCTTTAATTGAGCGCTCACGTGCTGGACATAGACGATGAAGTGACGGCTTTATCATTTCGCCCCCCAGGCAACTTTTCGCTTCTCTTTATTGTTCGCGTCCTTCGGAACAGCCAGTTCCGCAGACGTCTCGGGCTTCGCTGGCAGTGTTTCTGACAGTTCGCGAGAACTGCGAGAGAAGTCTCTCGCGGAAAGTTCTTCAAAATTTCCGTGTTTATAATGCTTCACTCGTCGCGGGCGGACTCTCGGTTCCTTTATCGCGTAAGTTCCTCAGCCCGGTACGTGAATAGCATATCCGACAGGGGGGGTACAGCTCGAATCAAAAATACGAACGTGGAAACACGAAATTTGTTGGAACAAAGAATCTTCTCATATAATCGAATAATAATTTCTTGTTAATTCGGTTACTAAGAATATTAATTATAAGAACAAACTAGTATTTGGGAGACCGACAATGCATGATTGAATCAATGGAATCTATATAATTCAAATGACTATCGAAAACCTACTTTTGTGTGAAAAAAAAATATAGTCGTATTCTGATGTGTATTCAATAAAATATTGCTACCCAAGAATCATTTTAGTTTAATTTAGCCAAAGGGACCGAAATATGTCTGTGCTTTAAGAGATGGCATATGTTTAAAATGATGTAAAAGATGTTAATAATGTGACTCTATCCATCCACAGATGTTCCACATCTTTGTTTAGACATAACCTAGCGCTACTCGCTCTTATAGAATGTGTGTGTGTGTGTGTGGGGGGGTGTAAGTGTATTTTCTTCAAAAGAAGGAAACTCGCAGTTCAAAGAATTCAATGTACGAATTTTCTATAGATTATTGAAGTCTGTTACTTGAATTGAAATTTCCATTTGAATACACCTAACAACACGCATAAAACAGTAGGCTTTTTTTCCGCCGCAGCTGACGAACGCACCCCGTACGATACACGGGCTGTCGAACTGAGCCTCACCGCCACCGCCTCCGCCACTGACGCGTGAATCGTTCGCGCGTGTCAAACACGCGGCGCGTGAATGCGACCGAAGCCGAGCGCTCGTCCAACACGCTCGGCCGGAATGATTTTAATTAATACAGGAGCCCCCGCGCTCGCCGTGTTTCGTGTGTTGCGACCAAATCGGGCGACAAAACGTAGAACATCACCTTAATTAACAATTAGTTAAAATCCGGGCAAGCGTTGCAGCCTGGCGGAGTTGGGAAAGCGAACGCGTTCCAGGTGCGTTTGCGTTCGTGTGTGATGTGTGTGTGTGTGTGTGTGTGTGTGTGTGTGTGTGTGTGTGTGTGTGACCGTACCTTTTGTTGTGATTTGAACTATTCGGCCGCAGGAAGTGCTCAGTTCATTTTGGTTGGTTACAGTTAAGTGCATGGGAATACTAGTGTGTGTAAATTACGCATGTATTATCATCGAGGATTGCGTATTTATTATTTATGATGAAATTAATCTTTTGTATGTGGAATTTTAGAAATAGTGTCTTCTTAATGTATGTTGCTATGGTAATAATAATGTATACGTGATGTATTCTCTCACTCTTTCGTCTATAAATACGAATGTGGTCTAAATACTTACAGGTATGCAGGCGAATCTTTTCTTCAGTTAGATTGTCTTCTTGTCGATTGTTAAAGCAATGTAGTTCGTGCTCTCTTAAGTCTTTATTTTGTTGTTCTAACTATCTATCATATTTTAACACATTACTGTAAAAATTATTGAACCATGGTGTTGACTAAATGTGCCTTTTTCAGACGTTAGAGGTAATTTTCTGGGCTTATGTATCTCATTAGTGTAATTATTGAGTTTCCTTTAATTCACATAACGAACCCATAAATGTGGTTTATTCATGTCAATTACGACACAAAATATTTACAAGGCTTGCCCCACCTATTACTATATATGAACGATATTTGGGTCTAAATGCGTCTGTGTATGAATATTCAACTCTCTGAAATAATTTTTAGTATTCCAACTTTAATTCAGCTGCAATATTACTTTGATTTTTCTCCTAACCGGTTTCATCGTACATTTATCCGAGGTACGTGAAACGTCGTGGCTTGCAGGTACACCGTCCAATATAGACTCCCGTCGCGTGAAAACACTTCAGCCTAGCAACCACTCGCCCAAACCGCACGTCGAAATCAACGGCGTTATCGGCGAGCGCTTTCCCGAATCTCGAAATATTACCGCCACCAGCTCCGCACGCCCTCTTTCTCTCTTTTTTTCTGCCTCTCTCTCTCTCTCTCTCTCTCTCTCTCTCTCTCTCTCTCTCTCTCATTCGCCGCAACACGCGCCCTACCTCTCTCGCGGAATCAATCGTGCGACGCCGATTCCGCAAAAGTTTACTCAAAATCCAAACATTTACGGAGAGAGCGAGCTTGGGGTGGGGGAAAAAAGGCGTAAAAAAGGAAAAAATCGATCAGCGGCCCTGCATACATTAGCGGCGCGGGTGGGCGTTGAGCGGACGGGCAGTGGGTTTGTGGAAGGTCTGTAGGTGGCGGAGGGTGGGAGAAAGGAGGAAAATTGGCTGGCGGCGGATGGAGGATGGGCGATGAGCGGGCAAAAGGTTGATGATTCTTGAGCGATGGGAGGGGGACGGGCTGAGGGGGAGTTGAGTGAGACGGTGCGGGTGGACGGGATGGAAAGATGTGAGTCGAAATATGAATGGTAAAAGCAGTACCCTAGCAAAGGGCCCGCGGATCGCGTGCGATCATTCCTTCTTCTTCCTTGACCTATCCCTTACACTCACACTTAAATGCACTGTATTCTCACCAATGTCGTGAGACCAGAGTTTCTTCCGGCTAGAACGGTGCCCAGCTGCTGGAAGACACCTGGAGGGGGAAATCCGTCGGAAGCCAACATTTTGGTCGTCGCCGCATCTCACCATCCATCAGTGGAGAAACACCGCCGTTTGCCGGTATAAAACTTTTACTACACATTATTAACAATCATAGCCGTTAGCGTGGCCGCCAACAATCAATCGAACTGTAGCTGGTGAGCAGGAAGAAGTTGGGACGGCATGGGTGATGAGTGTTGGGCAAGCGAAGGATCGGAGTGACGGGGTATGGACGGAACGGCGGGCCGGCTGCAAGATGGTTGGCAGTGGCAACAGGGGTGAATAATGGAGGGATGGGGTTGAAGAGAGAGTGAACAGGCCGACCAGTGGACGGATGGACGGAGTGTGGGAGTAGGACAAAGGCTACAGAAGAGCTAGGACGGGTGATGGGGTGATGGACTGGCGTTGGACTGACGGGCGATGAACGAGTCGGGTGTGAGCGAGATGGAAGTTGTACGGGGTTGAACGAAGGAGGTGCGGAGACGACGAGCAGGGAGGTGATGAGTAGGCTGGATACAGCGTCGGGTGTTCGGGCGGGGAGACACTAGGAGGGTGGCTCACCCCGCGCGTGTCGGTGTGGCGGGGAGGTGTGGTCCAGGTGCAGCGCGCACGTGTCTTTGCTGACTTTCCTCACTCGGCGCGCGAGCCGGCTAACGCGCTGGGTGTTCCAGCGTGAGGCGGGGCGGGGCTGCGGGAGGCGAGACGGAGGTGTTATTGTGCCGGTGAAAATGAGTGGGCGAGAGCGGCCCGTCCTTTCACTTTCATCGCTGACCGCGGACCCGCCCGCGCCCCACCCACCTGACGGCGCGAAGCGGAAGTGAACGTGTGGGAGTGTGGATCTGGGGCGAGTGGGAGAGTGTGGATTACGAAAGTGGAATTTTTGCTGGATGTTATTTGAATTGAACATTAAAATTATAAATTCCTAGCACTACGAGACCGGTGGCAAATGAGCTAATTGTAATGCAGCGTGTGAGCTGTGCTTCTGAGTTTGTTCTGAGAGTAGAGAATAAGGGAAGGGTATTATTCCTATTTTTATTTACGTCGCAGTACTTTATTTTATAACATCAGTATTACAAAATTCGTAACTATAGTTGACGTGTACTGATGTGGTGTATCTATACTGGCTCTGAATTGACAATTATTTCTGGAGGGAGACATTAAAACCAGGAGGAGACGAATCGAAGAATTGACGAATGAAACGAACATTTTCAATTCCGAAACAATGAAATATTCCTAAAAATGCTCTCGAGAATGTTTTCTTGATTTGCATTTATTAATTTGAATATTTCAGTGTTGAAATCATTAAAAGATGAACCTAATGTGGATTAATGCTGTGCTCCTGGCAAAGAGTAATTAGTAATACTTTGAATGAAATAATTGAAGTCCTCTTTATCAACTTAGTTTTATTGAGAGAGTCAGCTTTGCCTTCTCATCATTGACAAATATGACTTCAGTCACTTCATTCTTGAATAATATCAATAACACCTCATCAACATTTCCACAAAAAGGAATACTTTTCTACCAGGGATCATAAAAGTTTCTAGGGGCAGGGAATGTTGCGCGATAACCCCGCCCCTCGCTTGTCAATTTGCACTCTGCGGGGTGCGTTTTATTTTGGAGGAATCACCGTGAGAGATGGCTTAGGGCATCAACTGATGTCACTGCAATAGCGGCCGGCCGCTCTAATCGGTGGTTTCCTGAGGTTTCTCCGATCAACACCAGGTGAATGCCTGAGCAGTCCCCTAACAAACGAGCCACGAACCGCGCGCGATCTTTCCTACCTCTTCCTTGTCCTATCATCACTTACAAACACACACTTACACTAACATGCACTACAGTATCACACATACCGGGAGACCGGTCGGGAGCCTAGAGCTTGCTCTGGCTGCGACGGTGCCCGCTGGTGGGAGATACCTGGTTGGGGAAAACCCCGCTGGCCGACGGCAGGTCGGTGCCGGATTTCGCCATACAGCGGGGAAAGACCACCGCCATCTCCGGAGCAAAAACACGGACTACATGTACGGGACTAATGACCATAGTAGTTGACGCGCCCGGAATCACTAACAGTCCGTCAATCGAGGAGGAATCCTCGCAGGCTTTTCCGTGGCTCGTGGGCGGCACGGCAGCCGCGCGTGCGTTGTTGCTCGCAGGCGCCATCTTCTTTAATAGTCGCTCCCGCGCTGTTTGTTTTTGTGCTCGGAGATGGCGGCGCATGGCGCAGGAGCTACAAGGCTCGGGGTTGGGAGATCTGGACTTCGTGACGGAAGGAGATATAAGAACTGTGCTGATGGTATTTATTTGGTCAAAATTGGGACTCCTACGTGTACTAGTAAGTAACAGTTCAAACCAAATAAATACTATTACGCAGTAAAAGTTATGCTGCACTTTTCATTCTACCGTGTTCGTTATTGAATGGTTTATTGTTGAATGAGTGTTCTGAATGCTCAATTTTGCCAATAATGCTCCGATTCTAATAAAATTCTCAATTAGAATAGTTTTATTTTGAAGTCTTGACGTCACATACAGGTGTAAGATAGTAAGACGCAATTCAGAATATAAGATAACGGAGGTTTACGAAATATAATTACACAATACTTTTTAGATTAGTACTATCTGATGCTGCGTTTAGGCATCATGAATATTACAGGAATTGTTTACGTAATTTACAAGTACAAACATAACTAAAGAACATTTAAAAATGATACTTAGATACATTTTTTCATATGATCAAAATTATTCCTTTTTAATTCCAAATGAATTTGATAAAAATTTTAATTGGATTTAATAAATATATCATATTGTAGGGAAATGGTTTGCTGTTCCAAGCAATATTTTTTTTCTTTTTATACCTCAAATATTTTGATTCTGAGCTAAAAGAAAAACTTAGACCAAAATAAATATAATCTATCATGTTGTTTGTTTTTAAGGAAATTTCTGTTTAAAACCCAAAATTTGATGTACCAAGGTAGCTGAATACACGGCTGAACAACAAACGGCAATTCCTTTCACACAAGTATAGCCGTGTGTGCCGTGCTGCTAACAGGTAAAACGCATAATTACTGCTGACTGCATCAGCTTGTGGCCACCACTGAACCGTGCTTCTGACCACATTTTTACCACGCACCGAGAGCTGTAGCTTTGAAGCCTAGCTCTTCCACGAAGGCATAAAGCGTGAATAGTGTTTATTTATTCGTCGCAACCAGCATACGGAGAATCCTGCCGAATACAACACCAAATTAGCTCATCGTCGCGATGAAGTTCCTTCCCAGAACGCAGGCGTCGCGACGCTACGGCGGCGACGCGGGCGCGTCGACGTCGGCGTCGGTGTCAGTTGGCCGCTGCACCGGGCGCCGCGACGCTCGCCGCCACCGCCGCACCGGGTGCGGTAGCTCAGTGCATCAACTGATGTCACTACAGTTCCTCTGACCGGGAGGTCCTAGGTTCGAGTCCTGACGGCGACAGGATTTTCTACCTTTTCAGCTAGGTCCAATTCAGTCACTGTCTGGAGGAGAATTCCAGCAGCCGGCTGCTCTGATCGGTAGTTTCCCGTGGTTTCTCCGATCAACACCAGGCGAATGCCGGAGCAGTACCCTAACAAACGGGCCACGGACTGCGCGCGATCTCTCCTTCCTCTTCCTTGTCCTATCCTCTCCCCTTACACACACACACACACACACACACTTACACTAACATGCACTACACTTCCACATATTCTGGGAGATCGGTCGGGAGCTCAGAGCTTGTTCCGGCTGGGGCCGTGCCCCGCTGGTGGGAGAGTCCTGGTTAGGGGGAAACCCCACTAGCCGACGGTAGGTCGGTGCCGGATCTCGCCATCTAGCGGGGGAGGATCACCGCCATCTCCCGAAAAAACATGCACTACACTAACGGGATTAATGACCGAAGCAGTTGACGCGCCCGGAAACACGAAAAAATCAATCAAACGAAAAAATCAATCAATCAATCAAGCCGCCGGCGCCGCCAACTATGTGAGAAACGTGAAAACAGGACGTATCGTCCGTACAATCACTCTCGCATGCAAATCCAGTGAGTGCTCAACCCCGTTGATGGCGTGGAAATGGTGGCCGAAGAATGGAATAAATGTCGATATCTTAGATATTGTCACGGCTGGGGCGATGCTTCTGTGTCGGAGATGGCTGGAAGGGGCCGACATGTAGGTCAACGCCGGATCTAATGTTCTTGTTGGGGAGGAACACTGCCCCCTCCACTTACGGAAAAAATCAACCTAGTAGAGGCGCCTCCGGAAATGCAAAATAATAATTTAATGAAGTTAACTGGTTTGATTTTCTAAAGACGCAGTTTTTTCCAAACGATATTCCTTGTACTTTTTCTTAATTACTACTTCTTAGCATCAGGTAAACTAACTTATGCGAAGAAAAAAGAAATAATATAATAGACTTTGTGTACGTTTAATAACCGTGCAATGAATGTAAAGTTATCACAATTGCACACTCTTCAACTCTCGGATTTCCAATTTAGTGACCAGAAGAAAGTATATGGCGGGTTTTCTGATTTTCAATGCTAATTTTATATTTTATCATAGTAGTGAGCAAACCGTAAAAGAAGCGATGCACGTCAACCTTACTCTTTTGTGCTTGATAGGCAATCAAAGGTATTCAGTTATAACCCGTTTCCCTGAAACATAGTCTTTCTCAAATGTTTTCATATTTCATTACACAGAGATTTTTCATACCATACTAATTATCCACATATTTCAAAAATAAGTCACGTAGTTTAATAGTTTGTTAATCACCGAGATCCTTTGTCATAGCATATACACGACTCACACAAATCTCACGTTGAAGTTGAGATAAACCAAACTGAAATGTGTGTACCATTAAAACAGCAACAAGGAGTAAATTCTGAAACACGAAGTTGAATTGTAACCGAATAAATGTCTAACAAGAATCAAGCTGCAGGGCCTACTTCCCAGAATGCCGCAAGGTTAGGGATAAACCTCGAGTTCCCGTGTTATCGCAGCGTCGCCTCGGGCCGTCGTCCTGTGTGGGACGGCGACCGCCGCCGCCGTAAGCCGCCGACGCTGTGCCTCGTCACGTCCCCTGCCCTCTCCCGCCGCTGCTACGGTCCCCGCCCCTGCCGCAGGGCGCGTCGCGGGCCGCCCCGCGCCGTCATAAATCTGGACAAGGGCGTCACATGCGTTTCCTTCGATCCCCGCGCCCGCCCAGTCGCCCGGGCGGACGCTGCAGCCGCTGGGGATGAAGGATCCGCCGACGCTGCAATATCGGCTCTGCCTCCGCCCACCCCCGCCCCGGGTCTTCGGCTTGTTTGGCCGTCACCACTCTCCCGACATCGCTCAACCGCCTTACATCAACGCTCTGCCATCGCCATCCTTTCGCCACCCTGGCATCCCCGCTCTCCCATCACCGTCCATCATCGCCACCTCGCCATAATACCACCCGTCACCACCAGCATACGATGCCGCCACCTGTCACCACACTTAAAGTCTCTTCATTGTGTTAGGACTATGGCTCCGTGATCACCAGATCAGAGAGTTTGCCACCCTCAATGTCGCGCTCCTTGTTAGCCTACCGTTCTTACCATCCCATTGTCACCGACCGTCACTGCTCCGTCGTCATCGTTATGCCCTCCCAGCACCGCACTCACCACCCCGTCTATTCAACCGAACGTCGTCGATCTGTCCATTACCACCACCACCACCACCACTTTAAATAGTCACCACCCTGGCTCCCTTCCGTTCCACCCGAACCACATCCCCCATCACCATTCACTCCGCTTATCCAATCATCCCATCCGCAGCCACCAGCTCCGTCTCATTAACCCCCCCCCCTACCCCGCATCTAGTACATCACCTTCACACAAGCACATCATCTCATCCACCCCCTCCACCAACTCCAGCGATCCCTCGGCCCGCGCTGTTCGTACCTGCCACGCCCTCCCCCGCACACCTTCCGCAGAAGGCGGCGGGCGCACCGCCGCGCGTCACGATGATTTATGAACAAGTGAACGTCAAGTCGCGTAATCCACCCGAGTAAATACAAACAGTGTACTCTCGCGGGACAGCGCCGCGACGCTCCAGCGACAGGTGATGCAGGGCTCGCGCAACGCTCGCAAACGCTCCGGGAGACGCGCGTGTGACAGTTGAACAGCGCCGCGACGCTAATGAAACCGGCCTCTTTTGTCGGGATGTATGGAACCCCGGCGTGAAATTTCGAATTACTAGAAAGAGCGCCGTGAAGTTTTCCTACCGAACGAACGTTCGTTTGTTTCGATGCTCCTTTTTTTTTTGCGCAACTTCTAGCTAATGCGCTTTTCCCTCGACGTGTATTTACGTTACCATATTTCATAGTGGATTTATGACTTAATTACTACGGTGTATTAAAATGAGGATTCTTTGCGGCTGGTTTCGGAGGGTCTGGGTGAAATAACACACATCGCCTGAGTTGTATCGCGTGTAGTTTCTTGGATGAGGAGGTTACCTTCATTAAATCGATACGATTATTTATTTTGTTATCAACAACAAAACCAAGGAAACAATATCTATCGGTACCTATTCATGATCTCAAATAAAAAACTGATACAAATTTTACTTCGTATTTAAACACATCTCAAAATATAGTAAATGAATTACACAATGCAGTCACTCATATTTATTTTCCGTCAACGTTTATCAGTTAAATAATTAGAAAGTGTTTGTTTTTTTAATGTTTCAGGCCTTAAATGAACAGCCAGAATGAATGTAAGAATTACAAGTTTGGATTTATTATTCACCACTAACCTCGTAAAGCCAGTAATAATGATTGCTAGGAAATTGTAGATCCTCCCAAGAATTTTTTAAAATTTGAAACAAAAATGTTACATTGTCTTTAAAAACGTTTAATGTCACCTAAAGATATGTAATATGTGACTTCTGATTATTTCTTTAACCGGAGTGTCCGATAGAAATTCGGAGTGGTGGCAACCCTAGGTACGTCGTAGACTCTCGACCAAATAGAGTGGTACCACTAATTGACGTTTCTATTGGAAAAACCTTTTTCCCGGCTTGGACTGACACCAGCACTTAGCGTCGGAATGCCGGCTAGTGGGCTGATCGAGCGGTCTGCTACTGTTTTCGTCCAGTGAGTGACCTAACCGCGTACCAACACCGATCCTGTCGATCGAAATGCATTGCTCTAAGGAAATTGACGTTTTCGAGTGAAAATGAACCTTTAATGAACGTAAATTGCGTATAACAAGGTCGGTACAAATAGGTTGCGCTCGAAAGAGTTTCGATCGCTCAAATAAACCTGCGAGTGTGGTTTCGGCCGCGAATTGATACTGGGAATCCGGAATATTTGCTAATTGCATGCCCGTTTGAAGTGTTAAATTCTGTATATTAAAGTGATCGATCAGATTGGTTTCAGGATCAGCCTACTCTATGTCGGCGACTATTGCATACTTGTATTAATGATGTATCCCGACACCCGCAATGTTTCATGAGTAAAATTTATATCTTCTTGCGTTCCGCATGTGAATAAAACTCATAAACGTAGGGGTCTTGTTTTATCTGTCCTAGTATTTATTTTGTTCTAGTACTGGTTTTAGTTGTTAATAATATTAGGAATGACAACTATTGAAATATTATGTGATGTTGAAGCGGTTTGAAACAATTTCGTAAGTTCTGTGATTACCACACACATCTTACTTTATTTGAATCGTTTCAATTAGTACTTAAATAAACATTTCGAGAAATCATTTGTTGTTTGATGACTTGTATTTGAATATTTCTATTCCTGTGTGTAAGTACAAGCGACTGGCCTCCAAAATTTATTGTCAAAATGACATTGCATGGAACAACAAATGAATGTCTGCAATTTATTATCATGATTAATAATGGGAACGCCCGGGACAACTAACTGCCGTATGTAATTCAGTACAAATCATTCTAACATCATTCAGTACAACGGACAAGTCATAATTGATTTCCAACGCTACCGAAGTATACGAGTTCACTAACAAAGAAATTATTCAACAACTACCATTTCGAGTGGAACAAATCTTGTGTGACAGTACGTTCAATATATAGTACGTATGCTTTGTTATTGACCGTATTAGATGCCTTGAGTTCGAATTCCGATAATAGTTTACGTAATATCGGTGAATAAAGTACTTCTATTTTCAGAAGAACACTACAGACATCAATCTCTGAATAATTTTCATCGATTTTTTAAAAAATTCTGGAGCAGTGTTCCAACAAAGGATCATATATCGCTTGCGATACTTTCGTTCAATTCATAACGTCAGTCGTGTGTATCTCCCATTTACAATAACTTTTTCATTTGAATTGACTGCAACAATACTTCTGATTATTTTATGCTAATGTCATTGCATATTCCTCTTTACATGTGGACTCAAACAACATTAATAACGTTCTTAGCAACGCTCTCGATGCCTTACGTCAGGTCCTGGATGCCTAAAGCACAGGCGGCTCATTTCAGAGGGCTCTTGTCGGCAGCCAACGCAAAGCAGGGCCATAAAAATGCTCTGCCGCCACCGTAGATGCTACCTCCATCACTACCGCCATCACCACCACCGTCACTGAAGTCGCCACTACCTGCGTCACTGCCACGCCTCTCCATTAACATCCACCTTCCTACCACCACCACAACCGCCGCCTCCGCCCACCACCACCACCACCACCGCCGCCGCCGCCACCATCACCTCCACCATCGCCACCGATACCACCACCATCTCCCCCAGCATCACCAACATCACCATCACCATCATCTCCACCATCATCTCCACCACCATCGCCACTGCCACCGCCGCCATCATCACCACCACCACCATCACCACTGCAACCGCCATCACTACTACAATCACCACCACCATCGCCGCCATCATCACCACCACCACCATCACCACTGCAACCGCCATCACTACTACAATCACCACCACCATCGCCGCCGCCACCACCACCACTACCACCATTACCACTACAACCACCACCACCACTATCACCACCTTCAACACTTCCACCACCACCACCACCACTATCACCACCTTCAACACTTCCACCACCACCACCACCATTATCACCACCATCACCATCACCACTGTCACCGCCACCATCAACATCACCGCCACCGCCGCCACCATCACCACCACCACCACTACCACCACCACCACCATCACCACCATTATCACCACCACCACCACCATTATCACCACCACCACCACCACCACCACTATCACCACCACCACCATTATCACCACCACCACCACCATTATCACCACCATCACCACCACCATTATCACCACCACCACCATTATCACCACCACCACCACCACCACCATTATCACCATCACCACCACCATTACCACCACCACGACCATTATCACCACCATCACCAACATTATCACCACCACCATCACCATCACCACTGCCACCGCCACCATCAACATCACCGCCACCGCCGCCACCATCACTACCACCACCACCACCACTGCCGCCGTGGGGATGCTGCAACGCGCTTAAGAAGCTCCTGAACCCGTCCCGGGCTCCTTCCGCCCCGCCCGCTGTGAGTGAAGTCTTGTATTTTTAAAATCTTCTTATAGCGGGCGCAGAATGTTGTGAAATTGAATTTCCAGACTTGTATTATGTATAAAAACTTTCCTTAGATGTGAAGAATGTTAATTTAGCGTCGACGGCGACGTCGCGAGGCGGGACGCGCGTCGCATGACGCAGCGAGGTCGAGGCACAAGAAGGGGAGGGGAAGGGCACGTGAGGGTTGGGACCAGGGCGGGAGGGGGAGCGGACATGGGGAATGCGGGAGTCCGCGTGCCGCCGGGGCAGCGACGGAGGGGGCCAGAGGGTGATATGGGGCGGGAGAGCAGACGGTACGCCTCCC
Source organism: Teleogryllus occipitalis (assembly GCA_011170035.1). Taxonomy (NCBI): domain Eukaryota; kingdom Metazoa; phylum Arthropoda; class Insecta; order Orthoptera; family Gryllidae; genus Teleogryllus; species Teleogryllus occipitalis. The sequence goes on along the minus strand of BLKR01000226.1, from coordinate 565,840 downwards.
TCGGTGGCTCGTAGGTAGATTTCCACGGCGTAACCCCAGGTCCGATTCCCGGCAAAGGCAAATTATACCTGTGCGCTTTCCGTACAAAATGTCCAAGTATCTATTGCTGGGTGACGATGAGACAGCCTAGGTTATGGTGCTGACCTAAGGTTAGTACCCGTAAGATTAGTACCCGACCAGTGTATACGGAGAAAGGATGTCTTCGTGCTAACCACATGAACTCTTTATCCCATGGCCGAGAGGCTGGTCACCCAAGCCCGTAGCAGACTGTCGTGCCAAAGAACAGGAACAGGGCAGACGATGGAGAGGTAAATGGAGAAGCACTATACTTGAATCGCGCAGAAAAATACCATGAACTGCGAATGCGCTAAATTTTTGTTAGACAGCTGTGACCGCTCTATAAGCTATCTATCGACTCACCCTCCCACGATCAATGTTACGTATGTACCCTCATCAGTGGGGGTTGATGAGCTAGGACCACGATTGCCACACATGCCTAGGGGCTCCAATCACGTGATACTGGTTGACCGCCGCGTAGTCGGAATCGCTGTCGCACACGCCCACCAGATCGCCTACCACCTCGTGGACGGGAAATCTGGTGGAGAGAAGACGGAGCGTTTGGAATAGGACCCTATACCTCGCTGGACAAGCCACGTCCTCTGTTATACCTCGCATGCTCTGTCACTTTATGCAACCACATCGAATGTCAGGAGTTGTATGCGACTTCCCTAGAATATAGTGTATCATTGAAAAATATTGTCAAAATCTAAAGTGCATCTGACTATTAGCACTAACGCGGGACATGAATGTGAATGCCGAAAAATATCATTACGATTATCGGAGATTTGTAATTTTGAGTTGTAGCTGAAGATGTTATAATTCGATGAATGAAATTGAGGATTTGATTCTAATACAATAAATCATACTCGTACGTCTTCTGCTGTATTTTAAGAGTATGGGGGAGACTGCATTGCAAAAGTAATTTTTCGATAAATGTACATAGCACAGAATGTGAATTTAGATTGAAAATTAAGTGTTTGCGACAAAACACTTGATGAAAGACGAAACCTTAGGCATAAGAAATACCCCTTGTTTCGAGGTGCAATTTTGTCAAATTAAATGTCAAATTAAACTGATATATTCAAATAAAATTGAAGTCATAAATGAAACGAGTCAGAAAATATGCCCTTCACGAAACAGTGCATATGTATCACAGATACAGATATTAAAGAATATTTGTATATGTAATAGAGCCATTTTTATCCAGACAAAAAAAAATTGGTTGATACGTCGACATAATTTTCGTTTTAAAAAATGAACTTTTGAATGAAAGTAGTGAAATGTAAGATTTCAGAATATTGTATTATTAATAGTCTTGAAAAACTGCGTTTGAATATCTGCAGTATGTTCTATTCCTTTTGCTTACTTTTAAAGTCAAAAATTTAATTTATTCACAAGATGTAAAGAAATAGTATTGGAAGCACGAAATATTATATTAGTACGTAATTTCACTTTGTGACTAAGTGATGGACAGTCCTATGTAGGGCCATATTTTGTCGACCTTTGTACTGTATTTTCAGCAGTTCATAGATACCAGTCAAATACACAAACTTTAAGCAATTTGTTTCAAAGAGATTTAATCTTCATCTTATTGACCCTAATGGATAGCACTAGGTTTACAGAAGGAAATTGCCCTCTTGATCATCAATACCTCTCAAAGAGAATTGTAATTCATCACGCGTCTTGAATAAACAATTGATTTCTGCATGACTGCAAATCCCTTATAAATCTTTCACTTCATCGTTCTTGACCTAACATTTCTAGAGAAGAAGTAATATTTTTTTAATTAAATTAGAAGAGTAATATTAACGAAGTAATGGTAAACGTGTAGTTAGAGGAGATTGCACATAAAAACCATAATATGACCTAGTAGTGCCTTGCAAAAGAATGTAAAATTCTGCGTGCACGGACTCGGAAAGGATTTAGAATTTGTATTAGCTCTGTTGAATTTGTAGGAAGACGTGTGCAGGCAAGAATATCTCGGAGATATTCTTCGCAAGAGAATGTTCTGAGAACTGGAAATCTTTCCGAGAACCTACAGCCTTTCGCTTTGGGCGTTCGTTTTGTTTTCGAAACAATATTGGGATTATCCCTTCTCTGCCCGACTTCCTTTCAGCAGTGGCGGTGACTCCAACAGGATCTTATGTCAAAGACGTCGCAGGAAAATATATTTGGCGGGAAAAAAAGCTTTGTCTTCTTGGATGTGTATGATTTTGAAACAATCTTTCGAATTGTGCCTAATTCATCTTTTGAGTGTCATAATAAAATTGCTTTCTATTAAACATAAACCTTGAACTTTCTCATTGTTATTCTTTTACAAATGTTTCTACGTATTTTATAGCATTTTATGAGGGAAAGTTATCTGGGTGCGATATTCTGAAAGAAGAAAACTAGAAAAACACGACTTGGTTACATATAATGTTTATTATTCAATACTTGTAGAATGAAAACTTTAACTACTAATAGTTGTAAATGTATCTCGATTGGGTGAAGTGAGTTAACACATTTTTCACATTAAATCATCCAATCAATGCTGAAATAGAATTAGTTTACTTATTAGGAAAACCAACTTGATTAGCAAATGGTCACGAACAACGTGAGAATTAGTCACTGAATCGAATATGTCATGTCATATAAATCACGCTAAAGTAATTTATCAATTTGATATGTCATTGTTTGGGATATTCGGGTCACTTAAGCGTTAATTTTGATTTATCAAAGTATAAGAAATTCTAAATATCGTAGTGACGCTTAAATAAATTATGAATATTATGAATTAATTTGTACATATTGAAATCAAATATAGTTAATGTTTTACGCTCGATGTCTAATATTCCGTACACCACTGTCTTATAAAGCTTCTCCTTGAACTGTTATGCAGATACATAGAAATAGCATGCAAAGATTTAATTAACACAATGCTAACTTCATTGTATGAATGAAGAAGCTGTGCCTATTACAAATAAAAGCTGCATATCACTACAAAGAATCGCATGTGCTGTGATGTGTGCATGTTCTATGATTCGTAGTCAATAGTAACAGAGCTCTGCACATCCGCAATGTTCCGTGTTATTTAATAGTCAGATAACTTTATTCCGACATATAATCAGATACCATCGGCTAAAATTCGTTATTCAAAGTCGTTATTCGTTGTTTCAAAATTCACGTACCACGTTATTTTACCAAGTAATCCTGAAATTAGACAAAAGCAATAACTGATGCGAAACAGGTAAGAATAGAACGCTAGAACATAAATTCATTCTTCTTCGTTACAAAAGTTAGTGAATATTACTAGATTTTTTTCCCTTAAATATAGTCTTGAATAAGTATTCTTGTAATGAAACATTTTGAATACATGACATCAAAAAGATGTCAGGGTAATCGCAATAAGCCAAATAAAGAGAGATAATTGTTCTATTATGATTATCAAATATTAACATTTGCACAGCCGGTCATGTTTAAAAAAATAGTCATCACTCAACAACTTATTGCGTTCCAACAACCAGTCAGCACTCGGTCAAGTGTCAACAAGCTCTCTGTACCTCCGTCACTTCTCATCATTGTATCTGGTCTCAACAATGTGTCACACCTCAACAATCCCTCGCGTCTCGATGTGTCGTCGATCAAAATCACAATAACCAATCGCGACTCACCAAATATCGTCCCAACAATGAATTTGTCACTATACAACCTGTTCCCGCTGCTACTATAGAAAGATTACTATTAAGAGGGACCTCATTACAGCTACGGCTTTGACACTGTTGGTAACACTGCAGATTATGTCAATGCCCTCGTTTTGTCAGTTCGTTAGTTAACAATTAGCTCATTTGCAAATGGGTTCATCACTACCTCTTGCAATGTCGTCACCCTGCATGATGTTCGTTTCCCGACCAGTTAAACTGGTCCATTCTTTGAGTAACCTCTCTATAACATTTCAACTACAGTAGGACCCCGCGAATCCGAGACCTGCAAATCCAAAATTACGGATAACCCGAACAAAATTTAGGATGGAGGAAAAATAAATAAAATGTTTATTTGTAGTGTAAAGAAAGGATTTTACAATTACTGTAGAACTGAACAACTAAATATTGAAGCAAGTCGTCGAAATGAAACGTTTATTGCATTGGTAACTACAGTGTATATCACATGTTTATGTTGCAGTAATTTTCACTTAGAGTAACTCGCAAAAATCTTCCTTTGCCGTAAGGAACTGAATCTGCTTGATGATGCGGTTGTTACGCTAGATAGCTATTTTCTCACATCGCACGCTACGATGTATTGCGTCTGGAAATCCTGTAGATGTATTTGTGTATGTACAGTACATGTTTTTGAACAATCAGATTTCGAATAACTTTTCACAATAACCACATTTCCGAATCCGAACAGACCACACGCCCAATTAATGCGGAAAACCGGGGTTCTGCAGTACTACTGCTAGTGCATGCACACGCGCGCGCCCTCAGAACATACCTGTGCGCGAACATATCCGCCGCAAGGCAGTGCGGGCGCGGAAGGTGTCCGCAGCGCGCTCCCACTGGTACTCGCCGCCGCCTCGCCCGCCGCTCCGCTGCGCCGCGCCGCACACGTGGATATTTACAGCATAAGCGGGGAGGAGGGGAGGTTATACCGACGCTCCCGGACCGCCACCGCCATCTTCGTCGCTGCCGTCACACCGAGCGCTGCCTCCGTTCTCTTCCATGCCACCGGGAGCGGTAGCTCAGTGCATCAACTGATGTCTCTGCAGCGCCTCTGACCGGGAGGTCCTAGGGTCGAGTCCTGACGGCCGCAGGATTTTCGACACTAGCTTTTCAGCTAGGTCGAATTCAGCCACCGTCTGGAGGAGAATTCTAGCGGCCGGCTGCTCTGATCGGTAGTTTTCCGTGGTTTCTTCGATCAACACCAGGCGAATGCCGGAGCAGTACCTACCAAACGGGCCACGGACCGCGCGCGATCTGTCTTTACTCTTCCTTGTCCTATCCTCTCCCTTTACACACACACTTACACAATCATGCACTACACTACCACATATTCCAGGAGACCGGTCGGGAGCTTAGAGCTTGTCCCGACTGGGGCGGTGCCCCGCCGGTGGGAGAGTCCTGGTTAGGGGGAAACCCCACTAGCCGACGGTAGGTCGGCGCCAGATCTTCCCCAACGGGGGAAGATCACCCCCCGAGGAAAAACGTGTTCTACACTTACGGGAAAAATCACCTTCATAGTTGACGCGCTCGGAATCACTAACAACCAGTCACACTGGAGGGCTCGGAATCACTAACACTGGCGACGGCGGAGGCAGCTGTGGCATTGGGACGAGCCGCAACGGAGGCGATGCAAAGTTGGAGGGGACGGTGACGTTTCTGGCCGGCGCAGAGAGGCGGAGGCCGACATGTAGGGGGCGTTGGGGCGGGGGTGGGGCGTTGGCCGCGGAGGCGGTCCGTCTTTCTTTGTAGCCCCCGGCGAGAGCCGCTCTTCGCTTGACGTGGACTTCTTGCTCGGCCGAGGGCTTGGGTGCGCGCTTTTTTTTCCCGGCGCGAGAACGCGCTGCGGTCATCGGGCGACTTCGCTCTGGAGCTGTTTGATGAAGGGACGCGAGCGATGTTGCGCAGAAATGCAAACGTTCGCGGAACGTATCCGCACATCTGAAGGTTTCTGTCGTTAGAAATGTTTACACGGGAATTCGGTGAAGTTTAAATTTCAAGACACTTTCAAGTTTCACGAGTGCCTGTGAATCTCAAAACATCTGACAGGACTTAGCTCAATTCTGTTAGTCCAGAAAATATTGAGTGTTATATTATTTTGAGCGATAATGCAAATTCAGAATTGTCTCACGCTGCAAGATTATTTTAGCAGGGTATATTGCATATTATAGAGCAATAACTGCAAGGAAATAACGAAGAAATTTTCTCTGAATGATGCATGATGATGTTGCAAATTTTGAAAAATGTGATTATAATGAATATTGATGATTGAAACGTAATAATGATTAACGTGTCATACTCAAAAACCATGCGGATTTTATTTATTTATTTTTTTGGTTTCGAAAGTTCAATTTTTTTGCATTGTATAGTACTATATAGTACTAGGAATGCACTATATAGTATTTAAAAAGACGTATCCCTAACAAATTACGTATCCGTAACAAAATATTACGTATTACAAAATACGTAATCCGTAACAAATTACGTATTTACATTCACAAATACAAAAATTTGAGAAAATAAAAGAAAAATAAAAGAATTTCCTTAAACATCAAAAAATCTGGTGTCTACTTTGCCCTGATTTTGATTCAACTAGAAACTATACCGGCGTGACGCGGTGAAAATTAAAGATATGAACGCGCCGTTTCGACCCGTGCGCGATGTAGATGTCGCGTATGAACACGCTCGCAGGCGCGACGTGCCCCAGTATTCCACATCCCGGGGCGCCGCCTGCCCGCCACGACCGCCCGCCCACGCGTCGCCTCCATATTTCGTCGCGACGCGTCCGGCCTTGTAATTGCCACCACATCGATCTGCCCCATGCGCCGCCCCTGCCGTCGCCACCCCGATCCCATCGGCTCTCTCGCACCACCGGCCGAGGTGGTAAAGGCCTCTACCTGCCCCGACGCCGTCGCCTCTCCCGCCCCCGCCTTCAACCGCCGCCCCCGTTGCTTTTGCCGCTCCGCTGCCCTCGCTATTCACGTTGCTCCGCCCCAATCATTGTCCCCGCTGTCTTGGACGTCCCCGCCACCTGTGGTGTCCACGCCTCGTCGGTCACTTTTGCCTCTGCCGTCCCCGCTACCTTGTAGTCGCTGTCTCTGCCGTCCCCGCCTCCTCTGCCAACCCCGCGTCCTCTGCCGTCCCCGCCTATTATGCCGTTCCCTCCTCCTCTCCCGTCCCCGCCTCGTGCCGTCCCCGCCTATTATGCCGTCCCCTCCTCCTCTCCCGTCCCCGCCTATTATGCCGTCCCCTCCTCCTCTCCGGTCCCCACCTCCTCTGCCGTCCCCGCCTCCTGCCGTCCCCTCCTCCTGCCGTCCCCGCCTCTTGCCATCCCCGCCTCCTGCCGTCCCCGCCTCCTGCCGTCCCCGCCTCCTGCCATCCCCGCCTCCTCTGCCGTCCCTGCTGCCTGTTCTGTCTCCGCTGTATCTGACGCCACTGTCACATTCTTGCCCCTCCTGTCCCCGCCTCCAGCCACCACTTCCATCATACTATCGAACCCCGCAGCCCACCTCACCTCCTCTTCAATCCTCTCGACATTCCTCCACCCCTCTGCTGTCCCGCAATCCCCACTTCCCACTTTCGTCCTCCCGTCTCCAGCTGCCTCCACCTCCACATCGATCCCGCCTCCCTGCCTTCTCTACCGCTGACCATCGCCGCTTTCTCCGTTCGCCTCCATTGGGCCTACACTACAGCTTGCCTCCATCACCGCCGCCTCTCTCACCACCCCGTTCGTATAAACAACCCCTCCGCCCCCCACCCCCACCCCCAACGCCACACCCAGCTTTCGCTGCGTGCTCGTTCGCGCCACGTAATGCTGTAATTATTGCTAATTATTATTTCGATACGGTAACGAGACGCCCAGAACGCTTCGCGTAACGACACAGCCGGGCCACCGCGTGTTTACGTTCCGGACGGACGGACGGACGGTCGGACAGACAGACAGACAGACAGACAGAAATCGACAATCTGCGGCGCTCGTAAATATTTAAACGCCCACCGATCTGTGACTTCTTCACGGGGCGAGTGCGCCCGCGAGTGTGCCATTAGGCTGGTTCGCCGGCGCCGCCCGCCCCGCTGTTGATACGGCCGCCACCACCACACCCCACCCCACCCCACCCCACTCGACCGGCGGCGATGGAACGCCTGGAGATAAACGCGTCTGCCCAGGCGTCTATTTCGGTTCCCTCGCGGGTCGAGAGCCGCCTCTGCAGGCGCGGCCGGAGGCGTTTTTGCCGCAATTACCGCTCAGCCCGGTCGCCCCGCGTCGAGGAAGCGGGGAGTGGTTTGACGAGCCTTCAATTGCTGCCGGCAGGCGGCGGTGGTGGCGGCGACGGTGACGACGACGCACGATGGTTCGGATTGGAGGGAAAATCGGACGGAAATAGAGTCCGTTGTTAAAATAAAATTCGTAACTATCTGTTGTGGTAGTTGGTGGATTCGAGTCTTGAAAATGAGCTTTTTTTAAACTCTTTTACGAATAAACCACTTGATAAAAAAAATCAGTTTTTGATGGAGAATACTAGAGGCTCGTCGGTAATTTTTTTATATTTTTTCTTATTAATTCCAGGCGGATGCCGGGATAGTGCAAAACCAATGCACATTCGCAGTACTCTTTTCGTCTATATCTTGAATTGGAACATTAAATTTCAATTTGAATGTACAGAGTTGATAGGACAATAATATCTCAAATGAATCCCTTAGATATTTTTGTAGTGCTCGGATTTTCAAATTGAATAAAAAACTATTGTGTAATTTTTATCTAAAAAAATTAAAAGTGTTTCAAAGAGATTTCACTGAAAGAGACATACAACAAAAATTAAAGTAATAAATACGTTGAAAGAATTATGATTGTGAACAAACAGGAGTAAAAGCAATCTTTTATATCATTAAAAGATACTGGGAAATGTGGTTCTCCAAATCGAATTATTTCATGATTTTCTGGATTTTTAAGACCAAAATCTGCTGGTTTTCTACGCAATAAGGGACAGAAAGAGGATGAAGAGAAACTATGGTACTCGATAATTGCACACCTTTCTTTTCATACGTACTTAATTCACGTGAGTTGAAGTGTTTTGAAAAAAAAATTTTGATCACCTTTTGAGATGCTCGAAACCACTGTGTATTGGGCAGCGGAAAGAGCGAGACGATTGTTGCCTTGAGGGCGTATCCAGGCTTTTGCCCCTGGGTATCTGCACCCCACCTCGTGCGGGGTAATGCCCTCATCGTGCAAGGTCTCCCATTTGACTAATGTGGATTGTGGATCTATTTATTTATCGTCAAAAAAACGGTAGAACCTGTGCAGATTATATGTCAACACTTTTAAAATACACAAAGTTGAGATGAACAGAACTCACGACTCAAGTTTTCAAATGTTTTAATCCCATATTACTTTTGTCTATTTATTGTGAAACTATGCTTTTATTAAAACATTTTATGAAATTTAAAACAATAGTAAGTTAGCGGTGATCTATTAGAACCCTGTCCCTTGAACGTAATTACACAGCTAACTTAAAGTATAAGATGAATCAATCGCTACTTGTAGATGAATGCCTGAAATTATTTAAGAGAAACGTATTTTCTTAAATAAAAAAGGGAGTTATTTCATACTTAAAGTATCTTTGAGTATTCCTATCATCCATTATTAAAATTACAATTAATTCAAGTAGAAAAATATCTCCTCTTGAGTACTAAGATTAATGTTTATTCTAGACACAAAAAATGGACTGCTCTGGAGGACGTTTATCTTCAATTGTAAGTTGTATTAGAGCTCTCAGGCGGAGGCTTTTGACGGTTTTTATTAAAACACACGTGTTGTTCTGTACACAAACAGAACACTGTTTAAATTAAATATTTCGTATGTGGCGTATTCAAAATAATCAGTATCTGATAATTGTATTGTAAACATTATTGTGCAAATAGAATGTTGAAGGATACGTAATAGACCCTTTATTATTGCCTGATGAAGCATGATCGTTCGGATTTTCAACCATGCAAGTCCGTTGAATCGTTTAATACTTATGGTATTTATTTGATGTTCTGTAATTGCTCTGCCATTTGATGCCTGCTCTACTCTGCCATTTATTTCAGTATTACTTTAGTTTATTTTGAATGTTTTCTTAATACGCTCAATTTCCTTAATAAACTAGTACTTTTCCTTGATAATCTAGTAAACTCTTCATAAAAATTTCCTGTGGTACTTACGATATAACGGTCGCAAAACTCGTAAAGAAGATAAAAATAGAAAACCGAACGGCACGTACTAGTCAAACAAGTATTCCATTCATGCTCGTTGAACTTGAGTTAAACTTGATTTCGTGATATCCCATTTTAAATTTGTAACGTGTTTTATAAAGCCGTATGCATTAAATGAGAATGATGTATGACGTTAATTTCGTTTTACTAATACACACATACTGCCAAAAACTCACTATCATCAGTCCATTTCCTTATCACTTTAATTAGGTACTACATAGACGTCACGCTAATGTACTAGTGTTTTGCTGCAAACAACAGTACTCCTCTTGAAAGGAATAAGTGGTAATCAGCTTTTACGCAAATTCGTATGTAGAAAGATTGGGGTGTGCTGTAAGATTCCCGTATTTATGAACTGAAGTTGTAGTTCACTGCAAGTGGGATATGTGCAGGTGTGGGCAGTGCTTTCGACATTCACGTCCATTTACCGATAGTCTTCGGAGCATGAAACCATTACTCTCTGACTGGTGTGGTTGTGGGAAGGTCTCGAGAATGTCAGTTACCACACTTTTCCGCGCTCCGCCCAATACATCAGCGTCTGGAAAAGGTCCTCCATTCATCGCCACGGACATGAAACCGCGCGCAGCTATCTTGCGCAAGCATCGATTGCGAAGAAACGCCGTTTCGATCGAAGCGGAGAGCGGCGACGGAGGTGGGGCGGAGGCGTGGGTGTAAAGGGGGGTGGAGGAGGAGGAAGGAGCGTGGCGGAGCGGGGAGGGGGAGGGAGGTGGGCGTGGCGGGGCGAGGCAAAGTGGGGAGGGGCGAGACGGAGAGTTGCGGGGCGAGGCTAGGCGGGGCGGGCGAGGCGGGGGGGGGGGGCGAGGTGGGGGGGTGGGGCGAGGTGGGGAGGTGGGTGGGCGAGGTGGGGTGGGGTGAGGCGGGGCGAGGCGGGGTGAGGCGAGGCGGGGCGAGTGGGCAAGGCGGGGCGAGGCGGGGCGAGGCGGGGCGAGGCGGGGCGAGGCGGGGCGAGGCGGGGCGAGGCGGGGCGAGGCGGGGTGTGGATTGTAGATGGAGGCGAGGAAGGGGGTGGGACGAAGGTAACCCATTCGGCACGTGGTTCGTTCTCACGCAGTCTCCTCCAGCAGATCGCTTTCTCTCGCGACAGATCGAACGCCAGTCGGGTCGACCGGCTTCGACACTCGCATTACGAAATTCAGAGCCGTGGGAATCTCATTCTAGATCAGAGTTTTTGCTATGAAATTTGTCTTCGAAAACAGAGAATTATGTAATTCGAGTTATTGTATAAGAATATATTTTGAACGCAAGAAAATATTACTTGTGGTGATGGATGATGTTTGTAAACAGTAAATGCACTACTGTGACAGCTGGTTGTGATTCGGGTACAATGTTTCCGATGCCTACAATACCAGAATACATTGACGCATATAATATTTCTGTACCAATTATTTTGGTTTAAACTATCGTCCAGCAATTAATGATGATCTACACAAAAGTCGATATCAAAAAGAGCATTTAATTTTTTAATGAGCACTCTTGTAGGTGCAGAAGTTCACTGTTGTATGTCAAATCGATTTTAATGTGCTTCGTAAAGGATTTAAAGACCGTTCCAAACATGTCACTGAAATCCTTTCAAAAATTGTTGTAACTGCCACCAAAAACTGAGGAAGAGAAATCAGTAATTTTTCAAATCTATTTTTAGTTTTTTCTCACGTCTTACGAAAATTTAACAAAACATGTTGACAATTTAGTTTATATTACCCGTGTATTTTAAAGATTTACTATTTTAGTTCATAATTTAGAGCGCAGAGCTAGAAGTTTTAAAGAGTATTTGTCTACCAGAAACAAATACACGATGACGGATAACGTTTAACATACGAGTTCACATGAATCACTATTAAGTGAATAAAATTCACTCAAAAACCGGGCAAAAACCCCGAATTCCGCCTCTCCCTCTGAAGAGCTGCCATACGTCGGAATGCTGCGTGAAAGAGCCGCCACAGCGCCTTGCAGCGGGGGAAAAAGCTCCCAAGAAAAATCGTCCGGCCGTCCCTCAAACAAATGACCCGGCTTGGGGGAGATTTTTATCATCCGTTTGTTGACCACGCCCCCACGACTAACCGCCTGCGGAAAGCTATTAGGGTCTGCACCCGACGTCGCGGAGGTGGCGGCCGCGGCGGCGGCGGCGGCGGCGGCGGCGGCGGCGGCGGCGGCGACTGAGGCGTCTTGACGCACAGAACGCATGGTCGCCGCCGCCGCCGCCGCCGCCGCCGCGCGGTGTCGCGACGCCTGCCGTCTAAGGTATCTCAGTGCGCACTTCGCATAGCCATTTTACCGTAGGATGCATGGAGCCTGGAAACTACACGACTGCCATATATACATGACTTCTGAGGCCCTGAGCAATTCTCTCTCGAAAATGAATATTATTTTTTTAAATTCTGATTAATAACTTCGTTTCTTAATAATATAAATAAAAGTCAGCTCTTAATGTTAAGCAAATGATTATTTATTTAAGAACTATTAACATAGTCTTAAATAACGGTTATAGGAGCTTAAAATCCTTGCGCTTGAATTGACAAAATATAATTAAATTTCAGGATTTACCTGTATAACTTCTGATAATTTTTGCTTGCCAGTGACTAAAATGAAAGTAGAAAGATGGAAGAAAGAAAGCACATAGGGCAAGCTCTCAGAACTGCATGTGTGAAATAAGAAGCGAAATAAACGCTAGGGCCTCGGAGGCCCTGGTTAATTTGGGGAGTAACTTCCTCGAGTGTTACTTGTTACTCTGACGGCTGCACTGGCGAGGCGGAAGCTTCCATGGTAAGAGATGCCAGCTAAAACTTACCCTCTTTCAAAATTTTAGTGAAAAAAAGAAACGCTAATTTTGGAATGTGCAGATTTTGCAAGATTTAGATTAAACAAAGCTACATTGGAATGGATTCCAGATCTTCTTTATTTCACGACTCTGAAACTGCTAATACGAGCTTTTGTACTGCTAATACGCTAAAACGTTTAAACTGCTAATACGTTTGTAGGTGACGGTGGTTCGCGGTATGTTCAAAGAATAATTCTAACACATACCTCTGAAATACCTTAGGGTGGTCAGAGGACTCGTTTTGTAAAAGATGAGGTCTGAAGCATGTCGCAGTGGACTGCGAAAACGTTGCTGTTAGAATTTGTTAGTTATTCTTGCGTATTTAAATACACCTGTGATGTTGAGTTGTGTGATAACGTTTTGTACCCTGAATTCTGAATATCCGCGAAGAAAACGTCCCTATGATGAAGCTCTATTTTACAGGACTTAACGAAAATTAAACATCATGTATGAACTCTTGACGTGTAGAATCTTCTTGATAAAATGCATTTCTATGATCAAGTTTTTCTTTGATTTCTTTGGGTATTAAAAAATTGACATATTACACGATTAGACAATTATCACAAGATGTTCTGAGCAAGTTATAGTTTTGTTAGGACAAAAATCGCGTCTGCTGATGAACACGCGTTTCAGTATAATTTAATATGTAGAGATACTTTAGATTTTAAATTTCTGTGACATTAAGAATGTGAATTGCATGACCTTTATCATGTTCACTCCAAAGTTGAGCTGTATTTTTAGAATGATGTTTATTCTCTAATGAGGTACCATTCAATATTCGTTTTACATTGCATACATTTTTTGGCGATATGCCATTTTAAATTCATAATTTAAGGTTGGAATACATGCGTTTTTAAAAACTAATTATTTCCCTTTTCAATACGGAACCGATAAAAAAAACAACGCAACGCGATTCGTTTACTTAATACCATCTATGGAATGCAAATCCTTTCACATCCAAAACATTCGTGTGTGCAATCAAGCATTATATTACCCACGTTTAATTGCAATATGACGTGTTGGAATGGAGTACCACAAGGCTGCCGTCGCGGACCCGTTTCCCACCGAGAGCATGTTGCCGGCGACTGTGGCCGTTGGGTCCCCGAAAGAGGCTGAGGGGTGGGGTGGGGAGGGGCGGGGCGGGGGCTCATAGCTAATGCGGGCTTGCGCTCGTACATCAGAGCGGCGCGACTAATCGCGCGCGGCCGCGGAGCGCGAGTTACAGCGCGGCCCACACGCCGACACAGGGCGCGCCGGCAGCCACAGCGCCGGTGGACGTCTGCTACACCACCGCACCGTCAGAATAGTCTCCGCGGACACACATCCACTGCACCACCGCACCGTCTAAATCGGGTATACATCTACACATCCCACGGATATACATCTACTACACCACCGCACCGTCTAAATCGGATATACATCTACACATCCCCACGGATCTACATCTACTACACGATTGTACTAACTAAATCGTCCCTGCGGATCTACATCTACACCACCGCCCTGTCTAAATCGTCCCCGCGGATCTAAGTCTACTACACCACCGCACCGTCTAAATCAGTGCTTGCCAAACTTGTGAAGCTTTTGAGCAAACTATCTGTAAACTGCAGAACAGGAGTAAATTACCTGTAAACTGCAGAACTTTCGTCTAACATCCTCATTAATAAATGCCTGATGTACACACGAAAACTACGAAATACACGATCTCAAGCTTACACAAGCAACTAAGAGTCTACAAGGATAGTTGTACATGCAAGTAGCTATTTTCGTCAGTCATCTCTCTGAGCTCAGTGGAGCACCCCAGGTTACATAATCTGAACCTGACATAACGATCCACCGAAAATTTCCCCGCGAGTTTCTAGAGGTTCATGATCGATGGTTTGGTGATTTCTGGTCTAATTCATCACCGCGAATGAAAGTCTACCACTCAACCTCACAGAGTAAATTATCTCAAAGGTTTGAAAATCTACTACACCACAGTACCGTCAAAATCATCACTGCGGATGAACATTTACCGTACCACTGCAGTACGGTCAAAATCGTCTCCCACCATTCAGAGCGTGGATGCCTGATTTCATCAGCTTTGATCGTCTATAATTGCGAAAATGGTTTCTCCTTTCCATTGTTGCTACACCTATCAAATTGAGAATTATCATACGAGGATTTCTGGCAAAAAATAAATGATTTTCTTTTGAGCAATAAATGAACTTCTTTGATAGTTTATGTTACATAGTTCTTTATTGTATTCAACAATCGTAACGGACACATTTGTTGTTCGTGATCGGGTCTTCTTTCATATGATATTGGCAAACATTCCACATCGTAACTTAGAATTTTATGATCCGTTTAAACAGATGAAAACTTCAAACGACCCCATTCTAGAAAACCATACAAAGCCAGCTGAACAACGCACATCACTGCAGCGCACTGAACATGGCCATCGGAGAGCCACACGTCTCCCCAATCCACAGGCTTCAGCGACGCGCGCGCCATTTACATCCCCAATCCGTTTGCCCGGAAATGACGATAGCGAATCTGTTTTTCCGGCGTGGACGTCCGAACGTCGATTTCGCCCCAAAGAGTAAATACGATTTCAAACGAAACGACGGAAATTGCACATTTGTTCAATGTTAAATATTTCCATATCCTGGATCTCGGTATATATTACCAGGCCACCACGCCTGTGCGTCGGTCCAGCTCGAACTATAGGCATGAAATATCGTTCGCTCCATTCAAGATCCCTGTCGGCCGAAAACACTTACGCGGTAATGGTTGACATTATTGAGATTTGGGTCACGCAGGAATGTTAATGAGTTTAAGGACCGAAGAAGGGGATCGGGCAGAGCGTTAAGTGTTATAAGTGTGGCCATAAAATTGAATAGCTTAATTACGGCATAAATATTCAATCAGAACATCAATATCTCACATAATATTCGTGTGTAAATATATATTCCGGGAACCAGTCTGCCTGGATCGAGAGCGGACCAGAGCCACCGAACGTCCAAGCAAGTTCTGCACCGAAAGCGAAGTCTTCAATGTGAATAACGGTCCTGCGAAATCCGGGAGTAGCTGAAGAAAGGGGGAAGGGGGACTTTAGATGGCTTCCGAGACGAAGTCAAGAATGAAACACGAGATTCCGTGGAGGAGAGGAAAGTGCGAAAAAGTATGTCGGGAAATTTCAATATTTCTCGGCTTTCCGTAAGAGGTTTTACGTCAAGAAATGAAATGTGCATTCTAATAGCGTTCTTTGCTCTCCGATTGAAAATTTGACACGCGTGTCAGGCAGGAGTTTAGTTTGCACATAGAACGACACAGAAAAGTGTAATTCCGTAACTAGAGACGAACCACTGTGCGATTCGCGTTGTCACATATTCACATTCATAAAATGTCGAATAGGAGAATTACAAAAAAATACATGTTTTTTCCTCCCTCGAATATTATAAAATGAAACTTCACCAGAAGCTCTGGGAAAATTCTGAATGGCTACATTTAGAATATATCGTATGGGTCATCTATGGGTCCAATCCGAAATTCCTTTTACGGAAATTGAAATTATTTAGGCCTTGAAGACGACCCATTTTAATTACTTGTATGAATACATTTCTTTCAACATACATTTCTTTAGTTTCAAAATGTAACTCTAACATTTCGAAATTCGCAGCATTTTCCTTGCTTTCTTCGCGTTTAGTATTCTCTGTACACTAGGTGTGCGTAAACATTGCTGTATAATTCGCAGGAGAACGACTGAAAGAATATGAAATACCGCTGGCACATGCATGATGTGACTTTCCTTTGGCTTCGCGGCGCTAATACCTCCTCCTCACGCTTGCTCGGTTCCGGGAACATTTTGCCCGTTTGCGAAACTTCAAGTAGAGACGCGAGGGTGAACAATTCGCTCGTTCGTAAACTTGAACCGGCGAGACGCAAGCACTCGAACGCCCACCTCTCCCTCCCTCCCCCCTCTCTCCCTCCCCTCCGCCAATGCCTTATCCTCGTTCGCTACCGCCGCCGCCTTCGTAGAAGCAGTAGCAGCAGCAGCTCCACCTGGGGCGCCACCGCAGACTAGGGTTACATACATACATACATTTATTTGAAATGCAATTGGGTATGACCCGGTGATAGTTAAATAACAATAATTACAATAATAATAACCATAATAATAATAATAATAATAATAATAATAATAATAATAATAATAATAATAATAAAGGAGTACAGTACAAGCCGAACATGCAATGATCATACTATCACTAATATTAAGTATTATAGCAATTATTTCAACTCTGTCATGATATCCAATAATTATATATCGGTGATACTAAAATTTAATACAAGCTACATAAGTTTGGCTAAGTTTTTTTTTAATTCATTGATCGCATTCACTACACTTAACTGCACTGCAACACTACAACTAACTGCACTAACTACACTTGCGACAATCAATCTATTTAACATCGATATTTTGAAGTTGATGTTTTTAAGATGTTTTTAACAACTATTTTTAGGTGGTTGATATTTTATTTTGAATCAAAAATGTACTACCAAGTTATAAACTCGTAATACTTTTGCACCGAGCAAAGTGTCTCAGGGCAGAGCGCTTTGGCTTCGCATTGGGAAGATCCGGGTTCGATCCGTACCCCGGCCAGGGTTTTCTTGGTTTCCATCGGTCATCCAGGCGAATGCTGGAATGGTTCTACTGAAAGGCCACGACCGCGAAATCGGCGTCGCTGGCCGAATTCGTTAACTGCGTGAAGTCACGAAGGTTAAGCGAATTTGAGACATCGCGGGTACCTGGTTGGGTGACCGATAAGGATCTAGGGCGCCGAGGGTAGTTGCCCTTTATAGGAAATATAATGGCTGAATACAAAAGCATTTGCGATATCCGTAAATTGGACATTCTTCGGGCCAAAATGATGTAGGGTGAAACATGTTTCAAATGGAGGATTCGTAGATAAATTAAGTCTATCTGTACTTTTTAATTATCTTCTCAGATAGTAAAACTATTGCTAATTGCCCTGATAATTTTTTGACTTTGTGTTGTCAGTTAAATCTGGATGAAAAATTAATAAACCCAGCCACCGTCAAATTACTCCCCCGTCAGTATTGATGATTCAATATTGACGCTTCAGTATTGACTTTTGCAGTTTTAAAAACATAAAAAATCGTCGATGGTTTTGGAGCGATGTTTTATTAGCATCAATGTTTTAATTTTGTACATCAATGTTTAGAATATTACTGAATTTGTTGATAGTGGTAAATTATACAGAATATATAGGATTGTAATAATGATATAGTTTTTTATCATTCTCATCTCAATATTTTCTGAGTGTTTCGGAGTTGGTCGTTTCTTTGTATGTGCGTAGAGAACACCATACAGCATTTTGTATCGTTGTCGAAAAAAACAGGTATCGATTCGACGTTAGCCTTGAACCTCGGATGTGTAATTGCGTTGTATTTATTAGTGGTGATAAATAATATCATTTTTTAAAGAAGGATCTAGGGCGGATCTATCTATTATTTAAAGTAAGATATGGTGTTGCAATGTTACTAATTTCGATAATGACACCCCTGGGATAAAATATATCGATACTCCGAATACCTAGTAAATTTGAGTCATTCCTCAAAAATCCTTCGCCGGCGACTGTGATGATATTTCGCGACTTTGTTTCGTTTCAGTTCTCCAATATTGCCGTGTTGGCAAGAAGAGCAGGCGTTCCCAGTCCTTTGCGGCCCTCGGGGGGGGGGGGGGCGCACCGTGACTTGAGGCGGCCCGTGTAGGGCTCCGTTCCACCTCCGCTCTCGGGCGCGACAACTCTGTATGCAAAATGAGTCGGAAAGATTTAGTTGACGAGTTGGGAGCGCGCCTGCTGTGCTAATAGTTGGTGAGCTCGTTACCCATTACCATGATAATGGCGGCCGGTTTTAAAACCTGGCGGCGGCAGCGGCGCCGTTGCCGACGGGAAAGTGGCGGGAGGGGGGGGCGGCGATGACGACGACGACGACGACGACGACGACGACGACGAGGGGCGAGCAAACACCCGGGACACCGTCACGCCGTCGACCAATCCCGTCCCGAGCGCCTCCACACGCCGCAAGCCGACCGTAGTGCCTATATCCGCTGCCGCGGGGCCGCCGGCCCGCACCGCTGGACGGCCGACTGGACGACCGGGCGACCTGCCGGCCGTTCGGACGGATGCGCGAACCTACACATTACGTGAGCGCGCCTCCCTGCAGGGCCCGGCCGCAAACGGGCCACCGCCCCCCGTTAACATATTTCTCGTATTACTGTCACTGCGAAAACGCTGGGCTGTAAATATTAAAAGAAGGCGCGGGGTGGGATTTTCTTAGATAATAGACGCGGCCGTAGGGAAATTAATACTAGGCCCAGAACGATAATCATATGTATAAAGCCGTAGCCTTTGGCCCGGGTCGAATGATGTGGGCTCAATTAAGAAATCATAATTGCGGATAAAACTGTACTAATACCCCGGACGTTTTCTCCCGATTACGTTGTAAAGGCCCTTTTGAGTTGGGGCCGGGTCTGGAGATGCTTTTAGGGTGTTGGTGTCGGTGATGGTGACGATGGTGGCGGTGGAGAAGGCTGAGGGGACGGAGGGTGGAATGTGAGGACGTGAGGAGGCAGCTTAATGCGCGCGTCGGCCGCCTAGCTGCGCCACCCGCGCTGCGGCGAGCGCGCTGCGGGGTGCGGTTCGAAACCCGTGAGGGATTAGTGGACAGCGCGGAGATTTGGTGCAGTGGGAATGCAGCGAAAAATGCAGGGAAATTGCCTCGTAGCAATTGAAGATAAAAAACTAATATTTCGTACTGGTGATACGGGTCTAAGTTAAGAGTATATCATCGGACCACTTACTAATTTAATTTTTTCTCACATAAAACCCATAGTTATTGTAATATTTTCTTAAACATGTATGAATTTTGCAAGGAAACGTAAATATAAAAAACTTTAATAAAAACAAATTAATATATAAATGCATATATTTATGTAGTATCCGGCTACTTACGATTATATTTTGGAGTTCAATTAGTTCTCTCTTAGTTCGTAAGTGTCTCGTTGTTCATTTTATAGAAATGTTCAGGGCGTTAAATAATAAACTTTCTAATTTTTGACAGCTGTAATTTATAATTTTAGTGACTTGTTTCGCAAAGTTTTTGAAGTGAGCGAGTTGAATTTCTCAGTTTTCAATTTTAATGATGCATTAAAACTTATCATTGTTTCAAATTCTATTCAATGTGTATTTTTTTAAATTCCAGATTGTCTCTCATTTTAGCTTAGACAAAATGTACTTTTGGAATCTCTCCACATTAAATATTTGGTAGCACAAAGTCAGCAATTCGGAAAATTTGTTTAAAAGGAGACAGTGTTGTGAATCGAAATGTGGAACAAGAACTTTACTGCCTCATCTTGCTCTAAACCTGCACTTACCCAAATTGTTAGCATTATAGTGAAATATTTCAATTACAATCGTTTTTCAAACGTGTCCTCGTGTAGCCTCGAGTTGTAAACTCACCATATGCTCCTGACGCGTATCCTTTATACTTTCAAACAAACCGGAACTTACGCCAAGGTTGTCCAAAAAGTAGACATCACTCAAAAGGCTTTCGTTCGACTTCGAAGTGGAACACAACTTTCATGAATTATATTGATCCGGTTCGACATCTAAATCGTATCCATTCTTCTAATTTATCACTTCGTTTATGAGCTGCCTCACATAAGTCAATGAAATTTATGTTCGATGATGTCTTTTTATTCAGAAAGGCCACGAAGAAATTATGGGACTGAAGAACTGGAACTAGTCCGAATATCTCATTGGGGCTTCGACGTATGTCGAAAGTTATGTACGATTCTTCATTCGCATTGCAGCCAACCTCATAAATCATGTACGCCGTCTGCATGCAATGTACGTAAAATGATGCAATTAATTTATTTCAACTATGATGAGACTGTATTTCAAACACACTGCTGTGAAACGTCGGAACGTGATAAAACACTATGCCATCGGATCTGGTCTTACCAGTCCAAAACAGTGTAAACGCTCAGTTGAAACGCCTTTTGGTCACGGAAAGTCATGTTGTGGAACCACCTCTCTATTAGAGTTACAATCACAGTGACACGATGGGAAGTTTTTTTTTTTTTGTGTGCATTGATCATTATCGACCAATTTTGCTTCCCCCGTTCGAGTATCACCCATCGTTCAATAGCTGCGTGAGGAGCCAGTAATAGCTTCTACTTCCGGTAAAGATTTTGAATGTTTTCCATCCCGCATTCATATGGAAGCTGATCGTAATCTAAACCAAAAGAGTCGGGAATGTAGATCCGAAGATTTATTTGTGATATGTCTGATATCGATTCAGGGAAGTATAGTTCAATTCCTAATGTGAAAACCGTCGTGGTGGGGCACTGAGCCAACGAAAGTTTTCTTTCTCATCTTCATAGAGAATGCCCGTTAGTCGTGAAAAGTGAAGAAGCATTACGTCAATGCAGGATGAAGAAGCCTTTTGCAAGAAATGTACAGCCCTTTTACATTGTTAAACATGTGCTACTCCAACTCAAGAACTTCTCGCAGAGCACACTATCCGTGCGTTTGTTTTGTTTCTGAATTAGAATGAATCCTGGGTTTGTGTCACACGACTCATTTGTTGCGTGTTGCTTGTTTCGTAATGCTCATTTTGCATATCTCTTCACGTGAAAGAATGAAAATACGTACAGCATGACAAAAACTAGCTGTCTTTAAAGTTAATATTTCTTGTTATTATTACTATTATTAAAATAAACACTAGCCATATATTCAGCCATGAACATTAAACTAATTTTGCCAACCTGAATTTGGTGGATATCAGCCAGTCGTACATATCTCTCCAGAAGCTTTCACATTCCTCCACAAATGATTAGATATTTTCAAGAACTTTTCTCCACACACACACACACACACACACACACACACACACACACACACACACACACACACACACACACACACACAAAACAAAAACACACACACACACACACACACACACACATAAAACACTCCTCACCAACCCTCGAGCGATCCATTCCAATTGCACTACTTTCTCCGCAACCCTTGATCCTCCCTCTGCCCACCGAGGGCTTCTCTCCGCGAAGTTGCGCTCGCCGTAGATCGCGGTCTGTCGCCACACGCGCTCTTTCTGTCCCGCTCCGACCCCGCCCCTCTGTCCCCGCCCCCACCTGCGCTCCCGCCGCAAAGGTGGCGGATTTTCAACACTTGCTACGTAGCCGAGTCGAATTTAACCGCTGTTTGGAGGAGAATTTTCGCATCCGGCTTCTTGGATCTGTAGTTTTTTGTGGTTACTCCAATCAATTCCAGGCGAATGCCCGGATCACTATCCTAGCAAACGGGCGGCAAATCACTATCCACAAACCAAATATCTTTCTTCATCCTTGTTCTTTATTTCCCTTTACGAACGCATTGGCGCGCACATCCACTGCACAACCATACACGTGGAGAGCTTAGAGCTTGTCCTGGTTGGGGCGGTGGCCCGGTTGAGGAGATACCTGGAGAGAAAATTCTGTAAACTCTAGTCTACAGTTGGATCTCTGGTTCGAACGGGGATGAATCATCGCACTCGCTCGCGTTATAACATATATTGTAATGATGGCACTAATGGCTTGCTAGTGAACGTTTGCGGAATATTCACTCGCTTTCTCTCCTGCTCGCTGCCACCACCACCACCACCACCACCACCGCCTCCTCCACCTCCACCACTGATCCTGTACCCGCTCCCGCCCCCCGCCACCGCCTCGCCACCGCCTCGCCACCGCCTCGCCACCGCCTCGCCACCGCCATCGCCACCGCTACCGCCACCGCCACCACCACCGCCCTACTACCGCCCCCGCCTCCGCCTCCCCACTGTCACCACCACCTCCCCCGCCCCCGTCCGAGAGTCCACTCCACCCCACCACCACCCCACCGTCCCCACCGCCGCGTCGAACATTTCCTCAGCGCGCACTTCTCGCTGAATCGTTCGAGGTCCTTCGATCCGCCGCCGCAAAGGTCGCTGCGCTTCGTACGGGAAGCCAGGTTTCCTTCGCCGGCGGCAACGCCACCGCAGCGAACGCCGGTGGCAGAACTGGGAGCGGGGGGGGGGGAGGGCTGTGTGCGTGGGCGGAGGGGGTGTAGCCCGCGAAGAGGCGAACCGACGGCGGAGCCAGGCGCGCTGTGGAGGCGGAGTGTTCGCGTGGCGGAGACACCGTATACATGGGAGTACGCGGCGGGGCGGACGGGCAAAAGTGAGGGCTGGGTGAAGGCGGAGTGAGGGGGGGGTCACGTCTCCCTCCGCGTTGCGTAAATTGCGCAACGGAGCAACGGAGGAAGAGAAGCAAAGAGACGAGAAAATAAAAAAAGAAGAAAAATAAAAAACCGAGGCACCGATCACGCGCGGGTTTGGGAAATGCACAGTGGATCAGAATAAACGAAAATCGCTAAAAAAAATCGGTGGGGCTGATATCACTTTCATATTTCATGGGTTGCATTCCTGAACTTCAGGAAATGCCTAATTGGAAGACGCCTAGTTCATTATTGAAAAAGCACCCAACAGTTCGACCAGTAGCTATGGAATTATTCATTTCAACATTTAAAGTATTGTTCCAAATAACGTTATTGAGACCGAGAAGGAAGTAGCAAATCAGGTATTCGCAACATTTGAATAAAATTAATTATTTCCGTAATATTTGACATGTGTTTTTGTTGTTTCGAAGGGAAAGGTGATTTTGAAGATAACGATAACGTACAGAAATTTCAAATGACAATTTAACAAACATGTATCATCAATCTGTTGAAAAATGTATCGTTTTGTTCGTTGGATGCACCACCAACAATGTTAAATATTGAGATTTAGTTTCCTTGTTCAAACTAAAATAATTTCACAAATTTGAAGATTTCGCAACTCTGCAAATACATCTCGGAATCATATTCAGATAACTCGGTTAAGTTGTTATTTGTTTCGTTTTTCTCCCGGCTCAAGCCACTGTGTGTTCGCGGCGCGGCGCGGCTCGGCGCGGCCGGAGACCCAATAACAGCGGCGCGGCTGTAGAGGTTTGTCTGGCACCGGCTGCCTAATATTGTGGGTTGTTTGAAGTTATGCTGGGCTGGTCCTCGCGGTGGTGGCGGCGGCGGCGGCGGCAGCGCTGCTGCGTCAGCTCCGGGGTGGGAGGGGTGTCGCTGCCGCCTCCAACGCACCGCTGCTGCTGTCGCCGCCGCCGCCACCGCCACCGCTACCGTCGCCGCCGCTACTGCTAGCGCTTCCGCCCCCGCCCTCGGCCCTGCCCCCGCCCCTGCCCCCGCCCCCGCCCCACCCCCGCCCCGTCACCGTCACCGCCACCGTAACCGCCCCCACCACCGCTGCCGCCACCGCAACCGCCACCGCCGCCGCCGCCGCCGCCGCCGCCGCCGCCACCGCGACGGCCACCGCCACCGCCGCCGCCGCTGTCGCCACCTACATCGCCACCGCCACTGCCACCGCCACCGCCGCCGTCACCGCCACTGCCGCCGCCACCGCCACCGCTGCCGTCGCCGCCATCAACACTGCCATCGCCGCCGCCGCCACCACCACCACCAACACTACCACCACCACCACTACCACTACCACCACCACCACCACCACCACCACCGCCACCACCACGACCACCACCACCACCACCACCACCACCACCACCACCACCAACAACAACAACAACAACAACCCCATCGCTGCCACACCCTCCGCCGTTTGCATCTCAACATTCCCCCATCTCCGTCCCACCACAGACTTTCGCCTCCCTCTCCACCTCAAGCTGCCCCGTCCGCATCCCATGCCACGCCCTCTTTCCAGCACGTTTCCACCTCGCATTCGATCGCGTTTCTGCCTCCGTCATCACCTCCATCACCCCGCCCCCTCATCACCCCTCCCAGCATACGCGTCTGCGGTGACGCGGCGGGCTCGCGTCGCTGGCGGCCGCCCCTTGCGAGCGCGTGTGGGTGGGCGGGGCTGCAGCGGCAACGCACGCGGCGGCGGCGGCGAGAAGGAGGGGGTGGGGAGGGGAGGGGAGAGGGAAATTGAGGCGTCGCGTCTGGGCGGTGGATGGGAAGAGACAGCGGCGAACCACGCGTGCTGCAGTCATGAGAGGATGCGAAGGAGAATGAGGCGCGGAAAGAAGTCGTGGGAGGCGAGCATGCAGCTGTGTATTGGGACTGCTGCTGACAATGCTGACAGTGCGTGCGACGTCGGTGGCTGGAAAAATGTTTCGTTTAGAATTCTGCACGTCAAAGATGAGTTCGGTTGAGGCGACGCCACACTGCGCAGAAACTAGAATTCTCTAGTTTAGTGTCGCAGTGATCTGCTTGAGGTGACTGAGAACGCAGGAGGAAAGCAATGTCCATTTTAAATATTATACGCAGATATAACATTGTTTTAATACATGCACACATGGATGCAACATAAAATCAGTTACAATAAGCAGAGTTATATTGAAAAAGCCGTAGATCTGAGAAATTCTACCAGAAAAATCTTCAATTTCACATTATCATTCGGGCAGTGTAGTTTTTTCTCTATTATATCTCCTGGTATTCTAATGTTTCATTTCGTTTAAAGAGACTGTATACTGTGAGGGACACTTACATAATCGATACTTATATCACTTTAAATTAATTAATGATATGATATAAAATCCTTTAAGTAGGCCTAATGTTCAAATTCTCATAGTATGGTGGGTAAGATGCAAATCTATCGATTATTCCATAATTCAACTTAATTTTAAACACAATTGGCCACATCCAATCAGTAAATGGCATCGTAAAGTATATACGAACACGAATCGAAGAGAACTGGATTATTCTGTGGCTACGGAAGCGTTCCTTACGAAAAATTTTACATAACTCATACCACAGAACGTGAACTGATTATAGGATTCTGAAACATCCAAGACCACTTTACACGAATAATTTTGTAATATTTTTCAAATCAAATTATATTGTTAATTATTAACTGGAGAAAACACAGTAGATGAACTGCTGGATGAAATTTCGAAATATGTGATCAAATCGTCACCTCTGATAGTAATGTTCATTGAAAACCATTGTACGTGAAAAGTTGTGAAATGGTATCCAAAGAAATTTGACGAAATTCTGTCCGATTCTGTTTCTCTGTTTCGAGATGATGGCTTTGAAAAGCCCAGTAAAGAGAGAGAGAGAGAGAGAGAGAACAGTCGCTGTAGGATTCCGCCGACGAAATTTCTGCACCCGTTGTGAGCCGTATACTCTAAACGAAAGTGGGGCCCCGAGCAGCTGCCTTATTAGCTCTTCGCGGGATATGAGTCCAAGCTTATTTGACGAATCCGTCGTCGCCGCTTTTATGCGGGATCTGTTTACAGCTCGCGTATGACGCAGCAACCGCCGCAAGATAGCGCCGCAGTCTCAGTCTCCAAGCGTTGCGCACAAGGTTGTAGGATTCCGTGTACGAATCCGCTCTTTTATGTGTTCCGTATGCTGGTGCGCTTTCTGTATCAGGAAGTAGAACATTTCTGAGTTTCGAATATATGAGACTGGGTAGCATTTTCGGTCCGATAAAGAGGAAAATATAGTTAAACTCATAAACAGGCGTGGAGAAATAAAACTCATTAAGAATTAGATGTCTCAATACAATGTAACTAATGTAGAAGAGATTGATAATCCAAAACAATGACATAGAACGTTTAGGAAATATTTTAATGAATACCAATCATATCACAATCTAGTAATCTCCAGGAAATTGAAATGTGAGAATAGAGATGGGAATGAAATATGTTTAAGAAGCTGTAAATAATATTTGTTACAATGAGAAGAATCGGTCGTATTTACAAAAGTACTTGAGGAAGTTGAAGATCAACGTGAGATTGAATTTTCGAATGAAAACTATGAAAGATATTCAATGCGTTCTTTGTAGTGTGTGTCGCTACTTGAATAAATCATACGCAACCTCTAGTTCTCATGAATTATCGAAGATTGAAACATCTAATGCAGGACGTATTACACACGCCGTACACACGTAGGTTGTATCATTCGAGATATTTTCATGGATTTTGTAAATTACGTTACATTCCATGTTGGCATGGCTTTTTCTATTTTTTTATTACTTAAAATGCAGGTGTAAAATATCTCGTATGTGGCTGTCCTCAGAGTTTGTAAAATATCATGTAAGAGTGTCTTTTTCGTTTTACTTTTTATATTCAGAAACGAATTTCTGTCGAAAATTACTAAATTTGTGAGGTTTTATGAAGGTGTGGCCACGACACGCCTTCCATTCATTATTTAAATACCTCGAGTCCGGGTCGTATTTCGAAAACTCAGAGGGTAGTTCGCTTAATATCCAAAACAGGGCCAATTAAAATTGCTTCCCCCTTTGCATTTACATAAAACAGCTCTCTCCGATGCGCGGCCGGCCCCGGGGCAGTTGGGGGAGTCTTGGCCAATGGCGAGGCGACCACCGGTGGTCGCTACCACCACAGAGCCCACCGCCGCCGCCGCCGCCGCCGCCGCTTGGCTGTCGTTGTTGCCACACCATGCCGCAGGAAATTCATTGCCCGCTGGCCAGCTGGAAGTGCTACCCCGCCCCCGCCGCTCTCTCGCTCTTCCACCTCTACATGCCCCCCCCCTCCCCATTTGCCCACCAGCTTGCCTACCGGCTCGGTTACTGGTGTGCTCTCTTACTTGTTCATTTGTTCACTTGCCCGATCGCTCACGTTCACCAGCTCACCTATTTCCCACTCACTCGCTTCTCACTGCCTCAATCACCCAACCACCCTCACACATACGCACACCCATACACCATCACATGCTTACCTTAACACTTACCCACGCCTTCATTTATCCACCCTGGCGTATATCCACCCCATTACTTACCAATTATATCAGCCACCCATCCAGCTACCAATCGCCTCAGCCGTCTTGCACGTATTCACCTTCCCGGCTGCTTCTCCACCCGCCTGCTAATTTTTTTTTTTTATTTTATTTTTTTGTTCGCCCGCTCACTGACAACATTCACTGTTGTTTCATACACTGGCGTATCTCTGCCTGCCATCTAGAGACATTGCGCAGCCTTCCTAACTTTTCATTTATCCCACGATTTTATCTCACGCATCTACATATTACCGTATACATCACATCGCTTACCGCATTTCCCACCCACCTCCACCTCCGCCAACACCTCCTCCTTCGCCAGTGGCGCCCCGCGCCGCCGGCCCTTCGCGTTTAATTTCCTTAGGCGCGTTAAGGCCTCCGACACGCAGCGTGCGAATGGGTCCCAGGGCGGCCGCGGTTACCGCCGCGTATATAACGCCCGAGGCCCCGAATGGGAGCTGAACCGGCGCCCACTGACAGCGCGCTGCGATGTGTCTCTGGCGAGTTGGGGGCGCTGTCTGGTGGCGGACGCCGAAACGAGCGTTCGCGCGTTCCGCTAACGTCTGGGAATTAGCTGCCTTCGTTAACGGACGCGCGAGGGCTCGCGCGGGGTAATTTGTTGGCGGCGGTTTACAAGTACTCGTAACTTACCAGATGAAAGTGTAAGACGAGTTTTATTTATTTTTTTAGATCGCTTTAAAACATTTGAGGTCAATAGCGACCACTATTGATTGACTATACCATTTATATATAATTTATTTTCTTCCTGTTCGGCACTTATGCCTTTCAGAGATTTGTGCATTTCCATTGGAGATATATTGTACAAATTAGAATAAAGATAAATACAGTAACAGTACAGAACAGTACAAAACAGTAAAGAACAGGACAATACAGAACTGAAGTAGGGTGAGTTTACAATAATTCAGATCATATAATTAAGTCCAGCGATATTAAGACATTTTAAAATTGACTTGCAACCTTCAATTGAAGTAAATATTTCATAAATTTCGTGTTTGATGCCAAGAGAGTTTCTTAGGTTTTAGAGTGTAAGCTGTGTTTTGTTTTCAAATAAGGAGTCATTTGCGCTTTTGACTTTCTCTTTCATTGGATTTTTTTTATTCCTTACATGTATTAATGACATTACAAGGTTCTAGTGTGCATCTAGGCTAAGAATTTTGAAGCTCTTACAAATCCTGCAGTCGGTTGTGACTTACCCTAGAAGCATTCGTCATTGTAGATGTCAAACGTTAGTTTTTGTATTCCTCCAAGAGAATTCACAAGAATTATTGATTTTTCCCCAGTTTTCTTATGAGCTTTCGTTCTAGTCTTTTCTTTAATGTTTAATCCATTTCTATTTATTCTCTTGTATCAATCTTAGTTTTTTTTAAAGGAAATCGGAAGTCAGTTTGAAATCTACAATCTTCAGAGATCTGAATGCTAAAGATAACAATCTTCATAGTTCTTAATTGTAATTTTATATATATATATATATATATATATATATATATATATATATATAGAGAGAGAGAGAGAGAGAGAGAGAGAGAGAGAGAGAGAGAGAGAGAGAGAGAGTGAGAGAGTGAGAGAGAGAGATTTTATATAATTTATTATATGTAAATATAATAATTAATTTGTTAAAATAGAATTTTAAATTAAATAGTAGGCTGACTCTCTTCTACTGGAAGCAGTACTATTTACACTATCCCTTGATTATTTCTGTAATTTCTTATTACATGTTCTAGAAAATCGTTTATTTCGGACTAAAACAAAGTACAATTTCAATAACGTCAAAAAATCTTGTATAAACCATTATTAAATCAATGTATCCTTTGTATAGGAATTCCGAAATTACAATTCCGTTATAAGAAGGCCCCAAATTGCGTGCGGTTAGGTGTTTTCGTTGTTCCCCCTCCTGGTATTAAATCCTCCCCTTTAATTTCAATAACCCATTTGGAGCCGTAAGCGAGCATCCGTGGCGCGGCGGAGGGAATCTCCCCTTTGATGGACCTCGCCGCCGCCCGCCAGGTGTCGCGGCGCGCGTGTAAGATCGATACCGGCGCCCGGGCGCCGATTGCGGCCGCGGATGAAATCGTCAAGGAGCGCACTTCCTCCGCCTAATGCCAGGATGTCCGCCCCGAGGCCCCGGTAATCGGCGCCGACTGCCAATCTGCCTCTGGGGTGGGCGGCGCTCCGGGCCATTTTCCCCGTATCACCCGTGTCGCCGCCCCGTCTCCCGTGTGGTTTGGTTGGTTTTTGTTTTTTTCGTGATTCCGGGCGGGTCAACTGCTTTGGTCATTAGTCCCGTTAGTGTAGTGCATGTTTGTTTCTCGGGAGATGGCGGTGGTCTTCCCTAGCTCGATGGCGAGATCCGGCGCCGACCTACCGTCGGCTAGTGGGTTTCCCCCTAACCAGGACACTCCCATCAGCGGGGCACTGCCCCAGCCGGGACAAGCTCTAAGCTCCCGACCAGTCTCCAGGAATATGTGATAGTGTAGTGCGTGTTAGTGTAAGTGGATAGGAGGAGAGGAAAGGGCAGGGAAGAGGAAGAACAGATCGCGCGCGGTCCGTGGCCCGTTTCGTAGGGTACTGCTCCGGCATTCACCTGGTGTTGATCGGAGAAACCACGGAAAACTACCGATCAGAGCAGCCGGCCGCTAGAATTCTCGTCCAGGTAGCGGTTGAATTCGACCTAGCTGAAAAGCTAGTGTCGAAAATCCTGCCGCCGTCAGGACTCGAACCTAGGACGTCCCGGTCAGAGGCGCTGCAGTGATACACTGACGCACTGAGCTACCGCTTGATGCACTGAGCTACCGCTCCCGGTCCGTGTGGTTTGGTTAGACTGCACCCGTCCACCGCTGGGAACCGGGGTTCACATCTCGGTTGATTCTGGTGGAGTTCGTTGTGAACAAAGCACCTCTCCTGCTGGTTTTCTGGGAGTTCTCCTGTTTTCATTGCCCTTCGTTTCACCATTGCTTTATTATTGTAATTACGTGATCATCACTATGTTGAATCACCATTACTCATCGCCCATTCCTTACATCATTCATTATTTGTACGATGGAAAAGAAATTTATTATAAGGATAAAAGTTCTTATCGTTTTGTCTCTACTGTGACTGGTGAGGGTTTCATATCTTGCCTCGTCTTCCTCCGTTGATTCGTGACCCACGATCGAAGAGTTTTTCCGCGCCTCTTCGGCTCGTCGTCTTCCGTGTTCCGAATCATCGTCTCCCAGTCCTTGATCTATTTTATACTTCCTCTGTCTCCCCGTTTCTCGTCCTTCTCCCTCGTCCCCGACCCTCCGTCTTTCTTCTCAACCTCCGACGCCTGGCCTCCGATTTCTCATCCCGTCTCACATGCTTCCTCCGTGCCTCCCGTTTCTTGTTTTCTTGACCCTCGTCCTTTGCAACTTGTTCTCTGTCCCCCTCCTCCCTAATCCATTGACTCCTTTTTATTTCTCAGTAACCTTCCACTACCAACTCCCCCACCTAAATAGCGCCCACGTCTCCCCTTTCCACCATCCCATCCTCCGTCCTCCCATCACTTACTCCCTCTTTCTCTGTCTTCTCATCTCCCGAACTCCATTTCTCCTGCCCTGCTATCCTCCCAACGGCGCCTTGTCACTGTCGTTCTCCTCCCCTCCCCTCGTGCCCACACAACTCCTGTATCCCGTGACTCGTTCCTCCCGTGCACCCGTTCCCACCCATAGCGCCGCTCCCCAGCAGCGGGCGGGGCGGGCGTTTAGATAATGGGAGCGAAGGGATTTTTAAGGCAGGCAGCGCTCCGCAGGCGGACGCGGGGGGAGTCACTTGTCCATTAGTTTCCATCACGCGCCCGCCACCGCCGCCACCGCCACCGCCACCGCCGCCGCCACCGCCACCGCCGCCGCCGCCGCCACCGCCACCGCCGCCGCCACCGCCACCGCCTCCGCCTCCGCCGCCACCGCCGCCACCGCCACCGCCACCGCCACCGCCACCGCCACCGCCACCGCCACCGCCCGCCAAGGCAACGCAAGGGACGGGGCGATGGTAAGTAAGGCAATTTGGCGAAATTATAGTGCCTCTGTCGAAGCCGCGAGGAAGAGGACGGGCTGGCGCGGTAATTACCGTATGCAGGACACCTATATTTCACGGCGGGCGCGCGCAGTGTGCGGTCCGGGGCGACGCGACAGCTGGGCCCATCGCCCATCGCCCATCGCCCGCCCCCCCCCCGTCCCCACACGGCCGTTCGCCCGCCCAGCCGTCTGGGAAACCACCCGTTTTGGGACCCCGTCGCTACTGTCAGTAGATAGCCGCTAATTACTCACCGAAACTCACCTCGTGCAGCCATACGGGAAGCGGGACTTTGTCATGTTTGAGTGATTCCTTTATCTACTTGGAAAACTTCTGACACTCTTCTCCACGATCTTGGTATTTTATTAGTGACTGAACAGATGAAGTGTAACCACATTTTGCGCCAGATTGCTCGTTGCAATGTCATTAGTGTGTTGTTAGCGTTAATTACTTTATGCTTATTTGTATTCAGATAACTTACAACGCTTTCATTCGATAAACAACGTGGTTTGTATTGTATTATAGGTAAACTAAATAGAACTGGAACGTGAAATAAAAGGAATGTTTTAAAAATTAACTTGCCTTTTGTTCAATTCGGCAATAAAAGTTTATCGCCATGTTCTTCGTGGTATCTCTTTCCATTATAGAAGATTCTTTCTTATTTATTCCGAGCGAATTTGATTCTTGTAATTACTGTCCAAGAATTACAACTTCTAGTTTGCAAATTTTAGTATTCATTCTTATATTTTAAAAATTGTGCCAATCACATTTTAAGGATAATAGGAATATTACATTATCACATCATTGGAAATTATATTAAATTTATTAACACATGTATGTTATTTATGTTCTTTATTACAAATCATTGAAATGTCAATTTATTATTTTGAAACCTGTTTAATACTTATGAATCCTTTGGTATTGTTGTGCGAGATACAATTGAAAAAGAAAAAAAAGAAAATCAAGGCCAAAAAGAAAATATTTCTCAACACTTTTAAACAAAACTTGGAGTCGTTTAATCACCGTTAACCAGGATACATCAACTGAAAATGATGTTCTCTCATTTTCGTTAATGAAGGCGCTTGGGAAGACACAGATGTCGTGATACCCCCTCTCCCCGGTCCGAGACTTTCCTCAATCGGCTAATTAGTACTTCCGGTCAAGGACTGTCCTCCTCCGCCAAAGATATTCCACTTCGAGAGTCAGTTGACGTAGCGACCCGCGTGGATCGATACGTCCATTGGAATCGTTTCGAAATCCTTCGTTTTTCGTCCCTAGATTAATAACTCAGGATAGATTTTTTTTCAATGAATCGATCTACGAGGCTCGTTAGTTTCTGCTTGCCTCGCTCTAATGAAATACACTCTAGGACAGAACGATTCGATTTTCTTAATGCAGGGTGTTATCATTTGATATGAAAAATGTTCACGTTTTACTTCTGCAATAAGAGATGTTGATCGCTGATGTAGTTCATATTTCTCAAAATATTTACCTTTTTGTCTCTTGTTGATTATAATATTTCAAAAGCGTGAATCGATTGGTGCTTGTCATGCAACACATTATTTTATATTTTACTAAACAAGTTAACGAATTCAAAGTTTGTCAGTCTCTAGAACGACAGTAAGCTTTCTTAGAAAATATTAATATTCGTATGTATGCAACTATCTTGGAAGACTTCTGTATCAAAATTATTGTTATTAATTAACATAAGCACGTTTTGTCTTTGTTTAAAAATCATACCAAGGAAAATACCACAAATTCTTGTAACTCAAATAAGTTCATTTCTAACGCCTACTCGTTGCACAGCAGGGCACAAAAGTTTTTAATTTCCACCGTACTTTAATTAAGAGTTATTTATCACTGCCAAAACTCCTATGCACCTTTACAGCAAACAAACACAAGATACTACAAAGTGAGTTGATTTAGACCAAGTATTGAGTCTTTCAAAGGGAAACATTTTCTCTTTTTAGAGGAGCACACTTTTAATGCAGCACTTTATACTTTCTTTCCCTTCACTTACTTATCAAAGACGCCTGGATTTGTGCAACGATCAAACAGAAAAATCCCTCCCTTCCTTCTTCTCCCGCGAACAAAGTAAGGTGCGAACTACAGCAAAAGGAAATTTAGTTTTTGGAGAAAGAAGATTTCTTTTTTCCGGCCGTGCCTCCGCTGCTAGAGGCGAGGAACGTCCCAGCCGCCTAGTGCGAAGAGACGAAAGTTTTAATGATCGAGGCAACATGTTGGGCTCGTTAACCCTCCCAGAAGGCCCTTCGTCCTATCTTCCACCGGGCGGAGTGATTCAACGCTAACTTCACAACTCTCTGGAGGGATTTGCGAAGAGGCTGCACTACCAGGCGGTTTCTCCTCTAGAGAAGGCTCTTTTAAGAGTGCGGAGAATGTTCGCATAGGATTCTGTTACCGTGGTACGTCATATTAAAGCAAAAATGTCAAAAGAAGTGCGTGCGATTTACAATTTTCGAAACTTCGGATAAAGGATGGAGTTTAGCAGGGTAATTACACTTTATCTCCGTCATGTCCTTTACTTATTTCAAACATTTGTTTGAGAGGATTTTCTTTAAAAATAAAAATGTTCGGATTTATTTATAAAATTATCATCAGTTCCGTAAGTGCTGTTCATAAGAACTTAATGTTGGCTGCGCAATTTGTTGTTGAATTTGTAACAAGTTACTTGTTGCGTTGTCAACCATTGCGTAATTTGTGGTTGAATAGATTATCTTCATCTTATGGTGGAGTATTTGTACGTATTGTGGAAGTTAAAGCATTGTTTAGTACTCAGCATGAGTTTTGTATTGTGTTTGTATATTGTTCCTACAAAACCGAAAATAAATGACGGAAGTAAATTATAAGTTATTAGTTCAGTTTATTCATAAAAATAAATGTATATTATTTCCGATGATGTCCTCGTTTGTAGTAAGAGAAATATGGTAAACCCGCTCTAAGCAGGATACTTGACCTTTCTACTACTTTGGTTCGTTGATTCATGTACACGATTGTTCCTGTAACTGGTAGTCCGTCGCCTTATATCGAGCGGAATGTCTGAACGCGATTTGCACTACACTAGAAGTATTTGCGAAGAGGCGATTCTGCCATGCGCCAGCATCGCTTTGTCCCGAGATGTTGCATTTCTTTTAAAGTTGCCACGAATAGGCACGCACTATTTTGTCGTAGGCTTCCTTCGGGTCGATATATGTCGGAAAAGGTTCTGGCCTTTGTGAACTAGAAATAGGGCATAAATAAACCATTAACGATGAAAAGTGGACGCCGGTCCGTGATTACTGATGAGTAGATGATGAGTTCTACAAGACAGGTTGAGAACCATTATTTTAATGGATTGCTTTTTAGTTGGACTCGAAACCTTTGAAATGCATCGAATATCTGTCGAATGTGTTCTCATTTTCTATTTATGTTCCAAATCGCATTGCCCAGAAAACACCTGCGCCGTCGGGCTCATTTTGAATTTTTTCCTCGACATCCTCTCGAACTCAGATCTGGCCGCACGTCTTTGTCGACCAGCAGCAATTTCCAGCTCTTCCTTCGTTATCTCAACATTACCTCAGCCGTCGCCTCCTCCGTCACCGCCTATTTCTCAGCTACAGCCAGTCATTCATATCTAAGGTCAAAGCCACCGCCACAAGGTTGTCTCTAACATTTATCCCCCTCACTGATTGCTAAATCGCTACCACCATCCTCCGCTTCCACGGCCACCGCCACTACCGCCGCCATCGCCACCGCTTCATCCACCTGTACCTGCGTTACGAACAGGCCACCCTCGCAGCTTTCCACACTTTTGGCCTTTACCTGCTCCCTCGGCCCAACTGCAGTCGCCAGCCCGGCCATCTGTGCGTCGAGACCTGTGGCCATTAAAGCTCCCGCAATTCCTGCGCGCGCGCACTAGCTGCCAGAGCACACACGCACACACGCACAGACTCCCGAATACTCTCATACAAACCCAGAGGTAGCGGTGTCCCTGTCGCCCAAACACAGCCTCGTCGCCGCCGCCGGGGTTTCGCTTCCCTTCTAATTTTTGTTGCATGCGGGATGCAACGCACACATTGTCATTATTTTAATGTCGCGAAGCACGGAGCGGTCGTGGCGCCCCTCGTGAATATTTGAGGCGCAGGGCGGGCCGGGCGAGCTTGGCGGTGCAGAGTATGGTGGCGGGGCGGGGCGGGGCGGGGCGGGGCGGGGCGGGGCGGGGCGGGGCGGGGCGGGGCGGGGCGGGGCGGGGCGGGGCGGGGCGGGGCGGGGCGGGGCGGGCGGGGCGGGGGGAGGTGGGGCGGGGCGGGGCGGGGTGGGGCGTGGCGGGGCGTGGCGGGGCGGGGAGTGGCGGGGCGGGGGCGGGGCACGGCGGCGTGGGGCTGGGCGGCGCGAGGCGGGGCGGGGCGAGGCGGGGCGGGGCGAGGCGGGGCGGGGCGAGGCGGGGCGGGGTGGGACAGGGCGGGGCGGCTCGGGGCGGGGCGTGGCAGGTGGTGAGGGGCGTGGCGGAGCGGGGCGGTAGTTACACATTCGCAAAGAGAATCCCCGACGCTGACATTCTCTCGTCGTCTGTGCCCCTGCCCCGCCCCACCGAATGTCGCCAGCCTCGTTGCTCTTTTCGCCCGCCTTTGTCCCGTCCCCTGGCGCCGCGCCGTCCCTCCGCCTTTTCTCGTACGCAGCTCCCGCGCGCCACATATTAAAAACTGGAGCTGGACTGATGCTATTAGCCAAAGTATACGTACGCGTAAGAAACGATTTATGGTGTACTTTTATCAGGAAATCTGAGGCAGACGAGATTTATTATAAGTTAATATGCAGCCTTCAAGTTTTTGTTTTTTAAATTTCGCGAGTTCTTTACAACATTGAATATAATAATAAACAATAATTAGCAATAACTCCTTCACTATTCACAATTATTGTGGAACTATTAATAGTCATCTCAATATGAATTTTATTTGTTAATTTTTAACACTACTTTTTGGACACTTGAAAGCTTCTCAAAACTTGTGATGCTTTTTAC
This sequence comes from Teleogryllus occipitalis, assembly GCA_011170035.1. Taxonomy (NCBI): domain Eukaryota; kingdom Metazoa; phylum Arthropoda; class Insecta; order Orthoptera; family Gryllidae; genus Teleogryllus; species Teleogryllus occipitalis. The sequence goes on along the minus strand of BLKR01000226.1, from coordinate 529,021 downwards.
TGAGGTATTCTGTGAATGTCTGCGTTTGTATTAGAATTAATTACCGTTGTGTGTGAACAATATTAAATGTTTCTTTTAAGATATTCCAATCATGAAACATTTTACTAAGTTTTTCATTATAAACCTTCGTACCTTTAGATGAGTTTATATTTAATAATTTTATATTTGAAAAGCTAAAAGCTAGTGTTCTTGGACATGAACAGAAATGTTCAAATGTTTGTAAATATCTCGCTGCTAAACATTCTCCCGCACGCTGCCGCTGCGAGGCAGCTAATGAATGTAGTTTAACCGGACAGTAGACTTATGTTTGTAATTACTTTAATTAAGTTAAGCGACACGAATTAGTTACTAGCACGGTCCCTGGCGTTCGCGATTACGTTTGGCGTGTGTTGCAGCCGCGGTGTCATCGGAGTTGGAGAGGGGTTTAACTAGCCCGTTGCAATGCTACGAAGTCCACCGCGCCACAGTTTATTTTTTTATTTTTTATTTTATTTTATTTATTTAGTCAAAAACAGTCAAAAACTGTATGTGACGTATGGGGGAGAAAATCATCTGCGCACGCTTTATTGAGTTTCAGAATCACTTCCCAATAATTTAACTATTAATAGTTGAATAATAATAATAATAATAATAATAATAATAATAATAATAATAATAATAATAACAATAACAAATTTAAAAAAGCGATAGATTAACATTTCAAAAACTAGATATTTTCGTTGCCAAATTACAGAAAACTTATTTGTTGCGAGCGAAACCTGGGTAGAAACACCAGTCAGTAACTTGATGAGGATGAGAGTTCTACGGCAAGTTTGAAATGTGTATCTGAGTCTGGAATTGTCTGTTACAGTTAAACGGTTTCGTAATGTAGGATGTGATGGATGTGATGTGCCGCGTATGTGTGTATCATTGAATAGTCCATATGTGGTGCTAGACTATTTCCGTTCTTGCATTTGACAGTTATGTGGGAAAGAGTTAACGGGGTATGAATATAGTTTACTTATTATACATTCTTATGAATAGTCTTGCGAAAGTAAAAAAAAACTACGTAATTAATTTATTTGTAAAATATTTAATTTCTGTTCCGTGACGCATCTTAAATCTGAATTAATAAATCCGGTTTGCATTTTGGGTAAGTAGTATTTATTTTATTGGATCCTCTTTGGACAGCATTTTAATTGGAATTTATCTAATTTACTTAAATTTTATAATTTAACACCTAGAATGAAGTAAAATATATTCAATAATTTTAAATCTTATTCCGAAGAATGATTTTGCGACTCGTTCCTTGTGCATCACTATTAAGTAGAACGACCTTTCTTAGCCCTGATCTAAATTTATATAACAAATCAATCCGTTCAAAGCCACTATGAAAGACAGTGTGATGTATTAATTTTCTTAAACTATAGGGCAGTATGTATCGTCCTCTTTAATGTCGGAAATTAATACGTTTAGTTTCTGACAACTTTCGACGCAATGTATTTCACTGGCAATGAATTTCCTTTTCCTACAAAATCGAGAAATGATACAGCAGCATTACGCCGCACTGTCATAATGCCATTTTGAATTGTTTATGCTGTGAACTTTGGTGATATATTTCTTTGGAGTGCTGTTAAATTAGTTAATATTAAGTAGAAATAAAATTTGTTGTAAGCAGGAGTAATTACTCTCAGTTCCAACTGTACTTCTCTTCAGTAGAAATCAAGAGAACACATGGAAACACTTCAACATTCCACATCTCCCCTTCCAAGTCAGATCCCATCTCATTCAAATAAGAAGGCTGCACCGTTAGGTCGAGAACATGCATTCATTAAACCTCCAATTCTTTAGACCGCTTCAATTCTGTACGCCACCCATAGATCAGTCGGAAACAGAGAAGTTGTAATATAACGCTTGTTTTAAGCACATTGAGAAAATCATTCACCGTTCCACGTCTTCTGCGTTCTCTTTAGTAGACACGTAAGAACACGGAAACATTCCCCTTGCACCTTTCCACGTCAAGTCCCGGCTTATCCAGCAATGAACATTCGGCCTAGAGCGCGTTCCCTGCACTTCCAAGCCGCCTTGCCGGTAACACGACGCCCGCCAAGTGCCCGGTATTTCAACGCGGTCCGTGTCAGCGACTTCGCTCGGAGTAACGCGACGCGACGCCACGCCGACCTGGGAAAATGAGCATCCCTGGATATTTACGCGTCGTCACGGAAGAACTCGGGAGACAACGCACAGTGGGCCCGTGTCACTCTTACTGGACGTAACTTTATTTTTTTATTTTTTTGAGATATCCAAGCCAATATTTAGAAATAGTTGTGATGTATAAAACATATAAATTTGATTGAAAACTGATCATTACGTAAAAATGTTCCGAGATTGTCAGGTGTTGCGATGTTTCTGATTATTCGTAATGCATTTGTTTTATGACGAAAGACATCCCAGTCTCAGTTGCGTATTTCCTTTAACATATGAAGAATTACATAAGAAATATTGGTTGGCTTTTCTCCATTATGTATTTTATGTGTTGACACAAAATCGTTTCTTTTTAGTATAAATTGATTGACGTTCCAAGTTTGCAAATGAATGACTTGCTGAATTGTACTTTTTTACAAATTTTATGGCAACAAATTTTTGTTTTTTATTTTATTTATTTATTTATTTTGCTTTATCTGATCAGTGTTATTTCAATGTGTAGCGTTCACATTAGTTACAACTGTGGAATGAAATCTCGAAAATTTAAAAGTAAGCTCATATCTACACGATTTTGGAGATAATTGGAAGCATATGTTAAATATTCATTTTTTAAATTGTTTTAGGCATTTTTTAAAATTGATCCGTCGATAAAAAACCCTATGGAAGATTGTAGATTACTATTGCTCTTTTTTGATTGTTTTTATTCTATCCAAAATGTTAGGAAATTAAAAGGCTTTTTTCGTATACTGTGTCTTCAGTTTACTCATTCGGGGTTGCTGTTTTTGTTTCCGTTGTTCATTGAGATCCCAGTCCCTAAAATCAGATTACTATGATATCTGCATCCTTTATACACATTTTCCCACTGAAGATTTCTGATCGTCTAATTTTTCATTCTTTAAAATCAGATTACTCTGATATCTGCATCCTTTATACACATTTTCCCACTAAAGATTTCTGATCGTTTAATTTTTCTCCAAGGTTCCATCCCCATAGACTTTTTGATTACAAATTTAAATCTTTATTAACATTTCCAATGTGTTGTCCACTTCCTTGCCTCCCCCACTGTCCCGGGCGGGGCTCGGGGCTTCTAACCTCGTTGAGCGGCGGTGACAGCGACGCGTTACGACGAGCGGTGGCGCTCCTGGCGGGGAGGCGGAGAAGCTGCACTTAAACAATTTGATTTTATGTCTTCTTCCTGCGCTGCGCCGCCATAAAGCTGCCCGCGTCGAGTTCTTGGGCTGCAATTCGGATGCTTATGGCTGCAGACGTCACGGGGAACGCGGCACGCGTCGTTAGTTACGCTCAGGGTTAGGCGGAAGGAGAACGTTGTCGGTGATAATGATGGAAAGGTTGAAACATTGATTAGTTAAGGAAACTTGAACTCATTTTATTATTATCATTATAGTTATTATTATTATTATTATTATTATTATTATTATTATTAGCATTATTAGCATTATTAATATTATAGTTATTATTTTTATTTGTTGATTGATTGGGAATTTGAGTTCAGGTAATAAGACACATAATTATTCAACTTCCCAATGTTTGTTTTATTATGCCTTCGCCAGGGCTATAACAAAAAAATACATTGTATGTAGCTCCCAAACAAATATGCCTTTAACCATATGATCTTCAGAATACAGCAACCAATTTGTTCGCGTTTATGATTTGTATCAGACGACTTAACAATTTTTGTTACGTAATCTTAGGCTTAAAAAACGTCATGCTCACACTCTTTCTTAGAGATAAGTTATTTAGTCGCTACATGAAGTGATATTTTGTCGTAATAAAGGCGTAATAATGAACGAAATGATCGGAAGTTAAAGTTATGGAAAAATTGTGTATTGCAAAGTAAACTCAAGACAAAATTCCTAACAGAAGTTATTTTTAACATATTTTCAGTACTAATGCGTGGAATCTTCCTTTACTGTTGCACTTTGTTGCGTGAAGTTGCACTTTGTGAGATGCATATCGCAGTGTAGTTAAGATCTACGTAAAACAGATAGAAATTCATAATCAAACGCTAGGGCGATATGAGTCAAAAAGACTCCTGTCTTGTATAACCTGAATGGTTCCGAGAGAATAGTCTCACAGGTTTTCAAGAATTTGCACTCAAATTTATGCGCCCAATATGAAAAGGTCTTTGGCGTACTATTTCAAACAACTTTAATTCTTTCGCCAAAGACCTACTTTTTGTACCAGTATCATAAATAACTATTTTCTGCCAATTTACCTACTTTGTTCGCTTCTGAGGGATGGTTTTTGCACTATGAAATTACGCATTAACAAGACTGTGGATTTCTCCGATCGTATGTTCTCAACTAAGAAAATGTTGGGATCCTGGATTCTCGAATCAGCAGAACGCCAGAATGTCCTTGACGCAACACAGGCGAGTTTCGTAAGAAGAAATTATTGAGTGCATTGGCGGAATTCATAACTTGCCAACTGTTAAACCAAGTCGCTTAATCGACTGAGCTCTCGTCATTTCATTGAAGTCGGGAAAATATAACCATGTATCTGAAAAAATATTTTAAAATCTCAGATAATAATACTTCTTTACACTTCGGCTAACCATCTCCTCCTCGATTTATGTGTATTGTAAAATTAGGACTATTCATTCTAACAACAATTCTCGTGATATGGCACTGCTGATTAATGAAAAAATTGAGACATTCTGTGACTTCTAGTGGACACATATTTCATAGTTATCATTTTTTTTTCACTATCTCCTCTTCACTCAAGTTTCTTCCTCGTGATGTTACAATCATAACTCCAACTAATCAACAAAAACTCGTCCCCCATGCATGCACCAGAACTTTATTCTCAGTCTTTTCTACCTTTTTGTCTTGACTGGAGTGTCGGACTCCATCCAGGAATGTCCCAAGAAGGTGGCACAAGTGCTACGTATTTCAGGGCGGACGTGACGTGTAATGTAATGTATAGTTCATCGTCTACCTTCTAGGAATGTTCGTGAATGTTTTTGGATTAATGATCACTTTCGTTCCTCGCAGGTGAATAGGGATTTAAGTGCGTTGTCTGACAGTTCGAATGAAAGGGGTTCCTACCTGCTGGGTGCGGCAGATGCTCCTCAACCAACGTGTTTGCGGAAGAAAGGGAGTTTGTATACTTTACGAAACTTGCACTTCGTTGCTCGAAGAGCAGGCAGAACGGGCTGCTGAGCTCTGCACGAGGGACAGAAATCGTTAGCACTTTCTTAATTAGTATATTCACAACCACTTATATTCTCAACCACATCAGCATCCACCACTTCTCTTTGTGGATGCCACATATCTGTGTAGCAGTATCTACACAGATGAAGTTGTGGCTATCTAGATATTGATTGTCTCTTCTTATTTGCGTAAGAATGACGACATAAATCATTACACCCATTCGTCACTAACGAAAAACAATATTTCACTTGTTCACGGTTATTACTTAGCGCTTGCAACAGAAGCATTTTTATGTCAATGATTAAGAGACTTCCGCAAACGAAGCCTAATCAATCATCGGAGAAAAATATTCATACTTCATACATTTGTTTGGGTGGATAAGACGCTGGCAAAAGAGAAATGCTGAAAGGGTTTGATTAAAAATACGCTACATATTTGTCCACATTACGGGAAGAGTAATGATGTCGCTTACGTTTAAGTATTGAAAAAACGCACAACCAAGAGGAACTAATTACTTAAAGAGTTCATTAACCTTATAAAAAGAAATACATCGATTTACTGCTCCTATTCAATGAACAAACGTTGCATCTGATAACTAAAATAATTAAAATTAACATTTGAGAGTTGTGTTAAACCTACAAGTGTTTTACAATACACTTTGTAACGCAATTGATACTTATATCCACTTATAACGAATGTTTTTACAGTTCTACTAAAATAATTATTACACATATTGTAGTAGTAAATACTATTAATCCGAAAATATGAACAAAATAAGTTATGAAAGTTTTCGTCCTCTTCATTACACGGCGTTGTGAGGAGGGAGCAAGCAGCAAGGAATCGTTGCCTCACCTGGGTGCTCGTCGGAGGCAGGCCAGGGCACGGCTGGGGGGGGGGACGCTGGCCGACCGCCCGCGGGCGTCCCCCGGCGCGCTCACGGCCTAAATTACGGGGCGGGCGCTCGCAGCGCTCCTCCATCGCCCTCGCGTCGCCCTCCCGTTCGCCGTCTCACCCCGCCCCGCCCCGCCCCGCCCCGCCTCGGCGGTCTCGCCCGCCGCGCCGCCTGCGTCTCTCGAGGCCCGTAACCTAGTGGGCGCCCGCTCCCTGCTACACCACTTGCAACTCCTCGCCCGGCCGCCCAATCCCACGCCACTCGCGCGCCCGCGCTCTCGCCCTCTCGCTCGGCCGCCCACTCGGTCACACGCTCGCTTGCCCGCCCGCCCGCTCGCCCGCCCGCTCGCCCGCCCGCCCGCTCGCCCGCCCGCTCGCCCGCCCGCTCGCCCGCCCGCTCGCCCGCCCGCTCGCCCGCCCGCTCGCCCGCCCGCTCGCCCGCCCGCTCGCCCGCCCGCTCGCCCGCCCGCTCGCCCGCCCGCTCGCCCGCCCGCTCCACTCCTCGCCAGCCCACTCGCCGCCCTCCCTGTCCACTCGCATCCACTCGTCGCCCACTCACCCGCCAGCTCGCCTGCCCTCACTCCACCCGTCCGCTCTCGCCCGCCCTCTCGCCTGCCCTCTCGCCCGCTCTCTCGCCTGCCCTCTCACCCGCCCGCTCACCCTGTCCACCCTCGCTTGCCCTCACCTGTCGCCCTCTCGCCCGCCCGTTCGCCCATCCACCCGCTCGCCCGTCCGCCCGCTCGCCCGTCCGCTCGCCCGCCTCCCGCTCGCCCGTCCGCCCACTCGCCCGCGCCTACTCGCCCACCCGCTCCTTGCCCCGTCCGTCCTCTTGCCCACCAACCCATCCACCACCTTCCCACCGCCAGCCCGCCCCCTCGCACACCCTCACAGACCCTCGCTCGCCCGCCCACCCGCTCGCCCGCCCACTCACCCGCCCGCTCGCCCGTCCGCCCGCTCGCCCGCCCGCTCGCCCGCCCCACTCGCCCACCCGTCCGTCCACTTGCCCTCTCTCCTCGTGTGCTTCGCGATCCGCTTTTCACGCCCACCCGCCCCACGCACACTCCTGCCAGCCCCTCGCCCGCCGGGAGCGATGTGCAGAGTGGCGGCGCCTGGGGTCGCCCCTGCCGCCGTTCGTTCTCCTCAGCCCCGACGGCGAATGGGCTTCCAAACCCCGATCGGAGAGCGGCGATAGCGCCGGAATAAAACTCTACCGCCTGCGCTACTCAACACCAACACGCTCTCGTACTGTTTACTGGACCCCTCCGTATGCTCCATTTCACGCGAGGAACCATTCCCTCCATAAAGACAGTTTTAAGCCACTTTTTTTCTTTTGCATTTATAGTTTGAAGAGTAGTGTGGGACGTTTTCTTCTCTTTTGGCGCTACAGCCCTCCTGGGATTTAAGTGTGACATCCAGCACCGTATTGTAGGTGTTTCGCAGTACTGTCGATGTTTGTATGTAGGTAATTCTGTATACAACACTCAAATTCCAGCTTTCTCGGTCTAAATGAGATGTATGGTTTTTAATGAATTTGTGGTAATGATGATAATAGTATGGTTTGGATGATGATTGAGGAATGGAGTAGAACGGAAGAAACTCATTCACTTATCTTCTGCGACTACAATCTCGTTAGTGCATCATCGTCATTATTATTCTTTTTATTTTTATTATCACCATCATCAGTACTATCTCAACTCATAGCCTTACCGGGGAGACCAGTTAACGACCGTATTGAGATTTCTGTATTCGGAACTACAATCATTGTGCCGTATCCCAAAATTGAATGTCGTATTTAGACGAATAATCTAGTAGTTATTCATTCGAAAACTGTTCATTTAAAATCATATTTTACAGAGTTGATAAGATACAAATACCTTCATCAGTCCTCCGACTTTTGAGAGTGTTGGCGCGTTGTGCGTGAAAAGGAGAGATGTAACGTAATACGTTGCACGTAACCTAGCACGCTGCTGCTATCGGCTTTCGATATTTTAAAACGGCCGGCAGGAGCAAAATGTATTTTGCAGTGAGGAATTTCATGCTTATAAAGTGACACGAGGCAACGGATATGTAGCGAAAATGATGTCAAAAAACTCAATTTGAAATAGTAATATTTAAGAGTTGTTTACATTTAACATTGACATAAGAAATATATTTCAGCCTCATGCGTAGTAAATTAAGACGCCATATCTCTCTTTATCTGTATTCATCTATATTTATGGATTATTCTGCCAGTTTCTGGCAATATGGAGGTATATTATTTAATGAAAAACAGGGCATTTAAAGGTAGTGGAAAATTCCCTTGCTGAGAAAAACATGAAAGATTAAATATAGAATCGGAAGACAAATTTAATGAACGTTTCCCCGACAAACGTTGTTTACGGACCTTGAGCGCACTATATAAAGATCAAAGAAATTTCTTTTCTTTGACTTGAAACTCTAAAAATAGATCTCCACTCGTTATAATAGTGATGTGAACACACGCGAGTCTCCGTGCTTCCAACGTCCACCTCTCAGGAATGCTCCTCGTGTCCCTCGGCCATTCTCACAACACTGGCGTCCGAACATTAAAAATTCCTCAACTCCATTATCCGAAAGCGACGCCGTGCAGCCCGGAGCGTATTCAACCCGCTTTCTCGGTCATCTCGCGAGACGGTTGTCGGAGCGTATGGCACGCACCGGTAAGGCTCCTCGTCCACGGGCGGGCGTAGTGCGCCCGGGGCGGTGGAGCGGGGCGAGCGGCGGGCGAGGCCGGGCGCGGCGCCCGCCGCGGGCGATGGATTCGTTGCCTTTAATAACAGGTGAGTGACAGTTGGAAACAGGTACCGTTCGGGCGCCGACGGCGGCGCGGTCTGTCGGCGGTCGCCCCAAACATAAGTGTAGCGCCACTCGCGCGAGCCATAATTCACCAAAGAATGCCTCGCCCCGGGCCGAAAAATGCTTCATCTTTCGTAAATTACGATTCTGTCCGATCGCTCTCCCGACCGACCGCCGGCCCGTGGGAATGGTCAAGGCCAGCCCGCCGGTGTCGGGTGAACAATGAAGGGCGCCGAACGCGATAATTATTGTGTAATTTTGAGGAGGAAATCCACAATCGGCCGCGAGGAACTGGCCCGCAAAAACACGAGCGCCCGGTCCGTAAGTATGGTTTTTTTCCGCTTCTAACGCGCTTGACAGGATAATAACATTAATCGCGGCCACATTTTCGGAAATCAGAGTACGATGCTAATATATCGCGGCCCGGTGCTCCAGCAGTAATGGGAGACGCCGGCAATTATTTCTGCACGAAAGTTAAAGCGGCCGGGTTCCAGCGGCTGCACTGTAGTCGGGTGCCGGCGGACACAGGATGGCTCGCAGCGGTGGCTTGTGTGTCGTGTTGTTCCAAGAACAGCTGGAACGTGGCTGCCTCGAGCGAGGATCGTTCTGAATGGTGCACCTGTACGTTTCCACGTGTTCGTTGGAAGTGGCCGCGTTTTTGCGACGTAACCTGAAAGCAAACAGTTCGTGATTATACGAACCTTTGGTAGAACCCTTGTTTACGGGCTGAACCAAAAGAATTGTCTTTTGAAGTAGTTGTTCTTTTAAGCAGCTGCTCGTGCAAATGCCCGTGTTCGTTCGATCGGTACAAGGGATTTGAAAATGATGAACAAATATTAGGAAAATAAATGTAACAAATAGTGAGACAGGCGATCGATCTTGTAAGGAGCGTAGTAGATTGTTCTCTTTATAAAGTCAATAGTGGAAAAGGAATAAATGTTTAAAGGGAATTCATGAAGACAGCCTCCCAAACTGGTTTTGTTTTCGCAACAAGAAACGAAACGTTCTAATAAAGACTGACAAGAACTTATTGCAAAAGATTGTACATATAAGACGAAGTTAAACGTTGAAAATTTGGAGGTCGATCCATTTAGTGTACAGTAGACCACAAAGGAAATTACCGAACAATGTAGTGTAGATACCGAGAAATATTCAACTAGAAAACATTCATTTTTTATTGCATTTATTCGAACAAAAATTAACATTATTTCTGTTTCTTTCGACATTTTCTGTCTCATTATACTTTAAACCTGCCACTTTGCCTTCTACACGAGTTTAATTTACCTCAAAGTTTGGTGTAGCGAATAACCGGTGCGTGGAAGCAACATTTAACCAATATATTAAGACAAAAAAAGACTATTGTGCATTGAGGGCTCGTGTGCAAGCAGCCATTGCAAAGAATTTCGTTTCCTCATCTTCCTTTTTTTCAGTTGAAAACTGACCACATAACCAGCTGTGCAACGTACGCGTCACATGTTTCCGATGTTTAAATTGAGATTTAATGAAATGAAACGACTGAAATTTATTCTCTTCCAAAATGTTTTTGAATCTCTCTGCAACAGTCACAATACAGGAAATTTCGTTACATAATGAAAGGAAATTGGGAATTAGTCTAAATGTTATTTTTTGCCACAACTTTTTAGTTGAGTGTGTTTAGAGGATATCGGACAATTTGTTCTCGAATGTTTCCCAGTAACGTTAAGCGTGCCGCAACGTTTCCTTTGGAAGGCACTGAGCGTGAATAGGCCTGAAAGAGGTTGTGTAATAGGAACCAACCATGTGTTCTTTATCGACGTTCGGCCTTTAGGTAAAAAGGATCAGCTCATTTCAAGGAAGGCCCACTTTTTTCTTGCTTTTGTCCCCATGGCCATTAGTGTGAAAACATGCAGACTACAGCACTTTCCCAAAGAAATCCATACATCTGAATGTGCGGCTCCTGGCAAAGGAAAAATTTCGTGAATTAATTGTGTTTTTTCCACATCAAAGCGCGTTTCTCTTTGATGTGAGTGCGTAGGATTCAAAAGAGGCGTGGGCTTTTTTTTTTAAAAGTGCAACGAAGACCCCGAACACTAAAGAATACACCTGCGTTTCTGTGGAGATTTTTATAGAGTTCCTATGATTATTGCCTTCGTCGTATCACGTGCTATACCCTAGTAATTACTGATATAATTAAGACAAATTACAAACCTGTCGTTTTTAATGTTACATTGCATGCTGTTTTTGCTGTTTTTAATTTTTTAATTTTTTTGTTTTGTTTTGTGCCTGAATGCAGTCCCTGACTTTCATTTTTGGTTTTCTTTTCTTTTTTCAGGCGGTTGCGTGGCCGATCGAGTAGAAAGTAGTGGATTAATACAGTATTCAGAAAGGTGCTCCAGAGAACGAATGAAAGAAAGTAAACGCCTCTTATTACGTTCACTTTTACGTTCAATTTTTTGACTTTTGTACACTTGTATTTTCGTTGTAAGAAGCTGAATGAATGATTGTATGAATGTATGCACTCGACTCGCTGAGTGCTACTGTAATATTTGTATTTATTTTATAAATCATATGCTTGTGTATATGTGTAAATATGTATGAAAATATTATACAACAATTTTTCTCACAGAACTGTGTTTTTTCAATTTCTTAATTATTTTCTCCCTTCTTTTTCCTGTTAGTATTACCCAATCCTTGTGTATCCTCATTAATTTATTTTTCCAACTATTAGGTAGTAATTCTATGAATAAAAACGCCAGGTTTTAAAGTAGATGCAATGATTATCTTTGATCTTGCAAAAGAATAGAAACAAAATCATAAACTGAATAATACAAACAACAATAAAGAAAATAATATAATGATATCGAAAAAACTGCTTTGCTATCAAGATAATTTCGTTGTAGTATCCACAAATATATAAGAACATATTGCTGGTTTGAAAAGACCTATTAATGAGTACTGGCATGAACTCGCATATGAAATGGAATATTACAAATTGTATAATAACATCTGAAATAATATTTCAATAACATAGCTTGTATTAACTTGTATGTCCTTTTTAAAATTCAATGCATTTTCAGTTTACAAGAATCGCAACTACATTCGTACACATAAATAGAACTAAAATATATTAAAATAATACTACCAACGAAAGAACTGGCCTTAAAGCAGCTATTGACCTGAAAGAAATTATTGTTCGTGTGTTATGAACATCTAACTTCCACCTATTTATTCTTCAATTGCAAGTAAAATACAGAAATGCACAAATTTAAATTGAATTTGAAAAATATCTACACATTTCAGTATACATCGCTGATTCAGTGCATTACTGACATGATTCCTTTCTTAAAAACATTTTTTAATTGAAGTAAAGGCGAATTATAATCAAGGGCATTTTTTGACGCACGAGAAACTTTTTTTGTCATGACGGTATTGCATTTAATGTGCGATGTGTTTTATGACACACATACGTAGGTTGTAAACTACACTGTACAATTAATTAACCACAGACAACCTTGACCTATAATTAAGCGTATGTATAATTAGAACAAAATATTGAAATTTCAATAATATTCATTTCATTCAAAGAACAACCATCAGACAAATCATCTTTCCAAACACGAAAGCATATTTTTAAAAGACTGCAAATGAATAATGAATGCGTTGCTGCTTATTTCGAATATAAGAACCTTGAGAAAAAACTGGAACTTGTAATTTGTATGTCTATCGAATTATTTTAAAACTTATTTCTGACCGCTACAAAACTAAATATTTCCAACAAGACTGGCGAGAAGAAAATGGCAACCAGTAAGTGACGGAAACAAGATTTCTGTGCGTCTGATTAAGAAGATTTACGTCCTTGGCGGCTGGTGACTTCTTACAGTGGGTAAACACAAGATATTTATGTATAGATAGATGACTTACTGTAGACGTTATCTCTAGCTTTATTGGTCTTTCACTGAATCTGAAACATCTGCGAGTCGACTTAAGGTCGTTCACATTTGGTGAGAATTTTAGTGGCCTTCTTGCCAGGCCAGGAATTCCTCAACAAACCTCGAGACAATGTTTCCTAATTTTGATTAAGTTCTTATTTAAGGAATAAATAAAAGTTAGAAATTAGGAACAAAGTAACTTTAATGCTGCTCAATATAATTATTATATTTGAACAGAAATTAAAGATCGATGCGCCGCTTAAGTAAAATATTAATATTTTTAAAAGAGAATTGATTTTCTGATGAAAATTATAGCAAAGTCTTCTATCATTTATTTGAATATTTCTTTCTCGAACAGAGTTAGTCATATTCGGGCATTTTTTCACACGTTTGTATACTGCCTGAGAACATTCGTTAGAAAATCTACGTTTAATTTCAAACAAATTCATTTCATCAATTAGTGCGTCTTATGCATGGAACTGCTAGTTTCAATTGATTTTTAAATATTGCATCTAGTGAGAAAGTTACACACATTTTTGGTTAATTTTGATGATAACAAAAAGTGTTTCTTTAAAAACAGTGTAAAGTGTATTGGATATGATCAAAGGAGATATGGAATTTCTTTTCAAAAGCTGTATGATCTCAGCCTGTATATAAAAGGTAAAACTATATTACAAAATAATGCATAATAAATCATAATATTTAATTAATAATAAATGTTCATCTAGAATGTAGACATGACATACATCTAGACAATACGTCTATATTGTGTAAAATTATTGCAGCGTACGGTACAAAAATTCATGTAGGCAATACATTCCTATTGTACAAAATAATTATAATATTTTTCTTTCTTTCAAAATAAAAATAAAGTTCAGTTTGTAAAACACAGCAATGAATACAATATAATTAACGAATTTACAAAACTATGAAAATGATTAAAACACTATTTTTTTTATATTTCTACTCATTTTCTCTTGAAGGCAGAATATCTACGGCACCTCTGCGAGATTTTTACGCTTTCCTTGAAATACTTAATATAAGTTGTTTGCAGTGAGTTAAGGACAGACGACGGTTGGTTACTTATCTTTCGCAGGGTTGCTTTTCCAAAACATACAGATCAGATCCCAATGCCTTCAATAATAAGGTAGTTGTTTAATCTGCAATCAATGGAATGTTTCCCTTTATACTAGTAGTTTTCACGATTTATTAGTTTGCATTGATCACTTGTCATTTGACTTTTCAATGCGTGGAATAGTGAAAACATCACAGTGCATGAATAGATTATCTTTAGTACTGAGCTGTTGACACTCCACACCCGTAGGCTGATCTCGTTTACAGCTTTGCTCGACAATGTGAACGCGCCTATATAGATGTTGTGTCATAGATTTTGTGTTGTTAGTTTTTTCGCTTTGGGGATCTTTTGTCTTTCTACTGTTTTCCTTATTTCCACATCTGATGGATATGGGAACGGTAATTGTTTCAAATACACCGTAGGCATCAGGAGCCTTGGATTCGGTTCCCGGTAGGGGGTAACTACTGTTTGATTGCTACAATTTGAATACATTTGTTATGCACTAACAAAGTAATATCGAGGTTGTCAGGGTCATTAACTGTGTAGAATATATTTCTGACGTTATTGCCAAACCCACAACTGCCAGTGTGGTCAGAATTATTGCAGGAAAATGTACTCTTAGACTGTAATGAATCTCATATTATCTTGGGATCTTGTTTCTTTCCATCGTGTTCACTACTTGATTTTCACCATGCGTGGATACAATAAAGGTTAGAGCTATAAGCTTCATCGCAGGCAAGTGCACTCTTTGTCTGAAATAATGTTCGTGATCTTGTTTCCTACCACCGTGTTTCTCATTTCCTCGCTGCGTAGATAAAGGAAGCATAATTTTCATGAAGTGCTACATCAAATACAAAATACACTCTTGAGTTGTAATAGTGAATTTTCGGCTCTTCTCCTTCAACATACGGAACTTGAAGGAATTGATTCATTTCCATGAGAACGTGTCGAACAAAAACAGGCTCGCAAGCGAAATGGCGTGTTATCTCCAACCTCATACTTTTAAGGTTAGTTGACGATTCGCTACGTGTTTAGAATTTTACAACGAGTTTCCGGCCTTCAGCCTACGTACGTTACACAAAACATTCGGGATCCTGCCCAAAGCATAATTTTAAACACATTTAAATCAAAGTTTATCATTGTTTATTTATTAAAAAGCGCCATTCTTATTTGAACTATAAAATAAAATCCTCCCGTTCTTCCCTTTCGTTCACCGAGTGTGCGATGTCAGAGTCGATTTGTTATGACAAGGGATAAGACACGAATTTGTTATGCCTATTGGGGAACTTATTTTCTTCCACCGTGTTCATTCTCCAATCAACACCAGGCGAGTCCCACAGCACTCTAACAAATAGTCCATGGACGGTGCGAGATCTTTCCTTCCTCTTTCTTATTCTACTCTCACCCCCTCCCCCCACACACACACTTACATGCACTAAACTAACACACAGGCAGGGAGACCGGTCGGGAGTTTAGAGCTTGTTTTGTCTGGGTCGATCTCACGCTGGTGGGAAGTACCTGGTTGAGGGGAAACCCCGCCAGCCGACGTGCAAGTCTGGACTGGATCTCATCATCCAGTGGGAGAAGTTAACCGCCGCCTTCCGCGATTCAAAAAAACACGTACGGAAATAATGTTCTCAGCCGTTGACGCGACCGGAAACAATTATCACTTAATCAATCAGTCAATCAATGGCCGCCTATATTATTTCAGTAGTAGAGATATCTTTTGCGGCTCTCACACGCAACCAATATTTATAAATGTCTCTAAAGAAAAAAAATTTCACGGAGACGTGACGAATTGCACTTTGACTTTCACAAGATAAAGGATTTGTTTAAATAGACGCATCTAAATATTAATATCAATGCCACCCGCAACAATCGGAAGAATTGTTTAAATCTATATCGTGAAATAACTCCTAAATGAAGCTAAAATGTTGAGGCGAAAGGTCTCAAAGAAACTTCCTTCAAACCGTATTCTATAGGATGAGATGTTCTTGAACATGCTTTACATTTTTGCTGGTTCGACGGTTCTCGATT
Organism: Teleogryllus occipitalis; assembly: GCA_011170035.1. Lineage (NCBI taxonomy): Eukaryota > Metazoa > Arthropoda > Insecta > Orthoptera > Gryllidae > Teleogryllus > Teleogryllus occipitalis. The sequence goes on along the minus strand of BLKR01000226.1, from coordinate 512,939 downwards.
CTACCCAAATTATTCGGAGCCTGTAGTTTCTGCAACTATATATGAAATTAAACAAATTACTTCGTAGTCTATGCGATTGAATTACACGGGTGTACCTCTCTGCTCGGTAAAAACGATTAATAAGAATAGTCTATATTGACAAGGATGTATTGTATTGTTATCAATAACAAGGAGACACATAGAACAAGTGACAGGGGATAATAACGTCTTGAAGAAAAAATATATACTATTACAGGCTTAATATGGAAATAGAAAAATAGTGAAGAAGCTGGTGTTTAACATGTGATAGTTTTTCGCACGAGTACGCAAGTGTTTCCGTACTGGGGAACGTATTTCTTTCCGTGTTCACTTCATTTCCACCCTACGTGGACACGAGAAAGGTGTAGTTGTCACGGGGCACTCGGTATGCAAACCCCGCCATTGACAAGTAGTGGCAAGGACGTATGTATTGTATTGTTATCAATAACAAGGAGACACATAGAACAAGTGACAGAGGATAAAAATGTCTTGAAGAAAAAGATATACTATTACAGGCTTAAAATGGAAATGGAAAAATAGTGAAGAAGCTGGTGTTTAACATGTGATAGTTTTTCGCACGAGTACGCAAGTGTTTCCGTACTGGGGAACGTATTTCTTTCCGTGTTCACTTCATTTCCAGCCTACGTGGACACGAGAAAGGTGTAGTTGTCACGGGGCACTCGGTATGCAAACCCCGCCATTGACAAGTAGTGGGTTTGCCGGGGACTTTGTGACTTTCCGCCGCGTTGCCGCCGAGGCGAGGCGAGGCGAGCGGGCGGCCCCGTCTGCCTGAGCCGGTGCGGTGCTGTGGGAAGGAGCGGGCGGAAGGCTTAGCGGCGGCCATAAAGCGCGCAGCAGGAGCCCAAGCCGCATTGTGCTAAGATGCGCTTAATTGGACCCAGCGCCCCGCCCCCCCACCCCCACCCCCATCCCCACCCCCACCCCCACCCCACGCCCATCGTCTCCCTCAAGGACGGAACTAGATGGCGTTCTACCTGGGCGCGCTTTCATCTTCAAATCTGAGAAGCTGTTAACGTATAAATAATATCTCATCGTTCTGTCTCTCTCTCCGTTTTATATTCATGATTGCGCGGAGTTGTATTTGAGGATAGTTATTTTTACATTCTTGCACTTACATCGTAAAAATAGAAAATGTTGTAATCATGCTCCGGAAAAGGGCGAATGTTTGACATTAAAACTTATTGCTGGGCCCTGGTACCAAAAAAGGGGATAAATATTGTTTAAATATTTAGTTCAACAATCGTTTGCTATAAATAGTTAATTATAATTCAACGAATTTATAATTCAATGGACTTCATTACACACGGTTTACATTATTGGAATTAAATAAAAGTAAGATATTAGCGAGTGTGTAATAATTACACATCACATTCTTACAACTACTGAAAAACTTCATTTGAATTTTACTTTCTTCAGTGCATTAGTGGATAGGGTTAACTTATTTTTAACTGTGTCATCGGTCCTCCGCTACATCGTTTCTCTTCTATCCACTCTCCCTCCAGAAAGAAATTAAATGGCGTTCTACCTGAGGACACTTCAAATCTGAATACCTGGCAAGATATAAATAATATCTCTGAATTTCAGCGACTATTTGGTTTATTTAGATATATTTAATCCAGTTAATTTGTAGACATTGCATAAATATATTACACTCACACTAAAAGAAGCAAGTAAAATATTATTTTCACACTTTCAAAATGACGAAAATACTTTATTTTGAATGTTGGCATGAATTGTGGTTACATTTGAACGTAAATGTGTTGTTTAGTGTTAGTGTTGGCCTCCGGTTTATTTAGGCATGTATTACATAAATTATACAATATATTAATAACATAAATAATAAATAAATAATGGTACAAAACACGTAAAGTCACATCAGACTATGTGGGCACAATGCTTTCTTCACGACGGATGTGCACTGTCAAACCTATCTCTAGATATTTGATATTTTTTGACAATTCTGTTTTTCTAACTGCGATACAATATTCAGGTATTTCGACACAATTTGATGCATACAAACATCACTGGTACCGAAAAGCACTATTTAATATCAACTAATTTATTTTTTTGTCAGTGATAATTCATTGAAGTGCCAATTAATCGGACCTGTTTACATTCGGATAATAAGACCTGGTTCCCGTATTGAAAGGTCACTACATCTTTTGAAATTCAATTTTTATGTGAAAATATACATTTCAAACACATAAAATCGATTGACAACTGAAATGAAAACATTTACAAAATATTGTGTTTCCCTTTTCTTGTCATTAATATTTAAAACAATACATCTTCACACATTAGCTGTAATTTATCAGTAACACAAAAGTATCTTTCATGTTATATTTTTATATTTATTCACGATGTAACATTTATTCTAATAAAGTATAAACAATATATAACTTGTTCTAATAAAGTATGTACCAAGACATAACAGTTTTATAAACAATATATAAAACTGTCGTGTTTTGGTACATCAGATTGGACAGTTTCCAGAGTCGCTGATGGGAACTCCCACGTTAGTAGTTATAAATGGCTGTATCCCAAAAGGCGAAAAGGAGGATCTTCAGCAACATTTATTAATAATTAAGAAGTGAATTTAACCTTCAGAGTAAAATAAATAAAACATCAAGCACAGCAACACCTTTCTAGTTCAAGTTCAAAGTACGAAATAACGAAACATTTAATATATTCCATAATAACAATAAGGCCGCATACAATCAAAGGGCCACTACAGTTGTGAACAGAAGTTACTTTCTGCAAATTTATCTTGCACTCTCGTTGGAACAACAATTCTTTTCTTCCCGACACTATTTTATTTCATCTCCACTCATTTATTTCCCCACACACTTCCGGCTTCGAACCTGTTTTTTTTTCTTTCGCCTATTACTAAATCTGTCATCTTTCTCACAGCTTCTAAGCATATAAATAGATTTTTCCAAAACATAATTTTTTGTTTTATATGAACTTCTGCAAGAAAAAATGTAACAGGAATTATGAGTACAGAACATAATTTACAAAATATTACGTGCATTTTAGAATATTACCTACTAAAACAAATTTATTTACATAAAACACATTGTACAAGTTAATATTAGCACCCTGAATTTCGCAGGAACAGACCTCGGGGAGAAGATTTCACTTACGCTGTCGGTGAGGCCATCCTTTTTATTCCTTTCTTCTTGCCGCCGTTTTGTCTTCCTCAACCCCGCTCATTTACCTCTTCCCCTCCTACCACCCTCGTCCTCTTTCACATCTTACCGCATCAGCCCCCGTCCTCGTAGTAATAACCAGACCCTCCCGCGCATTTTTACCTCCGCCGCCGCCCCCGCTCTTACCTTCCTCCCGTGTTGCGGTAGGAGCACCACCCAGGGGCCACAATCATATCGGCTGCCCATCTTTACTGCCTCCACCGCCTCCGTGTCCCTAAGCGGGCGGGAGTTACTCGCACGAGGGGAAGAAAAGAAGCGTTCAGTCTTAAAATGTGTGCACCCTCCGGCTGGAGAGTCTCAAGACCGCGATGCGACAGCGGGGATGGCGGCGCCAGTGAAGTAGGTATGCGACGTCGCCTACAAAACATGGATGTTTCTAGACATCGGTGTTCAAAATTAAAGTATTGATGTTAACAAAACACCGCCCCTAAAACATCGATTATTTTCTTAAACATCAATATTTTTAACACTGTATTAGTTACTATTTCTGTTAACGCGGGAGGGGGGTTATGATGGTAACAAAACAACGTCCCCAAAACATGGATTGTGTTCTTAAAAATCAATATTTTTGACACTATTACTTACTATAACTGTTAACGCGGGAGGGGGTAATGATGGTAACAAAACAATGTCCACAAAATATCGTTTGTTTTCTTAAACATCAATATTTTTAACACTGTATTAGTTACTATTACTGTTAACGCGGGAGGGGGTAATGATGGTAACTAAACAATGTCCCCAAAACATCGATTGTGTTCTTAAACATCAATATTTTTAACACTGTATGAGTTACTATTACCGTTAACGCGAGATTAATGACGGTAACAAAACACCGTCCCCAAAACTTCGATTGTTTTCTTCAACATCAATGTTTTTAACACTGTGTTAGTTACTATTACTGTTAAAGCGGGATTAATGATGTTAACAAAACACCGTCCCCAAACGTGGATTGTTTTCTTAAACATCAATATTTTTAACACTGTATTAGTAACTATTACTGTTAACGCGGCAAGGGGGGGTAATTTGATGATGGTCGAGCTTATTTATTTTAATTCATATTAACTAACAACAAAAAAAAACGATCAGAGCAAAAAAACGCAATTTTTTTATCAGTTTGAATAATTAAAAAATGTTATAGACTTCATTTGTCGACGAAATCTCAGTTTTAGTTATTCTTTAATCTTGATCACTTCGGTTGGAAGAATGTTCAATTTACAGATATTTGAAAATTATTATAGGATTTTATTATGATGGTTCGTATTTCATTCAAAAATTGTTAAAAATATCGGCGGCGAGGTCGGTGGAGGCAGCAGGGATGGTGTTGGCAGTAGAGATCGTGGTGACTGCAAGTGGGTTGAGGTGGTGAATGTCGAGGTTCACCATCTGGTCCAGATTAAAAAGGAGGCGAACAAAAATGTATTTCTTCAATAAAACGCCATTGACAGCGGTAGCTTCATAGACCATGATATTCTATGTTTCACAGTGGTAATGGTGGGGAGTGGATTTTTGACATTAACTAAGATAGTATTTTATTAGTTTGGATTAGAATTCTAGAGACTGGCTGATCTGATTGATCACTTACTTATAATTTTTTATCTGCTGGGATAGTATTTTTCTGCGATGGATTGCAGGAGAGTGCTGGAGCAGTAAGTTAAGTTCGAGGACAGTGCTTCATCCTTACTTCAGAATTAATATTAATATAGAGTTATGCAGTTGGTGTTGGAAATGAAACATACGTACTTTGTTTTTGTTGTGAAAACATGAGTTTTGTAATAGGCAATACATGTTTATAATACATCTCAGTCTGTAAACATGGCAGTGCAAGTACTTGAAGCAGGCTTCACTTAAAAAAAATATTAACTACAATCTTGAAAGTATTATTAAATATATTTCTGTAAGAAATATAAGAACAAAAGCAAAGAAAATTATGTGTAACATAAGGGCAAGAGTATGTTACAAAACAGAGTAACGGGACAAAATACAATTTTACCTTAACAATGACCGAGTAATTCGTGACCTATAATCGATATACGATTAAAATGGGTATATACTTGAACAATTTCAAATGTACAGATTTCAAGTAAATAATTATGTCCACTTCTCATTACATTCCTACCGTAGAGGAAGGAGACTGAAACCAAGTGCTCCAGAAAATTTGATATTTTTCGAATTAAAAAAAAATTTTAAAAAAATAATTTTGTCCTTATTTTGAGTCTTTTAGACTACCGTGCGAAGGGGGCGGTGCCGGTATGACGGTCCCCGTACCTGGCGACCCCGCCCGCTAACCGATCTTTATTGGTGGCGGCACCACAATAAACCCTCCCCTACTTCGCTGCGCATTGTCCGCAGCGATATTTTATTTATTGCGGGTGGCGGCGGGACGGGAGGTGGAGGGGCGGTCGGCGATCTTCCGTGGGACAAACATCCCCTGAATCATTTCTGGCGCGGCTACAAGGCGTCCCCCTGTTTTTATGTCTTTATCGCGGGGGCGGATGCTCCTTCTGTACGCGGCCACCGCCGGCGTCGCAGTGACTCCGCCCCCGCGGTCTGAATGACTGTGCGCCCCCAGCTCTACCTGCCTAATGCGAAGGCTTCGTCGGCACCACTGTGCTAACACGTCTACCTTCCAAGATGCCTCCAGTGCTACTTCTATACTGCGCGATCCCGAAGATCGTGCTCTGTCTGAAATTCCATTAATTTAATGTATGTTTAATGCACATGAACTTTAATGCACCTTGTTCATTAAAGGGAGATTAACGTACCTGTACATTACATTTAATACGTAAATTAAAATCAATGTAGATTTAATATAAAACAGTTGACTGAACTCACTTACCTCTATTAAATTTAATGTACACGCACATTAAATTTAATGTACATGTTCATTAAAGTTACTGTACGTGTACATTAAATTTAATTTACGTACATGATATTTACATGATAATTTCATGTACATTACATTAAAAGTAATGCAGAAATTTCTGAGAGTGTAGGAGACTTTTCCTCGATATGTGTTTTTATGTCCAGGACACCATTCGCCCGTTTTGCTGGTTTTAGAGATTTCAAGTGCATAAGAGAAGCATTTATCAGGCCTAGTAAACTTTCTGTACCAGCAGTCCTTGATTCTGGCGAAACCGTAACTCGTGTCTGGTAATAAAACATCACCATGCTAAGTTAACTACTAGTAGAGCGTGATAGACAAAAATGCACCCATTCCAAACCACATTATCTCCAGATATTCCAAAGTCTCTCTTAAACCACTTTAAATTAGAATCAATCCACTCCTTCCATTAACCAGTTCCGCTGACGAAAACGAGAAATAAATAAATACAAAAATTAAAAGAATATTCTGAAGACTACAGACGTCGTTTACGAGGTAGCTGTGTGGCCCTCCTCAAATACTGTTAGCCAAAATACCAAAATTATGTAAATTAATAAACTGTATATTAAAACGTCTGAAAGACATATTTGCCGAACAGACAGAAAAAACAAATTAAAAAAGTAGAGTGATTTAATTTTTAATTTTTTGTGTCCATCCTGAAACAAGAATTTTTAATGACACAAATGTCTAAAATAAATGTAATTACACATTGGGAAATGTCCACTTTTCAAAATTACGTATTATTGAAGACAACTTCGATAGTCTCAAGTACAATTTTACTATTTTTTACAATATATATTTTTTATTTCATTACATTTACGATAAAATCAATTATCAGGACGATCGCAGCACATTTCATGACTGAAACATTAGGTGCATTCACGCAACATAAACAATACTGATTATTTCCCAACTTCCCCATTGCAAATTCATTTCATATATATATAATGCAATATCTCCATAAAAGGTTATTGCGTAACGTTAAAAAATATCATTCGCTCACCCGGTCCCTCCCGTTAATCTTCGTACGCCACCCCTAGTGGAAGGTCTGCCTCTATAAGACTCCCACGTTCGCACTGTCACCGGTGATTCCGCCTTCGAGGGTGACGTCTTTGTCGCTCCCCAAGTCGCGAAGCCACTCCCCCTCTTCGTAGCGTCTTTGCCTCGGGAGTCGCCCCAGCCGTTACAACGCCGGTGTCTTCCCTTCCACCTCTGTCTTTCACTACCTCCCCAGGGCTTCGTCCCCTCCATACTTCGCCGCCTCCCCGTACTGTAATGCCCTTCAGGTTTACACTGCTCCCGCCCTGCCGGGTAGTGTCACGCCCACGCCCCCTTTCACATCTCCGCCGGTCACATCCTCGCCCCGTCCCCGCCATGTTGTTGCAGGCGAAACACCCCCCGGCCCCGCCACTGCAGCGCCTCTGACCGGGAGGTCCTGGGTTCGATTCCTGACAGCGGCAGGATTTTCGACACTAGCTTTTCAGCTAGATCGAATTCAGTCGCTGTCTGGAGGAGAATTCTAGCGGCTGGCTGCTCTCATCGGTAGTTTTCCGTGGTCTCTTCGATCAGCATCAGGCGAATGCCGGAGCAGTACCCTACCAAACGGGCCGCGGACCGCGCGCGATTTGTCCTTCCCATTCCTTGTCCTATCCTCTACCCTTACATACACACTTACACCAACATGCACTACACTACCACATATTCCGGGAGGCCGGTCGGGAGCTTAGAGCTTGTCCTGGCTGGGGCGGTGCTCCTCTGGTGGGAGAGTCCTGGTTAGGGGGAAACCCCACTAGTCGACGGTAGGTCAGCGTCGGATCTCGCCATCCAGCGGGGGAAGATCACCGCCATCTCCCGAGAAAAAGCATGCACTACACTAATGGGACTAATGGCCAGAGCAGTTGACGCGCCCGGAAACACGAAAAAATCAATCAATCAAACCCCGCCCTTGTCCCCGCTCCCGCAGGGACCACTCTCCCAATATGCTCCCACCTGCGCCACAGGTAGTACGAACATGCATCGCCCCACTATACTCTTCCGCATCCTCCCTCCCCTTCACCATGCCACTCCTTCTACTACGACCCCACCTCCACCATTCTCTCTCCACATCACTAAAGCCTTCACTACACATCTTCCTCCTCCACATACCCACCACTGCCACACGTCCACATATACTACATCACTCGTGCACCTCCGCGACATCCGCACTTTCATCACATACCCGCTCCTACATATCCAACTCCATATCACCATTTTGTTCTTCTCCAGTATATCCTCGCCTCCAACACATCCCCACCTTGAACACAAATCCACCTTCACCCTATCATATCCCAACCTCCACCTCATCCCTTACCACCAACACACATCCGTCTCCAATCCATACTCACTTCCACCACACTCCCCCACCTACGTGTGGGACTCAACGACTTCACCATCATACATCTGCCTTCACCACTCCCTGATCTCCACCTCATACCCCCCGTGTCAAAACCCAACCCTCACACCTCCACCTTCTCCACACCCCTGCCTTTAACACACTTCACTCAGACCACACATCCCCCTCCACCAAAGTCCCAACTCCAGCCAGCCTACCTTTTCTTTCCAAGTGCCTGTGCCATAACCTCTTTCTCACTCCCTCCCCTCCACCACTTCCACACCCCCGCCACCAAAGTCCCAACACCAGCCAGCCTACCTTTTACTCCCAAGTGCCTGTGCCATAACCTCTTTCTCATTCCATCCCCTCCACCACCTCCACACCCCCTCCACCAAAGTCCCAACTCCAGCCAGCCTACCTTTTCTTTCCAAGTGCCTGTGCCATAACCTCTTTCTCACTCCCTCCCCTCCACCACTTCCACACCCCCGCCACCAAAGTCCCAACACCAGCCAGCCTACCTTTTACTCCCAAGTGCCTGTGCCATAACCTCTTTCTCATTCCATCCCCTCCACCACCTCCACACCCCCTCCACCAAAGTCCCAACTCCAGCCAGCCTACCTTTTCTTTCCAAGTGCCTGTGCCACAACCTCTTTCTCATTTCATCCCCTCCACCACTTCCACACCCCCGCCACCATCATCCCCGCCCCGTGCGCCGTCTCACGTGCCTTCCGGGCTTCGTCTCGGGGAATTAAGATGAATGGGATGACGCGCCGCGGACCAAATTGTGGCTTCGACATGGGCAGGGGACAGCCCCGGCTGTTTGTCTGCCACAAAAGGGCTATTTGTCGACATGGGAGGTCGCTAAAGTAGCCGCTTCGGGACACCGAATGGGGGAAGTCGGCAGCGTGGTATACGGCCGCGCGGAAGCAGGGGTATAAACATAACAAATAATATCTTTACGAAGGTAAATTACGACCCTGTAATAAATCAGAAGTCTCGTATATTTTTGGAAGATTTTCATCATTTGCTCTCGTTATTTTGTTGTGACGCTACGATACATATTACGTTTTAGTTAGGAAACGATCCACAATATTGCATCGCGTATTGATTGCAAAACATTTTCCTTAAATGTATGAAGGGTACAGTTGTAAAAAATGATTGCTCGAGCCGAAACGCTTTCGAGTAATAAGCAAATGAAATATTTTTGGCTGAAGGGGTTTTAATGGGTTACATAAAAATGACAACCACCGAGAACCAATTATGAACTATTAATTTAACTAATTGAGTATTCCATTCCGTATATAACTGATGGTGAGGATCGTGTATTGATGTATCTCCAAAACTGCAGTTTTATGGATGATCATGCTTCATGCCCGAGGTCTTAATCTATAGTTTTCATAGAATTTTGAGATTAAACAGAAATTGTAAGTTTGTAGTAAATTCCTTTTAACAAATCTCTTTACATCTTATTAATTTTGCCTTGAACAATCTCTGATAATGATGATCGTGATGATGATATTTGTCTTACTAGGTCCCCAAGCGTAAGCAAAGGAGAAGGTCCACACCTTTATGCCCTCATTATTCCTCCGCAGCGAATAGTAATTGTGCTTTATAATTGTCTTCCTCTGCTTGGATGTTCGTAAGGGTGACCATGATTGGTGAGCGAAGACAAAAGGTTAATGGTGAACCGGACGTCTCATATAATGGAATCGGAAGCGAAGGATATCACAATCATATACTTTATCCAGGACTGGGACTCAGAACTTTCAGATTCACAAATCTGAGCGTGGCTGTATCTCCAACTTCATGTGTCACTGCATCATTTGTCCGAGGCAGGGGAACAACGTATGAGATATATGAGGAGAGGAAATGAACATAAATTCATTAACGTTACAACTTTTTCAAATGCTGATGTCATTGAAGTCCATGAGTCTCGTGGTCTAATAAGAACAATAGATGCGCGATAATGTTGATGAGGGGAATGATAATGGAGAAATGGTGCAATAAAAGGCAGGGCAACGAGAGAACCCATAAAAAGCCTACAAAAATGATTAATTAGCATTACTGATAAGTCATCAATATGTTAGTTTGAGGATTCACACATTTCAAGCAGCCTTGAAATTTTTAGAAAAAAAATCAGATAATGTAATTCCTATTTATACGTGAATACTAAAGGCATTGATAGTTAAATACACTTGCAAAATGTGTTAATAAGATACGAATCCTGTTTAAATTTTCCCGCTTTAAATAAATAAGCTACGCAAACATCATCGTAATACCTAAACGAGTTGATGTGTCATGACGATCACGTTGGATGCTTTTCAATAATGAGTATAGAGATACATACTGTATGAGCTATATCACTTACTTTGCTGAATGTATTACAATTTGATATTTTTATTGAAGGAAATTAAATGGCACAATCATCCCCCTGAATAAAGTTTTTGCGAAGACGTTGGCAGCACTGGCCACTGAAACGATGAAAGAAACAGGTTAGTTGTAATTGAGAGACGATAGTGAGTGGACTGTGAAATATTGTTTTGTATTAGTGTTCTGTGCTCTTGTATATTGTGATGTGTGTGAGAAGAACATGTGCACCGAACCTGGTTTCTATCAACTTCGGCCATGGGTCGCACAACATGACAGACGGAAGGTCAGTACGCTCACAAATAATCCCACCGCCATTCATAATGCATGTGTTTTGTTTATGAGGACCCTCCTCTTGTACATGGGAGCGCTGTAGCTAGACAATGTGCTTATACGAAGTGATAAAAGTCAGGCGGAATATTGCTTAAGATACGTTGCTACTTTTGCGCGTAACAGGTATGAGCGGAGCATGAGTAGTAACGACATTTATGAATTCTAGTCTGATGCATTAATGAAGGAAATGAGAAACATGAACTAAGTATTGCAATTATGGCGGTAAATTGAATTTTGATGCATGGCAGTTGAACGTCCTCGTAAAGCACTTGGAGAAAAAATTGCCATTACAATAACCATATTTCTTGGTTAATAGCATCAAACTCCAGGGAGATGACACCGACCAAATCAAAATTGTTGTTTTAGTCTCTGTCAGATGAGAAGAATATTTATTGTTCGGGGTAAAAGCATGAAAGCTATAAAATGTAATTTAATAAATATCGTTTCACGGTGTGTCACATTCCCTGCTTCAACTTTAAATCATTCTCTGAAGAAGTCCATAGCAAATAAGACAAGTACGACTATAATAAATATTCATCCTTCTTCTAAAACAATGCCATAAGACAACATGCTTATGGCTCTTTGTCATTGGTATAAACAGAATATTTCTCTCAATAATAAAGTAACAAAATATTAGTGTTATCAGTTAAAGTGCTAAAGTAACACTCAACTGTCAAAACGCTGATGATAACTTTCGTCCTACACTGATTCTGAGTGAATGAAAATTGTCAGTAAAACTTGTCACGTTGAAATGATAAAGAATTGAGTTGTCTGGTTTCAAGCTAAAAAAACAACGCTACATCATATACTTCAGTATCCAAACAAATGGCTTTGAAGTAAATACATCTAGCGGAATAAACTATTTTATCGTAGAACACTCAGCAACATCTACGATACATTTGAATATGTATATCTTATGAATCGTCTAGCGGTTTGCTAGTAGAAATATGTATGCACTACCGAAATGATCTTTGGTGTGATCAAGTTGTTATAAAATTCGACAAGAAAATTTCTCCGTGCATTTCTAACGTAACGTTACCAACAAAGATCCGTTAGAATATTCCTTGCTACCGGCGGCATTTAAGTACTGGGCCGCCAAAGAAACCATCTGCGGAAAAGAAAGGCGCTGCGGCAATAAAAATTACGTTTCAAATTTTACGGCAGGCTGTTATGTCTCCCTCCGCCAAGCTCTTTGCCCTTCCCTTTTCGGCCCTGAGATCTTAAGCGCCGCTTAAGTCCAGATGAGCGCCAGAGGTCTTGGAAAGAGAGTGCGATTCTTCCTCTGAAATTCGGGTAGGGCAATGAAGACTGGCCCTAAAGGTAGCAAAGCAAAGTTTTCAAAAAATATTGAAATTAAACTCAAAATTTGTGGCTTTTTGCAGCTAATTTGTTACGCGAAAACAGACGTCGCTCTTCATTTGACCCTGCTGTAAAACATTCGGCTAACTTGACGTCATGTTGGCACTACAATGTCAAGAAAACCAAGAAATTACAGGGATGAATAAAAAAATACATAGAAATTAGTCGCTTTTTTGTAGCTCAATAGTTCTCTGTCAGAACTGATAGCGCGACTGCTTGAAAGAAAATACTCTTATCCTTTATTGTGCTCTACGTGACGGTACCGACTTCAATACTGCAAGAACATCGAGAACGAACGGAAACCCACAAACGAAATGGTGCGTTATAAACTTTAGGGAGCAGACTACTTGGTCTGCGCTAGGCCTATCCTTGTAGATGACCAGGCTCCAACTTACGGGATTTACATACCACAACCTTTCGTCAGAGCAACGCACAATTTTCAAAACATTCTATATCAAAGTAATTTGTTGCCAAACAGTTTGTTAGGTAAAAAAGAAAATAACAAAAAAAATTTCGGATCTTAATGAAAAGAACTGATTAACAATGGAGTTATCAGCGAATGTATTTAGTGAAAAATTTATCCTAACTTTCAAAAGAATTCTTAGTGTCACTTACAAATCCAACATCTTAATAAATCCTTCACAATCAAATTAATATTTACCGAATGGTTCTTATGATTTCTTTCATTTTTCAGAATATTGTTTTTTTAAGCTATTTTAATCTTTTTTAATGAAAAAATTTGCCCGAACGTACGAAATTAAAAGCGGTTATTGTCAGAAAATTAAGCTCGGAGTTCAAACAAGCACATTAAAACTGTGGGCCAGGAAATTCCTCGTGTCTGCGATTTCCAGTCTGTCGATCTTCGTTTTCGTTCTCTGGTTCCGCGATGTCCAGAGATGAACCTTGAACGTGGGTAGAGGCGAGACTTCAAGAAAGTGCTAGATAAACGTGTATCAGTCAATCAAGTTTGCGCAAGTTTCCCGATAAATTCGTTGTTTTGATCTTCAGTTTTCATCAATATTGATATTTTGTCTACAGATAGTGGCGCGAATCTCAAAAGAACATCGTTTCTGGTATTAGAATCAATGAATTCGGTTAAGAAAACATAAAACAGGATTTGTGTCCCAAGTCCTTGAAAGACGTTTCTCCGAGTAGAAGAAGTGAATTTATTCTTTTCAGTTATTTAGAAAACTAATAAATAATAATAATAATAATCATTTATAAAATGTTGTTATTATTATTATTATTATTATTATTATTATTATTATTATTATTATTATTATTATACTTTCGCATCCTTCTTCGTTGCCTCTTCGAATCTAATTCTTCTTTTTTCAATTATTTCTATTACAATTTTATGCTTCTTTCCTCTATTTGTCTTTATCATTCACTTTTTCATTTTTTCATCCTGATCATTTGCTTTACCCTCAGCCTCTTTTTACGTTTTGATATTTTTCATGTCTTCAATCTTTCATTTATTCTCGTCTTCCATCATCCCTTTCTCTCTAACCTCCCCAATTTGTTCTGTCTCTGCCGTCTCCCCTTCATTCACGTTTTTTGTTGCTTTGCTTAAGCTCTATACGCTTCCTACCTAGCCTTCTTTTTCTCTCCTTGATTCTTCTTATGTATCTTAACTGTCACTTTCTTCTTACATTTCTCTTTCTTTCGTCTCGTCTTAGCCCTCAAGCTTCATTATATTTTTATCTTTCTTCCTGATTATCAATACCGAGCTTCACGTGCAATATAGTAAGCGTAGATTCTTCTTCTTTTACTTTTTAATATATCTTTCTCGTTTGTCTATTATTCACTGTTTCCAACATCTGTACTTCTCCATAAATTTTATTTCAATTCTTTAACATTTCTCTTTCACAATTATTCATTTCTCCTCTCTTATGTGTACGCCTCATTTTCCTGTTTCTTTTTATCTTCTGTTCCTCATTCTTTCCCTTAAAAGTACTTTTGCGTGTTTTCGCTGCTTCTACAAATCTTAATTCTCTCTTCCTCTTCCCTCGTCGTCGTCGTCCTCCTCGTTCTCCTCATCCTTCTCCTCCTCCTTTTCCATCTTCTCGTTTTGCTATTCCTAGTTTTCCTTCTTCTTCTTCTTCTTCTTCTTCTTCTTCTTCTTCTTCTGCTCCTCCTTCTTACCTTACCTCCTTTTCCTTCTCGTACTCCTTTTCCTCCTCCTCCTCCTCCTCGTTTTCCATCTCCTTTTGATATTCCCAGTTTTCCTTCTTCTTCTTCTTGTTCTGCTCATCCTTTTTACCTTCACCTCAGTTTTCCTCCTCCTCCTTCTCCGCTTCCTCGTGCGTCTTCTTCTTTTCCTCCTCTTGCCCCTTTCTTGCATCTCCTGTTCCTGCTCCTTTCTTCCCATTGGTATTTTTCCACTTGCTTACACTCGCCTCCTTTCCGCCGTCGTCCTGCCCCGCGCGGGATGAGTAAGGCGTTTCGCCGACGAGGTGGGTGGAGCCGCTCTCCTTCAGTGCTGCATGACGCCGCGCCGGCGGGCGGATACACACTCGACGCCCCGGGCGCGGATCTAAAGCGCCGACCGCTTCGACGTGGAACAAGTCCGCAACGTGCGTGGAGCAGGCCTGGCAACCTTCCTCACGAAATGTTTCCAAATGTCGAGCAACATAGGAACATGTGCGGTGGCAATGGTGTAACGTGCTGTTCGCGGGTTCAAACCCGATCGAAGGCGTGGATTTTTAAAGGCGAAAAAATCCTTCGTACACCTTCATTCGGAGGGGAAGTAAAGCCGGCTGTCCCATGTTGGTAGATTTACTGCATGTAAAAGATCCTCAAGCCTAAATGAAGCCTCTGAGCTAAATTCAAACTGCCTGTTTCGTCGTCCAAGGAATACCTTCTTTCATCCCTAGTAGGTGAAAGGAGCGTAACGAAATTTGCGTGGTTAGACGGAAGAGCAGGCCTTATGGCCTGAGTCTCGCCACGTAAAATAAGGCATTCATTTATTCATGTATTAACTCCAAAAGGGTTTAGTGCAAGAAATTGTTCACTCAAAAAGTTATTATTTAAATAACATTCCGTCTCTCGCGCAGTCTTGCGTTACACAAGTACGTCCAACGCCTGCATTATTTAGTTTTCTACATCTTCTAATATTTACGTTTTTGCACAGTAACGAGAGAAACGCATAAACAAAATATTTGAAATATTAAACTCTCTCATTTTACATAAAATTATCATTTTCATCAACTATTGAAGAACACCGTTTTATACGACAGTATTTGCATGTTGGATTCTGTCAAAGAGACTCAACGATTTTACTTCAGGGTATGGTGGTGCACAGTGCATAACAGATAAAAAGTTTATTGATACCTTTCTCAGACACCGTTAGAGGAACAGAAGCATTGATTTATTCCTGGAAGGCTAAAATTCCTTTTTTTTAATTAGAAAAGAAACTATTGTTTGATTCTATCCAACGGCGCGAGTGCCGGAGTATTAAGGTCTTCTAAAGAAGTCCGACTGAAGAAAAAAAACACTAGTCATATAGCCCACATCACAACATAAGAGTATAGCTTGGAGAAATGATGGTGACTTGCCATCGTATGATGATTTTGTGGGGCAGATACGAAGGTTTGGTGATGAGGGAAATATGAGTTATGGTTACGATATGTTCAGTCTTGACAAAAGCTCAAAATGTTGTTGGAACTTTCGCTCTCAGATAATTAGTTTTATTTATTGACCGAATGAACACAAGACCCACAGTCTGTTTTTCTAAATCTTTTTTCCGTTGATAGAGAAATAACTTTGCAAATAATCCCATCAGATTGAGGACATTGTTGCGGATGGTGAATGTTTAATCAAATCATACGATGCTACGGTGATATTTCCAAACTATTTGTTTGGCATCATGTATGTAGAAGAGGTGTGGATGCCTGTCACAGTGAAATTGTTTCTCTGAAGTTACATGTTACAACTAATGAGGGCGACGCAAAACTTGTTGTGAAATCTTTTGATATCATAAGATAACATGTCTGTTTTATGAATAAACAACCTTCGTCGAATTGAATGATAAGTGTCACACGCTTGATTTATCCAATTTAAAATAGATTTTTGCAGTTGAGCCATACAATGTAAATTCCGTTTTCAACTTTAAAATCTCATTACATCTTTGATTTTAACAAAATAATTTATCCATGGCCCAGGCAACGCCGGGTATTTTGCTATTCATTTATATTACTGGTTTAATTTTATTTCAAATAAATCAGCATTGAATTTGAATGGAAGTAGATATAAAATGATTAAAAAATTATTTATTCAGATTTAATTCAATTTAGTAGAAAAATATTCACAGTTAAAATATCTAGGACCCTTTTTCAGTTGTATATATTACTCTTCGTAACGTATATTCTATAATTATACGATTTATTTGATTCTTATTTGACACGTTAGTGTATTTTACAAAGTCAATCCTCTCCAACTCTCAGTTCCTTTTGCTAAATTGTTAATACACCAGTTTCAGAGAAAAGTGATTTGTAAGAAACATTCAGGCGGGAGAAAGCAAAGAAGCAAAAACACAATAGTAATGCAAAATCAATACAAGGAATAAGCTTACATGACATTTAGGTCGGCCCGACCGATTCTCGTTGTGACGAATCTTAAAGAATTACAGGCAGAGATTAATAAATGTAAAGTACAAGGCTCTTCAGAAAGACTCCTTTAATCTCACCGGACTTTGCATTAGTCTGAGTGTAGCAAGTGAGGTTATCGAATATTTTATTTTTATCTGTTAGATCCACACACTATTAAACTCTGTGAAAAAAACGTAGAAACTGCAGTAACATTGAAATATTATGAAATTCCAATCATGGAATGTGGAATTTTCATCTTAGGTGTTCATCTGTGAGTAAATAATGAAAGGATTCATAAGTAAATAATGAGAAAGATATGGATTCATTGAAAATGAATTATTTTTTAATACATAGAACAAACAACTTTGGTAGTTACTCTTAATAGCAGCATAATTCTCAATTTTCTACCTTAACGATATCTGAAACTTAACGATATCTGAAAATAAAGTTGAGATAGAAATGATGAACAAATTAATTCATATGCTATTACTGTTAACAAGCGCTTTGTAATTATTAAATATAAGTAAGAAAATTGGCCCGAGTGGTCGTGTAGCTCTTTAAACTTGAACTCGATCACGTCTTTAAAGTATGCCCTAGACACAACCGTCAAAGGCAGTTATTTGGATTCAAACATAATGCTATTCTACATTCATTAAAGATCAACATAAAATAATCAATCTTTGTAAGCTTATCAGTATATTTATTGAAATTTATCTCTCCCAAATTATAATTTATTATTGGTTAAAGTATCTTGTAAAGTTAATTTGTATTATCGTCTTTGTTTAATATCATAATTTCTGTAATGAAACTCTAATAACCAAGTTTTTCATGCCACAATTTAATTATAAAAATTGATTAATTTCTAGATTGATAAAATGAAAAAATTGCAAATAAACTGAATGTAATAAATAAAACAAACGGGCTGCATTTAAAGAAATATTTTAACCATAAACGTTCTCTAAAGCTGAGCGTTTAAGATTAACACGCTCTTGACGGTATTTTTAAAGATTTGATCGCAAAAAAAATAATTGTTTTAATGAGTATTCGCTGGCACTAATTTTCTCAAAGAAAAGGTCGTTCAAATTATTATTTTTTATTACTATTCTCTTCAATGCATTAAAAATGTATGACATGCGTTAGTTTTAATATAAAATTAAAACAGTTTATTAAAATAATGTAGACTAAATCACTTATTACAACCTACGGATTACTTCCAACTTTCTGTCAATGCCGATGGTTCATGAATTACACCGAAAGTAGCGCAAATAAAACTGAGTTTGTACGTTTTCCCTCTCCTTGATTGATTTTTTCGTGTTTCCGGGCGCGTCAACTGCTTTGGTCATTAGTCCCGTTAGTGTATTGCATGTTATTTCCTCGGGAGATGGCGGTGATCTTTCCCCGATGGATGGCAAGATCCGGCGCCGACCTACCGTCGGCTAGTGGGGTTTCCTCTTAACCAGGACTCTCCCACCAGCGGGGCACCGCCCAAGCTGGCACAAGCTCTAAGCTCCCGAGCGGTCTCCCGGAGTATGTGGTAGTGTAGTGCATGTTAGTGTAAGTGTGTGTGGGAGGGGAGAGGATAGGACAAAGAAGAGGAACGACGGATCGCGCGCGGTCCGTGGCCCGTTTGGTAGGGTACTGCTCCGTCACTTACCTGGTGTTGATCGGAGAAACCACGGAAAACTACCGATCAGAGCAGCCGGCCTCTAGAATTCTCATCCAGACAGCGACTGAACTCGACCTAGCTGAAAAGTTAATGTCGAAAATCCTGCCGCCGTCAGGACTCAAACCTAGGACCTCCCGGTCAGAGGCGCTGCAGTGACATCAGTTGATGCACTGAGCTACCGCTCCCGGTTCCTCTCCTTGCTTCGAATAGTACAAAAACAGCAGCAAGTCAGCTTAAAGCAATAAGAGGCAAATTCACCTGAAACGACATTCTCTTTTAACACGGTAAGATGCGCGTGGAAATGCCACGCGTGACGTTTGAAACGCAGGGCGGGTGGAACAGTGACGTTCGTCGCTGCGTCACTCATAACATGCGTTCGCACACGTGGCTACAGTACGTCCACGTGCGCGCTGCGCGGCGAGTAGCCTCTGCAGCCGCCCGCTTGCTAGAGGCTGATAGTGCGTTCGGGCACCCACACTCGAATCAATGGGAGGATGTGATCGACACATAATTGTTTACGCGGTGGTTGCCGTGGAAACACACAACGCTCGTGTCCCTGGTTCCTGGCTTCGCGTTGGAGTTGCGTTCTTCTGCCTGAGAAGGCGTTTAGTCGAATACCGGTCGTCTCTCCAACGAGGAACACGAACACACTTTTCTGGAGAATGCTTATAAATTTGGTTTGTGTAAATGCTGCTTTTTTGCTTGTAAATTGTAGGTACATTTCAAAAAATGTAGTTGACATAAATGATCTTTTAACTAGCGGCAACGGTTAATGATGAATATCAGGTCTGGTGTAAAACTACTAGATTTCCTTCTGATATGAAGCATTATTTGCGTGTAAGATTAATTAATGATGGTAAGTTAAATGAGTTAGTTTTAACAATACTGCAATAAATTATATACCTCTTTACTTACTTCCATACATTTATTCATGTATTAAATTCTGCGACACTTTATAATATAGAAAAGAATACAATGGAATATACTCCTAAAATAATCTAATATTCTTAATTTCTGATTTACCATTTTGGGCCAGTGGCAACGCATTTCTTTTTCCAGATTCAACCGCCCAACATGAGTAAAAACCCATTGTTGCATTTTGATTTCGACTGAAATCGTTACAGCGGCCAAATGCTGTCTTCATAAAGAAAATTGGAAATTCAGCACACGTCTGATACTCCATAATTTGGAATTGGTGTGAAAAAGCGTGAATGACACTGGGACACACGAATACGTATAGACTGTAGATTATAATGCAAATTTAAATTCAGTTGCACGTAAATTACACTAAAAAAAATTATTTGAAGTCATTTTGCTTTATAGCAAGTGATATAAAATATTTACATCACATGCTGAAATTAAATCTTTGATAGTCTGACATGCGGCAGTTCATTCATCTTCTCTTTTTATTGTTAAATAATTCGATATTATTGATATCGCTGATTTTTTTTTCTCTCAGTGACTCTCCTTAATTTGGTTTCAACTATTCCTTTAATATAACAACTATAGGTTCGGGCATCATAAATTACATATGTTGAGTAACATTAACTCAGCTCTGTCACAGAATACATCTCGTAATTATCCAGTTGCTTCATTGGTCTAATTCGCACCAGGTCCAATGTCCGATTAGAGGACCGTCCTGAAATAGAAACGCAGCAATTACCTCGCATCTGCTCTGTATTCCACCTTGACGATCTCCCGTATGCGATGTCTTGCGAAAGCACTTAGAGGCATCACGGGCAGATGCTCCAGTTACATTCCGTGGCCAGTGGAAGCACCGCAGACCCGGTCCCGCTGCCGTCCCCCACATCCACCTCCGCCTCCCCCGTAGCCGCAGCCTCCGACCCACGTTGGTCTTCATCTCTACGCGTCTCTGCATTCACGTCCATTGCTGGCTCCGGCTCCGCCCCCCCCCCACTCCACCCTCTCCACCACTGCATCCACCTCCACTGCCGCTTGCGGTTCCGAGCGGCTTAGGTGGCTCATATAACTACATTGCTTTTGACCGGGAAGTCCTAGGGTTTGAGTCCCGACAGTAACAGAACTTTCGACACCAGCTACAAAACTGGAAAAATTCTGTCGCTGTCTGAAGGAGCGGCTGACTGCTGATTCTAGCGACCGACTGCTGTCATCGGTAGTTTTCCGTGGTCCGATCAACAACAGGCGAATGACGGAGCAGTACCCCAACAAACGGGCCAAGGACCACGTGCAGTCTTTCCTTCCTCTTTCTTGACCTATCGGCACTTCTTACTTACACATTCAGTTGCATACGCGATACTACCACACATGCTAGAAGACCATTCGGGAGCTTAGAGCTTGTCCCCGCACCCTGCTGGTGGGAGATACCTGGCGTTGGAAAACCCCGTTAACCGACGTTTGGATCGGCGCCGGATCTCACCATCCAGCGTTAAAAGACCGCCACCACCTCCCAAAGAAGCAAAAACATTCACTACACTTACGGGACTAATGACCGTTGCCGGGCCCGGTGTCGACAATCAATGAATCTGGTCACGCCTGTGCCCTCACCGCGCCGCGCCGCCACCTGCGCCCCGCGCCTCCTCGTCTTTCCTTCCTATCCTTCGTACGCCTTCCTTCGGAGGGGAAGTAAAGCCGGCTGTCACATGTTAGTAGATTTACGGGCATGTAAAAAATCCTCAAGCCTAAATGAAGCCTCTGAGCTAAATTCAAATTGCCTGTTTCTTCGCCCAAGTAATAACTTCTTTCTCCCCTAGTAGGTGAAAGGAGCGTAACGAAATTTGCGTGGTCAGACGGAAGAGTAGGCCTTATGGCCTGAGTCTCGCCACGTAAAATAAGGCATTCATTCATTCATTCATTCATTCATTCATTCATTCATTCATTCATTCATTCATTCATTCATTCATTCATTCATTCATTCATTCATTCATTCATTCACATTCATTCATTCATTCTCGTCAGACTATGCCGCTCAGCTGTGACATCTCCGCCGCGACGCTGCTCCGGCCGACCTTACTCACTTGTCCTTCGTCGTCTACGCCTTCACAACCTTCACCACGATCCGACTTCTCCGATTCAGTCGCCTCCGCTGTGTTACCTACGTCGCCACCCCCACATTCGCTTCTCCAGCTGTACCCAAATTATCCAATTGGCTTTCTTCGTTTCGTCTTCTACCTCCGCTACCCTCCTCTCCCGCCCCCGTTTACTTCTCCCCGTTGCCTCGGCGTCGCCTTTGCTGCCGCCTCAAAGGCCGCGACCTTAAAGGCCGACTCCATTGCCTTTCAATCCCCCCCCCACCAACTCTCCCAACAGCGACGTCTTCGTTACCGTCGTTATATCGTCGCCTTTCTCTGCCTCATGGACCGAATGCTCTGCTGTCTCCTATGCGTCTTCTCCGCCACCTCCTGAATCTCTACTTCCTCCTCCGTCTCCTCCACCGTCGTCTTCAAAACTTTCTCCGATGTCTTCTTGCCGTTTCTTCGCCGTCTTTGCTGCCGAATCCTTCACTGTCATCTCCACCGCCTGGTAATTCGATGTCTCCTCTCCCATTAGTGCCGTCCTCACCACTACACCAAATTCGTGTCTCTGCTTCCTACAACGTATTCTACACCTTCGCTTGTGCTGCCTCCAGTGTCATCTCTCCGGCTTCCAACTCTGCCTCAATACCAATCTTCTTCCTGGGATCGCCACCTTTGCCGTCGCTTTTACGTCCGACTCCTCTTCTTCGTCCTTCTCATCCTCATCCTCATCCACCTTCACCCTCTCCACCGTCATTTGAACCTCCACAACCTTCGGTCCCATCGAATTTGCGTCCTTCACATTTGCGTCTTCTGTCTTCTAATATTTCCTAGGTCACTCCCTCTCTCCAGCTCTGTCATCGCGGCCGCTGCCGCCTCCGAGTGCATCACCGCGTTCTCTAACCTCCCAGAAACCATCGTCTCAGCCTTTACAGCTTCATTGGCTTTCCTCACCTCCACTTCCTGCTCCTCCGGCGTCCAATCATTCCCCGCCCCCTCTCCCTCCCTCCCTCCCACCGAAGCCTGCGCGTCTCTCACACCCCTTCCTACATCACCTCTTACACTTTTTACACGCCCTCCAACCCATCCCACCACAACTCTTTCCCAGACTTCACTCTGCGGCACCGATTCCACCTCCTCAACCTCCACATCAGCCTTCGACCTCACTGCCTTCTCCTCCATCCTCTAATACTTATCGTCTCCTTTCTAACATTTCACAGAACTGTCTCAGAGGCTCCGCTCCCTTCCTCCTCTTCTCCACCTCTTTAACCTCCACTTTTACTTTCCACGACGTCTTCCTCTTTAACCTCCACTTCTACCTTCCTACGTCTCCTCCTCCACCGTCTCCTCCACTCCCTCATCCTTGCCATCACCGCTCTAACCTTTCACAGAGACGTCTATGAGGCACTGCCTCCTCCACCATCTCCTTCACCTCTTTAGCCTCCACTTCTATCTTCGACGGAACCGCCTTCTCCTCCACTCTTTATCGCTTTTCGTCTCCAATCTAACGTTCCACCGAACTGTCTCAGCGGCTATGTCCCCTCCACCCTCTCCTTCACCTCTTGAACCTCTATTTCTACTTTCGACTATACAGCCTCCTTCGCCACCGTCGTCTCCTCCATCCAATCCCTTCCCGTGTCCCCTTCACTCTTCCACAGAACTGTTTCAGCGGCTCCACCCCCTGGACCGTCTCCTCCACCTCTTTAATCTCCACTTCTACCTTCGACTACAGTCTCCTCCTCCACAGTCGTCTCTTCTACCCTCTAACCCTTCCCGTCTCCCCTCTAACTTTCTTCAGAGCTATTTCTGCGGTACCGTCTCCTCTATTCTCTTCTTCACCTCTAGAACTACGTTCCTCTACACTTCCTCCTTCTCCACCGTCGCTTCCTCCACCCTCTAACCCCGCCCACCTCCCCTTCCCAGAGCTGTCTCCGCGACGCCGCTGCCTCCGCGTGTCTCCGTCCCTCCCCCGCCGCGCGCGCTGTCTGGCGGTGGTCGGCCGCAGGTGTCTCCGGCTGGACCGCCCCCATTACGGCGGAGATACATGATTAATGCCGCGCGAATTGCGTGGTAAATTCAGAGCCAGACGTGAAAGCCGCAATCTGCCGCAGGGACGACTTCATATCCCTCCGCCCGCTCCCCGCGCCGCGCCGGGGGGTGCGATGCGGGAGAATCTGGCAGGTGCTGCACGCTCAACCAGAGCGAAGCACCTTGCCCACGCCCTTTAAGATACTGCAGATAGACGTTGTCAGTGGAGTTACTTAGGCTGTTTCTAATTCGATTGACCTAGAATCTGCGGATTAAATCGTCTTGCACTAGCGTTTTAGCCTATTTACCGATTGTTTTGTGAACTAATTTTAAGAGATGTTTACTATAAAACTCAATACACATTGACTATTTATGAGATGTTTTATTTACCGACAAAATATTGATAATAGGGAATGACACAACTTTCTACTATATGGTTTTACAAACAAGTAATTATAGGTCGTTTCATCAAAGAGGTCTATTGTTTAATGAAGAAAGAAAAACAATCTATTGTTATAAAGGACGTTTTCTATAGTGGTTAGAATCCTGGGGGTCGTTTACTGAGGAACGAAATGTCAGTGGAGGGTGTTATTCAGTTCAAATGTTCAACCTAAGGTCAACCTAAACTATCCATTTTCGAATTTCATAAGAGAGTGAAAGCTATACCAATACGTTCCAATTTTATACAACGTATGTCCTTATCACGCGTAAGTTAGTTTCGTTCCTCGATCAATAAAATCCGTCGCTTGATTAAAAAAATGTGAGGAAGAGCAGAAACTTGCATGAAACTAATTAAAAATGAAATTTTATCCTTTTCAAATTAGAGTAAAAAGGCAGAATTTCAGAGAACGGACGGGCGTGCTGAATAAGAGCAAAGAATCTTTGGATGTGAACAAATTAATATCTATTTTCGAACATTTTATTTTCCGTTATCATGAATATTCATTGACGTCAGTGACATTCAGTACGAGAATAAAATAATCCATGTTACGTAAAAGGTAACATAGAAAGTTAGAAGTTTCCGCACTTGCTTTAATTCTTTTAAACATGATTCCTGCGTCAAAACCACAGGGTCTGAACTGTTTGCTGCAGCGTTTATGAATTCTTAGTAATGATTATAAGTCCTATTTTGTATTGTATAATTCTAAAAGGTTGAATGTGCCCTTTCAAACTATTGTGATCATCTTCTCGATCAATAATCGTTACTCGATAGTTCAATTTCATTTTACTTCCAGCATCCTTTGAGTCATTAAGCAAACACTGGGCATGGATACATCGTAAAAACAATGTTCTTTCTCCCTCATAAAATTGTTCATGTTTTTTCACGTTAAATAAAAAAAGTACGTATTGCTACTAAAAATAATCCTAATATTACTAATAAGGTCAAATATAAAGACATACATGCTTGATATTAAATTTCCAGTTAGTTTGTAACAGGTGTGGAGATTTTGGGTACCCAGAAGATCATAAAAGTGCAATAGAATTTCCCCTTTTTTGTAGATATCATCACGCAGTGGGCATGGCAAAAAGCAGACTTTAATGGCTAAAAACGCACAATTTCAGATCTATTCACGATGGTCATACGTATTGTATATTGTGTATTGCATTTGTGTCAGCTGATTTCTTCGTAGCATAATCTAAAAACATTTTAAGTTCCTTATGTGGGTGATGCAGCCATGGTGTTAGTTGTCTATCCAGCACTGGGTACACTTAAGCGGATTTGTGATTCTGACATCTTGTAGATCGTAAAAACACTTACACTTTTCTTAACATATTACGTCCTGTAGGTATAGATCCGGTCGCTATAAATGTGTAATGGAAGTACTACTTGTAGACCATGTAGAGATCGAATGATACGAAAATATGGTTAGAATGGCTACGACGACACCCGGAATTTCAAATAAATAAGTGGGAATGAAAGGTCATTCAATTAATAGTTTCATATTAGTCGTGCTTGCGTTTTTTGCCGTTATTAAAAGCGAATATTTATTCAAGAATGAGCTCTTACATTTACCAGACAGGTGTCACGAATGTATGAATAGGAACTGCATTTCATCAGAAGCAAGACTATTTGAACAACCTGACCCAGTAACCTACTTTCTCAAATGCCAGGTGTCTAAGCTTTCATCTTGTAAATAATAAATTTGACACTTTCATGATTACACATCGCAGGTCTCGCACAAACTTGCTCCACTTTTGATCATGAATTGACATGGTCGATAATGCATTAACAGCTTACAAATATTCTATAGTCTCTAAAAATCCCTTAATATATTACAGTCATATTATGTTTCATTAGTGAATATTACAATTTGTTTCAAATTAAGAATAGAGTCTTCATTAAATTTGAAGATGAACGAAACCTTGAGACAGATGCTTATTAATAAGTTTCAATTTGGAGTAGAATTTTCCGTCAATTTTATTGACCTCCGACACAAAAGTATGTTACAAGACAATAAAAAGTAGGTATTTAATTATAAACTTTTAATCATGTTTAAAAAAATCTTATATCTACAAAAAATTCAGAAATATTCTTTATATAAGTATATTTTATCCAATTTTCTTAATAGAAACCAAACACTTGACTTCACAAGATTTCGCCACAGCCGCCAAAAATATTCAGCCTCCAAAAAAGTCTTCATTAATATCGGAGAGCACCGCAGTTAATTATCGAAGTAGCACACATGACAGCTCTGTTTAAGTTTCAATTAAGTCCCTGCCCGCCCGTCCGCCCGCGTTCATAAAAAGCTGCGCACAAAACCGATCGCGCAGCCAGACGACAGCTGAACGTCGCCTCTCCAGGCCCGGCAATCTAATATTAAGCCACGTTTGAAACAATAGCGGTGACGGCATTATTGGATGAATTATTGTATCAGAAGAAGCAGCAGCAGCAGCGGCGGCGAAAGTTTTCGGGGGTGGGTGGGGATGCCGGAGGGGGAGAACGGGAGCGGAAGGGGCACAAAGGGATGGGGGAGGGGAAGGGGGAGTCGGGTCCCTAGCGTTCGATCGCGCCGATCTCATAAAGGCTGATTCCCCTCGGGAATCAAAAGTTCGTTACCGGGTTCCAGTCAATCTTCGGATGCGGCGCAACACTTAAGCCAAGCGCCGTTGACGGGCGCGCTTCAGAAGGGGAGGAAGGGCAAAAATTTCAAGCGCCCCTAATTGCCCTCGTTTGAGAAAGCAAAATCAGGCGGAAGGGCCTAATTTCTTCCTTTGATAGTAGGTTCTTGTTCTTCGTTTAATGAAATCATTGGCACAATCTTTGTAGTATCCGTATTCTTTTAATTCGCTCTAAATGGGGGATGTAACATGATCACATTTATTTTCAACGGCAAACCGGCATTTATTTTCGATTTTTTTTTTGGAAACGTATACTTAACTATGACGTTATATCAGCACACCTGTTGGTATTCACTACTTATATCGCAAATACTCAGATAAAGACGCCCTAAACCAATTCTTTATTTCAAATTTGTTTAAACGTTTACAAAACCACGTTCTACATCATGTACTAAACTACCTCTTGTTGAGAATTCTATTAATGGCTTTTATGGTACGATTTTTTCAATATACTCATAGATTCTCAAAGCTCAATGTAATATGATTATCTATCTTTTCAATCGCTTGTCACGTAGTGAAATGTTTTATCTCTTGAGTAAAGGAAACTCCAAACTATATTTATCAATGGGAATAGGCAAGCGAGTCTTACCATGACGTTGATGGAAAGTCATTACTGACCGTGGGAATACAAACGGTAAATCAGAAAATAAACCGGTACTTCCCTATAAACTTGTTGAAAAATTTGTTCAATTCTGATCTCTCTTCAACATGTTATAATCTATATAATATATTAGCTTACGAGATCATAAAATGAAATAATTGTTATGACCTTAATGAGAGGTTGTGAAAATAAATTTCAATTTACTATAAAAAAAAAATCGGACATGAAATTAACAGTTGCAAATGAGACCTTCAAACTGCGTACCTATCAACGCTACTCGACAAAAGTCGTTACTTTTAAGAGTGATAGACATGCACTGAAACTATTGCATGTAAATGTAGTAGTTGGTGCGTCAATCAACGCAATACTTTCCTTGTGGTGTGGAAAGTTAAATATTATTTGCGAAAGATAAAATGCTATCTTATTAAGAAAAAAATGTTACGGAAATTTGTATTTGAAAATAGAATGGAACGGTATTCCAGAAAACTTTTTCATTATATATTTTCCTTGTAGTACATCTTGGTTGCAACAAGACCTTCCACTTCAAATACGTAACGCCTCGCGGTTTCCATCACAATAATACTCTTCTGCATGATATTTTCCTTGAGATCTTATAAATTTAACTTCATTATCTGTGCACATCTAGAATTCAGTGGGAAATATAGTTATTCAAATAATCGTTCTCCAGGTCGCGGCAGGAAGTATTATTTATTCCTTCACGAAGGACATGAGGGATAAGAGCCCAAATTTAGAGCTGATTTACCCTTGAAAATAGATTTTAGAACAACGGAGAGAATATTTTATTAACAATCCTCGCAAAAAAACGCTTTTTCTTTCTGTATTCAAAATTAAAGTAGTAGATGACTTAGGGTAGGGATCACAGAATTATGAAAACGTGCACATAATTCACTTCTCCCCGTAACATTTCACACGCAATTTTTTACTGTTTTTGACGTAAAATAAAATAAATAAACTTCGCTATAGCTATGAGCTTCCTGCTATATATCTCTACTGTACTGAGCTTCCTTCTATGCACTACTACTATATACTACAGAGTTTTGCACTTTTCCGGCTGACAATTCAAAAGTTTTATTGTGTTTTATCTTCAGGATCGTGATACTTATTACGTAACAACTTTTCAGTCTTTTTAGACGGATACTTTCCATTAAATATTCGATTAACAGTGACAGTAACATTAACAGTAACAAATCACCACTACGATATCACCAATAAATCACCACTGCTGTAAGCTGGTGGGGATTTTGTAGGAAAATTGGGACCTTAATGTAAGAAAAGGTTGCAAAAGCTAAGAAAACGAGTAATGCATGCGAAAAGAATGCCAGAAGAAGAAAGAAGTCAATAGGTAAATAGAAGAGATTGTGAAGAACTAACGTAATTGAGAAAGCTGAAATAAACGACGTTAGAAAAATAAGTAAATGAACCATTAATGAGAGTCAAAAGGGGGATAGAAAGATTAACACTGAACGCAAGTACATCAAATGTATAACTCTAAAAACGGAGACGTATACTGGAATAGCAGTACCAGAGTGTGACATACAGAGACAACGGGATCAGACGAAAACTAGAAAGATGGTATGAAGCCAGATATTTTGCGTTAAAGTAGAATGCACAGGACAGCGTCGCACCAAAATGCCTGCGCAGCAATACTCTTTCCTCCACATGTCGCCCAACTCTGAACAAAACTAACGATAAATAGATAGATGGAAAGATACGAAGATAAATTAAAGATGCCAAATTGAAAAAAAAATACGAATGACTGAAGCCAAAATGGGCAAAGTTAACACAAACATGGACGGAACGAGGAGGATTTATTAGTAATTAGTAATTAAAAGCGACAAAAAAGCAATTAAAAAATAAGAAAAAAATACTTCAGTTTAAACTTGATGACATGCAGTTTTCGAAGGGAATTGTGTCGTAACAGAAGGAGCTAGATCCGAAATAACATTTCCAGCAAGAAACCAGGGTCCTCGCGCCCGCGGTAGGCCCGCCAGCGAAGACCCGTGGCACTTCGCGAACAGCGTGCAGCGACTGTATCATCGCCCCATCGCCCGCCGGAGGGACGACCGGTCGGTTGGTCGCTCCGTCCGACGACGCGACGCGGCAAAAACTCGCCCGCCAGGTACTCCGCCGCCGCCACCGCCGCCGCCACCGCCGCCGCCATCGTGTCGCCGTTGGCGTCTTGGTTATGACGCGTTGGGGCCACGGACACCGCCGAAGAAGAAGCTGCCGCCGCTCTCAATCCTCATCTCTCGATCGGACCCTGAGCCTTTCCTATCCTTTCCAAAACACAGACGATCCTACGTTCACTACTTGACAACTCAGTGGATTCATACTCTTAGTATTGTATATAATGACATAAAATTATAGTGTTGGTATATAATTATAGATAATAATAATAATAATAATAATAATAATAATAATAATAATAATAATAATAATAATAATAATAATAATAATATGGAATTTCCTTGAACGCCTGAGAAATACGCTCTGAATATGTTATGGAATTTTTCACAATGATACTGCTGGAAGAACTTTTGCCACAATCTCGCAGTGTAAGTTCAGCTAAGTGAAGTGTTGTCTCGCTCGCGATGCTTTTGTATCCAGTAATAGCTTTTCGTAAGTAATCTCTAGCCTTTCACCACTGCAGTCCGGGTCCGAATCCCGTCGAATCTCGTGTGAAATTTGTTCCAACGAAACGAGTTTGGCTGCTTCACAAGGGCTAGTCCAATCTCTGAGAAGTGTCCTAAACCCTACCCCTGTCCCAATTCCTTCCCAATTCTAGCTGCTGGGTAATGACTCAGGAGTGCGCAAGAGAGAGGCCCGTACGCGGAGATACTACCTGGTGGTCTTCATGTCAACGATATACGGACTACTACTTTCGAAGTACTACATAAAACTAACGGATGATTACTCCTTATCATAGTTATAATAAGGGCTGAACGCCCAATGAGGTTCTCGAGATGCTTTGCCTAATTATAAAGACGCAAAAATTTTTTATGAATGTATCACATTCTACTAATATTTTTCTCTAAACTGTCGTTTTCCAGATAACTTGAAAAATATTGTTTCCTC
This sequence comes from Teleogryllus occipitalis, assembly GCA_011170035.1. Taxonomy (NCBI): domain Eukaryota; kingdom Metazoa; phylum Arthropoda; class Insecta; order Orthoptera; family Gryllidae; genus Teleogryllus; species Teleogryllus occipitalis. The sequence continues at coordinate 482,287 of BLKR01000226.1, read as the reverse complement.
TTCTCGGAAGCTCATGTTAATAATTAGGTCAATTAGTTTACTACGCAATTTTAAGTCCTACCACAATTTCATCATATTCCATTAATTAAATTTCTACTTATTTACTTTTTTATGAATTTTGTTTCGAATAAATAATAGTACAATATAAAGTTTGTAATCACAAGAGATTGAGGAGATAGGAGGAAGGGGACAACAAAGAGAGAGAGAGAGAGAGGGAGAGAGAGAAAGAGAAGGCGAGAAAGAGGCGAGAGAGAGAGAGAGGGCGACAGAGAGAAGCGAGAGGGCAAGAGAGAGTGGGTGAGAGGGCGAGAGAGACGGAAGGCGAGAGGGCGACAGAGAGAGAAGGCGAGAGAGAGAGAGAGAGAGAGAGCAAGGCAGAGGTTGAGAGAAGGAGGGGGAGAGGGAAGGCGAATGAGAGACAGACAGAGAGCAAGGCAGAATATGAGAGGTGAGGTGAGAGGGGGAGAGAGAGATGAGAGAGAGCAAGGCAGAGGATGAGAGAAGGAGGGGAGAGAGAGAGATGACAGAAAGAGAGCACGGCAGAGGATGAGAGAAGGAGGGGAGAGAGAGAGAAGGCGAGAGAGAGAGAGAGAAGGCAAGAGAGTGAAAGAAAGAGGAAGACAGATGAGAGGGAGGGGGAGAGAGAGAAGATGAGAGAGGGGACAAGAGATAGTGGAGAAAGGTCGGTGAAGAACACAAGCAAAACACAGAGAGAGAGAGAGAGGGGGGGTGCGAGGACGTTCTGCGCCGCCGGATGCGCTGGAGGTCGCCGGAGGGACCGGGCAGCACCCTCTCCACACAGGCCTCGGCGCTACGTCATTTCCGGACTGACTACGTCACAACTAGTAGGTATATTGAAAATTTTCTGTAAGGGGCTTCGGGTATTCTTGCGAAACTGATTCTCCCTCTCAGTATCGTGGTGTTCGTTAGTTTCGTTGCGCTTAGGTTCGCGAAGCCGTGTTTTTGTGTGAAACAGAGTTTCGAAAATGGTTTTTTCGTGTTGTGTTCCAAATTGTAAGGGAAATTATCCAACGGGACCGAAAGTGCAAGTGTTTTCGCTCCCGTGTGAAATTAAGAATGCAGAATTGAGAAGGAAATGGCTCAGCGCTGTGCCACGTGATTTCACACCTTCTAAATATACAAAGGTAAGCATCTTTTAGTGTTATTAAACATATTATAGAATTATTATGTACATCCAAATCTTTCTTTTTTCGTTATATTTATGATAGATGCACGTTTTATACACTTTTTTCTCAACTACTAAAAGTGAGGTTAAGTGTATGGTTTGTTACAGGAATTAGTGTTGCGAAGTGAGAAACCGATTCGTGTATTTTAGAAATGACTAAAATTGTAGTCAATAAATATGAATTTATAAACTTTCTTAATACTCACATGATACTTTTTTTGTGCATTTAATATTTCCTCAAATGAAAATAGTTCTGTCGTGCGAGTAGCTCTATAATAAAGAACTGAAATATTTTTACTCTCGCGACTTATAAATTTAGAATGTTAGTTTCATAGGTAATGAAATGTTGTAGGTGGCTAATGTAAGATGTCCATATTAATATGGACAAGTGAATGAAGAGAGATCTTCATACAGTATAGTAACTTCTTAACAAACATCTTTATTGTTCATAGCATATGTGAAGCATATTAAGAAACTAACAGAAGTAATCCTGATCCAAGAATTTATGTATAGATATACTGACCCTACTCTCTGCTTGTTTTATTTACAGGTGTGTGAACTGCACTTCACAGAAGGCGATATAATAAAGGTCGCTGAATGCTACGACGAGAAGACAGGCAAGAAATTGTCTGTGCCTCTTACTAGGCCACGTTAATGCAGTCATTTGTTGAATATGATTACTAAGTAGAATGTTATAGTTTTAGACAATGTTTCCTGCAATAAATTTCTATTTACAAAATAGTGTTTATGTGTATGTATCTAGTACAGTGTGTATAAATAATAAAATATGTTAATTGCCTCAAAATGTAATGAATTTAACCACATGTTGTGTGGTAAGTAATATTTTTATTAAAACTTTTGATAAAATTCTCTTTTTTTCCTTTTCAAATTTCCTGTTCCTGCTTGACATCTGAATTCTTCCCTGTATTAAGTTGTATCAAGCAAACTTAACGAATAGTCTACTTACATTTTAATACTAGCCTTGCGACTAATCTTAAATAAATAAAATCAAGATGCTTGATAGTACTTTGAATTTAGAGAAAGAAAATTAAATATTTTAACTGCATTTACATTTTTCAAACTTTATTAGCAATGTTTTTGAATGTATTTTGTTCTCACCAGACTAAAGGATTCAAATAATGAATTAAATATGTTACATATACATGTATTTATAAAAAGGACTTTAAAAATGTGAGCTTTAATATTGTTGCCTTATTTTATTCAATATAACAATCGTGGTTGTACAAAGGAGCAGGATGAAAGAAAATATTTGATTTCATACAAAAGATCTTATAAATATTGTTAACTAATACTTTAATGAGTTCATAAATTTATTTAATTTTATTTCAGTGTTTCTCTTACTTTGTGAGAATATTTTAGTTTGAAATCAATTTTGTGATAATTAAATATTTTTGTCAATTAATTTTTCCTATTTGGATGATTAAAATTTTGTTTTGCATGTTTATTAACTTATAATTTTAATTTTCTTCCAGTTTGTCCTAAATAGGTCTAAGGACAATCTGTATGAATTCAAAGCCACAAACGACATTTTCTAGTTCCATTCTTCCAATTTGATCTTTTGTGTTCATTAAATGGTTTTTGTTGGAAGGTATATTGTATATTTAATTTTATATTATTGACAAAACAATATTTACTCATATTTGTAATGCCAGAAATGTATAATAATAATAATAATAATAATAATAATAATAATAATAATTACAGTAGGGAAGATATTTTTCACATTTTATTTACAGTAATGCTTTGTTCATTAAATTTTCTGTATATCAAATTAAAAAACAATCTCATGAAAAAAAGTTGACTAGTAAACCTTCTATTGGTGTGCAATCAACTTCATATATTTTATTATTAAATTTAAATGTTATATAATTTAAACTATGTCTAGAAGTAATCAGCATTTCTAATTTTGGAATTTATTTAATTCTTGAATTTTATTTTAATAAGATATCCATGGCTTGTAAATAGGGAATGAGTGGAAACATGGCCATCATGTCTAGTGATGTAAGAATGTAGACATTTGTTTATTTCTTTAATATCATTAATAAATTCTAAATTTTTTCATGAGTATTATTATAACTTCAATATTTACTTTTATAACTACGGTAATTATTAATATTGGGAATAGTAAATTTAAAACCCAGGCACGATTGTACGCCGTACGGCGTGTGACCTTGCGTGTTCTCTTAGGTGAAACAGCGCTTGCCTTCTAGAGGTGACGTCACGACAGAGCGCCGAGGCCTTAGTGGAGAGGGTGCTGGTCAGAAGTGACTAGTTCTTTTCCTCAATATTTATACATGTTGTATTCTCTCTCATAACTGTCTATACTTTTCGTGGATGCAATGTTTTCATGACTTTGTCAGCTTCTAATATTTTATCTGCAAATGTTCCGTACCTTTCATTTACAAATATGTCGCGAAAACAAAACAATGCAAGGCTCACTAAAATCGATCTTTTCAGAAGCAATACTTTGTCATGAAATGCATGCCGCGAGTGGAAACGCTGTGCTTGAATTTCTTAAAATTTGAATTATTCGAAAAAGCAAACGAAAAAAGATTGAACGTAGTATGTATATAAAGAGGTATAATTGCACTTATGGTATATAAAAAACTCGCTCCTATCGTCGCTCGCTTTCTTGAACATACAATTCATCCCCCTCTTTATACACTCGTTTCGTTAATTACTATAATGTTGTATATATTCAAAACCACATAACACGTAGAGCAAAGGATGACAGAATAAATTTAAGACATATTTATGGTAATCAGTAGTTGTACATTGTCTTAAAAGGATACAATTATATTAGACAATACAGCACAAATGTAAATTTACTGAAATATCATGTTTAATGTATTATGAGCTATCATGTTGAATGTATGTATTTGCTCAGGTTCATTACCAAATCTACTAATACGGTTGTGAATGGCATTTAATTTGATAAAAGCATAAATCAGCCTTCTGATATTGTGCTTTTATTTTGACATATCATTTATATTAATTCAGAGAGCAGCTTTCTTAATTCGATAAGACTCATTTTTCATATTTTAATTTTATATATGTTACATTACTATTTACAAAAATACTGATCAGAATAATGTTCCAACCGTTTGCGTTTCTTCGGTTTCTCTTTGTAACCTTTGTATTCACATATATTCCTAGAATTTCTACATTGTTTATTGATATTCATGAACACGTGACGCAGTCTTGCATCGCATTATCGAAAATGATAGTTCACAAAGTTTATTATGACTCCACCTTAAAAAACAAATGTTGTATTTATCTTCCAGAAACTGGAAGTGTCTCTATACTTTCACCTTACGAGAAAATCAATTTTTAGTCGACGAGTCATATTTTACTCAGATATTTTGGATGTCATACTTACACAATAATAGGTCTAAGGAAAATGAGTCTTTTTTGACACTGATTTATGTGTGTGACATTTGAATGAGTTTCATTTGATCTCCAAACTCACAGTATTTAATGGAATTCTTGCAATGTCAAAAAGAAATAATTAACACTGGATGTCATTAAACGTCAAAGCGCGTTTTACGTATTAATATCTTTATTTGATTCATCAAATTCGCTCCTCAAAGTTAACAAAATAATTATTTTTCGTAATAAAATTTATTTTCGTAATGACATTACATAATTCAGCGATAAGATTATGATAACTCCTGTCAGTCTGCATATAAATGTAATGGATTTTAAAATATAAATAATGTTGTATGAAGAATTTTTACTTTCTTGTAATCACCGAAATTGAGGGACATTAAAACTTTTTTGTTTTGAAAGTTTTGTAGATATTTTAATTAGGAGGCTTTCTGGTTACGCAGTAGTGTTAAGCACTTACGAATTTTTGTAGGATTTTTCCTAAATGAGTCATTATATTTGTATATTTGTATAACTATGGTCATCTTGTTATCTCATGTAGGTTGCAGACCTGTTTTTCTTCGTGTTTCATCCCGAGGATTCACTAGATGTTGACTACAAATCTCTCCATTTTTTCTTCCACGCTCACTCCTTCCTAATGATATTACACTGCATAACAAAAACGTTCTGCCACATATTCCGGGAGACCGGTCGGCAGCTTAGAGCTTGTCCAGGCTGGGTGGTGCCCCGCTGTTGGGAGAGTCCTGGTTAGGGAGAAACCCCACTAGGCGACGGTAGGTCGGCGCCGGATCTCGCCATCCAGCGCAGGAAGATCACCGCCATCTCCCGAGAAAAAAAATGAACTACACTTACGGGACAAATGACCAACGCCCTTTACGCGCCCGGAAATACGAACAAATCAATCAATCAACCTTATCGTGCCACTCCTGGACTTTCCTACTGTCAATCGTAATGTATTAATTTCAATTGATCGGTTGAGTTGTTTTGTTTTCTTCGTATCAGCTCGGGTTTCAGCTCCATATGTCAAAATTGATCTTACTATTGTCTTATAGATTTTAAATTTTTCCTTATAAACTAAGGAATTCATTTTTACAAGTTACATTTTTACGTATCATGATACGCGAACACCTTCCATGACATGCTTTCTAGCTTTTTTGCATGTGTGGCGACCGCTGGAGATACGCACAACCAGGTATTGAATCTTCATCACCTGCTCGATGACTGCCTTCTACTGTATTTTACTGTAAATTACATCTTACGCTCTACTTGTATATTGCCATCGGTTTTTTTCCTTCTGTTGAAACTATCACATTAGTATATAATTCTGCTATAAACGGTAATAAACCTCTTTCTAATATATCCCAGCTTTTAAAATATTCGAAAAATATTTCTGAAGTGTAGAACGTACAAAAGTTTACACCCTGTCATTATGATGTCCCATCAGAATAATTTAATTAATTTCACGAGGATAAATAACTATGTTCATATTCTCATAAACCAAATGAATTTATCGGAGGGGACACCATAATGAAAAGGTAAGAATATTTGTACGCGCTACACTTCAGAAATATTTTTCAAATATTTTGAAAGCTGAGATATATTGTAAATAAGTTTATTGTTATTTTATATAGGTAAAACAACATAATATTTAACTTTATTGTCAATAAGTCCATAGTTAATTAAATTAAACTATATAAATAAAAACGAAAGTCCCTATGTTTGACGAGGTAAATCCTCCTAGAGAGCTCAACCGATTTTAATGATTTTGGAGCAAATTCTTTGACCTTTGATCGATTGATTGATTTTTTTCGTGTGTCCGGGCGCGTCAACTGCTTTGGTCATTAGTCCCGTTAGTGTAGTGCATGTTTTTTTTCTCGGGAGATGGTAGTGATCTTCCCCCGCTGGATGGCGAGATCCGGCGCCAACCTACCGTCGGCTAGTGGGGTTTCTCCCTAACCAGGACTCTCCCAACAGCAGGGCACCATCCAATCTGGACAAGCTCTAAGCTGCCGACCGGTCTCCCGGAATATGTGGCAGAACATTTTTGTTATGCAGTGTAATATCATTAGGAAGTGGAGAGCGTGGAAGAAAAAATGGAGAGATTTGTAGTCAACATCTAGTGAATCCTCGGGATGATGCGTGAAGAAAAAACAGGTCTGCAAACCCTTCCTTTATTTTTGAAAAGTTTTATCGTGACTTCTTGTCTAGGCCACTCTTAAAGTGTGATTTTGTGCCAATTCCGTAGGTGGCAGATAAACGCAATCTACCTCCCTGATCGATATCTTACCGCCTCTTCCCTCCGACCTCTCCCCCCCTCCGGCCTGCTTCCGGTGGGCGGCGGCCTGCAGGACGCGCCGTGTCGCCGCAGCCGGTGCCTATGAAAGGCAGGGGGAGCCAGGGAGGGTAGGAAAGGGTAGGGAAGGGAAGGGGAAGGGATGGTGCTGGGCGCGACGATTAGGAGGCGCGATGACGATGCAGTTCGTCGTGGAAGCTACACTGACGTAGAACATAGTGCACTGACGTCAAAGCCAGGGCATAATGAACGGCTCCACCACTTATGTACAGGTATGTCTTGTGAAATGTGCGAACATCGAGCAGTTGAGGCGATCAGAACCGAGGCGGCCAGTACACTAGATTTGTATCTCTGGGTATTGTGGGTTCACATTCTGGTTAGCGCTTGTAGAATTTCTCGTGGGCAAAGCGATATTGCGATACATTTCGTGGGGGTGGTTCCGTTTACCCTGCCTCTCATTTTACCTTCTCTTCTATCTCAATTATCATTATTTACTTGGTCTGGCGTAACCGTCGTGATGATCATCATCGCATCTAAGTGCCAATGCCGCACTGGGTAAACCGAAGACGGCCGTGTTACGATTATCTGCTGTTGAATGTAGCCATTTTGCCATCCACAGCAATTACGCTGTTCAATGACCAAATGTGCAGTACAGAATTGGATGTGAGCCAATACAGGATGCCCTGACTCACCCACAGCAAAAGACAAGATTGTGTGTACCCGCTGATGACGAAAAACAATATTTAAAACGTGCAAATCCAAGGAAAACAATATTTTCCTCGAAGAAATAATGAATACATTCTTTACTTCATGTTCTTCACTGTGTCGTGCTCGAGCGCAACTATTATTTTATTGTATTCGACGGTGCGATTCAGGCTAATAGTCACTATTTCGCGCCTGTTCATGGCCGTCGCTCTTTTCGCTACTCTTATATGCACTTTTCTAGGATGGCCGCCCCCGGACGGACGGTTTTCGCGATCTTATCAACGGCTGATCGCTACAGCCAGCCTCTGCCAATTCTCATGACTCGTGGTGTGCATGGCAGTCAAAGAAAAGACAAACGTTTTCTCGCCGCGCAGCTGGTGAAAAAAGCTTATATTTTTCTAATTTTGTAATTTTAATGTGATATTGCCCCTTTCTACATGGTCTCTCTCTGTCTTTGTCACTGTAGCGACGAAGAGAAACGAGGAAACCCAGAGCGGTACACTTGAGAAAATTTGTATTTTTTGTAAGTCGTGCGAATGAAGCCTTACGGTAACATGGGTGTCTTAAAGAAAGTTGACAAGGTATCTATATCTAACTACAGAAGTACTCAGAATGCAAAAATAAGTGTACAATCATTTTCCATCTTTGAAAATATTGGAAATATTAAACTATACCAAATCAATTTTCAAGTTTTCTTTGTTACGGCGTTCAGGAGAATCTTTGTTATTAAAACTATTTTGTAAATAGAAGAAAGATTTTTCCCTGTGGATTGTATAAATTTAATCTATTTCATTCTAGCTCTCTCTTTGTTTACAGAAATCTGTAGCAACTTCCTTAGACTTTTACCTTTAATAAATGTGGCCCTTAAGGCAAACTAATCTAGTTGAAAGTAATGGTGAAAATCCCTTGGCGGCTCGGCTTTAGTTCATAACAATGTAAAACCCTTGCCGTTATGTAGCCCTCTAAGCATGTCATCCTCTACGCTATCTCGTCTACTGGCTCTAAAATAGTCTAGTAAAAAGTTGTTATCTTCTTACAGATATCCACTGGTCAACAACTTCTCTACGGAATATTAAACTCGTAAACCTTCCTTTCCCTGATACTGCCTCAATAAAACGAAAGAAGTTGGCCGCAGTTGTTGGCGACAATAGGCTGAATACAACGAAAAAGACGACTGTTAACAGCAAACAGCTGTCTCTCATTCGGTGGATGGAAGGAAAACCCGGTATTCCCGGAAAACCCAAATCACATCATGAAAATTGTTTCAAGGAATTGTACACAATATTTATAGTTGTTCATTGTCCCGCCCAGGATCTTCGTCTGAATTATTTCACATTGTTGCCATGTTGACAGATTATTGTTCTTTCTTCTTAAAGTTTCCTGTGTTTAACGTTTACCCGTTATTTCCCTAAATATTTCGTCTGAAACAGATTTACCTTTTGGCGTCTTCTAAATTACGAAAATTAATGTATATCTCCCTTTTTATTTTATTGCATTTTGATAACATTCCTTCTGCGTTTCATTACAAAATATAACTTTTCCTAGGTAAACGTATGGAAGCAATGCCATTTGTTTCCCAAATATTTAATTTCACAAATTTTACAAATGAAACTATTACTAGAGTTCTGTACTTCATGATACATTTTTTCATAAAGTTACTTTAGTTTACGATTTTTTCAAAAACTGGAAAATGAAATTATAATTATAGTGTCGGAATCAAATTAAAACTTCCAAATACATTGATTTGCACCTTTTTGTAATAATGTGGACCTTGGAAGTTGGTACTGGGATTTTTCCCAATGCGAAAATACTGAGAAAATCATATCATTTAAGTTTTTTATTTATAGATTTCACTAAAACTCTGTTTTGGTTAGCGCGCACACACCACAGTGCCTCGCACTAGTCACGGAATATCAGATCGACAGACAGCGTTTAGAACATTATTCGCTTCGCAAAGCAATGTTTTTGTTCTCTAGCAAACAGGCGCGGTCACACTTGGTAATTAGAATATAAATATTTACGATTGACGAAGCTTGTACCGTAGCAATAACCAGTGTCAGACGTCTGCCCTATTGCGAAATGTATTTACGCTACATTGCATGGGTGGCTTCCTTGTACTACATGAGCAATTGCAAAACTTGTGTAACTCCTAATGTAGCGTGTCGAATTTCAAAATACTTGGTGATACCGTTGCTTGCGCACATAAAAATGCTTTTCAATTTGGTACGAGTAAGTCTGGGTAATAATAATAATAATAATAATAATAATAATAATAATAATAATAATAATAATAATAATAATAATAATAAACTAACAAAAAATCTAAATAAGACAGAATAAGAGTTTTCTAAATACCACAATTTGGCAGCAGAAATCCAACATGTTTGGCAACTGAGTGAAGTTGAAATGTGAAAATGAAAAGTGAAGTGTCAATAATCATAGCCAGAGGAGTGGTGACGGATTGATTTTCTTCAGGTCTTACAAAAATAGGATTATCAAAAGGAATCTGCTTAACCATACAGAAAGCTTTAATCCCGCAGACTTGCCATATTGTGCGAAAATTCTTAAATTGAACGACGGACAAAGATGAATTTCTTCTCCATCTTTCTCTCCTCAGATGTCATAACCACTTGCATTTGCGAGAGCCTAAGTCGTATGAATAGATCAATGGTTCTCAATGCTTGCAGAGAAATATACGTATAAAATTTAAAATAATAATAAAAATTAAAATATCTCAGGGATTTATCGATACTCTTAACTTTATAAGTTGTCTTAAAATCCATCGCCAAGAGGTCTCTACTAATTAAAAGTTTATATTTCGGGTTTTTAAATATAGTGAAAAACACGCCAATAAATTAATAAAAATAACCAAGTATTCATAATTATTTTGCGAAGCACAACAATGCGTTATTGTACTTATTTGTATTTCGTAAAGACTTGTCAGATCAACATGTGATAGAAATATGTCATATACCAATTACCTTTTTCAATCCTAATTAATAAAAATCACATTCACACGAATTACCATTCGGTCATTTCATGCGTAGATCGCTAAATATTTAACAAATTTAGAACTAATAAATGGCCATTCTTTACCTGATTCTAATTTATTTTTTATTATTAAATTTATCTTCACCCTTGTACTTAGTTATATTGTTTCTTTTGTAATTTTTCACACCCGTTTAATGATTTCACAGCTGTTAGTCGGCGCATTCCCCCTTCTCACCAGAAACTTTTCCTTCTTGCGCTGCATGGTAGGTCAGCTGCTATTCGTCACCATATTCGCGAGTTCAGAATATCTAATTCTGTAATGTCTTTTTTACTTAAGCTTTCTCAAAATACATTTTCTATTCATTACAATTACTTCCAAATTGTCAGTTACTTCACATAATTTAATTAAATTAACAAATACAATAATTAATAAAATTGAATAGTAAAAAAGAAATTACATATCGCATACTCATTAACGTAACCGTCTTACTTGGCGACTACTTTCAATATCTCTTCATCATCATGTCACATTAATCCTATTCACCTGACAGTCTTCTGTTCGCCTTTTTTGCGCATCTAGAGCTCTAATTCCTTTCTCTTTAATAGCTTGTTCTTTAATAACCTTGTTATTTTTTTCTCTATCCCTATCATGCCTTCCTATTCGCTACAACCCTTCCTTATTCTTTTCTTGCAATATTTATCTGAAAACCATACTTATTTAACATTTTTATTTTAAATTCATTAAAATGTAATTAATTTCCAAAATTTAATTTTTGGAAGAAGCCAGTGTTCATGTGACCACATGCGTTTCAATGACTTTCGTCTATTTCGCAATTTCTTCACAAATTAACTGCTGTAGATTGTCCTTGATGTAGTGTCCCCTTCCATATAATTAGCAATTTGAAATATAAAAAACCTATCAAATCTAAAATTGTTTCAAAAAAAAGGACAACTATTTCAAGTTTCTCTTTTAGATAGACAGTTTACAATTCAACAAAAAAGTTCATATTTCATAATATTTTTGCTGGAATTTCAAAGTATTAGATATCAACAAGGATTGATTGTAATTCAAAAGAAGTTGCATAATTGTCAAGATTAAGATTGATCTCTCGTGTTAGTATGGGTTTCTGTCAACGTTCGGGGGAGCACAACATTTTTTCCTTAGGAAGGAATTTTTTCCTTAATTCAACTGTAATGAAATGCTATAGACTGAACTTTAATATTTATGTTGTAGACTTCAAGAAAATAAAATAAACTTGAATTTAGCAAACATACTTTTTACAGTTTTCTGAAGTATTTAAAAAAATTATTACACAATTTGTGCTTGTTGTTAGGGTACAGAATTTCACACTTTACTTACCCCTGTGTACACGTGACGGTAATTTCAGATGTCAATCCTTCTGAAGCGCAGATTTTTCTGTAACCATGATCGTACTTTCCGTCAAACTAATTTTGTTTGCATTTTGATTAGAATAGTTGAAGGAAATAGAAATCATTAATCATTAATTGTAAAATTCGTGAGAGGGAGGAATATTTTAAGTACAGTACAAAAAAGTGTTTAAATTAAAAAAAATATACCACTCTCATTATTTCTATGATATTAAAAAGTGACGACAAAGTTTGATAACACATTAACAAGTGAATGTCAATTGTATGTAGTGTTACTTGTATTTTTATAAAAATATATATTTTGTTATTTATTCCATCTGAAATGTTCTTTTATAAAAAATCATTAAGCTGAATGAGAAAAAAGTACTTGAAATATTATTTAAAATCACGGTTTGTCTCTGTAAAATTATTAAATGTAATTGCCTTCATTTTTCTGCATATAAAAATTGAATATTACTGACAAAATTTTCACTTTTATTCACACATTAAATGCGAGTATTGAAATATAATGAGAGCAAGATATCCGATATAATTAACATCGTTTAGAAAACATCCGCAAACCCCCTGTTTATGCAGATCATTTTTTACGTATCTCAAAGCTGTCTGATTACTGAAAATATTTATATATATATCTAAGGATTTGTAAAACGTCTAATCTCCAATTTCGTATTGGCGGTTGTTTATTTGCTCTTATGGTCAAAATAGTGATATTGTGAGTAGGTTCAATATACGGTATTACACTGTGACGACAGACTAATTTATCGGAATTCAACAGAAACGTTATTGCTATGTTAATATATTAAAATGAGTGACCCGTACTTTACCTGACACACAGGCTGCTTTTCCAAAAAGGAGTACGCACACTGCAGAAGAACAAAAACTCTCTTATAACAATACAACAAATTAATAATTGCAAGAAAAAAGGTCTTCATGAATTCTGACCCATGAACTCTTAAAGCTCCATGGATTATACTCAACTCCCAAATCCACCGGGAACAAAAACCCCTTCAATATCAGAATATATATGGAAAACATCTGAAAAATTCTACTCTCTTCTTCCATCATGCCCTGGCACCACTAATCTTCCACCTGAGAAGAAATTAAAACCTCCCACTTTGCATCCGACGTCACTTTCCGAAAGACGTCTTTTGCCGTCCATAGTGATGTGGACTTTCACTCTCATCTACCTTCACTCACACTGATCCAACACCTCACTTCTTGACGCAGGCCTATAAATGCCAAAAGTTATGAAAATTGAATTCACAACTGAGGGGTACGCCTTACGTACCATTTTCACTTGAGAATATCCCAACAAATTAATCCTTTTCACGTATGTAAACTTAAAATCCCCGAAAGGCTTCAGTCAAACAGGTTGATAATAAATTAAAAAAATGAATTCTGCAATAACACTACACTACGTATACGGATGCACAGTACAACTCGATACATACTAAGAAAATCAAAAATATTGATGTTCCTAAACACAACACGTAAATAGCAAATATTTAATTATGAGCGTCCTCTTCCTTGAACACATGACGTCACATGACGTCAACTGTTTATTAAGCAGTGAGAAGTATAGAGTTCAGATGGTAAGCGTTGTCTAAAAATATATGAAATAACATAATCAAATATTTTCATTTGCGCGACAAACTTTATAATTGTTTTCAAATTTTTCTTCGAGATTCTGGATATCTCACCAAACCATAATCACCCTCACATGTCAAGCTACATAGTTTTCTTTAAATTTATTCCTGAATTTGAAATGAGTGATGTAGATACGTTATTTGCTGTTATCGCTTTATAATTTACTGTTCCTTTTTCAGTAATAAAACCAAAAAACAAACAGAGTGATACTAAGAATGCAGACGAAACGACGCATTTTTGGTAAATTCGTGTCATAGCATTATCCTTGATAAAAGCAACAAATTGAAATTCAACATTTAATTCAAATACTTACGAATTTGGGGGAGCAATGTGCGACTCCGAACAAGGCCGAACCGAAAGGTATTTTGTATTGATAAGGAAGTCAGGTATGTTCCGTTTCATGTAGATATAAGATTTTGATGGTGAAATGATTAAATTCTTTGGAAATTTGAACTGTTGCATGCATTTGTACTGTTTTCACAATTAGCCGGAAATTGTACAAGTCCTCGGTCAAAAGAACAGCTCGAGGAAATACCGACCAGTCGGAATTAGCTCAGCTGTTTCTCATCCAAAGGATTACCTCGGCCCCTCTGTCAATCCGTCGCGCTTCCCTGTGACCTCCGTTTGTCAAAGTAGCGCGCGGACGTGGCGCGCGGGAGGCCGGGTTCGTTGCCCGAAGCGGCATCGGCTTCCGGGAGGTAGCCGTTCGCGCTCCATCGCCTAATTGCCCAATGGAAGGACTTGACGGCCGGGACAGGGCGGCCCGTCACTTCCGCCTCACCGGACGCCTTGTGAACTCTCCCTCCACGAAGGCCCGCGCCTGCCTGCACTGAAGCTGGTGGCTGCAGGTGATTGCGGCGGTGGGCCCGGGATCATCGTGGGGCGAATGTTGTTCCCGAGCGACGGACGGTTGATACGCCGGTGAGTCACGAACCTTTATCACCTCCCGCAGCTTTTGAACGGTTGAAGTTAATGCAATGCACTTTTCACGGAAGTGCATGAGGGAATGAGGCTAAGTAATGACTGTATTCATTTATATTTTATTATTTGTATATATCAATATATTGAGATAAATTTGATTTTTTTTCTAATAGAACTATACACATTCTTTTAGTCTATCATGACGAGCGTAAAAAGACGGATCCAATGATACACATATTGTCATATCTTAGATAGGCATTTCTTGAGTAAATTGTTTTCCTTTTTTTGCAACTCGTATTAATGGATATTGTAACGCTCCTCAAAACGTGCTAGCAGGGAGAGCGCGGTGCGACCTTGGTTGGTGGACTGTTACATTTAAAATATACGTTAAACACGAGTCATCAAAAAATCAAAATGTCAAAAAATGCTCATCTAACATATGACAATACATATATCATTGGATTCGTCTTTTCACGCTCGTCATGATAGACTAAAATAACTTGCCTAGTAACATATGAAAAACAAATTTATCTCAATATCTCTGAAAATACAAGTGATGAAATCGAAACGAATATTTGCATCAATTAGCTCCATTTCCTCATGCACTTTTGTAAAAACAGCATTGCAATTACTTACAACCATTCAAAACTTACAGGAGGTGCTTAAGTTATGTGACTCGCCTTTACATCAAGTCATAAGGGAGCAGAATAAATGGCGGGGAGGGTCGATAGCGGACAAGAGATAGAAAGGACTGAGCAGAAAACCGACAACTTGGGATCTAGATTGAGCCGAGAGGGCCAACACCTGACCAAATGAGGGATAAAGAAACAGAGGGGGTCTTGGAAGAGATGAAACTAGATAGAGAGATGAAATTTGGCGGGAAAAAGAAAATGGGAGATGCGAGTGGCGAGGGTGGAGTGGGCCGAAATGAGATGGGGCGGATGAGGAGCTCAAATGAGACAAGAGGTCGAGAGAGAAATAACGAGCGGGCTCCGAGCGGGCCCGCGGTGAGCGAGACGGCGTCGGGCGGCGCGGGCGGGTCGATGTATCGCAGCGAGAGGCGAATATCGGGTAGCCATCGCCCGGTGAGGTGGGTGGTGGTCGACCGCAGCTGCGGGGCGCGGTGAGTGGGCGGATCGGCGGAGCAGGAAACGAACCGACCGCCGACTGTCACTTTAGCGAGGCCGTTTCCAAAAACGATTGCCGAAGGAGCGGCCTCCTTTGCGCGGGCCGCCTCCGCCCGCCACAAAGCCGCTGAGGCTTCTGGCGCGCGCGCCCGCGCAATTTCCGCCCGCGCTAATCAAAAGTAAACACGCCGGGGGCAGCGCGGGGGCGACCACGCGTGTTTTACGCAGAACCAGCGCCGACGTGCGGGAAACCTGAGGGCGCGGCTGGGGAAGTTGAGATCGGCCACTGCGCATTGCGAACGGAAACTTGCCCAAAATAATATCATTTTGTTCTTCGGTTAGTGTAAAATTAAATTATTTTATTGGAAAACTTTTCAATACAAACTCCACTAGAGATTTTTAACCACCTAAAAGAAATGGCCATATTGAAAGGATTGAAAAATTCGTGATACGATGATTCATTTAATTGACAGAGGTGAGGTCCTGATCTTTCACCTGATTTAACTGGAATTTTCTCTCCTTCCAGAGAAATCTTCATGAAAATTTGGAATGTTGTTCGGGTTGTGAAAGTAATTTTTATTTTTTCTCTCAAAACTTGAATCGTAATCCTTTTTCCGATATTATTTCTACATTTTATCAATCTTTCTAGAACTGTGTGTCACATGCAATTTGTTTTTCTTTATGCCATTACATTACAAATGCCAAGATGACTCATGGTAAGAAAAATAAATAATATTACTACACTGATATAATATATAGAACACAAATACAAAACTATTGACCGTGACGCAATGTCAAAAGTAATTATAAAGCTCCGTCGAATGAATCGGGATAAATAGGCTAATATCCCCACAATCATTGGGTAAAATAAAGTCAAAATGTATTGAGAGAGACATAAAAGCTGAAAAGTCAATCCGAGAAATCGTTCGTTTTCAGAAGAAACAAAGCAAAGCGACATAGATGTATCTAACGATTAAACGTAAAACGAATGTCACATCATCTGGGAAATACCGAGAGATTCTTTTCAAGAAAAGAATGCGAGTAAATGCATATCTCTTTCTTATATCAACAACAGCGGTAAGTCAATGTCCCAAAGAGTTTTGAATACATTAATACTGAGCCTTAAAAAAGTAAATAATAATAGTAATAATATAACTGAGCGTTTGTGATTAAATACCATCCCATTCACAAGAGGAAGAACTGTGAATAAATTTTAACAGAAAAGTACAATATATGCATTATTGGGAATATCCAGTCTCCCCCACCCCAAAATTGTGGTGTATTCAGTACTTATTTTCTAAGAATAAATAGATAAGGAAGATTTACAAATTTTGGAACTACATAATAAATATTTTCAGTATACATAGTTAATCTTAGTTTTTGAAAATGTAATGGAAATATTATGAATGTACCGAAACCTGGATATTCATATGGTAATGGACTGCTGCAGGAAATCCTATTCATTTCATTTAAAAAAATGCATCATATGTATAGTTATAATCTCTGATATTTTTGTAAAGGGAACATACTTCATATGTGTCCCTTTATGAATATGAACGCTTACACAAATTGCGTTCGTAATCACTCATATTTACATTTGAAAATAATCTTTGAACTTAAAAATACTCGCTATCTCCGCTTACGCAATTACGAGTGTAACTAGCACGCTTGCGCATGACCACGAAAGTTAAAGGCGTTCGATACATCAATTCCAGCTCAATCAAACTACAAAATAATAAAATGACGGCAGATAAGCATTTATTCTATCAATTTTAAAATATTATTAACATTTAGTGATTACATAACTTTAACTCGGTCAATAATATTAATAATAATAATAATAATAATAATAATAATAATAATAATAATAAGAGATAATCACTGCCCTTCATATAAAGCAAAAATCTTGTAATTAGGTTGAATAGATCGATCAAACTTTTTTAAAAGAAAACTTTTAGTATATTAAATATAATAATGATTCTACGTGATGATTATGGTAATAATAATAAAAGTAATATTAATAATTATTATAATTATTAATAATTATTATTATTAATTTTATTATTATATAATATTAAAAAAATAGATTATTGTGCTTTCATTTTATATATATATGTACAGTAATTCATTCAAATGTACCAATAAAATGAGAAAATAAAAGGATAATAATAATAATAATAATAATAATAATAATAATAATAATAATAATAATAATAATAATAATAATAATAATAATAAAAGCGAAAGTCATACTGCGATGCAGTGTATAGCAGACATTCCGTGAATCCCAACTGGAATAGCGCTGTCGCATCCATTTCGCACGTGCAGAGGTGAGCGGGGGGCGGGGGGTGGGCGGGGGGCGGTTGAAAAATGGGCTCGCCGTCCGCGTCATCTGGCCGAGTGAGTGCGTCCGCGCCCCGGCGATCCATCCGCGTCGCCTCCGCTCGCTCGTCCTCTTTCGGCGCCGGCAGCGCTGCACTCCTCCCGCGCCCCCACCTGCTCCGGGTGCCTTCGCGGACACACACACGCCGCCGCCGCCCCCGCCTTCGTCACCCACCGCTCAGATGGCTCAGGGCGCCAACGGATGTCATTGGAGAGGTCCTAGCGGTCGAGTCCCGACGGTGGCAGGATTTTCCACACAGCCAGATTGAGTCCAGGCGGTGTCTGGAGGAGAATTCTAGTCACCCGGCTGGTCTCATCGGTGGTCTCATCTTTTACGTGGTTTCTCCGATTAACACCGCGTGAATGCCAGAGCAGTACTCTAAGAAAGAGGTCACATACTTCGCACGATCTTTCCTTCCTCTTCCTTGCACACACATTCACACTCATTACGTTATCACACTTGTCGGGAGACTGCCGGGAGATTAGAGCTCGTTCGGCCTGGGGCGGTACCGTGGGAGAACACTTCGTTATGTTTTGGGACCGGGAAAGGTGGCTCAGTGCATCTATTGATGTCACTGCAGTGCCTATTGGGATGATACAGGTTCGAGTCCCGATGGCGGCAGGATTTTCGAGATTAACTTGTCAGCTAGGTCGAATTCAGTCGCTGTCTGGAGGAGAATTCTAGTGGCTGACTGCTCTGATCGGTAGTTTTCCGTGGTTTCTCCGATCAACACCAGGCGAATGCCGGAGCAGTACCCTACCAAACGGGCCACGGACCGCGCACGATCTTTCCTTCCACTTCCTTGTCCTGTCCTATCCTCTCCCCTTACACTCACACTAACATGCACTACACTACCACATATCCCGGGAGACCGGTCGGGAGCTTAGAGCTTGTCTCGGCTGGGGCGGTGCCCCGCTGGTGGGAGAGTCCTGATTAGGGGGAAACCCCGCTTGCTGACGGTAGGTTAGATCACCGCCATCTCTCGAGGAAACAACATGTACTACACTTACGGGACTAATAACCTAAGCTGTTGACGCGTCCGGAATCACTGACCAACCAAACCAAACAACATTTTCAAAATTTTCTCAAAAATAGGACCAAATTTTGTGATCAACTTTTGTCCACCGATAACGTAAAGAACACTTAAAATGATGGTGTTCATGTTCGTTTCAGATTCATGTTCTCACCCCCAGATATTTTAAAAATTAGAAAAGTGCAATTTTTTTGGTGTCTTCGTACAACTATAATATTGAAGACAGAGCTTTTTTAAATGAAATCTGTTCCTTAAAGACGAATCTTTAATAAGTTTAAATTCAATTCAAAATGGGAGAAGTTTTCGTGTAATTTGGCGCGAAATGTAAGTAATTAAAAAAATTAAAAAACCTTTCCAATTTTTTCCTTTAGATTTCTTCGTGGATAGAAGAAAGGATGCTTCAAAGAATGGCATGGATTTCATTTTTGTAGTACTCACGAAATTTTCCAAAATTTCAAATTTAGAAACAATGCGAGAAAGTATATGTTGTAGCACCACTAGTTTTAACAAATGAAAATGTGTAGTTAACAACTTTACCTCTTACTGTGGAAATGGAAGAGCGGGGTTTAACGTGCGACAGTACTCACATGGGTACGCAAATTAATAACTAAATTTCAGTAATTTAAAATGTAATTGAAGTAGCATTATTACATACCAAATGAGTGTCACTTTCAGTTTCGTTATAAGTAAATGTCAAATACTACGCTAGAATATATCATACTATTTCTTATGCTAAAATAATGAACAAATTCAATTTATTGTTCAATGCAATAAATAGAACAATATCTAAGGTAATTTACTAAAACTTTCGATATACTACACACATATATTACTTTCTCCCTACAGCGTAGAGAGGAAGTTATGTAATGCTGCGTGAAAAAAACGGCGAATCTTCGGGAGAATAACTCTTATTACAGGGCTCTGGCAAAGAAAAAGTGGATAGATCCAGTCACTAAATTTTTTTTAAAACCTCTAATACCTAGTGTAGCTATAATACATGTTTTATGGGTCCTTGTTACTTAAAAATCGCATGATGGCCAAACGTCTGTCTGTCCATCTGTTCGGCTGTGAACAAATATAGCGGATAAACCGTTCTATCGATTTTCTTCAAAATTGATATTCTTCAATTGAACTGGCTGATGTCGTGGACCCTTGTATTTGAAACCGATGTTTTAATTTTGGGGGGTACTTTACCTTAGGCCCCTGGGAAATTTTCCAAATTTTCAAAGAAAAATGGCTACATGGTTTGTAATTAAATTTTGTTGTTGAATAGTGTGAAGGACGTTTGAGAGAATGGTGCAGGTCTCATGTTCATTGAAACCATTAATTTTTCGAAAATCGCAAAAGTTCAAATTTTTTTCGGAATCTTCCTACATCTGAAATATTAAAGATAGAGCTTTTTACCTTAATGAAATCTACTTCATGAAGATAGATTTTGAAATAAGGTCATATTCAATTTTTTGAAAATTTGAGTATTTTTGCCGTAATTTTGTGTGAAAATTCGGGGGAAAAAGTACGTGTTGTTTTAGTATCACCACTTTTATAAATGTGATAATGAAAGTCAAAACGTTGGACTGCATCGGTATTTGAACAACTTGATATTTTAAAATTAATTTCTGTTTCTTAGAATTTGAAACAGGTATCAAGGTAGAGGAATACTTTAGTCATTTTCCGCAATTACGTATTGACAACAGATTTGTGTACTTCTGTTGTACATTCATTGTGATAATTAATTGTGACACAGTGATAATTAATTTTTCAGCGCTTAATAATGGATACCACTAGTTCCGTTACTGTTTATTGATTGGAAGCCGATAACAGCTCATTGCGACTGACGAAGAAGGACATGGACGCACTCATACCGCAAAGTCTATAAAACACCCGACATGAAACTGGAACGAGTAGAATAAATGCTAAAATATGCATGCAAACATGCATTAACATCCAAATATGCATAATGTAGGGTAAAAATGAACGAAATATAACACAATCAAATTTTATTTTACTTTTTTGGTTACATTGCCTTTTGTAAAAGTGAACAATTAACAATTTTTCTAAACTGTTATATGTCAACTTCATTATTTTGTTAGAAAAAAATTTGAATGCAAAAAAAGAACATTTTACGTCACGAATAGTAAATGGAGCATACTTCAAACACGAAACCTAAGCCAATGTAAGGTCAAATTCCGTATTTTATGATATTTCTCCACAAATAGTGTCGTTGATTTACATTTTGGAGAAATTACAAGTAACGATTTTAATTTAACTATTTACTTCATTTTTCTCCGTAACAGTCACATCCACATCTCCAAACATTAATTCCACTCACTTTAATGTTTTCAACAATTTTTAATGACTCCACTAGAGAAAGATCTACTGACTCTAATTTATGAAAATAAAAGAGATAATTTTTTCTTCGAGGGTATGAATCTGGGATGTCCTTTCTTGTACATTTCTCTAAAAGTGCTTGAAACGTTGAATTGCTACTTTTTCAAACGGTATATTTGTCCCTATTAAAGCATCACACATTTCCATTAAAAAATGGATTTGTTACAGGGTTCAATGTTGCCTCAGAAACAAAAGATTGCACGAAGTGTGACATAGTTTCTTTCTTTTCTCTAGCTTTGGAACTACGAGAAGTAGAGGCAAGGTGCTTTCCCACATGAACAATTTTAGAACATTTAATCTGCATAAATAAATTCAAGTTATATAGAGTTACATATTTCTTAAGAAGAGTACTAGAATTCTGCGGTAAATAACCATGTTTTGAAACAAATTTTACTCAAATTTTGACCTAAATTAAAGTCAATTTTAGTTTAAGACAAGCGTACTTTACTAAAATGTATTTAGCTAAATGTTCAAGTTCAAAATATCTGGGCAGAAAGTATATAGGTTCGTATTTGAGATTTTGTCGCAGAAATCAGCTTCAGTTCGTACTTGTTTTGCCTTACTACTTTCTCTTGTTGATAAAAATATTCTTCTTAGAGGCACAGCAACGCTACTAGTACTTCAAACGAAATTAATAGAAAAAATATGAAATATTCCACGATTTAATTTTTTTCAATAACTTTAAAAATAATAGAAGTAAAAATCTGAAACTCCAGAAAAATTGGAAAGAATACGCATTCTACCACATGAAAACAGTTTCTATAAAACAATTTTTTGAATCTTAGAAAAATCTCAACTCTGCTAAAAATGTATTAATAGTCTCCCAAAAATAGTCATTTCTACTTACAGATTCAGAGCTACTGCTGATAGATTACTAAATTTCAATTTCATTTTAATTGCTCTCTACAGATTTATCACCAAAATGTATATTTTTATCAACATTGTATGACACAATTTACGAATGTTTTCAATCGGCAAAACCTATTCAATTTTGAAACAACAAATGAACTCACAACTTAACAAAAACTTTAAAAAATGTTTATTTAAGTATACTGTCACACAAGAGCAAAATAATATTATTTACCAAATACGAGAGACTATGTCCAATAAAATAATTAAATCCCAGAAAGAAGCTCGTAAAAGTAAATATTCAATTTAAAGTGGATATGAAGGTATGAAAAGTATAAGGATAATGATATTTAAAGGGAAAAATAATAAATCGGAATTAACTGTTTTTGGTTGGATTAAATTGAAGGTGTTACTTATAATGCAACCTGAAGCAAGAGTGAATAATTTCCGTAAATGTTGTCTTAACATCACACAAATAATTCCTCTCAATTTCGCTAGCCACTCGGCATCCAATCCACAATTTCAAAGAAAATTTTGCGCGCCCATATGACGAGCGAATGAGCTGCCCAAACAGCCGCAATGAATTTTTCAGCTGACCTCTCCCGCCCGAGAGTGGCGCGCGGCTGTCCAACTGGCGCCGCGACGCCTCTCACACACACACACACACACACACACACACACACACACACACACACACACACACACACACACACACACACACACACACTCGTGTCCGCACACAGAGAAGGCTCGTGCGGGCGGGCGCGGCCCCTTGGAGCCGTGTGCTCCGCTCGGCGACCGAGGTGCAAATATAGCCCAGCGTCTGACGCAGCGGAGGCGCTGGAGCGCGCCGCGCCCACAACGCCCGCCCGCCCGCCCGCCCGCCCGCCGCCCCGCAGACGTTTCCACGTGGACACCGGCGAAATCTCTTCTGCCTTTGTTACCGGCTCCGCCCCTCCGTCCCCACGTGCACACCTGCAAAACTCCGCCGCCATCGGCCACCTGAAACGCCTCACGGCAACAACTGTTGCGACGACAGTGTCTCTAACAGGGAGGCCCTAAGAGTTCGAGTCTCCATGGAGTTGGATTTTCGACCATTTATATATATATATATATATATATATATAGTTTTTCGAATGAAAATCAGATAAATGACAGAGAACGACCCTAAACACTGGGTCATGGGAAGCGATTTGGTCTTCCTCGTCTATGTCCCTTTCTCATTGCTTTTCACATACACAAATTTACACTTACATGCACTACACTACTTGAGATAAAATAAGATTAGATAAATTTAATTAATCTGCATATTATGACCCGGTGACCGCTTATTAGATAAAGAAAATAGTATAACTAACATACAAATTATATAGTAATAATAATAATAATAATAATAATAATAATAATAATAATAATAATAATAATAATAATAATAATACACATAATAATTTACTACTAATCGCGAGTTCAGGCGCGCGTGGCCCATCCAGGACTGAAACCCACTTACGGATATATCCGGGGCCAAATTTGGAGTCAATGTTTGTCAATTTTTGCAACTATCCCTGGGACATCGTGTAAAGTAGTCCCAAATTAAAATACCGGTTTTGAATTCAAGAGTCTGCAACATCAGCTTGATCCATAAGGGAATATCAATATTGGAGAAAATCGGTTGAACGGTTTAGCAGCTAGCGTTGTTCACAGACAGGCAGGCAGACGAACAGAAGTTTTGCCGTTAATCGATTTTTCAGTACCAATAATCCACAAAACATGGATTCAAACTACACAACGTGTTAAAGGAAGTAATTTCTATACATAAGGTAAAAGTTTATCCACAATTTTTTGTTACCTGGGCCCGACAATAAGTGTTTCCCGCTTTTTCCGACAGCATTACATACCTTTCTGTATACTCCCTAAGTAGTAACGAGAAAGTAAAATTGATGTGTCCGCCTACACATTCATTAATGCATCAATCATCGCCTTTATCTGCACATTCTTCAACATGCCCATCAGCTTATTTGCCCCCCCTTTGCTTTTACTGAAGCTCCTCCAATCGCTTCTGGCTAGACCATCGCCTCCATTTCTCAGTGCTCTGCATTTGCTTCAATCTCCACCAGTCTTCTTCCGAAACTGCACTTACACATTCATTGCCAGATCACCTCTTTGCTTCTGAAGCGTCCGAGCTGCCATTTTCACAGCCACAATCACTGTCTCCGCTGCCCTCAATGTGCTTTAGTTCCGCGCTTGCTCATGCCGTCACCCTCATTGTTCACATGTCCGACATCCTTTCCACTAACGCCGTGTCTTCATTGTCATCTACAAAAACTGACACCAAACTTACTGTGGTACTTATCTGTACCTCATCTATCAGCACCATCATCGCTAGCACGTTCAACGACACGCACAATGCCGCTTGTGTTTGCGTTCAAGCTTATTGGCTCAAGTGTCTCCGCCTTCCGATGGCAATTTGAGATTCCTCAGTCCCGACTCGTAGGTGTCTCGCGTTGGCCACGCTTTTTCTTCCACTCTGCCCTCACCTGTCTTTCTATTCACTTGCCACGCGCCTTGCCTGACCATTTGCATTCATTAAACGTATGTATCTTGCTATCATTATCGGGATTTCCTGCGTCGATTCGCTAACCAAACACCATCCTCCCTTCAAAGAAATTCACAAAAATGCTTTCTCCACTTTGAATTTCGTTTAGTCCTAACATCAGCTTCGATGCCTCTTTCCCCACCACTGTAGTACAAACAGTAGTATCTCCTTAACGAGAGATTCCAACAGCCTCGGGACGTAACCCGGCTGTTCACGGCCGCGCCGCCTCTTGGCAGTCCACCTACATTCCGCCCCCTGCCTGCCGCCGGCGACGCGTCGAGGAGCCGGCGGGGTGAGCGGCTCTACAGGTGGTGAAGGCGGCAGCGGCGGCGGTGAGGCGGTGGCGGTGGCGGTGGCGGTGGCGGTGGTGGCGGTGGCGGTGGCGGTGGCGGTGGCGGTGGCGGTGGCGGTGGCGGTGGCGGTGGCTGGCGGATTGGGCGACGGCGGTGAAGCGGGCGGATGGCGGCGGTGGCGGTGGCGGTGGTGGTGGCGGTGGCGGTGGCGGTGGCGGCGGCGGCGGCGGTGGCGGTGGCGGCGGCGGTGGCGGTGGCGGTGGCGGCGGTGGTGGCGGTGGCGTGGTGGTGGCGGTGGCGGTGGCGGCGGTGGCGGTGGTGGCGGCGGGCGGTGGCGGTGGCGGTGGCGGCGGCGGTGGAGGAGGCGGCGGCGATGGCGATGGCGGCGGCGGTGGCGGCATTGGCGGTGGCGACGGCGATGAAGGTTGGCGGGGGTGGTGGCGGCGGTGGGGGTGGCGGTGGCGGCTCGTTTAGTGCGCTCGTTCCGCTGGGCCGCACGCGAGCGGCGCAGTCGTTAAAGGCGCCCTCCTCTACGGCGCACTCGATACGCCGCGTCGCGCCTCTCGCCAAGCACGCACGCACCCACCCACTCCAGCCACTGGTTACTCCACCGCTCTCTTTTAAACCTAATCTGTGCCTCTTAACCTGGAGATTTCTGGTCCACGAAGCGTGGACCAGTGGACTAATTCCTAACGAACAGAATTTAGTGAATTTCTTATGACTGTATTATAATATAGATAGGACCATATTCAAACTAATTTAGAATCCAGTAAAGTTTGGTGAACAGTGAATTATTTTAAAACAGGAATATTAGTTTAAAGTTAAGGAAATGTTCGACACAAAAGTGTTGAAATTATTATGATCTTTTAATAATACTTTTTCGGACCTTTTTAGTAATGAAATAATGAATATATTATAACACTAATAATAATATACACACAAACTCGTATTTTTGCACTTTTCAAATGGAAAGTTAGATTAAACGATATTTATTTAAAATAATGTATTTGAAATACATTTCCTCTTTTGTGATAGTGTTTTATTAACAAACGTTACTAACAAAATAGCAGGTCCTGTGTACTCTGGCGGTTCATTATTCTTATTTTGAAGACACGAGTAAAGTAAAACCTGTGAAATAGGACGCCTGTGTATCTTGATCACCTTGTTTGACCCATTTTTTTAACCAGTCATATATCAATACATTAACATTTCCTAATTTCTATCTTGGACACCTGTGTATCTTGAATGTGGGACATCTCTTGCGGCCGTGAGTTGGACACGCCCAACCCTTTATCGTTCGACTGCCTGCTGACAGGTTGTATTCGGAGGGTCGGCGAGGTCTGGGAAAGAGTGATTTTCACACGGCAGGCCACTGGGGCTACGCGGAATTCTTCAAGTCACTTCTGGGAAGAGAAGGAGATGCCGCCACCATCCGTCCAACGTGATGCGCTTGTCTCCAATTTTCCATGTAAAGAAGAAGAAGAAGAAAAGGAGGAGGAGGAGGAACTATTGCTTAAGGACCACCTTCACACCAGGAAGTAATTTTCTATATAGGTCAATTAGAACGTTATACTATTGCAAACAACCATGCACAGGTAAGATAAACTTTATTTGGACTACGTCGCAAAATTGAAAATGAATGGGCTTCTTGCACGGTCAAGGAGACAATGCCTCCTGGCCGATTTTTTCCAAAAGCAGTGATAAAAAAATGTTTATTGTAGTGTTTAATAAAAGTAATAATAATACTTATAATAAAATAATAATAATAATAATAACAATAATAATAATAATGTTCAATTAACGTTGTTTGTAGTGAATTATATTAAGAATATAATCTATGAAAATAAATCATTCAATAATGTTGCTTGTATGTTTTTCTATCCTCCACTCTCTAAGTTGGATAAATTTAAGGGTCACCAGAGGTGTCCTACTTAGGTTTTACTGTAATATGAATGGCAATATACAGGTAAATTTATGTTGTTATTTACAGTATATTTTTACACGTTGCTACATCACAAATATCTATAACATAGATAATGTTTGAAGTCTTAACTAGGTAAATTTACTATCAAAGAACACGATTAAATGTAAAAATAAAACTATAATTGCAGGAAAATTGGATTACAAAAACTTATATGGTAATTATATCAAAATATTAATGTAATTTCATATGATTCTGCGATTTATTTAAGGGTTTGGGCTCTACTGAAAGATTTAGAACTTCAAATTATCTGTCGTCTGTCAAACAATCTGTCAAAGAATTATGCAAAAAATGACATGATGTTACACTGACTTGCTTCATTCGCGATAATTTAGAAGTTATTTAGGAAATCCTAGAACTTAGAACTAGAACCTAGAACATCAAAGAAAATTAAGGCATTAAAAATGATGTATTAAGACAACAAAGCATGTAAATGTATTTGATGACACGTTTGTAAAAAAATTAAACATGTTTCGTATCGAATAACTGTGAAAATAGTATATGCCTCTTGGAAAGTAAAAGATCGATAGCCGGCTGAGCACGAAGCATTGTCGTCATGGTGCGTGTGCACAGTCCTTGACCTCCGACGTCACAGCCAATAGTAGGTGTACGGCAAGGACGAGTATCTAGAGAAACTGCAAAACCATTAACGAAGATAAAGGCTAGTATGATGTGCCCTTACTTACATTGTGCAAGAGTGGTACGCTTTTTCAATCGATTTTCATCGAAACGTTTGGTGAGTTTGTAAAGAAGTTGTTATATTTTTGTGTTGCAAGTGCTTCAACCTCCTTTTAAGTAATTCAAATTCTTAACGGTATTGATGAACAAGAAAATTAAAAAATGTACTTCAACATGAATTATTTGAAAATGAAATCCTATTAATAAAAACTTACAAATATGAAAGCTGTATCAATAAATTGAAATAACGTAAATGATGTAAGTCTGTTTCTGGCTCCTTCACCATGCTGCCAAATATTGTGTTAAAAAATTGCGTTTTTCTTTTGTTAAATGATATCCAAATCCTATCTAGAAAACTGAATGTGAATTTCCTAATTGTGATTATTTGTAAATAAACTCTTTCCCTACTACTTCTGGTTTTTAATGAAACGAAATATAATTTGCCATAACGTAATTTCCACTTTGTCAACCATTCAAAATAATTATTTTCTAGTGATGATCACTTCTGATTTTTTTATTCTGTGATGAGACGCTTTTCGTTTAGTAAAGGAAATGGAAAAATAATTTATATGTTTTGTACAGAAACATACCTACTTTTATTGTTATTTATTAGCTGAGAAATCTAGTTTGCGTTTAGAGTTATTTCATTATTTATATTTTCAATTAAATAAACGCAGATTCATTTAAGTTTGCAATTTTGTAATATGTAAATTAAATTGCATGTAGATTCAATTATATAAATGTAGTAACAGCTGCACTATCAAAACCACAATTTTCTGTGAAAAAGCTTTCTGACAAGTGTTCATGTATTATTTTGCGTCCTTCGCAACTATGTCATCGTCAAACTTATGTTTCCAGTTATACATTCATACTCCCACTTACTAATAGTCACAACGATCGATAGTTCAATAGATGTCATTATATCTGAGGAAGGTGGAGAAAATTAGCAATTATCATTTGAGCCCTAATGAGCTCTCTCTTACCATTCTTATCAATAACTATGAATGAAAATCAGGAGGTTTCAGATGTGTATTCGACGAATCTAAGCTGTTTATTAATTGCATGTGAGTGAGAAGATAATACAGTCTATTTATACTAGTGCCTGCATATGAGGAAAAGTTAACTTTATAGAGTGATAGCTTCTATGCTTTATGATCACCGAACTAAGTTGTCAGTAATGTTTTTCTCATAAAGAGAGAAAGAAAAACAGTCAACATTGTTTTTTTAATTTCTACACTCAACACAATTTTAGTGCCATATGCCCTAAAATCACTACTTTTTTCAAGCATACCAAAAGTCCCCGAGGTACAGTTATTGAAAAGGTAAAAATATCCGTCGTGGCAAGACCATGGATTGCTGTAGTTACGGGTTTATTCATCATTGACACCGCACCGAGTCGCCCTTCTCCCCGTAACAGTCTTGGAGCCGCAAAGGCCATCTTCCTCAAACGCGCCAGTTGCAAGGGATGCTACAGGAAATATTGCAGGTTTAATTTAAAATCACAAGTCGTAAAGTATGATTTTACACCCAAACTACTATAAAAGTATTATCATATGATACATCACTGCATTCCTCAGTTTGTGATTGCTAGTGAGTAAAATAGTTCTATTAAAAAATTTCAAATGAAAAATATTCTCGCAAGCTTAAAAATATTGCGAAAAATATTTCTATAACATATTACTTGATACATGATTCCGCATTGTTGAGCAAAAACTGCATTTCAATATTCTGAACCGTTCAGAAGTTATGGAGATGGTCTACAGTTGGTGGGGATATTTGAACGAGTGAGCTAAACGTTAATTTCTTGCCTTTGGATATACGGGTAATTTTTTAAATTTTATCGTCACTTTTAAAATTAAATGATGGACGAAGTTCAATTGCAAATTGAAAGTGCTCACATCTTTTTTGTTTGT
This sequence comes from Teleogryllus occipitalis, assembly GCA_011170035.1. Lineage (NCBI taxonomy): Eukaryota > Metazoa > Arthropoda > Insecta > Orthoptera > Gryllidae > Teleogryllus > Teleogryllus occipitalis. The sequence continues at coordinate 452,509 of BLKR01000226.1, read as the reverse complement.
TTTTTCATCACCTTTACATTCTCTCATAGTTTTTCATCACAATGAGTTCGTGAATTGAATCCTTGAGTTACAAACTGTACTGATGTAGTTGTGATCAAATTGTGATGAAGTTGTATTAAGAATTATAATAAATGTTACCGCAAACATTCCGTGAATCAATATCCTTCGATTAGCTACTAGATATTGTGTATAGATCAGATTATTGACTGATGTTTAACGAAAATACCGCTCAAAATTAAGAGAACTAGCTCATTGAAATAAACTTTAATGTTTGTGAAAAATCACACTCAATGTTTCTCCTTTTCACACAAAGTTTCCACTCCCTATTTTCTCCGTTTTATTGTAGGCTTTTTGTTTGAAACTTCAACTTACTAGGAGAAAGGCAGTTTCAAGAGCGGTTTCCGCTTTCGCCCCTGGAGACCCACAATTCCGTGGGGCTCCTTCCCCATGCAAGCAACCAGAGCCTCTTCGCCAAGCCGCGCTGCGCCGTGCCGCGGAGGCTGAGGACAGACCCTTCTGCTCTTGCGGCTCTACCACGCAGTCAGATGCACAAAACTCCCGCGAGCTGCTTGCTCGCCCTTTCTAGCTGAGTCCCCGTTCTTTCACACGTCGCGAGTGAATAAAGGATAAGGAGACTTAAGCACATTATCAGAACCCCCGCTGTATAACGTCTGTTCATACTTTTTTAAAAGTATTACATTCTAAATACATAAATGAATTTAAATATTATTTGTATAAATTAGAAAGATATGTGAAATTTATTTTTATATTAATATTAAAAGGCATATTGGTGTCTTTAACATTTCAGTTATTAGCGGGTCTCACGTTTGGTTGTGCTAACAACCCCTTAAAGTATCAATACGCCGGAGGTGGCAACAGAAGGGAATTGCTCGGCTGTTTCCATGTAAAATTGACAGTCAACGAGCGAGCTGCCACGTGACAATGTCACGTGCGAATGCGACCTAATCCACTCATCGCTCGGTTGCCATTTGTCTGGTTAGAAGATGATCACTGGGTTTTGACCATGGATACACTTGCCTACTTACGGCCACTTCCAACATATTGACAAAGGTCAGAGTTACCGTAAATTGTTGTTCTAAGTGAGTTTCACATTTGTGAAAACGTTACGTGAATAAGATATTACTCTACATTCTCTTGATAATTGCCGAACAAATAATAAATATTCAAAATGTTGTATAATTAATTGACGTTCAATTACTTTAATTTAGTGTCATTCTTAAGTAACATTTCAAGTTCAGACTATCCTGTGCTAATTAACAATATTGATAACTGAGCCTACATTACACCATAAAATGTTTTCTCTACTCCGCATTTCCCGGGTGTTTATTTATCACAATTAAGAAAACGAATGCATTCTATCTGTATTGTATCATCGCCCTCGCCTCCTCTGTCTTGGCACCAGATTTTTCAACCCTTCCTCCTGCTTTTTTCCACCGTCCTCACCCCGCCATCCCCCGCCCTTCCCCGCCCCGCTCCGCGCCCCCTTGCTGTTTTCACTACAATCATTGTTGCTACCAAGAAGCCGGCAGACAAAAATTGTCTTGAAAAGATTTTTATGTCATGTAAACAGTTTCTCTAAACGTTTTAAACAGTTATTTTGTAATCACACACACTCAAATTTTATTTACACATTAATCTTTGTAACCGTGCATTGAGTCAAAAGTAAAGTATAAATAATTTTAAAAAGCATTATTAATTACATTTGGATTTTTAGTTACAGCGAAATGACCGATGTGATTGTTACATTTAAAAATAGTCTCTTGCTCCAGATGTATTACATGCAAAATAAATCTGAACACGTAATGCATCTTTACCAACATATTTTACAAATATAATTCATAAATATTAGGGAGAGCGACGCTGCACTGTTCAAACAGAAATAACCGTTTGCAACAAATACTACCCTTTTTAACGAAGTATTTTAACTGGCTATGGTTACATTGTGCTGTGAACAAAAAATAGTTACTTTAAACAAAAATTCAAATACTTGTTACATACACTTTTCAGGAAAATATTCAAATACAAAACTAGAGTGTTAACCATCAGTTTGTTTCCACAGTTCGTTTCTAGTCCAGAACCCAAGCCAGATATCTGTCAAAGCTACGTTCTGCGTCATTGGCAACATTTTACGCGTCGCCTTTGTGGAACCACGGAGCGTGCACACGGGCTCCTCTCGGCCGCCTGAGCATTCGTAGGTCACCCCTCCTTCCGCGTGAAAGGGCGTGGCAGCAATCGGCCCCGGAGCCCTCGGGCCGGGAAGGCGGAGACGGAAAGTGGAGATTGTCTAGGCTACCGCAGAGGTTTCGAAGTTGCTTTCTTATGACTTAGTTTTCACAGGTTTCCTCAGAATAAATTTGACAAAGTTTACAACACACAAATGTGTCGTATTAATTATTTTGTATCAGCAAACATGTAGTTGTAAATTTCATATAAAGGAATTTAACATGTTTTCCTGATTGTTAGGCGTATGCGCGGATATTCGATAAATAATGTATCTTTGAAAGCTCGGAATTTTAACTGCAGAGCACTTGTGTGTAAGAAGTTGCCTATCAATAAGGGGAAACGTTATGTGCCCCATTTCTTTACAGAAACTTACCACCACATGTTTATTAAAAAAATGTCATTTTGACACTTCGACATATCGTAAAAGTATGTAATGATTATTCTGAACCAACATGTTGTGGAACTTTTGTGATATACCAACACTGTTCAGTGTTGCGTTTCGAAAGTTTGCTTGTATATCTTGACAAACATCCTTATTCACTGCAACTTGGGAACAATACGAAGCATAGTTGTTGTTCTGTGGTAAACTGATACAGGGATTTTGAAAACCACAAGAAGATAACGCCCGTAATATATCTTGAAGTATTCATGCCATTTAGTACTCAGTATTAGTATTCATGCCAGTTAGTATTCAACCTTTGAGTCGTTCAATGTGTTTGTAAGTGCTGCCAAAGATAGGTCTGGAACGTTACTCTTTCAATATGCTTGTGTGTAGTAAGGGAACAATGTATAGGACAAATACGTGCCTGTGTTTGTGTGTATGCGAGTGCACGCGCATGCGAGCAGGAGTACCTGTGCTTGGGTGCTGCTTGCTTTAAAAGTGTAATTCATTTAAAAATATTTCAAATTATAGTAATTAACTTTATAAATACACATATTACGTTCAATATTTTTTCGTTTGCTTTCTCGAAGAATTCAAATTTTAAGAAATTCAAGCAAAGCGTTTCCACTCGCGGCATGCATTTCATGACTTAGTATTGCTTCTGAAAAGATCGATTTTAGTGAGCCTTGAATTGTTTTTGTTTCCGCGACATATTTGTAAAGGGAAGGTACGGAACATTTGCGGATAAAATATTAGAAGCTGACCAAGCCAAGAAAACATTACTTTCCACGAAAAGACAAGTGTGAAAGAGAATATAACTTGTATAAATATTGGGGAAAAACTACTCACTTCTGACACAGTTTTGCTATAGCTTTCTTTTCAGAACATCTAAACACAACAGACGTTTGCAAGTTTTACATTCGTAATCCTAAGACCAAATGTTTTTCATTTAAAACATTTAAATTTTTACGTTAAATATTTTAGGTTTAGCCAGCTAGCTTAACGTTTACTTCCCAACTTATTTTTATTAATTTGTTGTGTATATGTTGTTGTGTATATGTTGTTGTTATAGATACGTAATATGTGATGAATATTTATGTTTATTTTTCATGGCCGACTGCAAATACCTGTGTTATATTTTCTTAATTACACGATTTGGCTCCGTTTCTAGATTCTGATTGGTAGACTTGTCATTTAAATTGCACGTTTGAATTTTAATTGAACGCGTGTTATTAACATAGAGATAATCAACGATTTTTAATGGAAATATTGAGCATGTATAGTTAACTAAACGAAAAATATAGATATTTGTAGGTTATAAACATAAAAGTCCTTTAAACTTTGCAACACAATTAGGAAGCGCTTTATGAATCACGCCAATCATTGTGGCATGCCTTTTGTGTGCAATTCATTCACCAACGTACGACATACGTATTTCTTAGGTGCTATATCAATACTGTCAGAAAATAGAGTGTACCATATTTAAGATATTGATTTGTTTCTTTCCTGCCAATGTCGTTTAGTGGAGTAAACTTCTGTCCAAGTCGAATTATCGGGCTTGCTGTGATACGTGGGTGATGGACCCGTCTAATAAATTTTGCATCAGAGAAGTCATGAGAGATATAACCAGTAAAGGTATGGGTAATAAAAACTTTCAAGGAATCAGAATAAATAATTTTCAAGAAAAAATTTTACCATTTATATTTGAATAACTTAGTTTTTGTAATTTCATAATTTTGGTAATTTCATAATTAATGCCCTACACCTATCGAGACAAAATACCAAATATCAGATTTGCGAAGATGTCTTAGCTGTTTTGAGCAATTGGATTGATCAATGATGAATTTGATGGTTGACGAATGATTTGCATTTATTTTCATAATTTCAACCTTGTGTAATGTACGAGAAGTGTTAAAATGTCTTGTATTGCGTGAACATGTATCAAAAATCCACATATTGACCGTATTTGATGACGTTGAAAGTAACACTAATATAAAGTTTCACATACCAACACAAATTTTTATTTCTTCAGCGTTAATAAATATAGTTTAATAGATCAATACTATGCTCGAAATAATGAAAAACCTTTTAACTTTATCACATCGTAATTGTTTCTCGTTGCCACTTCAATGAGCATTTTCGTGAGATTGAGTTTACCTTTAGGTTACAAGTAGAACGTTTATTTGTAGTCATTAGTTATTCGAAATCTGTCTACAGGATGTAATAATAATGTGCACTGTGCGCCATCGAAAGAAAAGGTACAGGGATAGTTATAATAAATCACAAGTCAATGTAATATACGCTAGTCAGAAAATTATACGCCGCAGATTGTGTATCTCAAATAATAATATATGGATAATGGATTAAAAATGACCATGTCCTCTAAGAATGCGAAATAATAAATAGAACACGAAAGTGCCTGCAATCTCGGATCTGTGAAACCTACACCTGTCATTCCAACATCCGCCTTAGCTTGGCGACTGACTCCATAACCAGTTCCTCTCAGCCCCTGGCCTTCGCATAGCTCACGGCGCTTCATCCCCAGGCAGGTTGGGCGGTGATCTGGCCCCGGAAGGCGGTGACGCAGTCGCCCTCGTGGGTGAGACAATGGGTGCCGGAAGTGGCGCCGCTCGCGGGCCATTCCGCTTGGGGCCACTGCGCCCAGGGACAAAGCCTCCGTGCCTGGCCACCCTACTACGACGTCGCCAGAGCAGCTTCAGGGTTGCTGGAGTGGAAGCCGGCAGGCGCTTGTGCGGCGGGGGCTCTGACAGCCAACACGGGTCGTTTAATGTTGGTTATAATCTAGTTCGAATGTCTGTCGAGCAGTTCAGATGGAATCGTAATTGTACCAACCGAAATGAGGATATTGCGTGACTTGCAAGTATCTCGCCTTTTGATGGTCGTGGGATGGGTGAATGGACTATAAGGTACAGGGATTTTTTAGTGAAGGGGTGAACATTTCGAGCAAATGTTTCAAAACGATGCACTGTATTCGCTAGATATATATACTCAAAATAATGAATTTAAAAGTGGCTACGAGTTAGTTTTTACTCCCACATCTCTTTATTCGTATTGTGTCGTATGAGAGAGGGTCTTAAGGCCATACCTATTTTTAATTAGATTATTTGTTCCATTCGATTGCTGAATTTGATGATTGACCCAACAAATTGCGACACGCGAATTCAATCGCATTTCATAACTCTCTGGCTCAGTCATCGATTGCTCGTCTTTAACGCTTTTTCATTATGTTTACATAATCTAATTGCCTTTTAATCATTTCTATTTCTTAATCATTCTTTTTTAAACTATTTGTAATTTCATTTATTCTATCTTCTGTTGACAATGTATTTCCCAAATTGGCTTTGCAATAAGATTGTAATAGGATCGTCACTAGAGATTTTACATTGTTTTACTTAATGAAGGTTAACTGATTCACTATTTAAAATCATACTTTATTTTGTTTCAGACTACACCTAAATTGGTTATTATCAGAAATAGAATTCATAACATTAATAGCCAAAATTGCATTTTCTGTAAACATTCGCACTGTTTTATAGTTTCTATGTTATTTCAATTTATGAATTTCAGTATTCACGTTATGGAACGTTCACAATGTTTATTTTAAGTAAACCGTTAGTATTCTTGAAGAAAACAATGAATTTCGTATATCTGAGTTATAAATCTTGGTAAAATTGGAAACAAACAACAATTTCAATGTTGTACAATTCTCAATTTTGTATCACTAAATCAATGAAAATTTGTAATTCTTTTACAAAAATATCGCAAATTAGAAAACTGCTAAGTGTCGCAAATGGACATTGCCCGTTGATAGTGGAACAAGAAAAATCCATTAAATTAAAATGCACAAATCAAAGAAAAGTCACTCAGCAGGCTGGAAAGTAGATCAGTTTATTCCAAAATTATTAACTATTTGGTACTAAATTAATTTTATTTGAACCCATTTTTTACGAGAAAGACAGAATAATCAATGCTCCAATGCCATCATGAATGGCAATCCTGTGCTTGACATTTTCAATCTTCCTGAACTCGCAACGTTGTTGACACGCCTGCTACACTTTTCTCTCAGATTTTTCTCATAAAATTGGGCCATTTTCTTCGTGATTGGTATTTGGACTGTACTAGTATATCGAGAGACGAATTTTTAAACTGATATTGTCATAAGACAATTTTCATAGAATTAATATGTACTCCAGTCAGTTTCTGTAGCAACTCTTCGCTGCGCTACAATACTGTGATATAACTAATACAATACTGTGATAAGAATTTCACATGCTTCAAAACTATTACAATATCAATGAAGTCTTGCTTTGTAAAATATTGGATTTAGTACAGCAACAATTTATTATAGTTGATAAAGACAGATAAATATTTTTAATTCATTATCCGTTTATTCTGGAGGATGATTTCCCGAATACATATACTTTTGTTTGCTTCTGATTTACCTCTATACGAAATTTATAGTATTTTGTGTTGGCAGAAATTTTAGTCAGTCCTTCATTATCTGAGGATTAAAAATATACATAACTTCCAGATATATTGGCAATGACAAAATTCGTAGACCTCACTGAGAATGAAGATGGGGGTTAAAATTTTAAAGATACCATGATGAATTTAAAACAGCTCTCCTTTCAGATATTCAATTTTTCATGATAGATGAGCTGTTATTTACATCAATTTTCGCAATAATTTTCGCATGAACTTGCCATACTATAATTTTCAAAACAAATATTAGGCGCTATCATATTCACTTTAATCAGACCACGATTTTGTGGAAAATAATTTTAGCATATGGTACGCAGCTAACAAATGAGATGGAAGTTCTCTGAGGAGCGAGCTTACCAAAAAATACATGACATATTGTCGCTTTCTGTTCGTAACTGATTGACTGTTAGTGATTCAAAATTATAAATAACATTTTTTGAAATATCTCTCACGTCGTTAATATTTACTTTTACAACGATTTGTAAACACTATTGATTTTGTGAGTTAATGTGCCTCAATAACTTTAAATGAAGTTTTTCGAAAACTCAAAAAAATTCTGCGAAAAAAAGCTTTAAATTTCGCATTTACGTAATGTTTAAAGGACATTTTCTTAAAAATGGCTCCATATTTTTTTTAATGAAAATTGCCAATTACGACAAGGTTTTACTCTTTTTTAATATTTTAAAAGTAATATTCCGTTTCTATGATTAGGAAACCGAAAAATTGAGAAAATGTCAAAAAATGAACTTTGGGGGGTGATAGATGACAACTAGAAAGAGGATGGTGCAAGACCATAAGGCCAGCCCACACCAAGGAAATTAGAAAACTTTGCTACAAAAAAGTCTGTGCTATTTTGTATCACCACTAGTTTTTATATGTAGAGCCGAAAGGTACATTCTTGTGTAAAACCCAATTAAACAATCTTCAGAGTGCGTTCCTCCATACGTGTTCATATGTTTTATGAAAGGCAAGAATGTAATAAGACAAAGAATTTTTTCTGGTCATATTAAAATGAATAACTTCATTTTTCTCTTTGATATCATCTTCAACCAGGTTGAAAGCGAATTCTCCCTTTATTGAACATTTCACAGAATTAGAAATTAAGGCTCTCCTTTTTTCGTGACGCTGTAAATACGTACGCCTTTTTTGAACGGTTAATTCAATGCCTTCTTCGAAGAACCACAATGCACGTCTGTAATTTCATTCTGCTTAATTGTAGTTTACATAAAAGAGGAAAGAAGTGAGAATTTCTGGACGGTTTTACCACAACTCGCTGCAAACAAAAAATGTTTTTTCTGAAAATAAATCCCAACAAGGTAAATATTTAGTATTTTCTGTGCCGACCTGGAGACACAAATATTTTACGTGAGAGACCAAACACCAAGTTTTGTGAGGCGTAAACGGCCGTTGCAAATCGTCAGCTTCGGCACGTGCGTTTACACGGAGCATTTCCCCTGGGAATGAAATTATTTCTATTTGTGGAACGTAAATTCACTTCTATTGTGGGATCGTCCATAATAAAACACATCACATTAGTTTGTTTAGAGATATATTATTCTATGGCTGACTATATTTATGAGCGGTTTATCATTTTTGTGCTTGAGTACTGTGCGTTTTAAAATATTCTTTACTATTACAAAACAACACCACATATTCTATTTCTCAAAGAGCTGCGCCATAATTGTGACGATCATTTTACTACAATGAGTAAATTTAGTATTTTGAAACTTACATCCCCCTAGTATTGTTTCTTTTGTTACAGGATTTGGAAACACAAAGATAGCAACCAATTCCAGTATATTTTTAATTGTTTGATTCGTCCATTTTAATAGTTTGATTCCAGTTAGTCTTTAATTAAATTGAAGGATATTGAAGTATATTTATTATTTAAAAAGGAAGGATTATGGTAAAAAATTACATTTTTCTATAGGGGTTTTCCAAGTATTGGTAAGTATGAATTTGTTATCAAGAGAATAGCACAAATATGTTTTTTAAAAATAAATATTTGCGTCATTAGCACGTAATAATAAACACTGTACACATGTTTTCGTAGTAAGTTATTGTAAAGAACAAAGCCCGCGAGAGTAAAGGCCACTGTACACTCTACATCAACCTGCAGTGGGGCACTCAAATTCGCATGGACACTCAAAATCATCTTTTATTAAGAAAAACGGTTTCCTACATATCGCTTTAGTAGCGTCTAGACCATATTAATTTGTTATTTTTAGGAGTCGAATAGTGAAAATTGGATGTTATTTTATTTCTGTTTTTTTCTGAATATATTCATTTTTTGTAAATAATAAACAATTTATGTTTCTGGAGTGTTTATATGCTTTTGCAAATCAAGTTTTTGCTCACAAAGTATTTTTTCAAACCCACTGTTGAGTGCTTATTACAGCTCAGTCATTCAGAATATACAGGGAGTTTATTAGACACAATATGCTTAAAATTGTCTCAAGAGCTTATTTCAGTTTCTACGTTTCTTCCCTAGACACCATGAATACCCTGATACAACGGCCAACAACTACAATTTTCTGAGGAAATCTATTGTGGTTAATTCCGTGTCTTTGACTTTATCTATAAACAGTCACTTTTACCCAAGGCACAGCTCGCTTGCCTAAAAAATTAGCGGTAGTATTACATCGAATAAGCAATATCTAGTACAAAGCTGCTGACATGACCTTTGTTTGCTAAAATAGACGTGGAGTGGCTCCTTTGACGGGCGCCGGCCCAGGGCGGCTCTGCGCGCGGCAGGTGCTGCTTGCGTGCGCCGGAGAAGCACGCACGGCCCGCGGCGCCCCGTTCCTGGAACCCTCCACGCGCGTCGCCGCCCCCGCCGCCTCCGCCTCCGACATCCCCCCGCCAGCCCCCCCCCCCTTCGTCACCAATGCCGCCCGCCACATCGAAGACCATCCTCGCCGCCTCCAACACCAACGTCGCCGCCTCGCCTCCGACGCCATCGTCACCGTCTCCGACACCAACACTGCCGCCTCCGACGCCATCGTCGTCACCTCTGAGACCATCGTTGGAACCGCCACCGCCACATCTACCATCCATTCCCTCGTTACCTCCAAAGCCGCACCAGGAGCGGTGGCTCAATGCACCAACTGATATCGCTGTAGTGCCTTGATCGGGAGGTTCTAGGAGCGAATCCTGACGGCGGCAGGATTTTCGACGCTAGCTTTTCAGTTAGGTCGAATTCAGTCACTGTTTGGAGAATTCTAGCGGCCGGCTGCTCTGATCAGTTAGTTTTCCGTGGTATCGCTGTTCAACACCAGGTGAATGCCGGAGCAGTACAGTAACAAGCAGTCCACGGACCGCGCGCGATCTTTCCTTCCTCTTTCTCATCCTTTCCTTACCCCTTACACCCACACTTACACTAATATGCACTACACTACACTACTACGCAAGCCGGGAGACCGATCGGGGGCTTAGAATTTGTTCCGGCTTGGGCAGTGCCCCGCTATAGGGAGATATCTCCTATTGAGGGAAAGCCCGTTAGCCGACGGTAGGTCGGCGCCAGATCTTGCCATCCAGCGGGCGAAGACCACTGCCACCTCGCGAGCAAAAAACACGCACTACACTTATGGGACTAATGACCTAAGTAGTCGCGCTCACAATCACTATCAATCAATCCAAAGGCACTGACATCGTTCCCCCTAAGCTATCACCGCCTCCATCATCTTCGTTGTCACTGCCGCAACCTAATTCTTTACCTGTATCTTTACCTTGTCTTCTGCAACTTTATTAAAGCGTAATATTTTTCATGTGGCCACTTTGTTTTCTGATACTTTGGTGTTTTTGCTACCAATTGTCTTGAGAGCATAGCAACAGCAACAGCTGTTGCTGTTCTTTTGGTGTAATATACTCCTTCTATCCTAATTCAGTGTTGTCTAACTTCGCTTCTTAGCGGATAAACTTTGAACATTTTTCATAAAAGTCGAACTATACGTCTACTGCTCTATTATTTGTAATTACTGTTCTTAATAACTTCACTTTATCAAGAAATTTCGAAACAAATTAAGTTTTCTCTGAAAAGTGTTGTTTATCACAATATAGTGTCATATTATTTTAATACTTTTTTAAAACGATTGTTTTACATTTCAGTGTAAAATGAAATTACAGATCTTCATGAATATTTTAATTCATGTTATAATAAAACCCTCATTGTCTTCCCTAGATATATCTGTATAGCATGAAATTTGATAGTTTTAGCTTTAATGAATATACTCGTATTTACGTTTGTTATCTTGTTTATTTTATTGCAATGGTTTTTTCGTCCATAATAAAACAGATCCAGCGATATTTTTTAAAATTTTTTGACGTTTTGACCGTATTTGAGGTGTCTATTAAAAAATCTAAAATATATAAAAGAAGTATTCAATTGATGGAGAATTATACCAATAAAATAGTAAAACGTGTCTAATAAAGCAATGCATTAGGAGGTATTGAACCATAATAATAAAACCAAATTCTGACATGTCTGTTATCCAGCTTTTTTGAAGCCGCATTATAAACAAACAGCATTTTGATAAAAGGTTGTCAATGGTATACGAACCCTGGTCAACTCGTAGTATCGTTGGACCTGGCCCCTGGTCGTCATGTAGTATCGTTGGACGTAGAAATATTGCTAGGAAGTATGTGATAATGTAACGCTTCTAGTTGCTGTAGGTATGGGAGCATTATCGTCTTGGAATATAGCAGTGTTTGGTAGCAATACGCTGGTCATTGTAAGCAATTCGTTGTTGATTATGTCGAGATATTCATTTGCAATAATCTGGCTAGAGAGGATTAATACTAGCTGAAAACAACCATGTAGCCACAGAAATTATAACGAAATCTCCCCAATGCCTGACTGTAGGAAGCAGACAGGCTGGATCGTAGGCTTGTTTTGGGATTCTCCTTACATAAACCGGGAATTTGAGAACGCGGAATTTGCGTGGTCAGACGGGAGAGCAGGCCTCATGGCCTGAGTCTCGCCACGTAAAATAAGGCAAATTCAATTCAATTCAATTCAAATAAACCCGGGCGTTTGTAGAATACAATGTAAACGATGATTCATCGAACCATAACGCTACGGTAACTGTGAAACGATATGGTGATGATAAGGGGTGAAAGGATGACCACAAATACAACCATGCCCAAGGCGGGGCTCGAACCCGCAACCCATCGAGAGCGCTACTACCCTATTGCTCTAGCAATCTCGGTAACCGAATCGGCTCACATTCTTTCAATCACAAATGCTCAGGTTTTATGCTCATGTCACCAATTTTTTTGCAGCTTTGCGCTGGCTTCCGTTATGAAGGTGTTTGCATTTCGAAGTCTGACATTTCACCGATCGCTTGCGTTCACCGTTGAAGAGAAAACCCTATAATGTACTTCAATAATAACCTTGAATAAATGGCACGTCAACTGTCCAATGCAGCCGTGGCGCAGAGTATATACGTCTGCAGTAGTGCTAGAATGTAAGAAGATGCATGGTGTTTATATTATTGTGTCCAACCTCTATATATAATATAATAATTATATACTAATATCTTTGCAATCTCCAAGTTGAAATAGTGCTAATGGAGAGCTTGTATTACGTGTGTAGCCTTAAGTATCCGAGTTCGAATCCCAATGTGTTTTACGGGGTGATAACACTTCTGCATCTTCTTGTAGTTTTATAATCTTGTGTAAGCGTTAGAAATAATGGGAAAAAAGGGCGTGATATTGCAGCACCACTAGTTCATTGATAAAACCTAAGTGTGAAAATGATTGCATTGACTTGCTTTCCTTAAGGGTGTTTTGTATTTATATTATACTTGGCATAGTGTTATACATATTTTAAGTCTATAACCAGTGGTGGAACTTTTGAAAACAAGAAAAATAATAATTAACTTGGATTAGAAAATGAATAATTTCCAGAATATAAGTAACAACAATAAACAACGTCAGCATTGGAAACATCTCAATTATTTATTTTTCACCTGGATTGTCTCTGAAAGTCTATAGTGGTCTGGAATCGAATAATATTCAGTGCTCTTAAATTAATTACTTTATACGTATACGTTGGTGTACACTATTGATACTTTATTTTTGTGTACTTCAATATAGAAAAAATATTTTTTCTACCCTTTGTCATTTATTACTAATGATTTTCAGTAATACATCATTTATCAGTAACGTTTTATCTGGAATATATCTAAAGTAGCTAATGAAAAAAATGTATTATGATCATTTCAGGGTGTGAATTTCAGCATTAATTATTTCTATGCATTTTATCGAAAAGTATGATTCTGAAAAAATGGTGTATTCATACAAAACATTTTATGAAATATTTTTTGCATTGCGTTTCCCCTCTCGGTAAATATCCTTACAACTCAGAATAGAGAATACTTTTAAAACAATTCTTGCTCTCCTAATTGTCGTCAAATGATGGATGGATGTTGAAGAACTCCGGGCTCTCCGGCGAAGGACCCTCGATTCCTCAGTGACTGACAGCCCGCGCTCCTTGCTTAGAAGCTAACGTCGCGCACCTGTGCGATCTAAGTGCAGAAAGCACAGAACGTCTAGATTTACCCGCACCAAATACAGTACTGTATATTAACCGCACCAAAAACAACAGACAAATGTATAAAATGTTTGTGCAAATGCTTAATCATTACCCAGCAAACACTGTTTTCTACCAAGAAATTGAGTTCGCATTGTTTTCCCAGAGTGCAACTATTATGTATTGTATGTTATTGTATTTGACGGTGTGGTTAATGTTAGTAGTTGCTATTAGCGCCGCTAGGCGGTCTTCTTTCTTTTCGCGACTCTTAAAGCGCGGAACATCTGCATCCCAGGTGGAATGTCCGCAGCGGAAATTTCCCGTCACGAGTTGGCGTATGAGTACGTTCAGACCTGAGCGGCAGTCGAGCGTTGCGGTAGCGGATTGGCAGCGTTTAATTCGCGGCGGATTTTGTTTTGCGGTCGCACGTCTTTTTTCCGCTGCCGCTCGTGTTTCGATGTAAAAACCAAGGCAAAGACTCGGCAGATATAAATATTTTCAGCTCGGCCGTGAATCTGATAAGACTGAACAGTGAAACTGAAATCTATCGAGCTCTCTCACGAGACCGAGCAGAGAGTTTCCCGGGCAATGGAACTTTCATCGCTGTAGAGGGAACTTGCCGATCCTCACTCAGTTCTTCAGTAGACACGTTGCATAGGTCCTATTTTCTGTGCGATTGGTAAAATACACTCCTATATACCCCATTTCACTTTCTAGGTCACTGCTATTGAGTCTCTTTCCAACACAATTATAGAAAGGTTGGAGGTTTAGAGGACCCTCTTGGAGAAACTTCAGCCAGTGCCCTCAAGAGGAAGTTGAGAAGATTTTGCCTCGTCATCTGGCCTCGCCTGTGTCAATTCCGCTGGATTCACCATCTCCACGCTGCTGTTGCTGCCACCGCCCCCCCCCCCCGCCGCCAACGCCATCCTCGCCGCCAGCGTCACCGCTGCCACCAACCCAACCGCCGCTGCCCCCACATCGCTGCTGCCCTTACTACCACCGCCGCCACAGCACCACCGCCAACGCCGCCGCTGGGCAATAAGGGCCTCGCGAGCGAAGAGCGGAGTAGGAGGAGCAGAGATGACCTGCGGCCTTCGCAGCCTCTTGGGCGGGGCCTGGACGCGTCGCCTCGCGCAAATATTGACTCCGGCAGCATATCAACCCTTTTGGTCTGCGCCCGCGGCGAGGCGGTGATGACCTTGCTTCTGCGCTTCTGGCCGCTTCACGCAGCGTGAATTCCTTAGCATGCGCCTTCTTAGAATTTCTCGTACATGACGTGGCGGAAAATATTCGGCTCGGAACAAAGATCCACGTTATATTGCATTCGGTTTGAACATGCAATAAGAATGTTCATTGGACGTTCACTTGCAGCTTCTTTGAGGATTAAACATATTTTAGAAGAAAATATTTGACTTTTAGTGCGTTCTGCTTCCTGAAAGATAGATATAAACAATAAATTTAACCATCCCATGAAAGTAGAAATTAATGGTTCTCAAAGTTTTAAGTACCTCCACAATATTTTCTGACGATTCTTAATGACGGGAAAAAGCTTTTTGAATTCAACAGTTAAGTAGTAATACAAAAGATGTTTCATTTTTTGACTTTTGTCTCATTTCGTACAAGAATCGTTTCTGAAACTAAGCAGACCTAATGTTTCTGTTGCATTTGTTTGCATCTACTCCCATCTCAACCTCTATGTTATTTGGAGGCATCATCTGCCACTTCCTTGCTTTTATCGAGATACGTCACGAATTATTCAAAGGAAATGGAGGTTATGTTGGAAGCACATCGTACGTGAGTAAACGCTATAAAACGACGGGCGATATGCTGGAAAGAGCTGCCGTTTCTTCTTTAACGACGTTGGATCGAACGCCGTAATGATAGCATTCATACAGCAGTCGTTGTGATAGTGATCGTTTTCAAGTTCAAATGAATAATAGAAAACTCATACTACGCAATGATATATGAAAGCTTTGCAGTGTATCATTTGAGCCAAAAATTAGAAGCAGAGTAAATCTAAAAGTGTTACAACAGCACATTCTTCTTGTATTATTGGTCACGGTTACGTTATATTATACGTTGTAATTTCTCCCTCACTTCCACTTCAGCTATCATTAAGAAAACTAACAAAATAAAAAGCGTAAAAATAGACATCTTAAAATTTATTTTATGGTAACTCGAAGCGGCGGATATGGCAGTGGTGACGGCAAACGTAAGTTAAGGGTAGCAGCACAGTCGTATTTTTTTGCTGGATTCGTTTATCACATACGCTTTGCATCATCATTCTCATAATACCGCGAGCATATAAATGCATAAGTTGATGGAAATGTTTATTTATTATAATTTGTCTCTTTCTTTCTTTTGTATGTGTCTTCTCTCACCGTCAGAAAACATGGATTAGAAATTAGGATCATACCCAACTGGTGGTTGCTCCAAATTTATAATAGAAAGTAAAGCAGTCCGTTAAATAATATGGAATCTTGAAAATAATAAATATCAGGGGCCGATGATGTACCTGGATGGATTCTTAAATTACGGGGTGAAACCATTATCCAGTACCATATGTGCCTATTTCAAAACGCAATTATTCTGCTTTCACGTAATTCCATGTACAGATGGTTGTAGGTACCTGAGTTGCAGATAACCATTCTAAAGAGTAAGTTAACTTATAATACAGATGGATTAAGCATTAAGTAAAGCCTGGCGGGTCTTTTTTTAATGAGAAATTTAAAAATAGGAAATAATAAATCCAATGAATAAGCATACACGTCGTTAGTCAGATCATTTCTCGGAGCCGCGAACTGTTGGGACCCGTATAATACAGAAGTGGAGAAATGCAGAGTATTGAACTCGTTCAATACTGTGTGCTAATGTGTTGTACACAAAACATTAAAAATTTGAACGTTAAATCTTGTTTGGGAATCATTAGAGGAAAGGTAAGGGCAAGGCTGTACAATTTCTGACACTTCATAGAGCGTATTTGAGGGAAGACAAATCTTGGGAAGATATTCGAAGACGGCTAGAAGAGGCACCGAACATCGGGGGAAATGACAAGTATAAGATTCAGAAGAAAATGCAACCAACAGATATAGGAAAGCTTTCTTTTGTGAACAGAACGATAAGAGTTCGGAATAGCATACCTGAAGCACTGTTCCAATATCTTTATATGTTTATTAAATTAAAAAAAATGAAATAGCTAATGTGTGGTGGTCCCGAGGTGACCATACACTAGACACCACTTCACTTGGGGGCTTCTCTGATCTGGGATCATTAGAACGCGAGGCCCTCCGCGACAACACAAGAGAGACAAGTGACAAACAACCATTCCCAAAGAGGGACTCGAACTCGCGACCCTTCGGCCCGAAGCGCTGAGTCAGTATATACTCGGCACATTTCTCGTATACTACGAAGTACTACATTCTTCGTATTCACATTATCGATTTTTCATTACTATTTGTACTTTATGTTCCACTCAAAAGTAGATTTGATTTATTTATTGAATAAATGTATATAAAATAAAGGAATAATAATGAAATATATAAAAGAATGGTATTGTTTATTTTCCACTCACATATTATCACAGAGAGGTTCTCGAGTTTATTCAACGTGCAAAAATTGCTTGAAAATATGGCAAATGTTTAAAGTTCGACAAAAAATTGACGATATAACGTCACTAACACCAAATGTAATTATATTATGATATCTTAACATTCCAAAGATGTATGAATTTTGAAGTGATTCGAAAGCTATGTCTTGATCGATAAGTTCAATTCCCAGACGATACATGTGGAATTTATAGTAGATAAATAGAGTTCTTCGGGTTAACCCGTTTCCTGTCTTTCATTCCATCATATCTCTATGATCATTCGCTTCATCACCATTATCGCTATCATTTATTCATTAGATCGTCTTTCGTGAGCAGCATTCATTAGCAGTTGAAGAGACCCGGAATCCCAATAGATTAATGATTAGATAAATAAATGAATAAGTAAATAAGTTCACCTATAGTTAACGATGAAGAAATATTAATTTTCTGTATTGATGTATTGAAACTAACTAGAGTTATGCGATTGTTTCTGCTGTCTTTGTCTGTTATTCACTCTCAATTCTTACATTTACATTGTGAAACTAATTGTGTTGATCTGTGTTAAGAGTTAACTTCTCAAAATAGTGATTTATGCCAATCTAGTGAAATTCGCAATTTGATTTTTAGAAAGACATTTTGTGTCCAAATTTTCTGTCCTAAGCAAAACTAAGTACCATATCAACATTTATGTGGTAAAATTTTGTCAATATAATAGGCTTTACACCGAACCAGTTAAACGTATAAAATGTATATATTTTTTGGAAAACAAATTAAGAGATAAAAATTAGTAAATCTGTACTTCATACTTTTTAAGGATACAATATTTATAAATATGGAAAGTCTAGTAATTGAATGCCGTCGTGATATGAAATTATCGGGGTAGTAGTATATAAAATGCTACCTCTTCCAGAGAAAACATTTATTTAAGAAATAAAATAGAGACAAAATAAATTTAAATTTTCGTAAAAAGCTGTAAAAATTGTATGTGGAAAAAGGCGGAGAAATATAAATATAAGAAGAAATAAAAGTAGAGGTAGAAAACAATAGCTTTGTCTTAATAAAGTAGTGTCTGTCCAATCACAATTTAGCATAGGAGCTTTCAGCAAAATAAACAGATGAATTGACGTGTAGAGGTGAAGAAGAAATCTTATTATGTTCGTCTCGCATGCATTCGTCGACTGTTTTCCGACGTTGAAAACCCGCTACGAACAGATATGCAAACGCGCTGGTATAATCAAGGTGTACAGTTTTTTGGAAATAAACATTGAAGTACAAATTGAGTTTGGACGTGATGAAGTTCCGCATTGAGAGACTGAGTGAGGAGTTCTTGAGTAATGAGTATCGTTTGGGAAGAGAGATATGATTTGACAGGACAATAGAAACAGTAAATAAGTTAATAATCATTAGGAACATAACTCAGCTAATTTTAATGAGTAAATTTTGAATATCACATGAGTGTGCTTAGAAGGCGGAAAGAGACTGGTCATCACCAAGATGTAATGGTGTTGCCGTGAAAAAAGAGAAGTAATTGAAAATGTGATGTGGGAAGCATAAGTTTTGTGATGAAAAAATTAAAATTGGAGATTCTCAAAATTTTAAATATAAGTCATGCATGATCTGAATAAATGAGATTATTAAATTTGTTAATTCACTTTGTTTATTAAGAGTGAATGATTAAATATTAGATTAGTTTGTTATTATAATATTTGTTTATTTAAGTTACCATGTTATATAAACTGTTGTGAAAACGAATGGTAAAAATAATTCCTTGGTGGACATTTTAAGGTGATTGTACATTTTTATGAAACTTCAGTTCATATGCTGAACCGAAAGGTCGATTTTATTATTGCAAACAGTAATAATGGTATTCGCATCCCATCATCCATTTTTAATTCAATTAAAAACCGATTTCCTCGATTACGCAAGACCATCAACTTACTTTATAGTAAATTTCTACGATCCGTATAAAAATAAACATTTTTATTTATAATAATTTACGTTGGGAGAGATAAGAGTTAGGAGGACGAAACAGACATTACTTATTAAGTTGTAGAAGAAAGCAGTAAGGAGGAACGCCAAAATATTCCGTGAATCAGCATTTCAATCACTTCTCTTAATTTTGATAATTGCTCCTCGGGGACTCATAAAGAACATTTTTTTACTTTGGATCTAAGTTCCAGAAGGCAGATTAATTTTTCTAAATGAAGCAAATCCTACGTACCAGTATGAGTCTTTCTGACGGGTCTAAGGGACAGTGCAAACAGGGCAAAATGCTGACACTGGTGGCGCCACTGAGGATTATGACAGGTCACATACATGTTCTGGGGAAAACTGTTTCGAATTCGAAAATAAACAATTTTAGAAAAGTTCAAAATACTAACAATAGTTCCTTTACTTATGTGATCTCATTATTTTCATAATTATAACACATTTGTAAGTGAACAGTTCATGCATGTTTTATGATACATTTGTAAAATTCAATCAATTACGTATACTATTCATTACCGTTCAATAACATATGTACTGCTCGAAACAAAATAACTTTCGGTTGTCATTTCTCTTGGAGACCTTAGGAAAATATTCATCAAATGAACGACTTAATATTCAATAAGTATGAGGTTCAATGAATTAATAAGATTCAATAACTCCATATAGGAACATCCTTAAACTTCGGGTGAAGATTCCTAGAGGAGACGTAAGGTTTCTCTGAAGGAGGCAAAATCCCCCTCGTCCTCGCGCGCCCGCCGACACATCTGTGGAAGAGCGAACACGGAGCGGAAGCCGTCTGCGGGGGCGACGCGGGGGCGAGGGCGAGGGCGGGAGCGGATTGAGCAGAGTCGGCGGCGGCATCCGTCCGACGCTGAGCGATGGGCTGCGCTGGCATTCACTCTGCCTGCCCCCCCTTCCCCCGCTTAACCACGCCTGTGCGGGATGGCAACCTCCGAGGCTAGAGATGGTCTGGCGACAGAGGTGAGCTGAAAGTGGAATGATTCCAACCTCGATGCTGGGGACCGTCTTAGGTGGCTCAGGATATCAACTGTTATCACTATAGTGCCTCGGTCAGGGAGGTACAAGGGTTTGAATCCCGATGGTGGTAGGATTTTTGACACTATCTAGATAGCTAGGTGGATTGATTGATTGATTTTTTCGTGTTTTCGGACGCGTCAACTGCTTCGGTCATTAGTCCCGTTAGTGTAGTGCATGTTTTTTCTCGGGAGATGGCGGTGAACTTCACCCGCTGGATGGCGAGATCCGGCGCCGACTTACCGTCGGCTAGTGGGGTTTCCCCCTAAGAACCAAGACTCTCCCACCAACGGGGCACCGCCAGTCGGGACAAGCTCTAAGCCCCCGACCGGTCTCCCGGAATATGTGGTAGTGTAGTGCATGTTAGTGTGTGTGTGTGTGTGTGTATGAGGGGAACAAGGAAGAGGAAGGACAAATCGCGCGCGGTCCGTGGACCGTTTGGCAGGGTACTGCTCCGGCATTCGCCTGGTGTTGATCGGAGAAACCACGGAAAACTACCGATCAGAGCAGCCGGCCGCTAGCATTCTCCTCCAGACAGCAGCTGAATTCGACCTAGCTGAAAAGCTAGTGTCGAAAATCCTGCCGCCGTCAGGTCTCGAACCTAGGACCTCCCGGTTAGAGGCGCTGCAGTGACATCAATTGATGCACTGAGCTACCGCTACCGGTAGCTAGGTGGAGTTAAGTCGCAGTCTGGAGGAGAATTGAAGCAGCCAACTGTTCTGATCGGTAGTTGTTCGTGTTTTTTCAGTATACCAGGTGCATGGTGGAGCAGTAACGATATAAATATTTTTTTTATTGACATAAGTACATGTGTAAGCAACGCGACGATCGCGAGGCTTTTGATGCCGCTAATCGGCGATGACATCGAAAAAGGAAGCGAGGGCGGAAGCGGAGACAACGGTGGCGGTATCTGCAGCTAGCACGAGGAAAAAAGGAGAATGAGGAACCCCTGCAGTGGCAGCCAAGTTGTTGGCCAATCGTTACTTCGTTCAATACACTAGGCGGAAGCTTACACACAAGGTGAATATCCAATGGTGACGAAGGACAGGAGAATTTTTTTCGCGCAGATTTTGAATGTCTTCAGTGCACAGAAGATGGAAGTTGTTGATGCACAATTTCCTCGTAAATCCTGCAATGCGGTACATTTAAAACTGCATTCTGCATAGTATTAATGTCTCGATTTTGTTGCCCTAAAATCAAATTGCTAAGTAGTAGGCTTCTTTTTCAAAATGTACTTAATTTTGATGAATTTGTTAATGCCAATAAAAATTAAATATGTAGATAACTGAGACTGAATTTTTGTATTGGTCAGAGTGAAAATATTTTTTTTGTTCTGTTTTGAGAAGGATTAATTGAAAGTTAATAATTGAGAAATAGACGACCAAATTTGCGGGTATAAATGAAAAAATTATTGTTTTTATTATTAACACTTAATTAGTCGTACCTCATTCGATTACGTAAGTAACAGCAAAGCAAATTAAATATTATTTTCCGTGAAAATATCAATGTTTTCATGTTTCATCGATGAATTTTCATGATATTAATTTAAATTTTTCTCACAATGACGAACAACAACTTTGGAATGATATTGAAGACAATCTTAGGATTCTAAAAAAAGTGGTGTATCAGTAACAAAATGAGTATTAATGTAAGAAGAACTAAATACATGAATATGGGTTTTGATGATTTTAATTTTAAATATAGTATTAAGTTCTATGATCTTAAATGTGTTCAAAAGCTGACATGCAAATGTGAAACAATTGAGAAAGTCAACTATTTCAAATACTTAGGAATAATAATAGATAATAAAATAGCTTGTAAAAATCATTTAATAAGTATACAAAATATTTAAGGGGTAATATTGAAAAAATTTATTATCTACGAAGTTTTTGCGATATCCATACACTTAAAATTCTATATTACGCACTAATCAATTCAAAACTGCAGTATGGAATCTAAATATGGGGAGGCACATTCAAGACGTATATTAAAAAACTAAGGATAAGTCAAAACAAATTGATCCGCATTATCTATAAAAAAAATAAGACTGCTTCTTCACTTCCTCTCTATAAAGAAATAAATATTTTACCACTACTACATCCTTTTGTATTTAAAGTACTACAAATATTGTATGTCAAAAGCGGAAATAATTTAACTGAGAGAATATTTCACAATTACAATACACGTAGTAAAGCCACTAATCAAATTAAAAAGCCCAAAATTCATAAATCTCTAATGTCAAGAACCTTGGTGTTCATTGTGCCTCAAATATATAATAAATTACCATTAGCTCTGGAAATAGTAAATCCTTAAATATTTTCAAACACAAGATAAAGATTTGGATTTTAAAACATGATGATAATGATATAAACAAGTTAACTGAAATATTGTAATACAAATTTTTTGCTGTATAAATTAAATATAAATTTATTTATGGAAATATATATTTTGTCTAAGTAAAAATACCTTTTGCATTTCTGTACATTTTCACTTATTGTATGATTTAAAGCTAGGTTTTTTATTTTTTATTTTGTATGTTCACAAAAATATATATTGTAGATATTATAAAATAAGAATATTGTAAAAAATACGCCACACTTAAAAAATACTAAGTATAAGTAGACAGATAATAAATTATATATTCAGTATTGGTAACCATCACAACTGGTTATGGATGGTTAGTAATTCCAAGAAACAACAATGTTCTACATTATCTCTTTAAAACTAGTAGGAAATAAATATTATTATTATTATTATTATTATTAATTTATTTGTATTTTTAATTACTAATTCTATTCATTCGAAATTTTTCAGTGAGCGCGATCATAATTTAAAGAATTCAGTTACAAAATTTCATTTCCATACGATATAATGTTCAAAAGATGTGTTGTGACAAGCATTGCGGAGAGTGAAAAGCGAACGATTTTGTGAAATTTTCATGTATTTGTGTGTTGAAATTACTTAAAATATGTTTAAATCAGCTTATATGTACTAGTTCTCTTAGTACTCTACCATGCCAATAGGTAAATTAAAAACTTCTGAGAAAATATCTGAGATGGTAACGTGGTCACTGGGAGACAAGTGTCATATGCAACAACGATTGTGCAAGAAAGGCACAGAGGTAGCTCCTTCTAAGAACGTTCTGCAATCTAAGGTTGAGTTCCATAGATCCCAAACCTCTATTTCTGTGTTCGTCAAATTGCTCCGAGGAGAGGTGGTTTTTCGAAGGAAGGAAGCTCGCCATGTCACGCTTTTGCCTTTGAAAGAACGTCTACAAGATCAGCAAACATTGCACATGCTAATAAAAATGTATTAGTGATCTGTTGCACCAAAAATGCTACTAAACAAAGCCATGCAAAATGATTTGACAAAAAAATATAACAAGAACACTGCACAAGAACAACAAATAAAACACTCTTGTATTACACTGCAATACAATAATTATTTTAAGGAGAACAGTTTTTATGATTACTTAAGCATAATACTATAGTGAACATTCAGTACAATACATATTTATGTACTAAGAATTCCTAAAAAAGTCTCTGTTTCATATCGCAACTCATGACTAGCGAGTATTTAAAGGCACCCGGTCACTTCCTTGAAGCCTGGCTGTTGCATGACGTTATCTGTGTCGTTAGCAGTGACGCAATCAAATGTTTGTAGTTTTCAGTCAAAATCGAAACTTTAATTTTTTAATGACTTCGAGTTCTTGGGTGTCTAACAAAATCATTGACAACTCTCACATAGCGGGAAGCTGCGGAGTTTTTTTTCTTCAATTTTTGCACGCAATGAAAATTAGTAATATACTAGCAAAATTCAAATAATAATTCAGAAATCGGATTCAATTTTTTTTCAGACGTTTTAAATTCACTGAATTACGTATGTGATCTTTTGACATTCCATGTTTTGTATAGCGTTTTATAAATACTTCATATCAAAATATTCCTCTTTAATTCCAAGTACTGACCTTCATTCACAATAAAAAATATGGCCAAGAATAAAACTTAACTTTAACTTAACAGTCAGCTATTTGTGTAAATTGTACAAGGAAGGATTAACACGTCTTCCATTTTCTCGTCAGCACGATGTACAACCGTACTCAACGTAGGAATAGCTTGACTATTGTCCAAAATGTGTCCATTTTCTACTTCGTAAAGACGAGAATACTGTGTACGTATTACTTTATTCACTGTATCTGTAATAAGATTAGGGTAAAACCAGATATAAATATAAACAATACAGTAACACTAATAATCCTCAGCATACTAATTTAAAATGAAAAAATAAATACTTACTAAATAATGAACACTCTCTCACCTTGCTAACTCGTCAACAAAACAGTAAACACACGCACTACGCGGACAGCAAGTGAGTAGAAATCGGAGTCTTCCGTGCGGGCAGTAAGAGAGTTCGTTGCCCTACGCACAACGCTCATGCGTCAAAGATGGACACTGCATGCGCACTTTAGTGCGATTTTTGATGAATACATGCGATTGCGATCATAAACAGTTCCGACTCCGAGCTCTGATTGATTGATTTTTTCGTGTTTCCGGGCGCGTCAACTGCTTTGATAATTAGTCCCGTTAGCGTGGTGCAGGTTTTTTCTCGGATGATGGCTGTGATCTTCCCCCACTGGATGGCGAGATCCGGCGCCGACCTACCGTCGGCTAGCGGGGTTTCCCCCTAAACAGGACTCTCCCACCAGCGGGACACCGCCCCAGCGGGGACAAGCTTTCAACTCCCGACCGGTCTCCCAGCATGTGTGGTAGTGTAGTGCATGTTAGTGTAAGTGTGTGTGTAAGGGGAGAGGATAGGACAAGGAAGAGGAAGGACAGATCGCGGTCCGTGGCCCGTTTGTTAGGGTTCTGCTCCGGCATTCGCCTGGTGTTGATCGGAGAAACCACGGAAAACTACCGATTAGAGCAGCCGGCCGCTAGAATTCTCCTTTAGACAGCGACTGAATTCGACCTAGCTGACAAGCTAGTGGCGAAAATCCTGCCGCCGTCAGGACTCGAACGTAGGACCTCCCGGTCAGAGACGCTGCAGTGACATCAGTTGATGCATTGAGCTACCGCTCCCGATCCGAGCTCTGATCCAGCTGTTTGTTGGCGTTCGAAATCATGAAGAAAATTCATAGTTTTCATCATGGTTAACGTATTATGTAGGTTTATATTAATTATATTATTGATGATAATGTTAATTTTGTTAATGTGTTTTGAATCATTTCGAAAAGTGCTGGTTTGTAGAAATACATTTTACAAAAAGGATGGACATTTATATTATTATTATTAGGTTAATATGGGTTAATATATTTTGAATCACTTCGAATAGCGCTGGTTTAACGTTTGTTGATAAGTTTTTAAATGAATGGAAAGGATATTATTTTTACCAGTTGACCAAGCTAGACATTGCTTACCCTGATGAATGTGTACTAGTTTAATAATTCAATAATAATAATAAAAGAAAACAAATGACTCCTACAATTTTAATATAATAGAAGTGTTATTTATGTGGAAATGTATAATGATCATTTCATTATCGTGGCCAGAGCGTTTATTTGCATTTCCAGGCTTTTCTAATATCGCGTGCACCATATGATCTGTCTCCTTTCTTCCCGCAGAAACATGCCACCGCTTGCATCTCGCAGAGTAGAAGCGCTGGCTTGATTCGCACCGTATTCTGAAAAAAGGCTCTGTAGAATGAGAGTTTTGTAACCGTACCTCTAGCAGGTATCAGCTGTTGACGGTTTCATCCAATCAGAAGCTTGAATGCCACCATAGTGACGTCACTGTTGCGACATATAAGCTATTGGTATGAAACTGTCAATCCCATTCTGATACTGAGGAGCTAAAAGTAATGGTTCCATTTAAAAATTGTTTTTCTTGCTATTGTAGTATCATACACACAGCTCTCCAAATTATACGAAGGTAAAAAAAATGCGCCGAAAGTGTCTAGGTCTATAATATCTCGACCAATTAAATTCTTCACGATTGAGTCTATAAAAGGGGTATAAATTGTAATTTTTTGTGCGTATTAAAAAATTAAGAGAGTGGGATAAATTTAAAAACTGAAAATTTAATAAACCATAACAAACAAACAAAATATATCAACAATTTTTCATCACAATTCCCCTTTAGGAAAACCGCTGCGCTTCATCTACATAATTTACGAGAAATCGCATTTCTAGAGTTCTAATCTACGCTGTAACATTCCGTGCATAATGTGCAATTTCCAAGATGTATAGTATTGGCGTAAACAGAGCAAATGGTGGCTGTCTTAGTCGTCTGCACCGTCGTCTCGACAGGAAATTCCTCTCGTGGGTGTCGTTGCGTCTGTCGGGCTCAAACTACCGTCACCTCCGTCAGCGTTTGTGATCCTGCCAGCTTCTCCCAACCACCCTCTTCTCATCTCCGTCACCCCCTCTCCCACAGTTCTATTCGCCGGGTCCTTCTCTTCGCTGAAGCCACCCATACCTCCACCGCAACCACCTCGACCTCCGTCGCCCCAACCCCTCCTTTCGCCGACACAGTACCTCCACCAACGCCACCCCATCTCCACTTGGTTTACGCATCATCTGTCCCCCACACCCTCCCGGCCCTCCTATGCCACACTCCTCCCGGCCTACACTTTCCTCTCCGACCACCCTCCGCAACCCACACCCTCTTCCACTGCCCCCGCGGCCTCTTTGCCTTTGCCTCCCCTCCGCCTCGGCGGCAGCCTGCCACCGTCTCCGATGATGGAAGTGGTGTGGGCGACGCACTCTCGTTTGCGAAGTTCTACGAGGTCATCACGAAGTCACGTGCCCGAGATCGGCTTGTTCCAAGGAGGGCGAGCAGGAGGAGAGGAAATACTTCTGCCTTCAAGTGCGCGATAGTTGAAGGTGTACCGAAAGCACGGGCGGATGCCGAACACTGACTTCTGTGATCTATGGTGCTTTTCGGTTAAGAGTAGTTGTAGATATTAATATATTAAAACATCGTTCTAGTACAAAGAAAGGATATATTTTCCCTTCTCTGGGGCGCGATTTGGAGAGAAATGATTGTCCACTTCCACTTTGTTGCATTTGTCTCCGTGTGAGTATTTGTCAGCAAACGAGGTGAGTCGATATCCTTAAATAAAGCGAAAAAAAGCTCAAAAGATATAAATCCTTTTATTCAATGCAACATATTATTATTATTATTAATAATACTAATAAAGATGATAACTGTAATAAGAAAATGAGGAAGAAGTTCGAATCGTGGACCGAAAAACGAGAAAACTGCTTACAAAGCATCATGACCTCTACCCTCAAACTGTTATGCATAGACTATATGTGTCACGTAAGGAAGGAGGAAGAAGACTCAGAGACATTGAAGCTTCTTGTCAGTCATCAAGATGACTCACTAGTGATGCTGGTCATTAAATCTGACCGAAGAATGGGAAACAGAGGCATTATAAGTGTAGCAAGTGCTTTGTAAAGAAAATTATGCAAGATTCAGAATAACACAGACACTGATCTTTTGATACTACTTAACATGAAATGTGAGTCACAAAAAGTGTTAAAGAAATCGTGGAGAAGCCAACCACTCCATGGACAATAAAAAATGGACAAAGTGCAGATCAAAAAGAGCCAATCATTTATGTGTCTTGAAAAGGGAAGAATGAAATCAGAATCGAATAAAGATGCAATAGCTGCCCAAGATCAGGCGTTGAAAACGCAACATTATGATAATTCGCTTCTCAAAATTTTCCAAAATGGAAAATTCCGCATTTACTAAGAATAAGTAGAAACAATTGATCATATGGTCTCAGCTTGTCAATTCTAGCAAAGACAGAATACTTGAAAAGCCACAATAGGTGTGAACTTCCCAGTTCCAAACATCACAACCGGTGACGTCTATTGGACTGTGTAAAATATTGTACAATTACAAGTTCAAATTGATCGAACTGTAGCGGCCAACGAACCGAATATTGTTTCCTGGGATTTGGAGCAAAAATCGGATCTACTTCCACGAGTATATCTGGCTGTGCCGTGTGGTCAAAACGTCTTAAATACAAGTGTTTGGAAATCGAGATCAGTCGAATGCGAGGCGTAAAAGCACAGGTCATCGCGATAGTTATCGGATCTCTGAGATTTGTTTCCCAAGATTTGTGTAAGTAATTGGCTAAACTCTCATGTCATTCAAAGACTGGGAAGAGCAAGACATTGCTCTACTGGGAACAGACCACATTTTGATCAATGTAGAGGCACCGACCCCCAAAATTTGCTTAGGAACCTGGTTGCAACCTGAAGAAGAATTTATGTTCAACTGACTCGAAACATCTTCAGTCATGAATCAGAGGAAATAAATAATAATAATAATAATAATAATAATAATAATAATAATAATAATAATAATAATAATAATAATAATAAACTACTGGTGCTACAGAATGGCACAGACTTTCTTGTACTAGTTCGTGTTCAAATTTCTTTGGTCAGAGCTAGCTTTTCGGTTTTTCCCCATCTTACCGCCAGTTACCATCTATCTCAGCCTAAAAACACATTATCCATATTTTTTCAATTTTTCGTTCCTCTAATGGTAAAACTGAAACATAAGAATATTATAGAAAAGTAAACAAACTTAAGAACTTAAAGAAGAGTAAAACGTATGGAAAGGAGACTGGAGAGGAGAAGAGCGGGGGACTAGAGAAGAGATGGAGAAGGAGACTGGACAGAGGAGAGGAAAATACCCCCGGATAATATGGAAAAGTGTTATCCTAAACCAAATGACACATGAATAGTTACACTATAACTCTAACATAAAAATAATATTTTGAAAGGTTTTTTAGTCCCCGTTCCACCACCTACACATCTCTACTTCCAAAAGCTTGTTTTTTAATTCTTTTTGTCAACTTAAAATTATTTTATCTGATTGGAAAAAATTGACAAATAAGAAAATAATTTTTAGTATCAGAAAAATATTTTTGACAATTTCTCAGCGCCAAATTCAAACGCAATGTTTTAAAAATAACAAAGTATAATTTTTACTGTCTTAGAACCCTGGAATAGGATTGGAAAAATCTCAAATGATCATCTCAAAACACAAACTGTTGTGAATTTTTTCAGATTTTTTTCAACTGCTGAGATGTAGTTAAAAAATAAAGAAACATTTTTATAATTTCCCTGCCTTTAAATCACTTTGCCTTAATAATAATTTGAAAATGACTGCAACAGTTCGGTGCGTTTATTTTAGTGTTTATTATACATTTGTATACATTATTGTAGCACCCAGTAATATTTTAACTTTGGAATGTACATACAAATGATCATGGTTTTAAAGCTTTACAATTATTTGTATAAGTATATGATTCTGTACAAAAAGACGATAGTTTTTGTCAGATTATGGGAAACCAATTCGGTCAAGGTGAAGGTTAAGTGGGGGGCTTGTGGGGAAACGAAGGAGAACAGGTGGGACCCGGATTTACAAGAACTGTTTTACTGTGTCTTAGAATATCGGACCAGACACGAAAAAAATAACGCAAAACTTCCTCTCAAAACGCCTGTTGTGAATTTTTAAATTTTTTTTTTCAATTTCTGGGACATTGCTAAAAAACTGCGACCTGCTACGTGCGAATAGGCACCTGCAACTATGCTTAGTGCCTGTGGCTAGAATGTCGTGCCTCCCGGACAGCCAAGTAGTTACTGATGGTTGCAGCGCAAGCATGCACTCTCACATCTGTAGTTGTTTCAAACTAGAGAAAGAGTCGTATTTTCCCTTATATAAGTATTTATTCTTGCACGTCTATAAATAAGTGTATACAATCTCGTTACGTGCGAAAACTCTGCCCTTTGTAAATAATAATTGTATTAAAACTTAAAATTGATTTTAAATAGCACCCAATTGCGAATGCCCAACCCCCGAAAGGTGGTTCACAGCATTATAGGTCCGGTACTGTGCAAGAGAATTTCGGTATTTTCCTTCAATTTAATTTTGCATTGATTTTGGCTTCTTCTCTTTCATGTTCACACGTGCTATGGAGTGGGGGTACAAAAGAAAGGGATGGAGTGGGGGCATAAAGGAACTAAATTTACAAAATTGTAAAAGAATGTTCAAAGATATATTTTTTATAATACTAAGAACATAATCCGAGTCCAACCTATCCCTTTTCATTTCCCACTGACCACATATATCCTTAACCTGCCTCCGAACTGTCACTCATCATTTCCCCATTTGTCATCTACCCGTCCCTCAAAACACGTCATCTGTCAGAATTTACCTATCCTCAAAAACAGTCGTGCTCCCACACAAACCTGGTGGGACACACAAACCTGGTTTAAAAGGCCTAAGAGGCACCGCTTCCGAGTCATTGGCGATTATTATGTGTGGTGCAATAATTTTCTTTGTATGTCATCATCTGCGAATTTCTATTTTCTCTTTTGAAATGTGTTCGATGTCGGACTGTGGTGTAATTATCTATCCACAAGTATTACACTGTCAGAATTTTGTGCCTATGGTTTCTTATGAACTGCCAAAATCTATCTAAACTAAGTACTACATAGACTAACTAAAAAAGGATATATCTAAATCGCGTTATGATATCTCATACAGTGCTTTTGTTCAAAAAGTTTCAAGAAAATTAGGACCGTTTTTGATAAAATTTGTTTTTAATATTGACCTTATTTCAATCGATATTGCTCGAAAACTATGAACATTTTCAAATAAATCTACATGGCATTAATAAAAGAACTAATTACAATGAAAAACTCAATATAAGAAAAAAATCGCTGTCCTCAATATTGTAATTGCAGGAAGATGTCGAAAAAATTCAAACTTTTGCAATTTTCGAAAATTGAAAGTTAACTGTGAAAATCGGACCTATGCCATCTTTATAAGTGTATTTCACTCTATTCTTACAAAAAATTTAAAGAAAAAATTTACTGCCATATTTGAGAAAACTAAGAATATATCTCACGGGCTTCGTGTAAAATCCCATCAAATTATTCAAAATCGCAAATCTTCTAGTGAGGCGAGATCAACCGGGGAGAATTCAGTTTGGAAAAATGTCTATGCGTAGTTTATACGCTAGTGTTGTTCACTGACGACAGATGACCGGACGGACAGACATTTTGAAAAACTAACTGTTTTTCGGTGTCAAGGCCCCAAAATTCGTGAAGTCTGACTACATTACGTGTTAGAGAAAGTAATTTACTATACATTGGAACATGATTAATCTACTTTTTCAGTATCAGGACCCTACAACACGAAGTTCTTCCGTCGAACATTCGCCGTTTTTTCCTCAGCAATACATAACTTTCTCTATAATACGTACATTACTCCGTATATACATACATATTCGTACTCATTGAAGTTAAAAATATAACTCATTAACTGTTGAAAATATTCACCACTTTACCACTAATTTCTTACAATTATTAATTGTATGTGACACTAATAAATTAATCGGCTTTTCAAAATAGTATGTGGTTTTTGATGTTGATAGAAAAAAATCCCGAACTTAAGTATTCAATAAGTTAGGAAACAACTGGGAATATAAACTATTAACTATAAGAAAATGAAAAAAATAATATAAGACTAATGTTAATGTAATACAATAATGAAGATATAATGTAACTTCTTCTTCTTTTCTGCGAGTGGAACTACACCATGCGACGTCTCTCGCACCCAAGCTTCCATCTTCTTCTATCTTGCCAATCATCATCTTCGATGTGACGATCTCTCATTGTCTGTCGCACACCGTCATACCACGTGAGTCTTGGTCTACCTCTCTTTCTGTGCATTGGCAACTGCCACCTCCAAGTTTTTAATGGCCATCTTTCCTCCGGCATTCTTCTAAGGTGACCATACCATTTTAGCCTTCTCCCTTCTATTGTATCCATTATATCCGACATGACACCCATTTGCTGCTTTATATTTTCATTCCTGATTCTTTCCATTAACGTTACACTACAGCTGCGTCTCCAAAACTCCATTTCCATAGCCTTTAACTTTTTCTCATTACTTTTTGAGATCTCCCACAACTCAGCACCATACAGTGATATACTTTCCACAATTGCTTTATAAATTCTAATTTTCACTTTATTAGAAATATTTTTATTCCATATTATTGAATGCAATTGCCGAATAGCAGATTTTCCTTACCGAATGCGATGTTTAATTTCCTCTTCACTGCCCCCTTGGTCTGTTAAAATTGTTCCTAAATACTTATACGTCTGACAACACTTAACAACCGAGCCATCCTCCATTACTAAATATTTTCCTGTCCCTCCTACCACCATGTACTCTGTCTTCTTAAAATTGATTTTCAAGCCCCATTTTCCATATTCCTCATTTAATTTCCTTAACATATAATGTGCATCGTCTTCATCCTCTGCGAATATCACTTGGTCATCTGCAAAATTTAGTGAATATAACATATCGTCATTCAATTTTATTCCCATCCTTTCACATTTTATCTTCCAGTTTTTTAGAGCTTCTCCTAGATATATTTTGAAGAGAGTTGGTGCAATACAACAGCCCTGTCTTAGCCCTTTATTTATTTTGATTTCTTTTGATATGCTATTTCCTAATTTGACATAAGCGATATTGTCCGTATATAACTCTCTAATGGCCTTAATATATACGCTATTAATATGGTGGTTTTCCATGGCCATCCACAATTTTGAAAGGGGGACACTGTCGTACGCCTTTTGCAAGTCAATATAGACTAGATGTGTCTCAAGGTTATGCGCCAGCCGCTTATCTGTAACTTGTCGGATGGTAAATATATTATCTGTGCAGGATCTACCAGCACGAAAACCACTCTGTTCTTCCATTTCATTTATTTCATTTTCCAATCTGTTTTTAATAATTTTACCATATATTTTACCAAGGGAACTCAGGACAGTTATACCACGGTAATTGGAGCAGTCCTCTTTATCTCCTTTTTTAAATATATTGGAGATGTAACCCACTTTAAAGACTTCAGGTATCACACGGCCCCTGAGACATGCATTAAATAATTCTGAAAGCTGTTCAAACAACACCGATGGAGCTGATTTTATTAGTTCTATATTTATCCCACCGGGTCCGGGAGCTTTACCGCTTTTGAAACTTTTCACCACTTTCTCAACTTCAGTTGCTGATATATCTTCTACCGGATTGTCAGATGTATCTTTCAGCTGATATAGAGTGCGGTATTCTGCACGGTGTTCCTGCAAAAGTTCTTTGTAATACTTTGCCCAGTTTTCTAAGCTTATAAGCTGCAAATGTCCATATCTCACTTCATTTGTTCTCAGTTGTTTCAACACTTTCCATGCCTCCCGTGATCTTGAGCTTCCAATGGTGTTGCTGATTTCTTGACACTTGATGTCCCACATATCATTTTTGGCTTTTATAATCTCCTTTTTTACTTCTCTACATATTCGTGTGTAAGTTTTTCTGTCTTCTAGATCATGGGTCGTCAGCCACTTTTGATAGGCGTTTTTCTTCTCCCGTACCCTTTCAGCAAATTTGTCATTCCACCAATACGTCCCGGTTCTCTGCTGCTTCCTTTCAATTTTCCCCAAACTTTCATATGCCGCTTCATGTATGTACTTTGTTATATCTCTGTACATTGCTTTTGGAGAGGAGTCATCCACAATTTGCAACTTCCCACTGAGCCTTAGCTTATACAAGAACAGGATTGATGGGTCTTCTAGTAAACTCAGTTTGTACTTAATATCTTCGCCTTTTCTTCTAGAGTCTTGTTCTTTTATTTGATTTTTTACTTTTCCATTTTGGAAGGGGAAAAGACATTTGGCTCGCAAAAGGAAGTGGTCAGATCCGCACTCTGCACCTCTATAAACTCTACATTCCTCCACTCTGGTCTTATTACTCTGTTTACCGATAATGTAATCAATTATAGAGTATAATTTCCTTGATGGTTGAGACCAGGTATATTTATGGATATTTTTGTGCTGAAAAAAACCATTCCATATCTTCAATTCATATTGCTCACACACATCTATCAGTCTTTCCCCATTCCCGTTCTTTACATCTTCTCCAAATTTCCCTACAACATTTCTTCCATATTGTCTTCCTACTTTTCCATTAAAGTCGCCCACTAAATATATTTCCTTCCTGTTTCCAATTTGGTCCAGAAGGTTCGTCAAGTTGGTAAAAAATTCAAATTTTTCGGTATCAGTTGCACTGTCCGTGGGCGCATAGGCGGCAATTACGATCATATCGTACCCTTTCAGACGCAGATCAACTCGTAGTAATGTAACTTGTCATGTAATATAAACTGTAATGTAACCCATATACAGTCATGTAATATGTTATAAATCGTCATGTAATGTAATTCATGATGTAAACTAACGTATTACACGTCTTTAATGCAACTAATTGATGTATACTTAATTGTGATCACTGATGATTTTTATTATTTGAAAGCGGCCTTAAATAAATAAAATTTAAAAATCATTTTTCGAAGTTGCACGTTCATTACACTGATATTGATCATAAATAACCATCAAACTTCTTGAGCACTTTGAAGACGAAGATGCGATATCCTTCAGAATATTTCTATGTATGTCGGAACAGCGTATGATGTAAAACACTAGACAAATCCTCTTTAAGCGCATATTTGAATACCACTGCTACATTCAGGCAAAACAAACTTGAAACTAGTATCGAACAACTCGCATTGCGTGTCTGACGACTTATTTTCCCAAATGTAACGTCTATCGAAGCCAGAGATGGACTTTCCCGATATGTGCATCGACATTAATTTCCCCGGAGTCACACTCGCAGCAGATCTAGAACTCAACGTGTGCGCATGTAGGTACTCTAGAACATGAATTTAGTGGTGGGGGGATTATATTGAGAGAATTATGCTGTATTGGAACTAATTATGCCTATTTTTTGAAACGTTTTGGTATTGTACTGAAGAATGTTACTTTCAGCTTTTGAGCTTTAGTTGTATTTTACATTGTACAAAGTCGATTCTAAAACTACAGAATATGAAATTAATGATAATAAAATAGTAGTAATCAATCTATTACTATTTTTGGGATAACGTTTTGACGATAAAACAATTTTTTTGTTTTAAGAAGTGTATCGTGTGATTTTTTTAAAATCAGTTGGTAAAGCAATTTAATTTGTTAAATTACGTTTCTGCAACATTATAAAAGCCACTGATGACAACAGGAAATCAGAGTTTTAGACCATCACATTTTCAGAATGCTAAATGTGTGACTTATAGTACTACGTTTGTTTTAGTAACAGATATAATTTTTGGCATTGCAGAATACATTAGTATAGGATATTTTGTGAACATCGCTTTCACCTATATGATAATCCAAATAACTGTAAAGTATTTTGTATTAAATTTTATAAATAGTAGGGTGAATATAAAACCTTACAAGAGCTTAAGATTATTTTTCCTTTCTTTCGATTATCAAGTTCTTTGTTGGTTTCTTTCGGAATAAAAAAGAATTTGAAATGAATATCATATAACATTCACAGTCGCATAATTTACAGACATCAGCAGATTGAGAAATCCGGCAGGCGTAGTCCGTTGAAATGCCTCCAAACAGGCAGTAGTGGTCATGTTCGGTAAGTTTCAAGACCTTCTGCTTTTCCGGGCTGAGAATACCCAACAGCTATGAACGGCGTTTTCTTTAAATGGTTTCCGTGGGGTAAGAGTAAAGAGAAATTCGTGGTGAAACCAAAATTAGGTTAATTGCGCCTCATATCAATTGATATGTTACCACTAAAATATATCTAATACA
This sequence comes from Teleogryllus occipitalis, assembly GCA_011170035.1. NCBI lineage: Eukaryota > Metazoa > Arthropoda > Insecta > Orthoptera > Gryllidae > Teleogryllus > Teleogryllus occipitalis. The sequence continues at coordinate 416,505 of BLKR01000226.1, read as the reverse complement.
TTTGCTTGAAGCGAAGTAAGGCACAGTTTATCATAGGAAATTTAAGGAGGAAGGTAGGTAATGGAACGCAGTAGGAAAACAAAGCACGTCTTCGGGAATGATAGATGAAGCAAACATCCGCCCCCCCCACACAAGATGAGAAGTGTGGAGGATGCGCTAAGCCAGAAATTTATTGCGTATCTTTCTTGACAAGCGGTAAAAAACACACGTGTATGATCCATTGCAATTCAACTATTAAAAACATTTATTTCAAGTTTGTGTCGTCGATTGCAAAAAGCGTATAAAAAGGGTTAAAGTCTCGTACATTTCGGCTGCTGATTTGCAAACCTTTACGAGCTAGAAAAAGTATAACAGTTAATATAACACAGAAAATGGACACATAATTTAACGGAACATAGGTGACCTTATCATTTGTTGTTATTTTATTTGCTGGAATACAGAATAAAAACTTCAAATATACACCAACGCAAGTGTCACTATTACACAACTTATTAAATATATTTATTTTGCTTCAACACAAACATTCGTCTTTTCGTTGCAGGAGCAAATATTATTTATATGTCGAGAGTTGTTCCCTGTGATGCTGTTCAGTTGCATTATTGCGTGAACAATATAATTCCAAAAACGACTCTCATCGCTTCCACGTGTATTCCATGAATTAAAATGCTACTCCAATAATTTTTACCGAAGAAATATGAAAAAGGTTAAAGTAGTAATGAAAGGTCATATTTTGTATATTCAGAGTGCGATAATCATAATAATATTTAAATTATTAATTAATTCACTTATAGAGTATTTTAACTTTCAACACTTAAACTTTACTAAGACTCATTGGGATACTAATAATCTTGATATATATTGAACCTACATTTGCGACAATTTGTCATTTTAAATGGATATTAGATTTTCATTCGCAATCTTTCAACCTTCTGAACTGAGAACGAACATTTACAAAAATATTGCACAAATGACAATTATAATTTGAGAACAGACTACTCTTAAAATTGTTCTCATATCTTTGAAGAAATATACGCATTAGCCATATTCATTATTATTTAAATAAATTGATATATTTTGTTAAACTAATATTATGATAGAGATTGCCATTCAAACAATCCGTTGTTTCAGTACTTTGTGTATAAACATTTTTCTATGCAGCTTCGGAATGTTCTTGACTGCATATTAAATTATTTTCAATTAACTCCACATGTAGTTTTTGCATTCATAAAGTCGTCTCTCCTAAATGAAACTGAACATGTGGCAAAATGCAAGAGTAATATTGCTTCAATGTCAACTCGCGCAATTTAAATTGCTTTCTGGAAAAAATAAGCAAACAAACTTGTCAGAGATGACTAAAGGGAGAAGGCAAAAGTACAGTTTATAAAAAATGGCGTGCCATATGATACCATTGAATTTGCTTGTGTGAAATGGAAAGTGTATTGTTATGTTTTCCAAATAACATATACTCTCAAATACTGAGGTGGGATTACGCCTCTGTGGAAAAATATGTCATCATTAGGTTATCTCAGTTCTCATAGTTCTCATAGTTTCCATTAGGTTGAAAGTTTTAAAGTTAATTGCTTCGTGATAAGTGTTCGTCTTAATTTTAATATAGAAAACTGTCATTTGAATGAATAAGTAAATGAAACCAACATTATTTATAAATATTTCATTTTTTTGTCTTTTCTTATAAGGTACAGGGCTTAATGAGTGGCTATGTACACATTGTTAAAGAAAGGCGTCAAATTCCTTGCAATAAAAACAACCACTATTCACTCCCCTCTACTTATATACACTGTATGTTCTCTCGTGTGTATTGTCGTTATTACTTAAAACTTTCTTATTTTAAACACGAAAATGCAAAAATATTAAAATACTGTGGCTGATTTTAATTGAAGCTTATCTACAACGAGTGATGCGGCTGGCGGGAAGTGCAGCTGTTTGTTAGAGGGTAAGCAAAAGTAAAAGGATAAAGGACTGAAAGAAAATTTCTAAAATATGAAATGTACTTGAAGAGAGCTCAACGCAACCTCAAACATTTAAGGCAAAGACTCTTGAATGTGGCCAAGTGATCCTATCAAGTTAAGATTTAACTGTTTGAATATCACAATTAGTAACGAGTGGATGAGTGACTTTCATTTCTCAACATTTCATTTCCTAAATATAACTTCTCTGTACAATGTGTGAGAGAGTAGTCTATTACTTCCATCTTTTCATGGTTCATCAGTAAGATCCCCTTCAGATGCATTACAACTATGGGCAGTTTTCTCACTGCTATTAAAATATTCGTGCCATTCCTTGTACAAGTATAGTTATTAACGAAATGAGAGGATAAAAAGGGCTATAACTGCACGTGTGGTATGTTGAAGAAAACAAGCGACGATAGGATCGAGTTTTCTTATTTACCACGAGTGCAATTATGCCCCTTTATCCACATATTACGTTCAATATTTTTTCGTTTCCATTTAAGAATTATTTAAATTTTGAGAAATTCAAGCACATCTTTGCCATTCGAGGGACACAGTTAATGAGGAGGTATTATTTCTGAAAAAGGCCTCTTTTAAGGTGCTTTGCATATTGCATTTATGATCACCTAGTTTCTTAAGGGTAAAGAAATGTTTGCAAACGGAAGATATTGAATATATTACGGATGAAATATTAGAAGAAGCTGACAAAGCCATGGAAACATTACTTCTTACAAAAAATTAAGACAGGTGTAAAAGAGAACACAACATAAATATTGGAAAGAAAAACAAAACTGAGTCACTTCAGTAAGTAACTGAGTCACTTCTGGCTCAGTTTTGCTGGCGTACTTTTTAGAACGGGTAACCACAACTGATATTTATATTTTTTACATTTGTAATATGCTAAGACCAAATTTTTAGAGGTAAAACATTTAATTTATTCATGTTAAGTAATTTATGTTGTTCCATTAGTCTCAAATAAACGTACTTCACCAATGTAGTTTTATTCATTGATTGTATATATATGTAGTTGATGTAGGTTCAGCCAACATTAATTCCATGAAACATCGGTGATTATCACTGATTATTGCACACGTGTAATGAAAACTCCACTACTAGCAATCAGAAGACATAAAAAAGGATCAATTTTTTAAATTAAGTCTCTATAACTCAGACGTGACCAACATATTTTCCGGTCAGCCATGAAACATCAGTATGTAGTACCTATGCATAGTACATCATAGGTTAATTACTACCTTCTTTAAAAAAAAATTTCTTCTTGCTCGGCATTTCTGTCTTTCGAGTTTGTTTGTATAATTCATCATATAATGCTGTAAAGACTATTTGAAAGGTAGCGCATGAGTGACATGACACGGAGAGAAAGATATATTCTCTTCATCCCTTTGCGATGAGTGAATATTTTATTGCATGGAGAATGGGTATATATCAAGGTTCAGCTAATTGGTGATTTGAAATCGTGAGAAGCAAAGGATATGGTATCGAAATCCTGTGAAGTCACGAAGTTTTGAGCGACTGAGTTAAAACAAAAGAGAAATGTTAGAAGTCCGTGTTCTATTTAAGACATTGTTTTGTTTCCGAGCATGGGTTGTCAAACGTCTTTTAAGTAGAAATATCAAAGAAAATTGTCCAGGGAAATGGGCAAGAAATTAATACTTCGCCACTTTATCTCTCAATAAGCAAATTATTTAATAACTTTACTATTTTTCTTATTTCTTGTAACGTGAAAGAAGTAGACATTTTAGTGAAAGAAAAGTGATACTGAACTTTCGGTGTATTATGATAACTCGGACCACAGCAATGTTATTTTGTATATTTCGTCATCCGGCAATCCTTTGTTTTCCGCAAAACATCTCACTAAAGACAAATTACATTAGCGGTAACTGTAAGCGTCTTAACAGAAATGTTAATTCTGCAAGAATGAACGTTATAAATGCGAGTTTTGAGTTTGAAAACACAGCTCACAAAACAAATCATCTCGAAAGGGCATCAAAGAAAGCCACAAAGTTTTTGAAAGAACCCAACGGTCCTTTGACTTATCTCAATTCCTTGTGATTCTAGAATTTACCAAGTATTTTTCTATGAGTGGTTAAATATTAAATTGACTGTACATGTATAGTGAATACCTAACATGGATAGCTGGCATTAGCTTTTCTGTATTGTACCAGTGATTCATTAACAGCATGAATGTTATTACACACATATGGCAGAATGAATCTACGCGAGTTAACATTATAAACTAACGTAATCTCATAAGTTCGTGACCATAAAGTTCAAACCATTCACGTACTACATATGAACATTTCATTGTGTTAGTAGATCAACTTGAAAATAAGAATAGCGTTCGTGACTGAGAAAGGAATCGTATCTATTGAAGTAAAACGAGTGCAAATTGAATATCACTCTTAAATTTCAAACAGTCATGAACTATTGTGTTTGTAAGGAAGATGAATTTGAAAATAATTTTCTTCTGAACGATCAAATTCTTAACAATTCAAGTCTTTTACTTAGTAAACAAAGTAAATTTTGAATTAGTAAGAGAACTGTAGGTGTTAATATTGCCGTGCTGTAAAATATTAGCTTGGAAGGTTTATACATTTCAGAATAAGTGGAAACGAGAATAACATGAAAGAATACCTAATGCTGCAAAAACTATTAAAAACTGAAATTAATCTTAAGACTTATCTTAACAAATGAATTAGTGATGTAGGTTTTCAAAAATGAATTTCACTTGTGTCGTCTGTCGTGTGCACGACGAAAACAATTTTGAGCCTTTTATGCAAAGACGTGAAGGTACGAGGAGTTTCTCGAAGGACAAAATTTCAGTTTTCATCAGGTGTAGGAGCGACGGCGGGGCGCAGGGCAGGGGGCGGAGTTGCGGGTGGGGCGTGGGGGGGGGGGGCGCCCTGGGCGTGGCGATCCCGCGGGACCGCCCCGCGCGGCCCAACCCGCCGTGCCAGGACGCCACGACGCAGCCGGCGAATTAGCACACGCTGGCGTTGCCGCCTCGCGTCAAACCCCTCACCTCCTCCCTACCAACAAACTACTTGTAGCAGCATTTTGCATTTTGTATTGTACGTACAAAAGTTACCACCGACGGAAATATATTCTCTTTTGTAGAAAGGAAGAAAAAAAAACAGAGGAAAAATCTTGAGGTAGATATTATGTACTATATTTCTCTATTTTACTATTATTATTATTATTATTATTATTATTATTATTATTATTATTATTATTATTATGTGAAAATAATGTAAATTAACTATTTTTACTGTAAAACACGATTCATGTACGTATGTCAACGAAAAAACGTTAACCATTACTTAAGAAAAAGTCGTAAATTTTAACAACTTATCGGCATATTATTTTAGGTTAGTCTTAATTGATACTTTGGAGGTGAGAACATATTAACGTTCACGACTTCCGTAATTCAGCAACATCGGCTCCCTTTGTGATGTAACTTCCTATGAAATTGTTGTATTCAAAATTTTGTGCGAGAAAGCCGAACGCAAGAATGAAGAGAAAACAGAATATATTTAATTGGAATACGAAAAGAATTCGAATTTCCTGACGTTCAAAGACGAACAAAATTAACTTCAAAGAAAAACGGTAATGATATAAATTGTCAAGGAAATATAATTGAGTCACTTGCGTCTAACTTGCAGAACATTAATTATGGTGCTCAAGCAGTTATTTGAAGTTCACGAAGTCAGTCAATTTTCGACATTAACGTAACGCGGAATAATATTAATTTAAAAGGATGTTATAAACATCGAAACAAGTCAATGGCAGAACAGAAATATTGTTCTGAATAAGAATGTATATGCCGTCAAAAGGGCTGCAAGAGTATCGGGCATTTCTTAACTTTGGAAAACAAGACTCGTATATTCTGAAACTTCCGGAACCAGGAAAAAGGGGGATATATGATCTTGAATCCTCTTAGAATGCAAAAAAAAAACATAAAAATATATTAGTTTCTCCTTATGGTTTAAAAATTGATTCGCATCGATAAAATTTTCTTGAGAGAACAAATAATATATATTTTTAGGAAGTGTTGTCTACATTTATTAGAGATTTTTAGGAATAATTAGAATTACTCTTCAAGAATTACTACTTACTTTGTGCTTGATTACATTTTACGTAGTATAGAATGGAAATCCATACTTTAATTAGCACATTCGATTTGGATTATACACCAATACGTACGGGATTACGAGTCATAAACCTTGATTAAACTAGCAGGGTTCGCATTACTTGTATGGCCAATATGACTGAAGTAATGGTGGAACGAAGATCCCATATTCTCCAACAGCTGTTGTATCGTTTACTTTACATACCTGACTAAATATTGGTCTTAGATGTGCGATGCTATTATTATATATGAAATTTAAAATTAATGTCCTTTTTAAATAATAGTATTAGTTTTTTACTGTAATTAGATGAACATTTTCGCCATAGAAAATAATATTTGTCGTGCAATAGGGTAACGGCACTTGTTCGAGCAATACAATCTTGGTGGGTTTTTTTCTTAACTCCCGAGGGATAAGCGGGAAACTCGACCGAATTCTTTCGTCGGTTTACTAGAAAAGAAGATAAAAATTCTGAAATTTTAAGGGTGACTAATCTTATCGCTGTCAACTATCTTATCAGCTCAAACTTATGATGGTTCTGCTGTGAAAACGGCGAGACGCTACTCTTCTATCCACTTCTATATCTATTGGAATGCGGGACGAGAAAGTGCGGTAACACTGTGATTGTAGCAACCAATTTGAATATAATGTTGTGTGAACACATTTGATTTACAATACCTTGCAGGACAACTATAAGCCCAACTTATTAACAAGCATGCAAGATAATATGTGAGAACTGAAAAAGTTTAAATCGAAAAGAACTTCGTAATGCAGTCATTATCTTCAAATCGATGTTAAAACCAAGTTACTCATGTAGTATAATCTCATTTTCATCTTCACGAATTATTGAATTACAGGCTTTTAAAATGACGCTTTGAGGGTAAGTGACTTATGCAGTAACGTTTGATACCTTTAGGGGATACGAAGTATAAGAATGTGTTGGAACTGTGCCATATTTTGCTTTATTCCCTACCTTTTTCAAGGACTTGGCTCGTACTTCGAAGTTCATGTAAAGTGATACTACCTCATACACTTCAGAGAACAATGACCAAGCTTTTGTAGCTATAAATTTCATTTTTAAATTGCTCTTAATACAAATTTCCTTTCTAACCAAACGAGGTCATGACATACACTTAGAAAAAAAGTATAAATTCCTCTTGGAAGATAAAATGTTAATAGAAAGAAGAACGATATCGATGAAGGAAGTTCACAACAATGAAAAGCATTCAGATGAAAATATATATAAACGCTTCGCATTGTGCTTTCATCATTAATGATTTGAGTGTTCCAACTGACGTGATTTATCGCTTGTTCAGATTGTTGAATGCCCTTTTGATTCGCGGCCATCTTGTAAAGCCTTTCTTTTCGTAATTACCTAAAGTTGAGAAGATGACTGGAAGAAAATGGCAGTAAATACTCTTGATATCATCATTATTATGAATTTCCCCAAATCCAAACACGAGACGTGGGCTACATCACTGTTCAAGAGAAAGCCCCTGCAGTGTCCCGTGTAGGCAACCCGCCGTCTTTTCATACCACTGAAGACTTGGCAGGCGAACGAGGTGAGGATCTATGATTTTCTAAGAGGATTTCTTAAAAAAATGTATCGTTCTGGGTTTGTAGTGAAATGTGTTTGTTCTGTCATATATGGGGGAAACCTGAAGGAAATTTTCTAGTCGCTCGCGTTCAATGGTGTTAACAAAATGTTAGCAGCAACACGAAGAAACGAGTGCATTAGTTGTGGAACCCCCTTACCTTGCGGCGACGAGTGGCTGCGAGGGCGTCGTTGGCGGCGGCTGCGGCGGCGGCGAAGGAGGCGGCTGCGTGGGCGAGGGGAGTCGTCGGGGCAGCGGGCGGTGGCGCGGGGTCGCGAGCGACTGTGCGGCGGCGGCGGGCAGCGCGCGCGTTTATACCGCCGCGCGGAGAGGGCGAGCGTCTGCGCGCGCCGCCGCCGCCGGCCGCCGAGGGTGGGGGCGGCGGAGGCGGCGCGCGCTGACACCGTTCACCGCCGCCGCGCCCGCGCCCTCTGTCTCACCCCCCGCCCCCGGCACCCGCGCGGGCGAACGGTTGCGGGTTCGTCGCTTTGTCGCCGCCGCCGCCAGCTCCTCCCCTTCCTGCGCCGTCACCAACTGAAACCCACGCCTCCGCTTACGCGATCCGTTGGGCGCGAGGGTGGCTGCCATTGTTGGATCGGTCGCGTGGGTTCGCGGGATGTGCGAGGAAACAAACGTATTTAACAATGATTGTCAACATAACACAATTGCAGCATTACACAAATTTCCGAATGCCAACATAACACAATTGTGCAACAATATTGTTTTGGTTCATGGTCAGGTTAGTATAAATATCTTGTAGCATATGACTTCTAGCAATCGTTGAAGAAGTAACCTTAATCAATAAAGTATCATTGCAGATGGAAACTTATTTTTGAATGATGGAGGATTGCTCATCTTTGTGGAATTCGCCAGAATGTCAAGATAACACAATTCATCAAGTGTAGGGCTTTTAAACTGTTACACATAATGTTAAGAGACAATGAGGCGTTCACGTAAGTCGCTTAAAGAGTCTAAAATAAAATTTTGCAATTTTCAGCAATGTGGTGTCTAAAATTGTGCATTTTGCACGAGGGTTTCAAATCTGTCAATTTTCTGGTATGATTACAATAAGCTTGGTAAATATACACTTTTTCTCAATATTAAGAAAATATACTTAAAATTAGCATATATGACTGTTATCGTTAACATACATCATAAAAAAATAAAAGTAAATGTACATTATCTTGACAAAATATATTCTCCCAAATTTAAAATTACGTAGTACTCGTTATATCAAAATATATATACTATTTTACCTTACGAGTATACAATTTTTAATACGAATTATTTTTCAAATATTGCTATAGAAATAAATTTAGATTCTTTCCTTGACGTTAATCTTCTGCTCGTTTCTTGACTTCTGAAACACCTATCTCTTTGTCATACTTTGCCTGTTGCTTTCGTCACTTATATGGCATACACGTTTCTAGTGTCTATCTGGTTTGTTTCCGCCCATATTGGTAGTTCCTTGCAAAGGGTATTGCCGAATAAGGCGGTAAAAAGTGCTCCCAAACCAAATGAATAATCGCAATGCTCATATGAAAGAGAATATAAAATGATGTAGATTCACAAAAAATCAGCCTTCTAGGGCAACCTATTGCAGAGATAAGACGAGAAACGTGTTTTGCATGTTTACTTTTTTTCGCAGCATCTATTGCGTGTATCGGGCTGAATAAAATTGCAGAGACGGGGAAACCGTTCAATTGCAAGGTATTTTCGTCAAAGAATTTTGATGCCAAATTCATATAAAAAATTAATTTTTGAAAATCATTTTCAACGTGATAACGTAGGAGTACAGTCTCAATTTTCCCCCTAAAATGGGTATTATAACATTAAATTATATATTTTTTTAGATTTTTAAACAATGTAAATGGTAGTGCAAACAAATTATAAACATTTTTAACAGTTTAAACATTTGAAATTCGCTCCAAAATGTGATTGGAAAAACTTGTTTCACCAATGTTTAAACAGTTTATATTAAATTATTGAAAAGGCTTGCTTACCAGGATGATTTGAACCTTTTTGCTGAGAAATGTTTGTTGCATGTGGAAAGTATTTATATTATCGAAATAAAATCATCAAACCCCTTTTATTTTAGGTATATTAATCATTTATGATTATAATATAAATCTAATTATTAGTTGTAGATTAATTAATCATTAACAATTAGACAATCATAGACAATTAATCAGTCACTTTCTGGAATTACGGACATGTTTATAAAATCTTTAATTAAAAATCTTTCAATAACTGGGATTGCGGATTTGTTTATAGACAGTCTCCTATAAATTTTTGTTTTTTTCATCATTATATTTAAAATACCCCTTTAACAATTTTCACCTAATAACTAGGTGTGCCTAATGAATGTTAAAATGATCGCAGCTATGTGGGAGCAGCATCCGAGGGTTCCACTTCCGTTCGCACGTTGACAATATCGTTTTCCTCCCGATATTCCCATGCTGGAAAGAGATGGGTGGGCTCCTCCGGTGCACCGAGTTTTTTCTCCTTCTGTACAGCACCAGTTTCCGTCACGAACCATGAGACCACTTTGTTTGAAAAGCGAGACCAGACGTCGGCCGCCATGTTTCATGGAGTGCAAGAAATGTTGAGAAACATTTTTTAAGTGGCATAAATGGACAATTGTCAACGGTGTTTGATCAAAAATAACACGATGAACGAGTAATTCCAATAAAAGGTTTAATATTTAAATAAGCGCTTATCTTTTTCTGTTCCAATGACTTGTAACTGTGATAATTTTGGGATTTAAAATTCCCGCTAATATTATGACGCACACTGGTGTCTAAAGCTCACTGGTGCCTAAAGTCTCATATTCAAGAGGCCACCCACCTCTTTCCATCATGACCGGGAGCGATAACTCAGTGCATCAACTGACTGTCACTGCAGCGCCTCTGACCGGGAGGTCCTAGGTCCCCACTCCCCACGGCGGCAGGATTTTCGACACTAGCTTTTCAGCTAGGTCGAATTTAGTCGCTGTCTGGAGGAGAATTCTAGCGGCCGGCTGCTCTGATCGGTAGTTTTCCGTGGTTTCTCCGATCAACACCAGGCGGAGCAGTACCCTACCTCTTCCTTGTCACACACACTTACATACATGCACTACACTATCACACATTCCGGGAAACCGGTCGGGAGCTTAGAGCTTGTCCCGGCTGGGGCGGTGCCCCGCTGATGGGAGAGTCCTGGTTAGGGGAAAACCCCACTAGCCGACGGTAGGTCGGCGCCGGATCTCGCCAGCCAGCTGGGGGAAGATCACCGCCAACTCCCGAGAAAAAGAGCATGCACTACCGTAACAGGACTAATGACCAAAGCAGTTGACGCGCCCGGAAACACGAAAAAATCAATCAATCTTTCCACCATGCTTTCCACCAAAGATATTCCCATTGAGTTTGTTATATAATCGATGTAACACGTATACCATTTCGAGTCTATATGTCGTGTTTAAATCAGTGTTTAAATATCGGTTAAACCGCTTTTCCAATCACCTTTAGGAATTTCAAATTTTTAAATTGAAAAAAATCGGTTTTAATTTTTTCACTACCGTCCACATTGTTTAAAAATCTAAACAATATATGTCATATACTGTTATAATACCCATTTCAGAGGGAAAAATTGAGACAGTAGTCCAACGTTATCACGTCGAAAATTAATTTCGAAAAATAAATTTGTGTATGAATTTCGCATCAAAATTCATTGACAAAAATACCTTCCTATTGAACTACGTTTCCCCATCTCTGCATTTTTTCAACTTGATACATGCAATAGATGCTGCGAAGAAAATAAAACAAGCAAAACACGTTTCTCGTTGTATCTCTGCAATAGATGCTCTAGGAGTCTGATTTTTTGTGAATGTACCTCATTTTGTATTCTCTTTCATATGAGCACTTCGATTATCGATTTTATTTGGGGACACTTTCCACCGCCTTATTCGCCTATACCGTTTTACAGATACCATCCTTCGTGCTCAATGTATATTGAATAGTATTATTTTTTATTATACCTTGAATCTGTCCATATATGTTTTATGCGCTTAACAAAACTTTGGTGGTATTTTGATGACCATCAAAGATGGTGCACTTGTTTTTACGTGCTCATAAACAGAATCGTATTCTGAGCGAGGTCTTCCATGACCGTTTCGTATGCCCTCTTATAGTCCATTACAAGTTCCGTTTTACATGACTTATCAATCCGGAATCTATAAAGGCAGTTATTCTTATTGTAGCTACGGCCCTTAGTTTAACACTATGACTAATAAATTATGTATGACAGACGTAATTGCTATAAATGATGTTTTATAATCACATCTTCTTACTAGTAGCCATGGGGTCTCAACGGTAGTTGGCTATTGGGAAACGAGAAACACATTCCCACGTACTTGTTAAATCTTACAACTATGTTAGGTGGGGAAATGTTAACTAAGCGTAATATTCCTTCTCCATCTCTATATTTTTTAAATTCAGCTTGTTGAGACCTCCTCTTTTATTTGATTCTGTAGTCTCTTCAAAAATTACTTCATCTGTTATAGGACGAGTAACTTGATGAGAATTGATTATGGTCATCTCAAACATCATCTTATACGCAACAAAACAAATATGATGATGAATCTTTCCGCTGTAATTTTTGCATTTGCATATTTTTTAATTGTTTCCCCTTTCGTCCTTTTTATTTTATCTATAGCGTTCAATAAAATTTAAATAGCCAATCTCATGTGAGTCAATCATTTTTCTTTGCTCTTTAAAGTAAATATGTTCACTCTAGGGATCTTCATGTTGTTTGTATATTATTATTAAATGATATTTTTTAAATGAGTCACGATATCTTCTTTCTTTTCTTGCGTACGAGCCATGGCCTGTACATGTGGGGGTATATTAAGAGGGTACGTGCGGTTACCACGAAGACATCACGCCGTATACTGATATTCTTAACCCAAGAAGTGAGTTCTCTTATCGTCACAAAAGAACATATATAGGGACATTGCGAGGAAAACGCAACGCACATTATAATCTTGCCCGACCGGGAATCGAACTGGAGGCCGCATCATGGAAAACGAGCACGCTTATAAATGAGCTAAACTGCGAGAGCCCAGTTACGCCATCTATAATTTGATCATTTTCCATTTTTCAAGCACATCGCGTCGATGTCATTTGTAATGTGTGTGACGTCGTGAGTTGGACACATCACAGACAAGATAGGTTTGGTATATATACAATTTATTTACATATATACACATAACTACCCAACCATTTAGTACAGCGGCATTTGCTTCCCATTAGCATCTGCAAACTGTGGAATGTACTGTTTACGTGAGCCTGGCGCTCATACGCGCAAGCTTCCGGCCTCCCACGCACACTGACATCTCATGAAGGTCTCGCGACAAACGCTCGAGAGACATTGCTGCCCTTTTCAGGGCCTTTCCGTATTTATAGCCTCGCTGAGGCTGCGTGCCACCCGCCGGGTGCCACTGGCCGCCGGGGCTTGCGACACATCTGGCACAAGGGCGACGCGTACCCTCTCCAACTGCACCCTGGGCTCGGTCTCCCTCGCTTCCTGCCCGTTGGGATGCATTCGACACGAGTCCACTCTGAAAGTGTCCACAATACCCGCTGTGTACTAGGGTGCCGCGTGCGTTTCAGTAGCGGAAGCTATATGTGGAAAGTTTTCAGCATTTTCAAAACTGTTTTCCTCGGGTACGGATCAAGCGCTTGGTAATTTCATGTTGGGGCGCTAGGAATTAATTCCTATTTCTTTTTCTGATTGTGTATTATTTAAAGAGAGTTTACACCACTGCATATTCTATTACAATATTTCTCTAAACTATTCTTGTACCAGAATTAACTATTTAAAATATTTTTTAAAATTTGTGGAAATCGCCAAAAAAAATCATTACAATTAACAATTTAACGTACAAAATTAAATCCAGTTAATTTGGCATAATTTTGGCAAATATAAATAAATAACATACTAAGATACAATCATCATTTTTCGATTTCACTATTTGGTACCAGTCTCATGCTTCAATTATTTAGGATTGAATGGTATTAATAATTCTGACAATCATGTTTCACGTCTCGGTTTAACGGACTCATACGAACTGTTTACATTACGCAATTACTACAAACTTAGTACACCAGAATTCATCTCAATGGCAACTTCTTCCCTCTCTCTGCTTCTTCCTCCTGTTTCGTTTCTACCTTCCTTTTTCATTACTGCTACATTGCGGCTGTGGAAACGACTTCATACAAAATAATTTCGCGTTGTGAATGACGTGATGCAAATACGCTGTTAGGATAATGAACAGTAACTGGAGGAGTTAAGGCAACAAATGTTTCATTTTTTACGCAAAGACAACTTGAATTTTTCTCTTGTATTGCACGAGCGTCTTTACGTTAGAGAGTTATTGTCTGTTTTCCGAAAATATAGAAGTTTAGATTGATCCAGATAAAAGACATAATAGAAGTTTAACAGCGCATATTTTACATTATAATTTGATGGTTGAGCTACTGTGTAATGAGTGAAGCATTTTTCAAATTACTACTTCCGACCTCTCTAATGTTGTTTTAATTTATTCTCTTGCGGAGAAAAGCTCAGAGGTACTCTTCTACAAAAACCTTGATCAGGTAGATGAAATGAAAACGTTAGCCGCAAACGTATTCTGTGAACCATTATTATTTTCTCTCACATTTTATTTATGAAACTTTAGAAAGCATTCACAAAGGCATTCAACCTATCTGGCAGTAAAGAGTTTGTTAATTACAAATTAAATTTTAATTATTTTGAAGTTGTGATCTATATTTACGGTTACTGAACAACTGTGAATTTCGTTCTATTATTTCGCAGGATTGAATTCCGAAACGGTGATAAATGCGTTTTGTGTATGCCGTACATCGCATCTAAAAAGACACCAAAATTACGGTTTTAATATCTTCAGCGTCATACCGCGTAAGCGTATCACAATTACCATTTATTCTCTGTTGTATTATCTGAGACACCACTATGCACGATTCAGCCCATCTATTAAATTAAATTCAGCTGACCGCTCTCTTCAAACTTATCACGTACCAACCAGGGACATATTCTCTGTAACAAGAAAGATATCTTTCTAATCCATCTCATTTTCATACTTCCGTTTCATGGCTCATGGCCAGGTTTAACACACATTTCTGCATTACCACGTATTAACAGATTAAGGACACTAAGATATGACTTCAAGTTTTGATACAAAATTTGCTTAAGAGATGTGCTGCAGTAACGTTTGCTTTCTCTACGTATATTACTCTTTTACTACACTGAGTAATTAGTTATATACTAATTTAAGTAATGCTGCGTCGAAAAAAGACGATTTTTCAACCTAAAACGTATTGCGAGGCCCAGATACAGAAAAGCTGGATAAATCATGTTCTAATAAGTAGTAAATTAGTTCGCCTAACACGTTATGTAGTCATATTTCAAAAATCGTGTGTCCTTGATACCAAAAACGAGATTTCTTTTTTCAAAATGTCCGTCCGTATGTAAACAATACTGTCGCATAACTATCCTTAGGACTTTTCCAATATTCCCCGGTCGATCTGGCTTTATTCAACTGTCTACAATTTTCAAAATCATTCTTTAAGTTTTGAAGAACATTACATGAAGCACCCAGAAAATGAACACACATTTTCTCAAAAATGATCCCAAATTTTTTCTTTTAATTTTTGGTAAGAATAGTGATCACATATAAAGTGATCATCAGTCTATTTTTTACTGTTAAACCTGAGTTTTCGAAAATTGCAAAAGTTTGAAATATGTAGGCATCTTTCTACAATTGTGAAATCGGGAACGAGATTTTTCGTTCAAATGAAATTTGCTCTCCATATTAGTTCTTTTATTAAGATGCTGGACATTTTCTCAAAATTTTAGTAGTTTTCGCGCAGTATTTATTGAAATATATACAATGTTCCAAAATATGAAAAACTAGAAATTTTCAAAAACTGCTCCAAATATTTTCTTTAAACTTTTGTTTGTGTTAGTGCTTAATGTACTGTACAAGATGACATCAACACCATTTTGCTATAATCTTTTACTGTTCTTTTTTTAATATACAGTTCTAATTATTTTAATCTCTCGCGCGTCGTTAATATTTACAATATCTGCAATTTGTGTACATTATTGCATTTACGAGTACATGTGCTGCAAATGATGATTTATAAAGTTTCTCAAAAACTCAAATTTTTTCTGTGAATTCTGCTATTTCTGTACAATGGTATTTGAGGGGTTGATTATTATTTAGCCAGAGGGGTTGAGTATTGTGTAGATTGTTATGGATTGTTAAAACTGGAGGGGTTATAAATCTTTAAGCGAGAAAATTTTAGCTTGTGCTTCGTTAGTGTTTATCTCGATTCTCCATTTATCAGTCCATTTAATTAAGGTATTTAAATAATGTTGTAGGTATTCCAGGGCAATAATCAGATCTCAGATGTTGTGCAAGAATGGCAGTGTCGTCTTCGAAAAGAGATATTTCGGAATCTATTACTTCTGGAAAATAGGCAAGGTAAATTTTGAATAAAGTCAGTTGTGGTACTCCAGCTGCAATTCTGTATTTATCTGGTATGGTGTCGTGTATTTTTATATTGAATGACATATTTAGCAAGAAACTTTCAATTATATCTTGAAGCAATTTGGGAATGCCTAGATGTCGGATTTTGTATTTCAGTCCTGTGTGCCAGACACGGTCGAACGTTTTAGTAACATCTAAAAATAGAGCTGCCGTGTACTTTTTCTCATGAAAACCCTTCGCAATCAAATCCGTAACTCTTAAAATTTGGTGTTCAGTCGAGCAATTTGCTCTTAAGACGAACTGGGCTTCAGGTATCGCCTTTATATCGTATACGAATTTATTTAAACGAACTATAGAATTAGTCTATCTAACACTTTAGCTAATGAAGGTAATAGGCTTATTGACCTGTAATTATCTAGTTGTAGACATTTATTAGGTTGGTTTAATGGATTAATTATTGATTTTTTTAATTTTTGGGGGTATTAACTTTTCTTAACGCTGCATTTAATATCGCTGCTATTGCTGAAGTTCTGGATTTTGGTAATTCTTTTAATATTTGACTAGTTATTTGATCGTGCCCAGCCGATTTTCTGTTTTTGAGTCTGTTTATTGTGCGTTTAAGTTCTGCGGGGGATATGAATTTTGTCCGTACATCCTCAGAGTATATAGGTTGCTTCGCGCTATTTAAAATTTCCTCATTAAAAGAATTGTTTACTATTGGGTTGGGTTTAAAGGTATTTAAGAAGTGATCAGCAAAATCCTCCGCTTTTTCTTCATCTGTGTAGAAGATGTTAGTGCCCGATTTTAATGGTGTTGTTCTAGATAACCTTTCTGATGGTATCCCATAATAAAGGTGAGCCGGGGCTAATTTGCGCTAAAAATTGCTTGAATGAACAATATCTGTATTTATCGATTACTTTTTTACTTTTTTGCACAAAGAGTTCCACTTATTTTTTTAGTGCTGTTGTCTATACAACTGCCAGAGTCTTCTAATTCCATGTTTATCTTTTATCAAGTCCACGATGTATAATTTAGGCTTTAACGGCCGGTTTCTACATTATTTGACGTTTCCGAGTTTGTAGGCCGTGGTCTAACGGAGACTTGTCCATACGTTTCGCCTGCAACTGTGGCAGGCTCAAAGGATTACCCATAGCTATGCCGTCCGTCTGTTCATAAAAGTCACCGTTCCATTGGAAATAAGTAGTAGTCAGTGTGTGTTTAAACAGTAAGACGATATCCTCTGGGAAATATTTTGCTAACAAATTTAAAGTCTCCTGCATTTCAATCATCGTAAAAAGCGATGTGACATCAAAACTCACCAATAGATCGTCGGGTTTTAAGCGAAGTCCTTTTAATTTTTCAATGAAGTGAGAGGAATCCTTGATGTGTCTTTCTGTGTTTCCAATGTGGTATTATGGTTTGGAGAGGTATTTGGCCAAGGTGTATGTTGACGAACTAATAGCACTCGCAATTGGTCGTAGTGGCGTGTCCGGTTTGTGGATCTTTGGTAAGCCATAGAGTCTAGGAGGTAGCGCCTCTGAAATCTTTAGAATCTTCTGTTCCTCAGGTGGTATAGAGGATTTCTTGAGAAGATGATTGGACTTGCGTGAAATAGAAGCCATAGGATCTTTAGGAAGAGGCCTGTAGTTATCGGTGTTCAAAATGTCCATGGTTTTCTGTTGGTAATCTTCAGTGTCCATAATGACAGTCGCATTACCCTTGTCTGAAGAAATAATGATGATATCCTTATTCCGGTTTAAGTTCTGTATGGCAGACTTCTCTTTGTTGGTGATATTTCAATGAGGTGATTTGTCGTGTTGTAGAATTGTCGCAGAGTCACGTCGAATTTCTTCCGCTACGTCCGGTTGCATTTTGCGAATCACTGGTTCCATACTTGCAATGACATCTTTCACAGGAAAATTCGTTGGGGTAATAGCGACGTTTCCTCCTTTGGCTGAAACCGACGTTTCCTCCTGTGTTAGTTGATGTCTGGAAAGATTAACCACGACCAGTTCGATATCTAATTCAGGTGCAGATTGCCCCATATTGCCATAGCATTGACTATATTTCTTTTAATGGCGTGTCGTAGTACGGTCTGTGATGCACATTATGCTGTTGTGGGTTAATCTGTCAAATACATTCCAATCGTAATATCGAAGGGAATTGCTAACTTGAAGGTGAATTCGGAGCAATTCCTTGTCAATAAAGGATAAGTTCCGCCTTGTTTTGTGAATTCTATCTCGTAAAAGAGCTCTTTCGGTGCGATCGTAAATTCGGTGTGATGAAGCAGTTTTAAAATTACGTTTCTGTCGTATGAATCGTGGTATAACATTGGTGTAACAGCAGCGGAGTAGAAATGTCAAAGAACAGAGTACCTGAGCTTTCTTCTTCCGTAGTGTGTCGAATCGTCGTAGCAAGCGGTCAATATCCTCCCCATAGAGGTAAATTAACATACAATATAGGCTTGCACGGCCGGTTTCTACATTATTTGACGATTTCGGGTTTGTAGGCCGTGGTCAAATGGAGACTTGTTCGTACATTTCGCCTGCAACAGTGGCAGACGGCAGATATTTAAACAACTCCGCAACATATAACGCTCAGTCAACGATCCCGAGAACCACATGTCTCTAGCCGGAGATTACAGAATTCCTTGCTCTTGCGGTTCCGTAAAGATAGGTACTACAGGGAGAAGTTTCAATACTCGTATAAAAGAACACAAATGAACTGCCGTCTAGGACACACAGATAAATCAGCGGTCGCCGACCACGCGCTGTTGGGACGCGGACACGACATGCGTTTGGAAGTAACCCGAACCTCGGCCGTCGCCATAAATACGGGCCCCAGAGCCGCGGGAGCGTCAGTCAACTTCGCCCCCGCCACCGATGATGCCTGCCACAGTTGCAGGCGGAACGTATGGACAAGCCTCCGTTAGACCACGGCCACGGAAATGTCAAATAATAATATCCACGATGTGTTTGGGTAGCAAGTAAGATGAATGTTTGTTCGATTGCGCTGGTTTACATGATTCTTTAATCGCGATACATATTGCTTCAATTCGATTATTGATTTGTAAATCAATATCTGTATCGTTTTTAATATCTTTTGGGAAGGAAAATTGAGTGGCTATGTTTATTCTAAAGAGATTCCAGTTTACTTTACCATTTATTAGTTTTCTTGTATTGTTTGCTTTAGCGGTACTCTGAAATGATATTATTAAGGGGTTATGATCCGAATCGAGATCAGGTATTATCGAGTGAAAAAAGGGACAATTTATGTTTGTGGTTAGACTTATGTCAAGAATGTCTGGGGCACATTTATTAATCAATAGATATCGTATGAGAGCAATAGCGGCGTGGATTAAAGTGGTATGTTTCTGAGCGAACTGCAAAGGTCTACGATCTGCTTCTTTGTAATTCTACTGTTCCATGCTTTATGTTTCCAATTTAGGCCACCTATAACAATGATATTATTAGAATACGAATTTGTATTGTTGAAGTTAAATATTGTATCCAAGGTATTTTCTGGGAATTTCTTATTAAGTGGTTTGTAGGCGGTTATAATAATAATAATAATAATAATAATAATAATAATAATAATAATAATAATAATAATTGAATTTGTCAGTAGGATGGAAATGTGTGTCCGTAATGCAAGATATTTGTATTTCGTGAAAGAACATAAAGTTCCTAAATATTGCACCGAACCCGGTCTCCCAAACCTACCTGTGTTTACCTGGGCTTGTGTGGCCGGCTAGCTCAGGAAGCATGTAGATTATAGAAGAATGGATGGTGGACGGATTTAGCTACGTGATGAAATAAAAAAAATATTTAGAACACAAATGAACTTTAATGAAAGACTTAAATTTTTAGCATACAAAAATCAAGGTCTGAGTAATTACTTCTTCTATTTTTATGCTATAAAACTAATACATTACAGGGAACTTAATATTGTAAGGAAGTCGCCAATGCGCGGCGAGCACTTCCTGGATAAGAGTTTCTTTCATAAACAAGCGTTGCGCCTGAAGGGCGTACTGAAGATTTTGCCGCAGCTCGACAATCAAAACAGTCACCGTTTGCAGGCAGGTCCGCTGGGGTGGGCAACCTCCACAGGTCGCCGAACCTCACACCAGGCGGCGTGTCCCGTGGGTGCAGGGGAAGCCCTTGACTCCTGCGTCGGCGGCGGCGGTTGCGGTGGCGCAATGTGACCACGGCGACGGCGGCAGCGGCGACGGCGGTGGTGCAGTGATGATGATGAAAGCGACGACAGCTCAAGACTCAGGTGTCCAGCAGCGCGATAATAATCGTCACGTCAATTGTGACGGGCGACGCGGGCGTGATCGGCAGAGATCAAAAGAGAGATATACTCGACAAATGAGCAACCGGAGGAACTAATCGTCCTCAATTTAAAGCAAAGGGACACTGCCCTTCTCCGGCTCTACTGCTCTGCGAGCTGAGCGCACGTCAGCGCGCACCTCTCCCACCGGTCTGATCCGCCTACTGGGATCTCTCCCACCGTTCTGATCTGCCTGCTCGGCGCATGCCAGCGCTCACCAGCCTTTTCTCCCCCCCAGTTTCCCAAATGTTCTAGAAGTTTCCGAAAATTTTACTAAAACGTGCTTCTATTGGCGAAAGGTTCCTACGTCTTAACTAAATTTGGTCCAATAATCTCTTGTGTCTTGTCGGTGTGTCGAGCGGAATTTTCCATGATGCGCTCTCACTCGCACACTTTTGGTAAATAAACGTAGGTGGTCTCTCCCGGAGTTTCCAAACTGTGCAGCCCCCCTTCCCAGCTAGATCCCCAGGGATAGACCCGCGTCGGCGTTGGCTAAAACAAACACAGTCCCCCCCATTTGCCTGGCGCCGAGATGTCGCGGCGAGCACTGTGCGGAACGAATTAGCCGCCCGACGGCTCAGAAAAGGCGCCAGCGCGTGATTACGCAACACTTTGTTTACGATTAGCCGGGGTATAATATTCGGTATCGTTAAATATATTCCCTTGTTTGCTTAAACCATTTGCGTTCCAGTGTAATAATTTTAAATCAGTGAGCTGGTTATACTTCGTTTTTGTAAGGCAATCTGCATCATGTTTTGGATTAGTGGTAACAGAAAATTCATTACTTTAGTAATCATAGTACGTGTGATTGATTCGATTAATCTATTCATATCAATGTCTTGATTTATGAACTGCGTCGTATTTCTAAGTATATCTTGAAAATTATTTAAATGTCTTGTCCAAGGGCCTGGTCTTTCGGTTAGAGGAGGGAATTGGACATGGGTCAAGATTGGAGGTTGGCAGTACCTGGCTAAACTGCTTTCATGTGAATGATTTTGGCTGTCCGAGTGACGCCGCGTCGAAGGCTGTGTTGCCGACGTTTCGACCATCTTTTCGTGGTCTTCCTCAGGGCTGGTCTGCGCTGGAGTGGTCGGCGCTCGGAATTCTATAGGTTTGGGGGCCGATCACGATTGGCTGAGTCAGTCGGCCAATCGGGAGGCCGCTCCTCACCGGCGGGAGGGGGTCAAGTCGGGTGGCGCGGCGCGTGATCAGCCGGCAAGGAACGGTTCGGAATCGGGCGGTAAGGAGCGGTCCGCGATCGGACGGCATGGAGCGATCCGGCCCGACGGGTGACAGCGTGGGAGCCCGTACCAATGGGCGCCAGGCGTCGTGGAGGCGCCACCCCGCGTCGCCGTTGATGTTTTGGGGGCGTCTGGCTATCTCCATCGCTTGCTTGATTCGTCTGGGCCACCATCGTTCTTCTCTGACGAGCATCCTCGTGTCTTCAAATAGGAAGTCATGTCCGGTTTCCCAAGCGTGTTGGGCGAGAGCGGAGCGTTGGACATTCTTGTGTTTGAAGTGACGAATGTGCTCGCGTAGCCGTTCCTCCACCGTTCTGCCCGTCTCGCCAATGTAGTCGCGCCCACAGCTACAAGACACAGCGTATACTCCTGCTGTTTGGAGTGGCGGGAGCTGATCCTTGATTCACACCACGCACGGTGTTTCGTTTGGCACATCTGGTTGGCCAAAATTAATATCTCGAAAACTACTGATTAGAGTTTTATGAAATTTTGCACACGCATTTGTACGAAGTACTTAAACATGTGTTTTAAATATATAATATGTATCTTTACATTTTCCTACAAAACTGTCAGAGTTTGAAATAGCATATGCAATAAAACAATGAGTAATTGAATTAATAATTATACTGAGTGAAAAAATAACAAATAATTAACAGAATACTACTTTATGCATTTTTATAACTTTCTACAATGTTATATTTGTTAGTATAATTAATATATAAATATAAATACTATCAGAATTGTTTAAACCAATTTCTCACTTGAGCTTTAATATTATACACTTTTGGCTTACTAGTAATTTTACTAGTAACTTACTAGTAATTTTGAAATTGTTCAGAATCATAGGTGTGATCACATTCATCAGATAAAGATGGAGTAGCTAAAATTTTTTGCACTTCCTCTGATAAAAAATACACTTTTCTTTTTGGGCTTTTTCCCAGGCTGGAAATATACGGATCAAAGAATATTAACAACCTGTGTAGGCATGAGGGAATTAATTTGGTTAGTGACATATTTTTTAATGACAGATGTTTTCTTAGTGAACATGAATTAAAAAGTCTGCAGTAACATGAGTACGAAGGCGTGAGGTTTTGCCATAAAAACAACCTTTCTTCCACTATTCGGCTTTTCCGCATAGAAATGTAATGGTTTCAGTGATATACTAAACAATCATCACCATGAACCAAGTCTACAAAAGTTTGCTTGAAACGGCTCTGATCACTACTTCCATTACATCCTCACTTAGAAATTAAAATAAAATTATATTCCTGATCTGATAATTGCTGAATAATTTCGTTCTGCACAGTGCATATGCGATTGACAGTGTGATTAAAACGACATTGTTAAATTATTTCTGTGGAAGATTCTGTAATAGTGATACTATTTTCAAGGGGACGACATTTGATTTGCCCTGTTTTTGCTGGATAATAAGAGGAATAAATAATACAGTCGTCATCTTTCGCATTTGCACGCATTTCCTTGTATTGGTTCACAGAGAGTTTAAAATATCTATCATTATTGACAATGCTTCGCCTGCGGTCATTTGTCGAGGTTTTCTGTGAAGAAGAAATCAAGCTTTTTCATTTTTGTGGTCTGTTGTGAGGAGGCGGTACTTAGTTCCCAACGGTTGGTTGTATCTCTCTTGCCATGAGTACGTTAATTCGTTTGCGTAGGTAACGGTGTTTCATCCACATTTGTTCTCTCGGCTAGTTATTTTGCTTTTCTTCTCTTTGATCGCTCAATGCTTTCCCCAAAAGATTTGGTCGAGAGACCCAGACAACCTGACAGTACTTTCGTATGGAATGGCTAAATACACAATGTCCTAAATCAGTACATGGCCATCTAACCACTTTCTATGCGACATTACGAAGGACCCTTTATTTATGAAGCACTTTGTTGCGCACTATCTTTCACTTATTTTAGCACACACGACGCTGAATGTGTGTTTTATAGATTATGTTACTTCTGTTGAACACTCCTGAAGATCTTAACACACCATTATATTATTTTAATCCACATCTCTGTCTGTACGCGAATCAGTTTCGCGCAATACTTCCCAGAGCGCATGCCTAGTGAGTGAACGCACTGTCACTGAAAATAGGTGATAATGATCAGATATGCACTTCTTTGCAAAAAGTGGGACAATAATATTGTAAAGAAACCTTTTTAGAATGCATGTATATTAATTTCAAAGCGGAGAAATGCGGAGCGAATTTTGTAGCTCAACATTTATTTTCAATTTTCGAATACACGCACATGTTTTAAAGTCGAACTTTGGGTACGAATTTCTAAGCCTACTTGCCTTTGAAAATTACGAAACAATTTCATATGAAAGAGCATACCTTTCTGACGATTTTACTTCCTGGAATTATAAAATATGCGTAAGGAGAACGCTACGAATAGAACTGAACTGCGTGCACTTCCGAACAGAACTTTGCGGCTCCGCGCCGGCTATCATTGGGACGTAACTTGACACCTCCCCTGAGGCCGAATCTTATGAATCAGCACCTTATAAACACCGAGGCCATGTGCCCTGGATATTTATCTAAAGAACGGATCAATAAGATCACCAAAAAGTGGAACTTCGAAAAATGGATTTTGGCCAGCTGGATGTCTCAAACGAAACACCGTGCCACGGTGGGCCTTAAAGATGGTTTTAACCCTGAACAGTCTCAATAATTTTCCAATTCGGTCTGTGATACCCCGAATGTAAGGGAGTGCCACTGTTGCCTTGTCTTCGGTTTCGGTGGTGCTGGTTTCTCTGTGAGCAGTCGGGTGGTGGGCGAGTCGTAAAGCTTAATAATTCAGCCTTATATACAGAGCAGCCACGGTAATATGCTATGTGATTTTCCTTGCAGTTATCACAAGAAGTTTTAACCTCAGATTGAGGGAGGTGTTTAGAATAATGATGGTCATTAAGTCATTTAACGCAACGAGGGTTATTAAAAGAGTTACGTTGCGTATGCTCAAAGCGTTGGGAATTCTTATATTGAATAGGAAGTTTATTTTTTGTTCGAACAAAGACTCTGGCCAATACTGTAGTCTAACTTATTTAGTTTTAGAATTGATCTGCCAGCAACATTGTTCTCAATATCTACAGCAACTATCTGCAAGGGTTTTCTGTTTTTGCCATAAAGTCTTACGACTTTTAATGCAGGGAATTTATAATTAAGTTTTTTTTAATATCATTAACTCCTAGATACTCCGGTACATCTTTTGTTACAATTTTAAATGCTTTTACAGATGGGTCTTTAAAGGAGTAGAACCATATCTCGCCCACCTGGATGGCCGAGGTGGCTAAGAGCAAGTACCGACTCAGCGCTTCGGTCCGAATGGTCGCGGGTTCGAGTCCCGCCTTGGGCATGGCTGTTTGTCTCTTGACTTTGTGTGTGTTGTCGGGGAGGGCCTCACGTTCTGCTGACCCCAGATCAGAGGAGCCCGCAAGTGTTTGTCTAGTGTATGGTCGAATATGCGTCCCTTCAGGACGTAGAGGGCAACCGGCTGTCGGCTGGATAAAAGCCCTAGGAAAAAAATAACCATATCTCATTATTTTTGCAAACATGTCTAAATTTTCTGAAATCTTCACTGTTATCAAATTGCACTTTGAATTTACTGTTGCTGTAATTGACTTCAAATTTATCAATTTCATTTTTCACAATAAATTCTTTAAGCAGTTTATATTTAACAATTCATCATCTCTTTCATTGTTATTTTGAGTGACAATTGGGGGAATTTTTACTCGCTCGAATTCACTAACATCATTCTCCTCTACGTTATGTTAGGATTCATATCTTTTTCGTACAAGTACATTATAACGTGTATTTACCACGGTTTGTGAACGTTTTTGTCATTAATCACTTAACACTTCACTAGAATCACTGTTTCTTTGTAAGATATAACTACCTTTTTGGGTTGAAGATTTGAAAGAACGTTGAAATGCGCCATGTCCGGCTGCTCCGAGTTCTGTTGGCGTTTTGTTGCTCCTCGTCTGGGGTTTCAAGTTCCAGGGGAGGTGGAAGAAACCCCGGCAGTACCCTAGTGTATTTTCTGGAGTTGAACTTCTTTTCGTTGCGTTAAACTTTGCTGTTGAGCTTGCATAATGTTTTGCATTATACCCTGCTGTGACAAGTTACCAGTCAAATGTGACTGGAATAGTATGTACCCAGCATGATATTGCGGCAACAATTGACTATTTCGATATATGAACATAATATTATTTTCCATTGAGTTCCTGTGGGAAGTCCCTCATCACAATTTGCAGCATCCTTTCCCATTATTTTATGCAACTCCTTACTGAGTCAGCCGTTTTCACACATTATACTGACTTTGTGTTAATGGATAATTACCTACTCATTAAATAAATAAATAAAATAGAATAAGTAAAACCTACACTTGGTTTTACTAGTGAAACGCTTTCACTAATACTATCAGCGTCGATAACACAATACCCTCACTGGTAGTAGTAGAAAGCTTATCGCGAGGAGCGACTCTCGCTCAGGTCTTACCCCGACGGGAGCCGAGCTCGAACTGCAAACTAGAACCGTAGACGGGAAACAATCAAAACACAAAGTACAGACACGGCACGATCAGAATGTCCCAAAGATTTTTCGTGCTTAGAAGGACCGAGGACTCCTTTCTTTGTCCCGCACCACGTGTCATGATGTCATTCGCTCCTCTCGCAAAGAGTGATCTTCTATCCCCTCGTGAGGGGGGGGGGGTTCTATTACAGCTGTTCATAACAAATATAAGCAATATTCACTAGGTACGCCCGTCGCTTATTGCTACTGCAGCGTCTTCTGCAAGAGGTCGCCGTAAGGTTCGAGTACCGACGGTGGACGGTTTTTGACATTA
The DNA here is from genome assembly GCA_011170035.1 of Teleogryllus occipitalis. Taxonomy (NCBI): domain Eukaryota; kingdom Metazoa; phylum Arthropoda; class Insecta; order Orthoptera; family Gryllidae; genus Teleogryllus; species Teleogryllus occipitalis. Next base: position 389,826 of record BLKR01000226.1, on the reverse strand, counting down.
GTTACACAGTTAGCTCGAATTCAGGCGCTTAGCTTTATGTTTGTGCAAGTTAATTTTATTAAATTCAATGTTGAAGAATCTAGAAAAATTTCGCTTCATTGTTTAAAGTCCGGATTGTTCTGAGAACTATCATAACTTCCGATATTCATAAAAGACTGTCTTATGACGAGTGCATAATTTGGCGAAAGAAGTATTGTATGTAGAGCCATCTGCTGTCGATGATCTGTGAAGACTGTTTTTGAAGGAAACTCGACGAGCCTGGACATCCACAAGGGCGCCCCTGACTGTCTGCTCCGTGTCTAGAATGCCATTTTTTTAACCAAGAAATGGTTATTTTGTTTTGGGAATTCAAAGATAGAATCAAAGAAAGACGTTTGATTAATTATTCAATGATGATTCTATGATTGCCTATTGCATCATTGGCGTGGCCGCGATTGTGCCATATTTTACTTTAGCTAAAGAAAATCGTCAATTATAATCCTGATAAAAGAAAATTTCTCGAGAAATTTTTCTTCTAAATTCTCACGATTTTCTTCTTTAAGATCATTAAATTCATGTCTTTTCTTCATTAACGTATGTGTGTGTGTATTCTTTGTTGATATCGCACTTCCTTCACAGTATTGTAAAAGGTATTCTGATCTCCCTGAGCTGGCGGGCAACCTAAACTATGTTTAAAAACACACGTGAAAGAGACAGTATAGAATAAGATTTGCAACTTACCTTTGCCCGGGGGAACATATTTCTTTCCATACGGTCCGCCGATATTCCAGCTGGCAAAAAAAGTTTGAGTAATAACTCAGAATTCTCTGTCTCAAGGCGTTATCGAAAGTCTTGGGGTGAGTTGGGGTGGGGGGCGCAACTGTAAACAACTTCATGAGCGCGCGGAGAGAACAGGCACGACCATGCACCAGGGTACATTTAGGGAACTTCGGTGCGCGCGCGGTTCGCCAGTCTTCTGTTCTCGATGATCTGTCCGCGTCGGCATTGCTGTGATATCTGGTTGCCAGTTTGCACTAATCCAAAGTAAGCAAAGAATTCTCCATTCGAAACTATTACTGTCTATCTTGTATAAACTCGGTAGAATTTTAAAAAATAAACTTGAAACGAAGTAATAATAGTAACGTTTTATAAAAATAATTCAAATCTCGGTTGTTGATGGGAATCATCAGGCTAACTTCAATAGTCGTGATATTTCGAGCGTGCCAACTGCTCACCTTTCCCGAGGCAGTTTGCACGTGTACACGCCCCTTTTCTGGTTTTGGTGAGGAAATGAGAGTGAAGTCAAGGGAAGTGGCGTGTGCTCGCAGGAGCGCCGGGCGTCCGGGGCGGGCAAGTAGCTCGTGCGGGTGCAGTTCGACTCACCTGCCCTGGTCCTTGCTGTTCCCGCTGATTGCACCTGTGACACAGTCGCCGCAACCCCCTTCTCGTCTCCCCCGTCCTTGGTGCTGCGACCAGCCTCAGACCGCGCTCCGCTCATATTTTCCTGGCCGTTTGACAAAGCCCCTGTCGCTTCCCGCTCGTGGCCCCACACAAAGATCGCGTCACGGCCACCACAGACCCATTATGTGCCGCCAATGCCTCTCTACCTCGCTGAATCTCACCGCTGCAGCATTGAAATTGTCTACCGTCTAGTGTTCTTGTGTGCTCAATGTTACTCTGAAACCTCTTTGGTCACATGCCTGATCTTCCTCCTTTACTGTTGCAGTCAACTGCAACATCCACGTTCGTTTATTTTATCCTTCGTTCCTTTAGCTCAAGAATTACCTTAGATGGGCCTCAAGATCCACCGACGATTATCCGATATTATTTGGTTTCAGTTTTTAAGAAGCTTAAAATCATTTATATTGTTTCATTTCTGATTTTGTTCGAAACGAGATGCAATTAATCAGACGTTTCTTATGATTTGAGTTAATACAGAGTCTTTAGCTGTGGATTTCATCCCAAAAATGAATATTCAATACATATTTTGGAAATATTTCGAGTATTATAAATGTTAGTATTCTTTAGTTTAAATTATTTCTACTTTGTCAAAACAATTGACCTTTTGTGAAATAAAAATATAATAGGTTTTGTCATTTAATTTTGTAAGTGAATGTTGACGCGAGAGAGTCGATGTTTTTTTCAATTTTAGAGTCAGAAAATAAATGTTTTTTTGGTTCAAATGAATGATCATATGTATTATTAGTTACACCAATTTATAAATTAATAAAATTCTTCAAAAAATTAATAAAATTAAAATTTAGCCAAAGATTCCATAGGCATCTCTCCCACCTTCGTAATGCACGAGGTCATATAAATTGTATACAAAGGAAATCTGTGATTACTGCCCATGTCACATCAAGATTGGTTTCCATTTTGTCACTCATTCTCTCCTGAATCCTTGTTTTTGTGTCTTTCTTCTCCTGCTCCCCGTCGAGACACCTTGTCTCCTCTCCCTTCCCCAGCTGCGCCGTTCCGCCGCCGTCGCTCAGTGGCGGCCCGCGCCGGTCGATGGACCGCAATTGAATGGGCGGGTCGCCTCGCCGAGCAGCCGCACCTGCACTCGCTCATCGCCAATCTGACCCTCTTCGGAGGCGTCACGTGGGCTTCACACCCCAGACAAGCTCCACACCGAACAGGGCGCAATTGTACACGAGTTACATTTACTATGTTGCGAATAATGGCGATTCTGCAACTTAGCTTCCTCAGGTTCACAGGAAGGATTGACTGATGATCTTCGCTAAAACACACAAAGAAGTATAACGTCTTTTAATTTTGACTCAAAGTTCTGTACAGGCCAGGTTTGGTCGAAAGATGTTAACACAAAGAAGTCTGGTGAGCTTATACGCTGTTTTCCCTTCTGAATCTTGCAAATATATAGGGTATTTTAGAGATGATGGTTTACGTTTGGATATGTGTACATCATATATCTGGAAGGTTCCTTCGATATGCTGGAGATAATGTGATTACACTTGACATGTTTACATTGTACATCTGGAAGGTTCTTTCAATGGAAAGAACATGGGATCACAACAACACATTAGTAATCCTACGGAAGGTTTCTACAGTGGGAAATACAATTATTTGGTAAATAGAATAGAAATTGAACTAGAACGTTTGTGGCCGAACATTTCTTACGACCTGTAATGCAGGTATTCATTGTTTTCATTTCCTTCTTGCAGTTACCTCAAAAGTTTCACTTGCTTGTTAAACATTTTTTATATGCGTTTCCTTGACTATCAATCTACTACTGTATCGTTTGAAACAAAAGAATTACTTTTCAACATGTACGATATTGCCCGTATTAGTTTGTCAGATGCGATTTCATCATTTTGATGATTGTGTGATAGCAAACCGTTCAAGTGAATTGAATTGATCGTCCCTTCCTCCCAGACCATCTCCATCTCCAGGATAGGATCGGTTTGATCCGATCTTTCGACCATCGGGATTTAAACCAAGATTCTAGGTCTTCTCTCCACGCCCCCAGATTGAAAGTGGACCGAATCACATTTACTGTGTCACATGAGCAGGTGGTTGGTGCGACAGCGTCCGCAAACGAAGATGATTTCAGAATAATATTCTCCCTTTTGTCTACTTCGCTGCAAATGATGCAGGTGTTTTTGCACGTGTCTGCGCGTCCTACATTTGTATAGCTGGTGCGAAGCGTGGTTGCGGTTTGAAAGAGATTGTTTGAAGTATTCTTTTTGAAATAAATTCTATGAATGCGTGGTCTCTCACGCTGAAAATATTTCATTCAAAAGATTCAGACTATGCGTTCGGAGTGCAACTGAAAACAAATAATAAATTTGGAGGCGAAAGGTTTGCAATAATTATCTAAATAATGGGGACTGCGTGGTTCTTTTCAGGTTATTTCGAATTGATCTACCGGCAGTCCGGTTGGAATTTTCTCTCTGGTTGACTATTCCCAATGTTATGAGGTGGATTCATTTATGTTTATTTATACATATTAACCATTGTTTTATATATATATATATATATATATATATATATATATATCTTTCTCGTATACGCACGTAAAGAAAAAGTTATTTAATGCTGGGGAAAATCGACTTCCAGATTTCCGCAGAAATACACGTTTAGGGTACACTAATACTGTGACCGTCCGTTTTCTTAGACTTCGAAAACGTGTCACATGCGACCTAAGAGAGCGAGGGAAAGGAGTATTTTGAACGCGCGCCAACGCGGAGCAATATTAGGAATGCTAACTGGAAATTAGATCAAGAGAGACCGCCACAATAGACCGAGGGCGAGACCGGTAGTCAGATGAAAGAAAAAGTTCTTTCTGAGGTTAGCAGCTGAACTGGGCAGACGTATTGAAAACGGCACGCCAGGAATTGATATTGCAGCGGACTTCAGATTTGCAACTTTGAGAAAAACTCTTCAGGAAGATAAGAAGAGGTAAATATTCTATTATAAAGTGATTTAAACGTAATCTTAGAAGAAAGATAATAAGAGACGTTATGAATTTATAATAGGAGAATTAGGGAGAGGAGTTTTGAATGGATGGCAGTAATTAATAGTTGCATTCATTTCTCTTTCCAGTTTATATATATATATATATATATATATATATATATATATATATATATATATATATATATGCTCTCTTAAAGTTTGTGCTCGTATAAAAGAGGGTGATCTCTGAATCTATTTCAATTCTGAATATCCAGTTGGTCATTAATCATAATTGGAAATTAAAATTCATATGAGAGTACGCAAGAATATAAACCTTGAACGAGACGAAGAACGCGTTTCTGGTGGGCAACTGCGTTCTCAACCCGAGGCTCCGACGCTTCAAGGTCGAAACAGCTCCGAGGGAAGGTGTAGAAGAAAGCACAGCTGACTTCCCGACGCGGCCGAGAAGAGAATAAAGTAAGGTCGTACTAAATGAACTGTGTTTGCAGGGATAGGAGTAATTCATTTTAATCAGAAAGCTTATTCTGTATCCGTTACGTAGAAAGAAAGGGAGGGTAACATATTTACCATGCTTAAAAGATAAAGAAAGTAAAAGTACATTTGTTTCTGACTTCTAATACGTGAGAACAGAATCAATCTTTTCTTTTAAAAGGATTCGAAGATCTGATATTGTAATTTAGTGATTAAGAGTCTGTGTAAGAGACGAATTATAATAGTAATCATTCTCTGGATTTCAGAGAGAGAGAAAGTTTCATTTTTGTGAAAGCAATGTTAAGTCAGAAGTACTAGTTTTGATTTTCAATGTGTTTTTTCTTTCATTTTTGTATACAGTAATATTTTAACGATTCTTAGAATTTCTGAAAGTGTGTGTGTGTTAAAAAATTTGGTTGTAAAGAAGAGTAAGAAATTGTGTATCGAGTTATTAGTGTGTGTGTGTGGGGGGGGTTTCTTACAGACAGTCAAGAGTATTCTGTATTTGATTTTTCTGTGTGCCATTTTATGTATCTGTCACAGCAGCAAATATTTCTAGAATATACTGAATTAAGTAAAAAGTGATTCTAACTCGAGTTGTGTGTAATTTTGCATCCAATCCAAAAGGATCTTCACGACCCTGCCCCCCCCCCCCTTATTCTTTTTTTTTATTTATTGTGTCCACACTGGGACGTCTTACTGAGCTAGCTGACCATCTGGCGAATTGTATTCGCCACCCCCCAAGACGTCTCAGGTCGGGTGCGGGCCTTACGGCTTGTAACCGGACGTGTGGCTCGCAATATTGAAAAAGGGAATTTTTTCAAAACATCCAGACGCCCGTCTGTGTATTCGTCTATCATTCCATTTGGCATTTATAAAAAAACGCGCCAAAACTGTGCGTATTATATTTTCCAATATGCAATGATTAAATTGTACCAGAAAGATGTATTTTTTTACTGTAGCAGATATTCCAAGGAAAAAAATCAAATTTATGGCAGTGCAATAAATACATTATTTTATATTTTCTTTTGTATGGTATTTTATTATTTGCAGTGTCTTAAATATTTATTCCATTGACATAACTTATGACTTCGTTCCTTACAAACAACTCCTCAGCCTAATAAGCATCTCTCCTTTTGTTAGGGCGCCTTCTTCTTTTGGCCCTCATATATTTGGTCAGAATCAATGCTCCAAATAATATTAGTACTTAATTTTGCACAAGAAAAGTTGATACTGGCTTACTCAATTAATCTCTTTAAACCATTATCAACAAGGAATTTCAACACTGGGAGGGAAGCAGTCATCACTCGCCTCAGTTAAAATCCACTGAGTTGAAGCAAATTCGTCTATTTAAAAAAGTCCGTACCACACGGAGTGCAGAAGGAATAATACTCCGTAGCAAAAGGTTGAATTGTTCGTAAGAAGAGATACATTTACAAACACGCGATAAAGTTCTATGTCTACTTTTACTGTCATTGAAAGCATACATTCGAAACAATAAACACATAGGTACTAATCTCTAGTGAATACAATAATAATAGCAACATTAGACATTCATACAAAAATGGTATTGAATCGTGTTATTTTCCATTCCCACAGTTCCCTACCCGAGTCTTTCTGTAACAATATCATTCTAATGCCATATATATATATATATATATATATATATATATATATATATATATATATATATATATATATATATATATATATTGTGACGGACCGGCGATTCGGTCCTATTCTACAGTAAATTTGTAAAAGGGGACAGTTATTCTTTCTTGCGAATGGACTCTGAGTGCATGCACAAACAATGAAAAAATTACTTTTAATGTAAAAACACAGAGTGCTTTATTCCCAGAAAAGATAATGGATATTACAAAAACATCGTTCCATTGAATGCATAGAAGGTAAACAAAATAATGGTTTAGCATTAATGACTTTCTTACGATATTGACAAATCTGAACAATTTTCTTATTGACTACGTAAATATTGCTAATGAACACTTTCTTTCTGCCTTGACTTTACACTTCGTACTGTGAATGGGAGCTCCCTTTGCATGCACTGATTCATAATCACCTCGTTCTTTCAATACTTATTCTATTTACAGACAATGTGTACCCTTCCAAAATATCCTTTCTATTCTCCACTTCAAATTAGATTATTTATCATTACATGGCAAATCCCCTCATCTCATACCCCCTCTCACAATCGTCTACTCCATATCCCGACTCACTTGATTCTTTTACCGCCTAATAATAAGTCCCTTCTAGTAACAGTCTTACTGATTTTGCTGCGTATGAAATTCCTTCGAGCTCACCAACTCCGGATGCGCCAGCGCGATGTGACGAGTCGGGGCCGTTTCGCCCGCCACGTGGCCATGGCGCTTGCTCCCGCCGCTTCTACCCGGCCGCCGGTGCAAATCCCACGCCGCGGTCGTACTTCGCCGGGCACAGCGATGTCCACTCGCCGCCAGATCAGCAGTCGTCCTGATTTCCAGTTCTTCCGAATTCGTTTGTTAAGCCCGCCGATGCTGTATCGCTATGTTCGTTTCACTCATGCTGCCTTTGCCGTACACGTGCTTATACACTCATCACTTTCCTCGCCTCACGCCGTTTAATCTTTACTGTACATCACTTAACTCGAGTTCAATTAATAGTTATTACTGTTTCTCATTGTCCTACGTTTCGATTTCTGCTCGATGTCTTCGGATTCCTCTCAACTGTTTTTCATCACCGCCATCATTAGCTTTCCGCACTACCGCCCGTTACTCTTCCTCTTCGACTCAACCTTCCGACTGCCGCCGTCGTTCCCACGATACTCTCCTCAACTGTCGAAGTCTCGTACTTCGCGATCGTTTCGTCTCGCTTGCCGCGGGACACACTCTTGCTCGGCCGAGTCCGCCCGGAACGGCCGTCTCTACCGCGCTGTTTAAACCATGTTGGCACCCGCGTCTTTGTTCAGAAACGCGGTGCGTTTCAATATATATATATATATATATATATATATATATATATATATATATATATATTTTATGACCTAATGGTCATGTAACCATTTAGTTTTGTAAAGACGATGTCAATTTGAATCGGTCGCGCAGGAGGGACAGGAGAGCCAGACGAACGGCTCCGGGGAACGAGTCGCGCGAGGCGAGAAGAGACGCGGGCATAACGAGAGAAGGAAGAGAGAGTTGATGATGGCGGGCACGGGTGAGGTGAGGTGCATCAATTACGGAAGCGTAATCGGTGAGCATCGGGGAATATAGGCGGGGAGAAGTAGTGACAAGGAAGTGAATAGTAACTAAAGACAGTGGATAGTAATATTAGGTCGAGGGAATTGTGACATAAACATTCGCGAGTGATAAATAATCGAATGAAAATGGAAACACGTGGCGAGCGAGTGCGCGTGGGCCATCAGCCATGGGCAGACCAATAGACGAACGATTTTTAAGAAAACGCATGGTCGTAATGATACTGAGCTCGCACAATAACACCGAAAGCGTGTGACCGGACAGCAAGACACTGGAATCGGAGCGGCAACCACGTAAACCAGCCAACGGCAACGCGAGGGGCCCCCACGCCACGCGGTGGTGTGAAGGCCTTGAACAAAAGCAGCCGTGTTCCTGCGCCAGGAGAGTGGAAAACACAGGATGAGTATCCGGACATAGAATAATTGTAATTCAAGTGAGTTCGGCACAGCCGCGTTGGTCAGAGAGTGCATTAATGGGATAGGGTGTATTGATAAATCATTACATAAATATGGGAACGAGGTAGAGGTTATACACATACGATACTCATAATGATTGCAATAATAATCACAGAATTGATTAGTCAGATACTCATGTATTTATCGGTTTCGGAGTATTCCAGTAATGTATTCAAAATTGGTGTTAATTTATGTTAATGTAATATCATATAAGAATGCAGACTCATGCATGTACTAGTATCAGATTCTCCTTATGTTGAGTTCTATTTGATGAATAAATGTGTGATTAAAACAAATGGCAAAGTAATGATCAATGAACTATGTGAAGGTAGAGAATGCATTAAAAATCACAGCCAACATCCTCCTCATAAAGGCGCTCCCCCCTAAAAGGAATCCCTTGTCCCTTCATCATTTTAGGAACAGCAGATATTGCTATCAAAATTTAATATGTGGTCACTGCCTTATTTGATGATGGGTTCCTAATTGGAAAATTGAGGTAAGTACAGTCACAATATATATATATATATATATATATATATATATATATATATATAAGTACAGTCACAATATATATTGCAACGGACCACGTCGTCTCCCGCGACGCGCCGGCATTTATCAACTTACGAAGGGTAAGGGCGGTTATACCCCACGAGGATGATTCTAGCGTGGGTGTCACCAGCAACGTGCGACGTCCTCTCCGCAGCTCCGTCGCCGGGCCCCATCAGTTGTTCACTCTTAGTATAAGTTTTTCTCTCCCAGGAAATCCTACTTGGAACGTGGCTTAGGACAAATTATAACGTTGATCGAATTCTCCTTTCTTGAATGTATTTACAGACGGCATTTCTTGGCGGTGTGCGGTTTGTACTGGCGATCTGGCCTTTTTTTAGTGTGCAGCATACGTTTCCGCAATTATTAACAAACCGAGCCTCTTTCGACAGCGAGTTTTCTCTCCGCTCCGGCTCGAGCCTACTAAATGTAATATTCACTGTCAGGATCGGCCTTCGTGCCACAGTTACAGTTCGACTCGTCGTAACGCACAAACAATATTTGACTACACAGCTCTCGGGAAGACTAGTTACCTTCACGAAATGCAAACATTCCTCGCCACTTACGGATTCTGTAGCACCGTCTCTCTACACTTTCCTCATAGAAAATTCTTCTCGAATACTCACCTAGTGAAAAGAATTCGTCCTACTTCAACGACGTTTGAAAGAGAAGTCCGGCATTACTTCCTCGACGTTTGAAAGAGAAGTGTTCCTTTCGCGAACCTTCGAGATGACCGTCTTCAGCCACCTCGCTTGATTGATGCCGACCAATGGCAATTTAGAGTCTTAACGAACTTTGCCTAACTGGCTAACATACTGGTCACAGGTTTGAAAACAACTCACTGCGCGTCATCCGCTGACGTCATCCGCGCGCGGTCTTCAAATGGCATGATGGCTTCACATAGGGTGTCGGTTGACATATGAGGGAAATGGGTGACATATGAGAAAGACACTCCCAGACACAGAATTAGGTAAAACAGTAATATATTCTTAAATATTGCACAAATCAACCCTTTTACACTGTCACCAAAGTAAGAGAGCAAAAAAATACTCAATTGCTGGCTGCGCGTTTGAACGCATGCAAACCACTGATGGTCAGACCTCTTAGAGAAATTTACAAAAGAAATATTTGCTTATGGTTTTACTCTTCGCCTAGCTAGCGATACTTTCCTTATAACATCCGTGCACGGAGTTCTTGCTTGGCCAACACTAGTGAACGAAATTTAATTAATTTTTTTCACACTTCCTGAATTAATTTACCAGCACACATTATTACAAGTCTTACTGCTATTCGCGTACGAGATTTCCTCGTCAATTACATACAAAAATGAGGAACACAAATTAATTATCTTTAATACAGCTTCGGAATGAAATGTACTACCGGTGTACGAGGTTTTGAAATACTTCACCGTTACTCAATTTTAAGGCGGACATGCAAATTTTAGTATTTCTGGGTTCTGGTGCCAACACTACCTTTCTAGTTCCTATCTCCCACCTGAGTTTTATGCAAATTTGGAAATTCAGCCGTGCCGCCACTCGCATTCCTGAAACGTAGCCCGCTTCAATGCCGCTCCGAAGGCCACTCGGTCTCCTTTGCGCCTGCCACCAGATACACGGTCCAGTCTTCTTCACGCCCACCACCAGATCCACGGTCCAGTCTTCTTCACGCCCACCACCAAATCCACGGTCCAGTTTCCTTCCCCGCTTTCTTGCGACACGACACGTATTGCCCAGTCTCTCCGCGTGTGCTAGTTAGCGTGTCGCCTCACTAATGCTTTGCAAAAATTCTCACAGTTCCGCAACCACAGCCACTATTCTGATCCGTTCTAAATTTCACAGTTCTTACTGCAATCTCTTATAATGTTATCCTTACACCACGTAGCCTTGCTACTCTATCATTTCCCACTTCCTAGGACCTCCAAACTATCGGTTCTCTACCTCCACTATACCGCTACCTTACACGACTTCTCACCTCGGCGTCTCACACAAGAAGGGCCTTTTCGTCGCTGCTCCGGCGTTTAAATGTTGCAGTGACGTCACGGTACAACCCTACCGCGCTGCCTATATTCCGAAAGTGCACCGCCGCCGCGCTTCAGGCCGCAACTAACAGGTAGCGCCTTTTTCGATCAGTCACCGTCGTTCTGTTATATCTTCGCTCTCCACGTCTCCGCCGACGCTGCGTGGGCGTTGTGGGGTTTGTGGCAATGCCCCAAACGTCACAATATATATATATATATATATATATATATATATATATATATATATATATATATATATATATATTTATTTTCTAACGCCACCAGCTACCATGGCAGTCGCCGGAAAGAATGCTCTTTCGAGGTTTGAATATCTCAGGGGGGCAGGATCTTTGGGGGTGTGAGAAAGACATACACCCAGACACAGAATTAGGTAAAAGCAGTAATATATTCTTAGAAAGTATTGCACAAATTAAACCCTTTACACTGTCACAGAAAAGAGGAGAACAAAAAAATACCAAATTGTTAACTGCGCGCTAGGATGCATGCAAATCCACTAGTGGTAATATCTCTTAGAAAAATTGCAAAAAACAATGCTTAATGATTTCATTCTTCACCTAACTTGCGATCATTTGCCTTATAACACCCGTGCATGGAGTTCTTGTTTGACCTTTGACCAATATTAATTAATGAAATTTAACTTTTCCTACACTTCCTGGATTGACTTACCAGTACACATTATCACAGGTCTTACTGCTATTCACATACAAAATTTTCCTCGTCAATAATTACACAAAATGAGGAACACAAATTAACGATCTTTACTACAGCTTCTGAATGAAATGTACCACCGGCATTCGAGGTTATATCAAATAATTCGCCGTTACTTAGTTTTAAGGCGAACATGCAAGATTTAGTATTCTGGTTTCTTGCGCTAACACTACCTTTCTAGTTCCTGTCTCCCCACTTCAGTTTTATGCAAATTTGGGTTACCTTCACAGGTGCCCCAAGCCCCTGTCATACGGACAGCGCCGCTGCGTCGTCAGTGACCCTGACCTAAATCCAGCCGTGCCGCCGCTCGCGTTCCTGCCACGTAGCCCGCTTCGGTGCCGCTCCGAAGGCCACCCGGTCTTCTTTGCGCCCGCCACCAGATCCAGGGACCAGTCTTCTATGCGCCCGCCACCAGATCCACGGACTAGTCTTCTTAACGCCCGCCACCAGATCCACGTCTCGTCTTAATTTCGCTCGCCTATCTTGCGACACGCGTACGCGTATTGCCCAGTCTCTCTGCGTGTGCTAGCTGGGTGTCGTTTCATTAATGCTTTATAAAACTCGCACAGTTCCGCAGTCGCGGCCACTATTCTGCTCCGTCCTAAATTTTCACAGTTCTTACAACCGTCTCATACAGTGTTCTACTAAAATCACGTAGCCTCGTTACTATATCACTTCTCCCACGTCCTAACGCCTCAATAACTACTACGGCTTCTCTCCAACAACTATCCCGCTATCTTACTCGACCTCTCACCTCGGCGTCTCACACAAGAAGGGCCTTTTTTTCGCTGCTCCGCCGTTTAAATGGTGACGTGACGTCACGGTGCACCCCTGCCGCGCTGCCCATAATGCGGAAGTACACCGCCGCGCTTCAGGCCGCAACTTAATAGGTAGCGCCCTTCGCGATCTGTAATCGGCTTTCTGGTATTCCTTCGATCTTCACATCTCCGCCGTTGCTGCGTGGGCGTTGTGGGGTTTGTGGCGATTTACTTTCTTATATCAAATTTGGAACATGATTAGCAGTTTTTACAGTATCAGTTTATGTGACATTAAATTCAGTCCTTGCATGTTGAATGCAGCACATTGTAAAATGCTCCTGCATTCAGAATGTGTTCACTGCTGGTTGACTTTTTTCTTCCTTTTTTGCCAATTTCTATTTTAAAATATTGTATTTTCTCACTTCCATGAAGTGAAATGTAAAATTGTGTTTCAAGAATACATGTCATCAAGTACATAAATTAAATTCTAATTAGATTCATACAATAAACGAAACTTTCAAGAATATTTCCTCTGCCATTTAATGAATTTTTGGGAGATTTAATATTTTTCCTAGGTCTGTTTTGCTTTATTCTCTGAATATTTCTGTCTGTTAATTACAAATAATTATAGCTATATAAAATATCTCCCTTACGGAAATATCAAAATATGAATAAATGCAATATAAGGATGGAATGGTAGATTTCAGGCTTTTTGGTCAAACTGTTTAGCGGGTGGCCTAACCGAGCCTGCAAGGGTTTGACTTCATTTTCCGCATTGGGAAATTTCGGCCATGCCACCTCCATATGTTATAACATCCTTGACAGTGACTGTAAAGTACGGGTCACTCGTGTTATGTGCCGGGATTTAGATCAAATATTCTTCGAATAATGTTCCTGTCTGCTTGACAGCTAGCGGCTGACTGGGGAGAGGAGGTTGTTATCCAATCAGACGCATGAAATTATGCTGTCACTGCAGAGTTGCCGATACTTATTAAGAATAAATTAAATCTAATAATGTGAAAATGGCCATTCTTTACTTAAGGCCATGTCTTTCAATTTGGCAACACCACGAGCCTACCAGCCAGGGGTCCTACTCCGGTCACAGTGTTCAATCCACTTTCTTCCCGTAATATGTGCGAATTTTCCTAAACACATTGTCTAAAAACATGTGTGCATCAAATGTAAAGTATGCATAAATTATGACAGAATGCCACACAACAGTGTTTCGGCATCTAACACCAGCACGCAAATATTAGGAGAAAAACTACATGAAAATGTTTTTTTACGTTGGTGTACACAAATATATTCACAGTGTTAAAACCGTAATTTTATTCACAACTCTTAAATACATCGTTTTACAATTCAAAAGTAAATAACAAAAATAAGTAAGGAACGTACTTTTTCCTGTTATGAACACCAAGAAAATGTAACATTCTTGATCAATCACCTGAGAAAACAATGTTAGATTTCATAATTTTAACAACAATCACAGTGACTAGTAAATGGCAAGCTATTTAGCATTATATGCCGTAAACACGTGGAAAAAATTGGTAATCGAAAACCGTTTCTCCGGATAATATCAACATTTTCTCTAACAGGACTGCAAACATCAATATTTTACCGCCCGATACCTCTCCACATGTAAAATGTATTAAGCACATTAGCTTACCTGTATACACGTATTCAGAACGTGGCCCTGACAAAAAACACCTGGAGCGCTTTGAGAACCAGTAGTACCATGCTCCTTGTTGGACCCCGTACACTGTTTTCAAATCGAAGTGTCACGGCGTTTAGTAAAGGATGGCCATCGTGTGAAGCAACTAAAAATTGAACTCTCTGAATCTGAATCAGTGAAATTGTCGCTGATTCAATCAGTGAAAGCAAAGTTACTGATATCTTCAGTCGAAATGTGTAGTTTCGCTGACAATCAGTGAATACGTGAACCTTCAATGGGATAGCGTTCCCTTCACTATGTTCAGCACCTGATGATGTAACAAAACGAGTTACGAAACGTTGTGTAATTGTTGAAATAAATGATTGTCATAAAAAACTTTGGATACTTTTATTTATAAACATATACTGACAATCAAGAAGAAATATTAATGTAACTTTAAATTATTTAAAGACAATAATAATAATAATAATAATAATAATAATAATAATAATAATAATAATAACAACAACTCCACCTGGGGAGTAGATGACCTTGACGTTGGTGGTGGAGCTTGAGTACCCCAATGACTCTGAGAGCTATGCCGGCGGTAGCGTAGCTACTGGTAGGGCTTCCCTTGTCGGACAGGTCGAGGGGGAGGGGTCAGACGAAGAAGTACTCCAGAAGAGGACCTAGAGAAGAGGCACTTCGCCGGAGACACGAAGATGGCCTCGAAGGAACCCGTCTCTCCAGGGATTGATAAAGAGAGCCCGTGCCCGGGGTAACACGGACGAAGTCTCTAACGGCCAAAGTTGGGCGGAAGGAGCAACCCTTCATGTGGGGTTAATACACATGATGGCAGGTGGAAAGGCCATGAGATAGCAGCCCAATCAGACCACACCCATTTTGAAATGGAGAGACCATTGGAAATTTGCCTCGGACCAGAGCCGCTGCCTGGGGAGCGCCAGGGCACAGATGGAGCTAGCGCTGTCTGTGACAGCATACGAACCGCTAGTGATGTGTTGTTGAACAGGCGGACACACACCGGGATACCCGAAATTACTACAGCCGAAGAAAGCAACACTCAAGATCTTTCAGCTGCACCTGAGCACAGTGTTTCCCAGACATCACTTGGGACCACTGTGGCAGGCCTGTCACGACGGAGAGTTCAGTGGACGAACGAAATGAATGAAGACATCATCAGGCTATATTATCGCGTTACCCGTTGCGATTCAACTCGCATAGGATATCGGCAGGAATTACATAGATGTTTTACCCAACAGTACCCACTTTTATCTCACCTCACTGAGCAAAATATCGCGGACCGAAGAGCATTAATCCATAAATCCGATAAATATGTTTCATGTACTAGAAAAATGAGATTAAAGCTGAAGTACAAGCACAGTTAGAGCAACAAGGGATCACAGAAGCTTCAGTAACACCCGTCACACAAATTCAAACCCCAGCACCAAGCATCCCTCTGTACGAAGCGCCTTCAGACGCATATCCTACTTTCAGAGATCAACTATGTGAAAATCTCGAATCACAATATCGGCTGGCAAATATTCAATATGGAGGAATGAATCCTAATGTTATACCGAGAGTCCCAAAACAGCACAACTCAAAGAAACTGGTAATGCTAGTGAAGATAGCAAACGAACAAATTCTGGTAAATGAGACCTCTCACATTACGACCTATGATAGCCTTGATTGTACAATATATTGTATGGCAGTGGCAATTGTCAGAGCAAATGGTGGTAAAATTATTGAAACTCACCCACAACGGAACTCCCAGCTACATCAAAAAGACCCTCCATGGAAAATCAGACTACAGAAGAGAATAGAACGCCTCCGATCAGACATCGCTACACTCGAAGCCTTCCAAAGAGGAGACAGAAGTAAATATCTGAAAAACAGCCATTAAGAAGAAACATCGTAAACACACCATAATCCAGATAACAGTCATCTGCTTGAATTTATAGATACTCTAAAACAGAAACTAAGCGTTTACAGCCAACGCATGAGACGTTACACCAAAAGTCTAAAGCGGAAAGTAGAGAACAGAGATTTTCTCAAGAGCCAAAAGGATTTCTACAGAAAGATGAATGAAAGGAATACAGAAGTGAACAGCTTACCAGAGAAATCTACTTTTGAAGACACCTGGAGTAAAATATGGTCGACGGAAAATCACTTCAACGCCAACGCACCTCGGCTAGGAATGTAGCAGCACAGATCAACGAAATGACAACCGGTCAAATCACCCTAGATATTCTACATGAAGTTGTACAGAAACTTCAAAATTGGAAATGCCCTGGATCAGACGGTCTTCATAACGACTGGTTCAAAAAGTTCACCTGCCTCCATGGGAAAATTCTAAATCTCATAAACCACTATCTGAACAATCCTGAAGAAATGCCGCACTTTCTATGTGAAGGTGTCACATATATGAAGCCAAAAACCAGTGATACTACAGATCCTACGAAATATAGACCAATCACTTGTCTCAATACTTTTTACAAAGTCATCACAAGTTGTTTATCAATGGTTATCGAGAAACACTGTGTAGCAAACTCTATCTTAGCCGAAGCTCAGAAGGGATGCAGCAAGGGCTCCCTGGGATGTAAGGAGCAACTTATCATCGATAGTGTGGTCATGTCGCAAGCATGTAAGAAGCAACGCAATTTATTCACCTGTTTCATTGATTATAGAAAGGCCTATGACATGGTTCCGCACGATTGGCTCCTCTATGTGCTGTCACTATATCGTGTGAACTCGACAATCGTGAATTTCCTGAAATCCATCATGGGCAAATGGAAGACGTACAAATGGTACGTACAAATTTTACGTACAAATGGAAACCTTTCTCACTAAACACGAGGCGCTTTCAGATTGCCAACATGGATTTAGAAAATCAAAATCAACGGAAACAGCTATATTTTCTTTTCTTAAAGATGTCGCCTCATCATTAGATCAAAACGAGGCACCTATTGGATTATTTTTAGATCTCTCAAAGCTTTTGACATCATTGATCATGACATTTTACTTTCAAAATTACCTTCATATGGAATCCGTGGTATTGCTCTAGATTGGTTATGTTCGTACCTTAAACAACGATCTCAGAAAGTTGAAATACCGTACTGGAATGATGGAACATTACGTACGCACCTTTCCGACTCTTTGCCCGTTGCATGTGGAGTTTCTCAAGGATCGATTTTAGGCCCTATCCTGTTCCTACTTTACGTAAACGATATGCCCTCGACGATTCGAAACGGAAGAACGGTTCTCTTTGCGGATGATACGAACATCCTTTGCAATAAAGAAACCGTAAATAGTACAATATCAGATGTTTCAAATTGGTTCCGAAATAACAAATTAATAGTAAACGAAAAGAAAACGGTTTTAATGCAGTTTTCCATTTCAAATAAACAATTCTGTGCTCCATTGAAAATGAACAGTGTACCATTGACTCATGTTAATGCAACAAAATTTTTAGGTCTCTCAATTCAGTCAAACCTTAAATGGAACGTCCATTTAAATGAATTGAACACAAAATTAAGTTCATTATGCTACGCGTTCAGAATTCTTGCAAATTCAGTCAGCCTTCATACTGCTCGTTGTGTATACTTCGCGAATGTTCATTCCCGCCTGAGATATGGCATAATATTCTGGGGAAATACATCTTATAGCTCCCAGACTTTTAGATTACAAAAACGAATTGTACGAATAATAACCAAATCCCACCCACGTGATTCATGTAAGCCTCTCTTCATTAATCTAGGAATTCTACCATTACCGTGTCTTTTATTTACGAATCAGTGGTTTTTGTAAAAAATGACTTGCTTAAGGGCGGGAATATATTTTCAGAAAATGCCGAAGTCTATTACTATAACACTCGACGTAGAAATCATATTCATCAGGTGACAGTATCAACAGCTCAATACAAAAAATTCACATACAATACATGTATATTATTTTACAACACTTGCCAGATGACATTAAACGATTAAATTCAATAGAAAAGTTTAAATCCCAAGTGAAATCGTTTCTGCTGCATAACTGTTTCTATACAATTAGAGACTATACTGAGCATCACAAGAAAAGTAACATTAATTTTAACAATGATACATAATGCATTATTTACCATTTGAACTGTATAAATGTGTATAAACAACCTGTAACAAG
This sequence comes from Teleogryllus occipitalis, assembly GCA_011170035.1. Lineage (NCBI taxonomy): Eukaryota > Metazoa > Arthropoda > Insecta > Orthoptera > Gryllidae > Teleogryllus > Teleogryllus occipitalis. Next base: position 371,353 of record BLKR01000226.1, on the reverse strand, counting down.
TATTGTATTGCAGCCTCCGGGTCAATGACCCCCATCTCGATCAGGTTTTTCGTCCAGTTTCCCTGATCCATTGAGCAAATGCTGAGATGGCCCTTGTTTTGCTTCTGGACATAAATGTAACTTCATTTTCTGTGCACGTCTTCTAGAATTCAGTGGGAAATACAATTATTCAAATTATCGTTTCCATGTTGTCGTGGCAGGAAGTAATAAGAGCCAAAATTTATTGCTTATTTATCTTTGAAAATAGATTTTATTACATGGGAGTTTTTGTTGTTGTTTTTTTTCTCCCTTTCAAAATTCAAAATTTATTGCTTATTTACCCTTGAAAATAGATTTTTTACATGGGAGTTTTTTTGTTTTTTTTCTCCCTTTCAAAATTCAAAATGTATTGCTTGTTTATCCTTGAAAATAGATTTTATTACATGGGAGTTTTTTTTCTCCCTTTCAAAAATTCAAAATTTAAGTAGTATATGACTTAGTGTAGGGATCACAGAATTTTGGAAATGTGCACACAATTCACTTTTCCCCATAGCACGTCATACGCAGTTTTTAACTGTTTTTTGACGTAAAATAAATAAATAAATAGAAAGTAACTAGAGGTGCTATAGAATGGCACAGATTTCCTTGCAGTAAATTTTTCTAATTTCTTAGTGTTGTGACCGCTCTACCTTTTCACTATATTCACTGAAAAGCCTACAGCGGGTCACTCAAGTAACCTAGTAGTATTACTTGACCTGTGACTTGTGTGACTGGTGTGACAATATCACACCAAAAATTAGGAATGGTTTTATATGTCCTACCTGCCCTACAGGAGTGAGTTCGTCTTTTAACCTGTTTTTGTATTAAAAGAAACATAGGCAAGTTAATCTTTTAACTGTGAACAGAGTTCTAGATATATTCCGTTAAATACTTGAATACAATTTTATCTAGCATTTACACATTGCATTGAAAAATTCTATCACTTGCTCTACATTTAGCAATTACGTGATTACCTAACAACTTCAGTTGCGTTTTAACACTTGCATAAACACTTTACATAAAATTATATTACCCTTCACTTCACAAAAAAACACAATAAAATACCTGTACACAAGACAATAATACATGGAAACACAAACTACTGAAAAAGAATTACATACCAAAATACCCTTTACATACACTTTCGAAGAAATTGTCACTTGAATAGTGAAATATGTACAAGACGTTTCACTTTCACGTAAATTATTATTTTATACAATTTAGCCAGCAAAGAAAAAAATATCGTTATGCAATAAACGTACAATTAATAATAACTCCTTTACTAATTATTGGTTTTGAACAATTTGAAAACTATTAAACAATAAATTGAAAACACACTAAAATAACAAATATCATCGTTAATAGAAAAATGAAAAAAATAGATTTTTACAATTCTTTACATGAATTAGCTATCTGGCTCCGTTTTACGACCGCAATATTGTAAAAGATTACGTTTAAATGATTTTAATATAATTACTCGACTATCTACGTCTGTAAGTGAGGTGAATTCTATCTCGGTAGAAAAATTCTCGCTTCTTTCAACAGTTCTTTTTTTTGAGAATTTCTAGTGAAGGTTTCTGACTCACAACACCTCCTCTCGAAGAAATATTTCCATGGCTTGGAGCGGCGACGGCGACCCTTTCAAGATCCTTAGATCCTTTCAAGGTCGTGGCAACCCCTTGCTTCGGCGAACACGTGCTCTCGTGAATCGCTACCACATCCTTCGAATTTTATACAATCTGACTGCAATATGTCCGCGTAATTAATTTCTTACGTGGTAAGCCAAGACGAAAGACAAAAACAAAAAAAGCTAGAAATAGAAAGAAACATTTCCTATAGCACATGCTTTCTACTTCAGTTTACGTTCTTGAACGTTGAAATATATTATTTCCTCGTTGATATAAAAATAGTATATTTCTACGTAATGCGTTGACATGAATTTATCAGAATATACATGATTTAAAATTCTCAATTCTCTCATGCATGGTATCGTTATTTTAACATGATGAGACGAATTACCTTTTTCAATAAATTCTGTGGTGGCAGCTGAGATTTTGTGGTACTCCATGATAAATTATCTGGGGTGAATGAGATATCTACCACAATAGTATACAATGTAATTTTAATGTGATTACATGTAGTCAAACCTTTTCAAGCTTCTTATCGTCGAAATACTGCGAATTCTCCTCTCCGTCCAACACGAACAATTTCGGTGGTCCAGATTGGCGGTCGGCAGCAAAAGAGAGACCTTTTCGTAGCGGTGCTTTGCGCTAGTGCTGATATTTTCAAGGGTGATTTTTGATTGGTTGTCGTTCCATTCTACGCGAGTGCGTTCAGAAACTTTAATAAATTCTCGCAAGGGATACCATTTACTGCTGGTGCGATCTCTTGCAATTCGGTAACACTATAATTGCATTTTGTCGTGTCTTGACGTTCTCGGGTGCTTCTCAAAAATCAATGGAACCGACATATGGGCGGTTACAGTGTGGACTGGTACTGTACAATCTTATTCCTCCTTCTTGCCTGCTTCCATCTATTGCGGCCCAAAGAAATTTTTTCTGTTTCCAAATAGTAGAAACTAAATTATAGTTTAATTATATTAAAGAAGGCTATAACGTCGTCCTAAATAGAAATTTTCATTGAAAAATTTGACACCGTTTTTAAGAAAATAACAATTAAGCATTACTGTATATGCGAAATTTGAAGCTCTTTTTCGCCAAAATATATTGAGTTTTCGAAAAAGTCATTTGAAGCTATTTGAAGCACTTTTACTAACAAATGCAACAATGTATACAAACCGATGGAAATGTGCATATTAGCGGCGTGAAAGATATTTCAAAAAATTATATTTGTGTAATTTTTGGAAAAAAAACTAAGAATACAGCAAAATGAACTATACATCATATTAAACAGTGCAATTAGCACTATCCATTGGAAAATTTTGAAGAAAAAATTTGCAGCCATTTTTGAGAAATGGCGTTTGAGCGTTTATGAAAATGCGGAATTTAGAACTCCTTTTACAGAAAACCATTGAGTTTTCGAGAAACTTTATTTGACATTATTTAAAGCACATTTATTCATAAATTTAATAAAGTGAAGAAATCACAACTAGTATAAATATTTCCGACGTGAGAGACAAGTCAAAAAAATTAAATTTTCTAATTTTAGAAAAGAAAGAATAGAGCAATATGGTGTTTATGCCATCAGATAGGGTGCATTTGGTACCATCCCCGCCAAAAATTTAAAGTAAAACTTTGGACCCGTTATTGAGAAAATCTTGTTTTTGTTATTTTTCAAAATTGCAATTATTTCGCTCAATATTGCACGAAATCTACTAAAATTTTCAAAAAATGAACATCACTTTAATGAAAGAACTTCTTATGGACATCAAATTTCTGGAAAAATCTGTATCATCAGTTTTGTATTTGTGGGAAGACGCCGAAAAAAATATAACTTTTGCTATTTCTAAAAATTTACAGCTAACCGTGAAAATCGGACATATGCCACCTTTATAAGCGTATTTTAGTCTATATTTACAAGAAATTTAAGGAAAAAATTTGGATCCGTTTCTGAGAAACTTTGAAATTTTCCAGGGTTCTTCATGTAAAATACCCCCGAATTTTGAAGAATGTTTTTCAACATCTCAAAGCTTCAACTGGAGCCGGATCGACAGGAGATTCTTCAATTTGGAAGGCTTAGGCTTAGGCGCTAGTAGTGTTCACAGACGGCCTGTCGGACGGACAAACAGACGGATGGATGTTTTGCTTTCAATTGTTTTTTCGGCATCAAGGACCAATCAAGCAGGGATTCTGGCTATACCACGTATTACAGATTTTTTCTATTAATTTAGCAACTGGTTTAATCCACATTCTCGTTATAAGGACCCGAAAATGAACTTTTTCTGAAAATTTGCCCTTTTTTTGCACAGCATTTCATAATTTTCTCTATTCTACGTATATTACTCCGTGTACGAGATGTATACGAGAAAGTAAAAATAGATTGACGGGAAAATGTCCATCTGTCCATCCGCCTGCCTGTCCCTCTTTGCACAACGCTAGCGCATAAACCGTTTAGCCAATTTTTCTCGCAAATTGATATTCTCCCATTGTTCTGGCTGATGTAGCAGCCCTTGGAATTTGAAACCGATATTTTGATTTTGGAGGTTACCTCACATTAAGCCCCTAGGACGTTTTCAACATTTTCAGAAAAATGGCACCAAAGTTTTTGATTTAACTTTGTCCTCGGATGGGATAATTGACGCTTACGAGAATGGTGCAGGTCTCATTTTCACTTAAATCCTTAATTTGTCCAAAATTACAAAAATTCAAAAAGTTTTCGGCCTCTTCCTACAACTATAATATTGAAGACAGTTTTCTTCCTAAATAAAATCTGTTTCTTAGAGATAGATCTTCAAAGAAGGTCAGGCTCAACTTTTGGAAAATGAGTAGATTTCGTGTAAGTTTGCTTGAAGTAGAAGCGATTTTTTCCCTCCAAAACCGTCTCAAATATTTTCTGTAAATTTTCTCCATATATGTAGTAAAGGACGGTAAAAAATAAGGTGCTTGACCGATTCTCGTGTATCGCTCAGTTTTTCGAAAATTTGGCAATTCAAGTAATTTATTGATAGAGGTAGTATTGATTTTTATGTTGGGTGGTTTAATGTTGGAGGTGGCGCCCAGATTGACGCTGGAATCTCCAGGAAGCTACGGCGAGGGGGAGGCCGGAGCGCTAAGAGTCCATTGCGCATGCGCGAGGTTGCCTAGCCTACTGGCTGCCGGGGAGCGTTTGAATGGGACGTGCGAAGCACGTATGGTGAAGCAAGAACATCACATCCTTCCTCCTAAATGCTTACGTCTAATACGAACGTCAACGTCGAAGCAATCAAGGCCTGGTACGAAAATCGTAATTCGAAGCATCGAGGCCTGCAAAATGCTTGGAGCTTTCTCTCCTCACCCCTCCCTTTCTCCTTTGCCCCTATCACATTTTCTACTGTAGCTACGAAGCTAAGTCGAATTCAGACGCGCTGTCTGAAGGCAACTTCTAGCGGCCGGCTGCCCTTTCGGTACTTTTCCGAGATTTTACCGATGAATGATATGCGAATGCCGGAGCAGTACTGTCACAACCGAACCACGGTATGTCGGTGCAGGATCTCTTCAACGAGCGAGATGGAACACCGCCACCTCCCATGATAAACAAGCCCTACAGTAATAGGACCAATGACCATACATTAATCAATCAATCAATCAGTCAATCAATACCCCGCCCCGTAGGCGCCACTGAAATCGTGATTTCTTTGACGATTGGAGGAGCGTCCGCGGTCTGTTCCCGAGAACAAACTGGAAGATATTATACTAAAAATTCTGCAAACGAAAAGAGCAGAAAATAAAGTATGTCTTGACTATAAACACTAGTAGTCTCTCGTACATTTCCCTGTACTGAACCGTAGTCAAGTACCAAGGTGGGCGGAGAATCCACCATTCAACGGATACGAAGATATAAGAGCTCTCAAATGTTATAGTTTAAGGGAAGAAATGTTTTGAAATTTTAATATTTTTAAGTTGTGAAATTGATTTTTTATAATTACATTTTTTCGCAAGTTGTCTTTCAAGATATTTTTCTGCCCTCGGCACTAAAACCAGGCTGTAAGTTACACGCGCGAGGCCACATGGGAGGGATGTGATGTATGCGAGCCGATCATTGAGCGGAGCATTGAGAGGAGCCGTAAGTCCTTTTATAGGCGCCCCCCCCCCAGGCCACCGCGTTTCAGCCGCGCGGCCCTTGCCCTTCAACGTCCTCCTGGGGCAGCTCCTCGGCCGCTGCCTCGCACTTCGCGCCAAGGCAAATCAAACACCAAAAAACTACAAGTGGTCCAAAATCAGTTCCTGCGCACCATCACAAATGCCCCATGGTACGTCTCCAATGCACAACTCCTTAAAGAATCCCAGTTAGAACCGATTACCAACCACATTATTTTTTATCCACCCACTTCTTCCAAAACATACCGAATATACCCAAACTAACCCCGCTAAGACTCTGCCAAACTCAACTCACAGAACCCGCATTAAAAATAAATTTCCTTTCCATACATTCCTAAATAAACTCTCAGATCTCGATCCAAAGTAGAGATATTGTACAAAGATACCTCTACCACCCTAGTAGTAATGTAAGTTATTTTAAGATTATTTGTAAGATTATTGTAAGTTAATTGTAAGTAGATATTAGCAACTATTACAAATATAGAGTGTATTAACACTAATTTTTGTATTGTTCTATCCAAAAGAAAATAAATTAAAAAACTTCGCGCGACGCGCAGGCTGCCCTTAGCACGCCCTCACGCCGTTTCATCTCTCTTAGCGATGTTATAGCCATTGGAAGACGACACAAAAATTTCGCGCGTTTTCGATTTTCATAAAATGTGTCCTTCCAGTCAGTGAGAACAAAGTTCCAGTAAAACCTGTATCGAATTCAACAGAAGTCCCTGCCTAGGGAAGGTGTTCTCCAAAAGACACCTGTGACTGAGTAGTTCATCAGCCGCCACGCGAGCAGAGCCGCTGCAACAATGAATGGTTGTGGCGGGTTGCATACTGCCCATTTCAGCTCGGGTGAGTATTGTTAATGATAATTTTTGTTTCTTTTAAGATATCATCAAGAATATTTAACAGCTTCTAGAACATCCTGAATACAATCTTATTGCTGTTTTTTATAAGTTTAAAAAGTTTTTTTGCGAGTAATTGCGTTTTAGAGATATGTTTAATTGTTGTGTGCCAAGAAAAAGACGATATAAAATAGATATTTAATGAACATTTATAATACGTATCTTACATGTACTCACAAATTTTTAGAATTTGCAGAAACGTTTATATGAGGGCAAAAATATTAAAGAATATAGGGGTGTTCACAAGAAAGGGTTGTGAATTGTTCCAAGAACATCTGCCTGTAATACAAAATATGCCTTTATTGAAAATTTGTTTCGAACATCATTTACATTATTTTTTATTTGATATTCTGTAAGTACATTGGAAGCTTCATAATTTTAATCATAACGGTGCCCATCGCAGTCGTGGGCGAAACGTTTGGCAGTTCAAAGCCAATTGGACCATGGCCCATCAGCCCGGAAGAAAACATGAATATTGACTCCGGCCGTGAAAGCCTTCAATACTTAGTTAACTGTCCTTTTTATTTTGGTCTTCTGCTATTTGATGTGATTTGTAAACGACCTAACAAATCATAGTTTAATATCATAACATTGGTTGGAATTTGTAAAATCGAAACTTGAGCATTTGACTGAGCAAAATCATTACGTGAACTTCAAAATAAAAACAAATATATTTTTAGGAAATCCCTTCATTCTGTAGAATTGATGGAGGAAAAACAGCTGATAAATTACAAACAGCATTACAAAAAGAAACACAAATATTTGAGTCGGTTATTTTTAAAGCACCATAAGTAACTCTCTTTTGCATTTACACTTTTTGTGAGAAAATAAAAGTTGCAGGACAGATGCATCGTTCCATGTGTAAATTCCGTACATCAGATTAATATAATGGCCGTGAGGATACTGCAAAGCTTTGGCATAAGCCTCACTCTAGGAGTGAGAGGAGAATGCGCATTTCGAGCCGTAGCGCGTAAATGGAAAGAGCAAATGGCGAGAACATGACAGAATGTTACATACTGTTGTACGTCGAGGTAAATGACAGTATCGGCCATCAATTAAACAGGAACTTAATATAATCAATTACTTAATTTAATTGACCGGGTCCTAATGAGGTCGCGGCCAACATCAACCTCTAATCGAATCAATATCAGGAAAAATCTAAGGAAAATAGAGGGAAAGGAGACGCCCGTAAATCACAATTGACAACGTTATACATATGATAACTCAAAGCAAATCCAATGATAACAACAAGCTTCATTTATAATAAGGTAAAAACCCTTTTACAAAAATTATTTAATTTTTACATAGGTAGTCAGGCCAAATGCCTGTTGAAAGGGAATTATACAGAATTACAGAAAAAACAGTGGTCAGAGCAGCTTTACCACTTTAGGAGCTGAAAAAAAGGACATGTCATTTCTAACAATACAAACTCTTTCTATCCCAAGAAACTCCTAATTAAATGGTTTTTGAATTAATACCATTCTGTCATACATAATAATTGAAGCGCCAGTAAATAGTTCTTAGATAACCATTTGAGTTCGCTCATTACCAAACATTTTACTATAAATTACCAGTTTCGAATTTAAAGTTAAATTACTTGATCGCCTTGCTAATAACAAATGCACCAATGCACCATATTTAAATCGATCCTCAAAACCCAAGCATTAGCGAGTGTATGAGGAGAGGCGAATTTTAGCGCTCCATTGCCCAGCCACTAAAATCATCAGTGTACTGCCCCTAATTCGCTACATTTTACCAATTCTACCCCCGTCCCATCAGTAAGGGAAAGTGGGGTAGACCTCAAGTTCCTCACCGCCTCGAAAGAGTCACGGGCTCGAACCCCGTCCTTAGCAAGAATTTTTCTCCTTTCCATTTGTGTATGTTGAGTCGCAGATGGATTGAGTTCTACTACTACCAGATACGATGTGCCCGCAAGTGTATTCGGGTCTACTGAAAGTTCTCAATAGACAGCCCTTGAACCACATTCAGTCCAGATAAGAACCTGTTTCTGTTGGCCCGCCACAAAGCAGTCTTATGGGTGGAAAATCAATCAAACATATTTTTTAAACTTCACTCTTCTGAGGATGCTTTTAGTGCAAACTTCATATAACCGTATTATCATTATTAGTGGCCCTTAGGAAAATTCAAATAAAAAGGGATTGCCTAGTGAATGGTTTGAGATACACCCCTCTAGATTTGGTTTTGGGAAAACCGAAAACGAACTCCAGAGAGAAGGTAGAATTCTCTGCGAGCAGTTTGTTCGCACGCTTATATATCAATTTAGATTGTAGTTGATTTATCACCGCAACTTGTAATTACCTTGGGGAGGGCGACTGGGGGAAGTTTCGCTTTGTTCCCCGTTCCCTTCGCGGCAGCCCCACACAAGTTGTTCGAAGCAGAAGTTGGCTTTGAAATAAACATGCCACGTGATGCCGCGAGCATCGCAGCTCCCCTCGCCTCACACGTCGTTTTCCAGAGGCAGCAAGTCATCGTCCCTCGTTCATGAAGCAGCAATCGTTCCAAGATGGGCCAGTTGGATTAGTAATGGAAGGTGCCGCCTCCGCCAACATTTTTATTAGGTATTTAAAGGTTTGGCAGATTTCTCTGTCTTAGCCATGATTTTCAGATCTGAAACAAATGTGAAAATAGTGAATGACCAATTAAGAATGTCGGAAAATTATTAACACACCACGTGAATTACATTGGACAAAAATCAAAGCATTAAAATTAAATAATTTAAAGAATTATCTAGATACACATTCCTATGAGTGTGGTTTTTCGCCAATAAAAAACTGGTGAGAAGCCACTGATGGTGGGCAGACGAAGGTGCAATTTGCAATTTGCCTATATGTCGGTCACAACGCGCCCTTTTGCGGCGAGCTCTCTGTTCCCTAAAGATGCCCCCGATTGTGCTAGCACGAAAATAAACCTCTACATGTTTGCGTTTGCTAAGGAGGCAACCGATGCATTAATATTACAAGGTAGCAGTAGTGAGAAACGCCTAAAAACACTTTCCCTCATACTTTAACTTTAAATGTTTTAATCAGTAGGCCGGTTATGAACTTGCGTCGTTTAGCTCGATTGGAGGATATAATTTTCAGAAAAGTTGTTGAAACATTCGTAAATAAGTAGCCTGAGACGATTTTGATGGCTCAGGGCATCATATTTTAAGTCTCAGCAGTACCTCTGCCCGGGAGGTCCTAGAGTTCGCATCCTAACGGTGGCAGGATTTTCGACACTAGCTACATAACTTAGTACAAATTCAGCCTCCGATTGGAGGAGAATATCAGCGGCCGGTGCTTTCGTCGATAGTTTTTCGTGGTTTCTCCTATCAACACCAGGCGAATGCAGGAGCAAAACCCTAATAAACGGACCACGGACCACACGCCATCTTTCCTACCCTTTCTTGTCCTCTCCTCACTTACACTTACATGCACTACACTACCATACATGCCGGGACACAAGTCGGGAGCGTTGAACTTGTTTATTTATTTATTTATTTTACGTCAAAATCAGTTAGAACTGTGTATGACATGCTATAGGGAAAAGTGAATTCTGCGCGTTTGCACGTTTTAAAAATTCTGTGATCCCTACACTAAGCCATGTACTACTTGAATTTTGAATTAATTAAAAAAACGCTCCCATGTAATAAAATCGATTTTCAAGGATAAATAAGCAATAAATTTTGGGCACTTATCCATGATGTCCTCCGTCAAGGAATAATACTTCCTGCTGCGACGATCATGGAAACGATAATTTTAATAACTTTATTTTCCACTAAATTCTAGAAGAAGTGCACAGATAATGAAGTTACATTTATGTCCAGAAGCAAAACTAGGGGCCATCTCAGCATTTGCTTAATGGATTAAACTGGACGAAAACCTGATCGAGAAGGGGATCATTGACCCAGAAGCTGCGATACAATACTTGTTACATATTGTTTAGAATTATACAGTCCAAATGGTAAATAATACATTAAATATCACTGTTAAAATTAATATAACTTTCCTTGTGATGCTCAGTATAGTCTCTAATTGTATAGAAACAGTTATGCAGCAGAAACAATGTCACTTTGGATTTAAACTTTTCTATCGAATTTAATCGTGTAATGTCCTGTGGCAAAGTGTTATAAAATAATGTAGTACATGTATTATTTGTGAAATTTTTGTAATGAGCTGTTGATACTGTCACCTGATGCATATGATTTCTACGTCGAGAGTTATACATCGACGTTGTCTGAAAATATATTCCCGCCTTTAAGTAAGTCATTTTTGACAAAAACCACTGATTCGTAAGTCAACAGACAAGGTAATGGTAAAATTCCTAGATTAATGAAAGGCTTACAAGAATCACGTGGGGGGGATTTGGTTATTATTCGTACAATTCTTTTTTGTAATCTAAAAGTCTGGGAGCTATAAGATGTATTTCCCCAGAATATTATGCCAAATCTCAGACGGGAATGAACATTCGCGAAATATACACGAGTAGTATGAAGGCTGACTGAATTTGAAAGAATTCTGAACGCGTAGCATAATGAACTTAATTTTGTAATCAATTAATTTAAATGGACGATCCATTTAAGGTTTGACTGAATTGAGAGACCTAAGCATTTTGTTGCCTTAATATCAGTCAATGGTACACCGTTCATTTGCAATGGAGCACAGAATTGTTTATTTGAAATGGAAAATTGCATTAAAACGGTTTTCTTTCCATTTACTATTAATTTGTTATTTCGGAACCAACTTAAAACATCTGATATTGTAGTATTTACGGTTTCTTTATTGCAAAGAATGTTCGTATCATCCGCAAAGAGAACTGTTCTTCCGTTTCGAATTGTCCAGGGCATATCGTATACGTATAGTAATGCGAGAATAGTACCCAATATCGATTCCTGCGGGACTCCAATTGCAATTGGCAAAAAGTCGGAAAGGTGTGTACAGAATGTTCCATCATTCCAGTAAGGTATTTCCACTCTCTGAGATCGTTGTTTAAGGTACGAACATAACCAATCTAGAGCAATACCACGGATTCCATATGAAGGTCATTTTGAAAGTAAAATGTCATGATCAATGACGTCAAAAGCCTTTAAGAGATTTAAAAATAATCCAATATGTGCTTCGTTTTGATCCAATGATAAGGCGACATCTTCAGGAAAAGAAAATCTGGTTGTTTTCGTAATTTTGATTTTCTAAATCCATGTTGGCAATCTGAAAGCGCGTCGTATTTACTGCAAAAAGTTACCATTACGTAACGTTTTTACGTACGTACGTAAAAAAGTCTCTCTAATATTTTTGAAAAACCTGATAGAAGAGAAATGGACCGATAATTTTGAATTTCATTTTTGTTGTCTTTTTTGAAGAGCGTCTTAATTTTAGCTGTTTTGAAAATATCTGGAAACGTTCCGGTGCATAAGGATTCATTAAATATGTGAGTTAATGGGTGTATAATTTCAAACGCACAGGTCTTTAACAAATAATTCGGGAATTCATCCAAACCGCACGAATATTTATTTTTTACTTTACCAATTATTTTGAGAATTTCATAGGAAGGAGTTTCGGAAACGAACATCGTGTCTAAACTTTTGGGGGAAATGTCTGGTATTTAATTTTGTGGCATTAGACCCTTAGTGAGATCCGCAGCAATTCTCGAAAAGTATTGATTAAAGAGACTAGCCACTGTTGCTGGATCGTTCACATTTATATAGGGGGAGGGGGGATGAATAGTCTAAGGGAAAATATTTTGGCTGCTGTTTTTGACGGGTTGAGTTTAATTTTATTTTTGGCTGCCCAGCTGTCGATTTGGTTTAGGTATAACTGAAGTCTGATTTATTGTGTTTATGGCAGGACCTGATGAACATAAAGCAGTGTCATCAGCAAATTGGGCGATTTTTATATCACTACTTTTCGGAAGATCAGCTACGTACAAGTTATAAAGAACGGGATATAACGGGGAGCCTTGGGGGAGGCCAGCCTTGACCGCTTTTATATTAGAGTGATGGTTATCGACTGTAACTGCAAATGTTCTATTGTTGAGGAAGCTGCAAATGATTTGTGTAAGATAATGTGGAGTGCCTATTTCTTTTATTTTATAGTTTAAAACTTGGTGCCATGTTCTATCAAAGGTCAGTGGGATGTCGAGGAAGGTTCCTATTGTATGATAGTGTTTTTGAAATGCCGCATGGATGTTTTCAGTGATTCTGAGTAGTTGGTGATGCGTGGATACTTTTTCGGTGAATCCCATTTGTTCCATAGGTATGGCCTTTGTGCTATGGAGATGGGTTTTATACGGAGATGGGTAACGTTTTAATATTATTTTTTCTAATAGTTTGGATAGCGTGGGAAGCAAACTGATTGGTCGGTAACTGTTAGTTAGAGATGCGTTTTTGTTTGGTTTTTGCACCGGAAGAATGATTGCATGTTTCCATACTTGTGGAAAGTAACCTAGTCTGAGACAGGAGTTGAAGATATTGGTCAAATATGCAATGGTAATTTGCTAGCTCTTCGTCTTTCTGAGCAGGCGTATACACTTTTCCTGAGGGGGTTTAATGGGGAGTTGGTATTCTTTTTCCTTAATATTTTGTTTGTGAGTTTCCAAAGGGATTTGTTGTTAGTGTTAAGTGATTGAAGTAGTGTTTCAAATTGCTGATTGTTGAAGTTTTTGATTGATTTCCGTACAATGTTTGTTAGTGCGTTAAGATCTAATTTTAGCTCTGGTGTTTTTAGTTGTGACCACAGTCTGCGGGTTTTGTTTTTGATTTGTATTAGTTTAACTATTTCTGGGGGAAGTTTGTATTGTTTATCATTGTTGGTACTCTTTGGTTTTAATTCGGCCTCTTTAATTGTGGTGTGTATTATGGTGGTTAGTTGATTGATTGATTGCTCTATTTCTAGTGGGTTGGAGAGAATTTTAAATTTAGATATTATTGAACTAGTTATCGTTTGGCATTTTTTCCAGTCAACTTTTAACGTATTTGTATTTGGTACTCGGGCGTGAGGTGGGGGTATTTGTTGTGTGGTTATTAAGACCGGAATGTGATCCGAGTCAAGTTCGAATAATATAGTAGAATGAAGTTTTATTTTAGAGTTAGTGATGCCGATATCGAGGATATCAGGATTTCTTAAGCGATCATGAGGGTAGTATGTGGGGCCTGGAGGTGGAATTATTTTCAGATTAGTACGATTTAGTATTTGGGCTAGTATTTTCCCATTAACGTTGGTGTTCGAACAATTCCAGTTGGTATTTTTAGCATTTTAGTCTCCTAGAAGTATGGTGTTATTTTGTTGAAATATTTTATTAATGTTATCGCAGTCTAGTTTATGGTTTGGTGGATTATATGATGCAATTATACTCCATATATTATTTTCAGTTTCTATGTTAATGGCCACAGTTTCAATATGACCAGTACAAGGGATAATTATTGGGTAATGTTTAATATTTTTATTAATGGCTGTTAGCACTCCTCCTTTGATTAAGTTTCTGTCAGGTCTGTAAATTGAGCAGTTTGGGATATAAATTTTATTTTTTTCCTTTAAGTGGGTTTCTGTGATGCAGATTATATCTATGCCGTGTGAATTTAGAAAGTGTATTAGTTCTGTTTTTTTTTATTTGTTAGGCAATTAGCATTCCAATTGGCGAGAGTAAAATCTTTTGGGTGTTGTATTGCCATTCTTGCCGTTAATGTAGGCGGCGAATGAGTTTTGAATTGAGTTGATTATGGTGGGTATAAGTGTGTTTATGGCATTGATTATATAGGATGTAATTGCATTAATTATTGTGTTTATAATAGGATTGTTGTGATGTGTTTCTTGGGGAAGGTTGGCTGGATTTGAATTTTTGATGGGATTTGGGACGGCCTGGAATGTGGTGCTACTAATATGAGTGAAGTTGTTGAGAATTGGTGTTTGGGGAAGAGAAGGGAAATCTGAGTTAGTTGGTAGTGGAGCGGATTGGTGGGATGAACTTTGGTTTCTATTTTGGGGGTTGTTTTGGTTGACAGTTTTTCTTTTTTCAATATATTATTTTAGGTAGAGGCAACTGGAGTCTTGATTATTGGCCTTGTGGCTGCCAATGCAGTTACGACATTTCGGTACTTGATCACGATTAGGACAAGTTACCGAGTAGTGATTACCCGAGCAAAAAGCGCAGCGAATTGAGTGGTTGCAATTATTCTTTGTATGGCCATAATCCAGACACCGCTGGCATTGAATGGGTCACAATCATGTATTCGACTGGAAAAAGAATGAATCCTATCAATTTTCTGTGTCTCTACCATGCTGACTCACGCTCTGCTTCTCTGCGCCTCCCTCCTTGCCCCTCTCCGTCCCATCCCCCTTCTCTCACAACCCCGTTCCCTCACCTCCCATCGCGCCCATCCCTGCCCTTCCCTGCTCCTCGCACCAGGACCACCCTGCCTACCTCCTACTACTTCGAAACAATAGTGCGTTGCGGGTTGCGTGCAGCCGACAAAGTTCCTTTAAAAAACCCTTATTTCTCTCCTTCAGAGGAAGAATTTTGAAAAAAAATCATTCATTAGTAGCTACTTACATTGTCATTGAAACATATTTCCATATTTTACCTTTCCATTTTTAATAGGTTTTGCTCTGCGTTGATCATTAATCGCTTAGTTTCTCCTTGATAATATTTCCAATTGAATAAAAATAACTCAGTATCTTTGTAAATTAATATAACAACAACAATACGCTACTTTATTACTCTCTGGTTACGTTTAATTTAATGAAAATCTCATTTCGATAACATAAACATTTTAAAAATTATTTGTTATTTGCTTAGTATGTGATATTTTCTCTACAAAAAAAGGGAATGCAATCATACGAATTATGGTTGTTTTGAAATTTACGATCTTAAGAGGTGCCATGTACCTACAACTTTAAATATTCAATAAATTTTCTAGAGTGATTCACCTCCAATAGCCGCAGCGTCTCCTACTGTAAGAGAAACTTATGAAAATTGGCACGAGAGGGGAGACTTACCCTACGTTCCCATCTTCAGCTGCGTCGAACTGTCACAATTATATGCATTTTCATTGCGTATGAATACAGAATTGCAAATATTTTGAGATATTTGTTACATTAATAATAATTCAACAGATTAGAAGTACAAAAAAATTAATTAAATAATAAAGAATTGGGGCCAGGCTGCCCGGGGTGGCCCGCGGGCCAGTCGCCTTTCACTGGTCTTCGGCCCATAGCGCCTGAATTCGTCCCTCCCGTTCCGATGGACTATCTCAACCATCCCGGTGGCCTGCAGATGAGCGCTGGGCTAGGCCATGCCAAGTGGGCCGCTGCAGTTGCGCCGTCTCTGCGACGAAGGAAATATCCCCTCGGCCTCCGCTCGCAGCCCTGCGTTGGCCCGCTGCCACGGCCCCATCGTACGGAGATCAGCGCCCTTATATCACCGCCCCCCCGCCGGCGCCTGGGCCCCGAGCGAGCCGCCATCCATTGGCGCGCAAGGGTCGCCTTGGGCACAAGGAAGCCTCTGGTGTATTTACCCCCATCGGCTCATGGGTGCACTTTGGGCACAACCTATGTGTCCCAGAAACAGTCATCTAATGAGGTTTTATCAACTATTGAAGAAATATTCATATACATTCAACAGAAAGAAAATAGGTACTAATACCGTCTTACTACAGATGGGTGATTATTAAAGAATAATCGATTTATATCTAATCGACCAAATTGGCCTATTCGATTATATTAATATTCATCAACTAGTCGTTCCGAATTAATCGATTACACTTCTATAATCAATTAATTTTTCAATAATGTGTAAAATCGGTAATTTTTAATTTGTGAATTAATTAATCGTTTAGAGTTTTTTAGAAGCACGGCATGATTTAATTAATAATATTTGTTTATTCTTTAATTAAATAATATTTATTCCACACACGCGCCCATGAGAAACGACTGTAACTCAGTTTTAAATGAAATGGCCGGAGAATTTCTAGATAGAGTAACACCAATACTTGGTTGCGGATGATTTTAGGAAAATGGGTAATTCTGTCTCCTCCTTATTTCATACTGAATATAGTACCATCCAGTACTAATTATAGATCATATACAGCAAGTTTTCATTTTTTAGTTTTACTGATATGAAATTAATGGCGTAATCTCTATTATGTTTTGCAGTTGCAGAGAGATGAACAGACGAGGAATGCCGTTACTTAAGTACAAAAGGAGAGATGTAATTTTATATTTTGCTAGTCTTTAAAATTAGTATTTGAATTAAAATAATCGAGATAAAAATCGAAAAAATTAATCGATGTGTCCATTAATCGTATAAAATAATCGATTGTTATACTAATCGCAATTCAATCGCCCATCGCTACGTCTTACCTTTGAAACAGGCTCCATGAAACAGGTTCCACTGGTGAAAAGCGTACTAGAACGAAACTAGAGGTGCTACAGAATGGCACAGACTTTCTGGTAGGATTTTTTTCTAATTTCCTTGGTGTGGACTGGCTTTAAGGTCTTGCTCCATTCTCTGGCCAGCTGCCACCTCTCGTGCAATAGTGCGTGCAATATTAGCAATTTTAAAAAAGATTTTCTCAAAAACGACTCCAAATTTTTTCTTTAAATTATTGGTAGTGTTAGTGACAAACAAACCCCATACGATGACATAAACGCCATATTGCTATTTTTTCAAAAATTACAAAAATGTATTTTTCACTTGTTGGTAATATTCACGTCGGAAATATTCGCATTAGAGGCGATTTCTTCACGTTATCGTAATTATGGGTACATATGCTTTAAATAATGTCATACAAGGTTTCTCGAAAACTCAACAGTTTTCTGTTAAAATTAGCCCAAAGGTCTGCATTTTCAGAAACGCTAAAATGCCATTTTCTCAAAAATGGCTCCAAATATTTTCTTCAATTGTTTTCAAAGGATAGTGATAATTGCAGTTTAATATGACATAAAGTTCATTTTCGTGTATTCCTTCGTTTTTTTCAAAAATTACACAATTTTTTTAATATCTCTCACGCCGTTAATATGCACATTTCCATACATTTGTATACATTATTGCATTTGTATTGCATTGGAAGTGCTTCAAATGTCTTTAAATAAAGGTTTTCGAAAACTCTATAGATTCCTGTGAAAAAGATCTTCAAATTTCACATTACAGTAATGCTTAATCGCCATTTTATTAAAAACGACTTAAAAATTGTCAATGAAAATTTATATTTAGGGCGAGGTTTTACTGTTCTTTAATATTCTTAAAGTAATATTTCAGTTCTACTATTAAACCGAAAAGTTGAGAAAATGTCAAAACAAATTACTTTGTGCGACGATAGATAGCAGCTGACCAGAAAATGGAGCAAGACCTTAAAACCAGTCCACACCAAGGAAATTAGAAAACTTTGTTCGGAGAAAGTCTGTGCCTTTCTGTAGCACGTCAAGTTTTCTTTTAATTTAGCAACTGGATTTATCCACTTTCTTGTTTTCAGGGACCGACAATGAAATTTTTCTGTCGAAAATTCGCCCTTTTTCGCGCAGCATTACATAACTTTCTCTATACAACATATATTACTCCGTATATGAGGACGTATACGAGAAAGTAAAAAATGAGGTTCTACCGTGTAATCATATTAATTGCTTAGGAGACATGGCCTTTTTTATAAGACGACACAAAACAACGTAAGTTGTGCTACTTTTGAATAGTGAACCAGGGATGCATGCAACACAGCTAAGGAAAAAATGTGCTAT
The DNA here is from genome assembly GCA_011170035.1 of Teleogryllus occipitalis. Lineage (NCBI taxonomy): Eukaryota > Metazoa > Arthropoda > Insecta > Orthoptera > Gryllidae > Teleogryllus > Teleogryllus occipitalis. The sequence goes on along the minus strand of BLKR01000226.1, from coordinate 352,957 downwards.
CAAGAATTCAGTTGGTGCACAGCAATTCGCACCACACATTACGCTCATCCCGACATTTTGCATCGTTCATAACTCGGAAACTGTCCCAAGCCCTAAAACCCAGAGAAGAACCGTTTATGGACTTTCAATTATGTTTTTGGGACATTCAATTGTATTTTGAGGGGATTAATGGGATATTCAATTATGTTTTGGGGAGATTGAGCTCTTCTGGATACTTAGTATGGTCAGAAACGTATAGAATCTCGGAAACCATAAAAAATAAAATTGATTAAATTCAGAAGTGGTAGTAGAAGTCTTATGGAACTCTATGAATTATAAGAATGTTGCAATAATCGAACTGCAATAATTGTTTTAAATTTAATAAAACTTATAATTTTCAAAGTCAACTTTCGGGAACTCTTTTGTCATCTTCAGTGAGTATTTAACCAACTACAAAAGGATAAGTATAAATACAATATTTTGCATTCCTTAATATTGTAAAAGTTTTTCCGAAGGTTGAGTTTGGGAACTATCTGTTGTTGTTTTTTTAATTCTGTCACTTTTTCAGAGACGACTTGCCCCTCTTAAGTCAACTTTCTGGCGTAGGACGTATTTGAAGTTACACCTGGTTTCCATTGCCTTCACTTGGAGTAACCTCCGTTATACATCATACCTAGTTTGGTAAGCCGTCACGTAGTCATCTGTCAAGAGGACTGTGAGTAACACCTCCCCTTACGCGTTTTAATAAATATTAAAACACCTGATTATTATTATTCGATTATTTCTACATTCTTCTCCATCTAAAATTGACTATTTCATAATCTGTGCAATTTCAATGTATGTTCAGACAGCAATCTCTTTGTATGTCTATAAATATTAGAATGTATTAGTATATACACCGCGTACGGTACCAGGCCCTTTATGATGACACGCGAAGTTCATGACCTGGCCCTTCGATGTGGGGTTCCAGTATGTTGCTATTTTCATATTCCGAACAATAATTTGCGAGTACAAAGTACGAAATGTTCGTATGAGTCCAGTTAGTAATTTCACATTTTTAATGTCATCTACGTTTCGCATTTCTGTACGAAATATCCAAAGAAGAATGATATGAAAGTATGTTTTATTTACTTTAAGAAAGCAATTTTTTAAACAAAATTCATTAAAAACTTCACGATATTTAAACATATTTCATGTTCGGTCTGCGCAATAGGTGCAAATGCTTATTTTAAAAGAAAATAGTTAAACCTGTACAACTACCACTATATTCCTAATGTGACAGATCAAAGCGTATAAATCACTTCATATCTGTTGACACGTACGGTTTCTTAAACTTTATTGATCGTCATGATTTCTGCCGTATCAATGTCCATTCTGTCTCTCTGTTGCTTTATTCAGAACTGTTTTTCAATGTCCCTGCCCCGTCACTACTTCTCTTTCCTTCTCGTATTTTGTTTTTCTTCCTCTAACTTTCCCTTTTTTAGGAGTATGCTGGGGAGATCCGACGCTGCTGAAGAGAAGTGGGGAAAGGAGGACAGAGTCCACGAGAAATCCCCTTCTCCCTGTGCAAATCGCTGCAGCCAATGGCAGCCGTCCAAAAGCAACACCTAAGCCCACCCCACCATCGCTTACATCGCCACCGCCCGCTCTTGACCTTGACCGAGGTGGCGTCAGGGGACGAAAAACCTGTAGTTCGCGATCCGAGCGGGGGTGAGATATTGTTGACATTCAGGGCTCAAATTAAACGTCATCGCTTTGCGATCGAATTGCCAAATTTTGGATGAATTTAGCTACAACTCCGACTTGTTTACAATGAACTGATATGTAAGCTCACGGCTGGGCTGTTTAATTACGAACTAACATTTTCACAACATAATATTAATTTTACTCTTTGGATAATGTTTTTCCAACCGATAGTACAATTAAAGTATCCTCAACTGAACTAAAACATGTGGATGTACAAAACAACATGTTTTCCACCTATTCCACACATATTTCCACATGTAAATATACAAAATCTGTGGAAAACGAAATGTAAAATCTGTCTCTCTGTATCTGACCTTGTGTACCCGTGTCTCTCTCTCTCTCTCTCTCTCTCTCTCTCTCTCTCTCTCTCTCTCTCTCTCTCTCTCTCTTTCTCTCTCTCTCTCGCTCTCTCTCGCTCTCTCGCTCTCTCTTGCACTCTTTCGCTTTCTCTCTCTCTCTCGCTCTCTCCCTCGCGCTCGCTCTCTTGCACTCTCCCTCGCTCGCTCTCTCTCTCGTTCTCACTGTCTCTCGCGCTCACTCTCTCGCTCGCTTTCGGCCCCCCCTCTCTCTCTCCCCCTCTTAATACGAAAGGATCATGACTAAATTTATGTACGAAAGAAAAATCAGTAGATGTTCACCGGAAGACGGATTCGGCTACAAGAACATCTCTAAACTGTACTGAGAAAGCAAATTATATGAGAATATTAGGGATTTATTTCAAAAGACGATTAAGAGATACTTCATCAACGAGAGGAAGTTATTATTTTACGCACAATGAAGCGAGAGATTGGTACATAAATTACATATACGTCGTGTAAGATTTTATTTTGTTTTATTTCATTTGTTTGTGTAAAATAAAAGTAAAAAATTGTTATTTTATTACCAAACAAAATTTATCGTGGTCCAATATGAAAGTTTTTAACCTTCTGAATAAAGTATATGTACTAATACAATTTTAAATGTCAGAAACATCACTCAAACATTTGTGGAAACAGAGTAAGCGCTCTGTGTGTGGCACACAAGCAACTGCAAGTGAACTTAAGATATTCTCATATCTTAAGTTCACTTGCAGTTGCTTGTGTGCTCAGTGTGTGTCGGGAGGGAGGGTGCGTGCGTGGGAGAAAGGTGGGTGAGGGAAAGGGTGGGCACAAAGGCGATGGCAGAGCGAGCGCAGGGGAGGAGGTAGCGGCAGAGGTGGCAATCATTGGCGGGGACAGCGACGGGGGGTGGACACCGCGGAGGCGGAGTTGGCGGAAGTAGCCGAGGCGGCGGCGGCGGAAGCGGAAGTGGAGGCCTCGCTGTGGCCGGGGGCGGGGGCGGCGTGCATTATTAAGCGTCCGCGCGCGTAATCGGCGCACAGCCCGGTCGATAACACTGCGGCAGCGCACCCCAACTCCACCCTCACCCCCACCCCGCTCTCCCCCGCCCCTCTCCGTGGCGACTCTTTTCTTCCTCCCTCGCAGGGCTCTAGCTATTGTTACCGGAGCCCCGTCCCCCTGGGCTGCAAAATGAAAAGTACGCTTATTTCGACCCTGAAAAGGACGGCGAGGCGATTACACTACGCCAGCAGCCGTTGTGTGGAGTTCTCTCGTTGCTTCTACTCAGTCTTTTTCTCACCGAAAGACAAGGAACGAAAGAAATGTCCACATGCATTTTGAAAACCTGAAAGAGTAAATGCAGCTAAAAATAAAGAAAATGTTATTCATTTTATAGGAAAATAATAATAACTATTATAAAACATGTATGTAACTTTACAACTCACTGTCAGATGCCATTAAACAATTTAAAACGATACACAATTTTAAGTACTAAGTAAAATCATGTCTGCTGCTTTACTGTTTCTATACAATTAGATACTCTACTGAACACCCCAAACCAAAATAATATTTATTTTAACAATGAGAATGCATTAGTTAACTATATTATTGTAAAATACTACATATCTTTGTAACATTGTATTGTACGTCAGGTTCTGAGACATTTACCCCCTTTTTGATCTGTTTTTTCGTCCATTTTCCTTCATCCATTGAACAAATGTTGACATTCCTCCTTTTTTTGCTTCTAGAGTAGCTTCACTATGCCCATGTTTTGTTGAGTTTTCCTTCGGCAAGTTGTGGTTGGAGTAGACCCGGGAAATGTAAGCTGATATTTTCTTAGCTATGCTATAATATCAAATCTATTGTTTTTTTAATTTATCGACGGAAATAAGCAAGGAACGGATTTCTATGTAAATGCATATTTACTAAATAAGCTAATATCGATACTAATGTGCATTATCTTTATGTTTCACAATGTGTAGAGTTGAAAAATGCCAGTTTTATTTTCCATATTCTGGGTTTTGGTATATACAATGGTAGAAAAAATTATTGCATCACCTTCCTCACATGATCTTTTTCAACTGAAATCGTTGAATAATGTAATTATTTTTCTCTATTTTGTATTCATAATGAATTTCAATATTAGTTTATCAAATCCCGTGTGTGGTTGCTGCTCCCCCAGCGGGCGCCTCCCCAGGTGGCGGATGGCCGGCCAGACTTATCTGGTGGGTACCGGGGAAATTAAATACCCGGGGTGGACCAAAACCAGCGAAGAGGAAGAAGAGGACGGCAACGGCTCTGACGAAGAAAGAGATGCTTGACAGCTCTCCAAGGATAGAAGAGGCGGAAGACTTGAATACCTCTCTTTTCTCAAAAAACTGCTACCTTGCAGATGATGATGTCTCATCAAAAAGGTTAGAGGAAGGAAACCTCAAGAAAAAATCCCTGGTCCTCCAAGTTGGGGGTTGAGATGTTGGGCCTGCACCCCATCACTCAGAAAAAAAACTCAACATGCACGAGTCCCAAGCAATAAGCCTCGGAATCATGCTAGTCTACGACGACGACTTGGCCTTCGAAATAAATCCGACGTTTTTAAATAATTACAAATTAAATTTAGATGTTGCTGCTCTATCTGAAACTAAAAATGAAAGGGTTTGGAAGAGATTCAAAATTACGTTCACATATACAGCGGAGTAAATAAAGAAAACAGAACAAAGAAAGGAGTATCCATTCCATACGCAAATCTTTAAAACGTCACATAAAAAAATGGGATGGTATTAATGAAAACCTACTACGAGTTGCTCTACGTCTTAAGAGGTACGATATGGTCGTAATTGCCGCCTATGCGCCCACAGACAGTGCAACTGATACCGAAAAATTTGAATGTTTTATCAACTTGACGAACCTTCTGGACCAAATTGGAAACTGGAAGGAAATATATTTAATGGGCGACTTTAATGGAAAAGTATGGTGACAATATGGAAGAAATGTAGTAGGGAAATTTGGAGAAGATGCAAAGAACGGAAATGGAGAAAGACAGAAAGATGTGTGCGAGCAATATGAATTGAAGATATGGAATGTTTTTTGTTTTGTTTTTTTCAGCACAAAAATATCCATAAATACACCTGGTCTCAACCATCAAGGAAATTTTACTCTATAATTGATTACATCATTGGTAAACAGAGTAATGAGACCAGAGTGGAGGATTGTCGGGTATAATTAATGTAGAGGGTTATAATAAGAACAATTATAATTCTTATAATTGTTCTTATTATAATACCAACGAACCTATCAGCTAAGACTGCAAATAATTTTATTGCCATTAGAATCGTCATTCTAGTTAATTAAAAATATGGGCTGGGAGAGGCAGATGAAGCGCGAAAGCCACGCGTAGGGCAGCGGGCCGTAAGGTTCTCTTGCCGTACGGTGGAGGGGGGAACCCTTCGGATCGCCGTGTCCATTCAGCAAGCGACCCAGTAGGTATACATCCATGGGTGGGAGACGCGTACGCGGAGAGATGCTGCCTGTCCTTTTGACAACAGACTGCGAGGAGACGTGGCGGACACACAGAAACGGAGGATTACTCCATATATTGAGAGTATAGGTATAAAGTAACGGAGGAGGATTACTCCAAAAGCGCTCAACACCCAACAAGGGGTTAGGAGACGCGTTGCATCGTGATTTGACGCAACAAATGTGTGTATATGTGTGTGTATGTGTGTGTGTGTGTGTGTGTGTGTGTGTGTGTGTGTGTGTGTATTTCTGGCATTGAATTCATTGTAAAAGATATGCTGTGTATTCACGGATATTTACGATGAGGTTTTTAGCCTTCCAATATTCTGCATAAACAGTACGCGAAAAGTAAGATAATTAAAAGTTACAACAATGGCCGCTAATTCGTATGGGACACACATTTTGACAATTAGCATTGCTGATACCGATAGCAAGAAAATGAAAATGAATAGAAAAATATAATAATTGAATATCATATGTTTATATTCATCAAAATTGTTCGTTTTTTTTCATGTATTACTCTTGATTCCCACATCTTATTAAGCAAAGCGAAACCATCTATTCGTTTTCACATTTAACAAAATTGAAGAACGCAATTTAAAATGAAATAATATAAATAATATAAATAATAATAATAATAATAATAATAATAATAATAATAATAATAAATACCGGATTTGGTTGTGATTGACAACTGTGAGAAACATGTCATGTTTATTGATGTTTCTGTCCCAAATATTGGCAACATTCAAAACAAATACACCGAAAAAAATCACTAATATGCAGATCTTGTTGAACCCGTTGAGAAACAGAGGAATATGGAAAGAGTCAACATTATCCTGATAATTGTTTCAATTGTACTATGGAGACGCCATCTTACGAGACGGACGCATCTGGTTGTGCTCTTGATATTTTGGGATTATCTACTATTTTTAGCGATTTGACTGTGCCTGGTGTGTTTTAAGTGCTTTCATTACTTGTTGCAGGTTAGCTGAAAATATAATTTCAACTGATTTTCTTGCTATAACCAAGACAAACAAACAGATTACGAATTTTATACGGACACTCAAACCTCAACGAACTTCAGATTTACGAGGTGGTGATAAGTGTCAAAACCTACTTACAGCTCAGTTTATTTCCAATATTAAATGACTATGCTAACTGATTTACTGAAAAATTTATTGTATTTCTGTGACAAGTGACGATTCCGTTGTTTTGAACGTTACGAGGAAAGTGTATCAAATAGTTTGAATTTGTGTTTCAAATCTTAGTTTATATATCGAAGACAAACTATCATCTAATACCTTTTACATAATTACAGTAAAGTATAATCTACTAGTTGTATTAAACAGTTGTATCAAGTTACCCTCCAACTTCTCAGTCTCATCTATTTTTAAACCTAGCGGGAGATTTGTAGATGTGACCGCAGAGTTGGACACCCACACGAAGACACTGACCAATCAGAACACAGTCATTATCATAGGAGGGCAGAATGACATTAACTTGGGAGGTAACTTTACACCTGAACAACATGTAAACAAATTACAATGTGCCGCTCAAAATACTAACATTGTAGTCTCGACTCTGCCCTTCTGGTACGCACTTCTTCGACCACGCACTCATGGCGCCTTCGACCACGCACTCATGGTAAAAATGGAGTAAATATATAGCAACTACAGTCAGATGCAGCAGAAAAACATTCCTGTAGGTAGTACTTGCAAAAGATAAACATTCTGCACCTTAATGTTCAATCCCTTTCAAATAAAATTGAGTTTATCGAGGCAGTTCTACAGAGCGATTTAAATCAAATGGGTGTTCTTTGCTTAACAGAACATTGGTTATCTTCTAATGAGCATAGAATTTTCCAAATTCCAAACTTTTATCTCGCAGGCTTTTATTGCAGAGAGACAGAATCGCATAAAGGTCCTACATATGAAGATTCTTGTATTTACGTTAGAAACAATATTGATTCTATCTCCTTGACGGAATTAAATGTGAATTCCGTTGAAAATGTTTTCGAAATTTCTGTTGTACATCTTACTTCGCTAAAAGTGATATTACTTTGCATCTACAGACCTCCAGCAAAGAGAGCTGCAGATTATATTTTGTTCTAAGAAAAACTGGAGATAACACTTAACAAAGTCAGCAATCGCTCTTTTGAATCCATTGTTGTATGCGGAGATTTTGAATCCTGCGAGAAAGAAAAGTTTCTCAATTTAATTAATTCCTTCAATTTAGATATTACAATTAATGTAGTACCTACACGGATCACACTAAATTCGATGAAGGCAATTGATTAAATTATAATCAATCTCACTACTAATCTAACAAGGCAATCAATCAAACTACTACTCGATATGAAGTTGAAACAAAAGATTTAGGATACACTGACCACGATGCACAAATTCTTACCATAAGAAATGTGAACACAGACACAATAAATAATACACGTATGACTAGACTGTTTACAAAAAGTAAAATAAAATTATTCATTGATTACTTGATGCAGGAGTCATGGGAAGTGGTTTATAATACTGTTGATACAAATGACAAATATAATTCTTTTTTTTTTTTCAACGCTTTCATTTCATTTTAACATTTGCTTTCCTCTTCAAAAAGAAAATTAAATATTTCGCGGAAAAGCAGTTCTTGGATAACACAAGGGATTAGGCCATCTTGTAAAAACAAGCGAATTCTTTCTTTCATTTTCAAACGTCATACCGTATCTCAAGATTTCCTCATCTACTTTAAAAAATACCAATCATTGTTAAGAAAAGCCATAAGACAGGCTAAAATTATGAAACACGATCAGGATATTTTGAACTCAAATAACAAAACAAAAGCAATGCGGAAAATATTTTAAAAAATACGACCAAATCAACTAGAAACCTTGTAGAGAATGTTGTTTTAAAATATAACGATATAAATGTGAACGATCCGACAACAGTGGCTAGTCTCTTTAACCAATACTTTTCGAGAATTGCTGCCGATCTCACTTAGAGTCTTCAGCCACAAAATTCAAAAACAGATAGTTCACCCAAAAGTTTAGACACGATCTTCGTTTCCGAAACTTCTTCCCATGAAATCCTCAAAATAATCGGTAAACTAATAAAATAAATATTCGTCCGGTTTAAATGAATTTCCGGATTCTTTGTTAAATACCTGTGCATTTGCCATTATACACCCGTTAACTCACATATTTAATGCATCCTAATGCACCGGAACGTTTCCAGATATTTTCAAAACAGCTAAAATTAAGCCGCTCTTCAAAAAAGACAACAAAAATTAAATACAAAATTATCGGTTCATTTCTCTTCTATCAGGTTTTTCAAAAATATTAGAGACTTTTTTACGTACGAATGGAAAGCTTTTCAGTGAATACGACGCGCTTTCAGATTGCCAACATGGATTCAGAAAATCAACATTTACGAAAACAGCCATATTTTCTTTTCTTAAAGATGTCACCTCATCATTGAATCAAAACGAAGCACATATTGGATTATTTTTAGATCTCTCAAAAGCTTTTGACGTCATTGATCATGACATTTTACTTTCAAAATTACCTTCATACGGAATCCGTGGTATTGCTCTAGATTGGTTATGTTCGTACCTTAAACAACGATCTCAGAGAGTGGAAATACCTTAATGGAATGATGGAACATTATGTACACACCTTTCCGACTTTGTGCCAATTGGAGTCCCGCAGGAATCGATTTTAGGTCCTATTCTCTCATTACTATAGGTATACGATATGCCCTGGACAATTCGAAACGTAAGAACAGTTCTCTTTGCGGATGATACGAACATTCTTTGCAATAAAGAAACCGTAAATACTAGAATATCAGATTTTCAAATTGGTTCCGAAAGAACAAATTAATAGTAAATGAAAATAAAACGGTTTTAATGCAATTTTCCATTTTAAATAAACAATTCTGTGCTCCATTGAAAATGAACGATGTGTCATTGGCTGATGTTAAGGCAACAAAGTTTTTATGTCTCTAAATTCAGTCAAACCTTAAATGGATGATCCATTTAAATGAATTGAACACAAAATTAAGTTCATTAAGCTACGCATTCAGAATTCTTTCAAATTCAGTCAGCCTTTATACTGTTCGTTCTGTTTGTATTTCGCGAATGTTCATTCCCGCCTGAGATATGGCATAATATTCTGGGGAAATACATCTTATTGCTCCCAGACTTTTAGATTACAAAAAAGAATTGTACGAATAATAACCGAATCCCACCCACGAGATTCTTGTAAGCCTTTCATTAATCTAGGAATTTTACCATTACCTTGGCTGTTGATTTACGAATCAGTGGATTTTCAGATCAGAACGATTTTCATTGAGCTTGGAATCTTACCATTGTCTTGCCTATTTATTTACGAATCTGTAGTATTTGTCCAAACTGAATTACTTAACAGTGGAAACATATTTTCAAGTAATATTGATGTTTATAGTTACAACACTCGACGTAGAAATCATGTTCATCAAGTGTCAGTATCAATAACTCACTACAAGAATTCCACATAAAATACATGTACGTTACTTTACAACGCATTGCCAGATGAAATTAAACAATTAAAATTCCTTCACAATTTTAAGGTAAAAGTAAAATATTTTCTGTTGCAAAACTGTTTCTATAAAATTAGAGACTATACTGATCGTCAAAAAGAAAAATAATATTTATTTTAACAAAACAATGATATAGTATAATGAATTAGTTTACATTTGCATTGAATAGTTTTTAAAAAAGACTTAAATGCCTGTAACAAGTAATGTACTTCAGCTTCCGGCTCAATGACCACCATCTCGATCGGGTTTTTGTCTAGTTTCCCTGATCCATTGAGCAAATGTTGAGATGGCCCCTTGATTTGCTTCTGGACGTAAATGTATCTTCACTATGCGCACGTTTTGTTGAGCTTTCCTTTTGCTTGTAATGGTAGTAGAGCTTAGGGTGAGTTTCTATTTTGTTAACAATACAGAAAAATCGAATCTGTTCGTTCGTTTACAGTTACAAGTAAGTTATTTGGCAACGAAAATATCTAGTTTTTGAAATGTTGTTCTCTTGCTTTTATAAATTTATTGTTATTATTATTATTATTATTATTATTATTATTATTATTATTACAATTATTTTTTCATCTTTTAACTATTAATACTTAAATTGTTGGGAAGGGATTCTGAAACTCAAAAAAGCGTGCGCAGTTGATTTGCTCCCCCATACGTCACACACAGTTTTTGACTAAATAAATAAAGTGGTTTTGTTCAAAAATTACTTGCTTCGGGGTGGGAATATATTTTCAGAAAATGCCGATGTCTATAACTGTAACACTCGACGTTGAAATCATATTTATCAGGTGACAGTATCAACAGCTCATTACAAAAAATTCACATTGAAACATACCCGACGTTGTCAGGTGACAATTTGAAACAAGCCCCGTCTTTCTATTTAAAAACAAGCATCACTTGGAGCAACATTTTGAAACATAATTATTACTGATAAATGTTATTTGGGCGCTAGGAAAAGGTTACACCTGAAACCTAATGATTCCTACGTAATTTAAATATCTCGAATTCCAAAATTATGTTGTGCTAGCTCAGTTAATTGGGGTTCGAAGTTCATAATTGTTACTACTTACTCTGCAACCAATTATTCAATCTGCCATCCATACGGAGTGACGAGGAATCTGAAAATCTTATTAAAATGCTGGATTGCACGTAACGAACAATGATAATCAGTTTTCTTTCAACTTAACAAATTATAATTTATTAAATTGATAATAAAAATGAATGGATCTTTGGTCATGACCAGTTTTCTCTATATTACAATAGCTATAAAAACTTGTTATCCATTCGTGGGTCTTCGCGCGTTCATTTTTATTCGTTCGATGGCGCCCCGTAGAACCTTCTCCGTCGACGCAGCAGAATCGTGCTTCTGGATAAAGTCCTCCCCTAATATTCATGATCTGGTTCCAGATTCTCCCGGCGATACTATTATAATCCGTGACTTTTCTCACTTACGTCTCGGGTGGACGCCTAGACACGTATTTACTTCCTACAAGAACGCTCTATCCTCATATAAGAAACGATAGTTAATTTTATACAACTGTCAATTACAGTCTTTCCTCGACCTTGTAAAATATATCAGGAGCCGACCCGCTTGTCACCGTGTTGCTCGAGCGAATGAATGTTCTTCTAAAAACTCGGAAGCATCCGAATTTTATATCTTTTTCTTTTGTCTCTCAATTCTATTCCGCCTCTTCTCTGTCATTTCAACCTAACGAAAATTATCCTTAACGCCGGTTGCTTATTTGTCACATAGCGACCCCTCGCGATCGTCTATTGACATCCCTATATTCTATGTCGTATAAAATGACATTTCCATAATAAAAATGGTTCGTCATTTTGGTATATCACAACATACAATACATGTACATTATTTTACAACACTTTACCACAGGACATTACACGATTAAAATCGATAGAAAAGTTTAAATTCAAAGTGAAATCTTTTCTGCTGCGTAACTGTTTCCATACAATTAGAGACTATACTGAGCATCACAAGGAAAGTAACATTAATTTTAACAGTGATATTTAATGTATTATTTACCATTAGGACTGTATAATTCTAAACAATATGTAACAAGTATTGTATCGCAGCTTAGCGCCGTAGACGCCGCGTAGACGCCGAAAAAAATTGAACTTTTTCAATTTTCGAAAAATCAGGGTTGTCAACCAACGTTAGACCTGCACCGTTGTCTTAAAAGCCCTTCATAATATCCAACAACAAAATTTCATCAAAAACGATGAAGCCGATTTTGAGAAAAAAGTGTTTAAACAAAATTAAAAAGTGCCTATATATTAAACAAAATTACGCGAAAAAAACTCAAATTTTCGAAAATTTGTACATGAGCTTATTTCAAAATCTAGGAACAGACTTTATTAAAAGAAAAATCTCACTTTAATATTTTGGTTGGTGGAAGACGACGCAAAAATTTTGAATTTTTGCAATGTTCGAAACACGGTGGCTGCGTCAACGGTGTACACTCAGTGTAAGAAATATATAAATATCTTACACCGTGATTTCTACTTTTTTGGGGGGACGCGAATCGATCATCTTTAAGACCACGCAAACGTGCCACTGTACCCACCGAGGCCGTCATATTTTCCCGGGGTTACCCCCGGGAAAGAGTACGTGACTTCTTTTTGGGGTATCAGCATTTCTGTGTTGAATCCATTTTTGCACCCCGAGGTTGTTAGCACTGGGGGATGAGGTATGAAATGATGATGATGATGATGAATGGACAATTACAGACATAGACACACACAAACAGTCATGTCCCCGGCGGGATTCAAACCCGCGACCTTTCAGGCACGAAGCAGCTACGGTTCTTCAACCTTCGCGACCTCGACTATCCGGGCCGACTTCTACCGATTAATGACACCTAAAATATTCATTGAGCTATGAAGTTGCGATTACTGGAAATATTTCTAGCAAAGAGTAACTCGATATATTACCGTGGTTTCATCAATTTTGAAATCTTATCCTCACACACTATTTCTATTTAAAAAAAAACACCTTACTAGATAATTACATTACAGTTTCAATATTTTCAGTATGTATCATTGTAGAAAAACCAACAAACCAGGAGTCTTTTCACTCTCAGAGAGAATTCAAACGACGATCGATGAAACCACCATGCGATGAATCAAAAGGTAAATCGATAAGCAAACAATATCGATACTGTACTCGTCGGTAGTTTTGCTATCTCTGATGTAAACACAAACGTTTTTCCCGATTGTATGTGACGTATACTTGACAATTAAGTGATTTGCAGTTGATCAATGATATTATTCCATCATTGGTGTAGTTTATCACCCTGTTGGTGAAGGTGTGAGAAATAGGGACATATTTCATTTCAGTGAAATCGTGGTATAATCAATTGGAGCTTATTGAAGTTTGCACTCTGAAAGTACGAAAATTTAGATTAATTTGTTGCTCAAGTTACGTGAAATTACATAGTAAAATATCAAAGTAATTTTAAATATGTCAACAGCTTTATTCGTTAATAATTATTAAACTCGTATAAAGTATTTTCTAAAAGTTTTTGGGAGGTGAATTGCCTTTAATTGTTTTTTGATCATTTAGTTTCAAGTATCTTCGTAAGTATGATTTACGTGTAAGTGACGTGTCACACGAAATATTAATCTTGAATTTATATTGTGTGAAAAAATTAGCTTTATTAGCAAATGCATTTGTTGAGATAACATTTTACAGACCATGAGATCTTTTTGAGAAGTACAGCAAGTTGAAAACGACAATCCAAAAGTTAAAAATTATCTCGTGCAAGTACATTAAAATATTTTAAATAATTTGTATCATATTTTATCAATTGCTGACAGACTTCATTTCTTAATACATTCAATTCAGATTTTATTTGGTATTAAAAATGATCAATATTATATTTAATGAAAGGATTTAAGTATTAAAGTTGACTTATTGAACATTCCTTTTTTTTGTGTGTGTATACTGAAATATTTACTTAAGTCAGGTTTTTCATTGTAGGTTTCTGACCATGCATTCTGAGCAACAATTTTGTCTACGTTGGAATGACCACCAAAGTACCTTGGTGGCTATTTTTGAAGCATTACTGGACAGTAATACATTAGTTGATTGCACTTTAGCAGCTGAAGGACAATGTTTGAGAGCTCACAAAGTAGTTTTGTCTGCCTGCAGCCCGTATTTCCAGGTACATTAGTTAACACATTAATTTTATAGCTAAGTTGTTGATTAGAGATATGAAAAGATAATATTATTTGTGCCTCTTTTCTCTTCAATTGGCAATTTGAATAATTTTGATCCAAACAAATCCTGAATTATTCATTTCATCTCTGGATTTAAAATTTAAGGCAGAAGTAGTGTTGGTTATGATTGAAACCTTAGTGTTCTCTTTATTTATCTTCCTGTCTAATTATTATTGCTCTTTGTGAAGTTGTAAATCTTGAAATCAGTGATTTCTCTTTATAAGTGAATGAATATAATGAAGACCTAATTTGCCAATACTGAAGAAAAACAATTTATTCTGCTTAGCCTTTGAATTCAGAAATATATCATCTTTTAGTGAATAAAAATTAAATATTCTGGCTTGGGTACAAAAGGTTATTCACTACTCCATATGTAGAACAAAATTAAATTATATATATTTATTTCTCAATAAATAGAGAAATTTAATAAATTGCAACTCTTGTTAGATTAATGCAATTTTCTGATGTTTTATGCAGTTGTTACTGAGTCAGCACACCGACAAACATCCAATTGTTATTCTAAAAGATGTGAAGTTTGAAGAACTAAAGGCAATGGTGGAATATATGTATCGTGGGGAAGTTAACATCCCACAAGATCAATTGGGGCCACTATTGAAAGCAGCAGAATCTCTTCAGATTTGAGGCCTTGGTGGGGCCAGCAACAAGGAAACAAGTGGTGAGTAACGGATTCATTGAAAGCTGAAAGGTTTCAAAACATTATCAATGTCACAAAGGTTGAAAATGAATTGTCACTTTTCAAAGTGAAATTGAAATTTTTGCTGTGTGTATGAAATGACAAAATCGTGAACTCTTCTATGGAGAAAATTCCCCTTCATATGGTCTTCACGGTTCAAAATAATTGCTGGTTTTAAAAGAATCTACTCCTGAATGATTGAATTGTTTGAATGGAAATGAAAGTCTTAAACACTCTAAAGTCTCTGACTTCTAGAAATAACAGACTAATTAGAGCTATCTAGAGTGCTGCATTGTGGGAGCTTTCAGAACTAGGTCCTGGCAAGTGGAAAAGGTGTTAGAGGACTTACCAACATTTAAGTACCCACTTTGTGGACATAATTGTGGACGAGAGAATGATAATGGGTTATGTACTAAAGGGATACACATCACCACCTTAAAAATTAATTTTAAACAGTTTCTCCTTCCCTCTTTTCCCATCTTAAGTGGTATAAAATGTTAATTTTTATGAAATCTTATTTATTTATTTATTTTGAAAGTATAATTTCATTGATTTGTTGAGACATAAATACATTCTGTGTATTAATTTTTTTTCTTTCTTTTTTTTTTCAATTCTTGTATCCAGGAAAACCTGATAAATCTGTTCCATTTCACAAAGATGGAGAGAAGAAGCGACTGCCCCCACAATCAGGATCAATTAGTCCTCCCCCACGCCCTCTTTCATCTGGTGCAGTGGGTGATCAGTCACGGAGCAATCAGACTGCTGCCACTAGGTAGGTGTAGTTGCTAATATGATATTAGGAGTCAATGTAACTGAATATTAGAAAATAGGATACATGTACTTCTTAATCTTAGAAGATATTGAAGATCTTTTAAATGTTAATTAACACAAACAGTTCCACTTTAAATTTTAGACATTCAGATGTAACTTATTATAGTATTTTGTGATTACATTGTAGTTGTTGATGAGGTGACGTTTCGGCTACTCCTTATAGCCATCATCAGACCTGGTTTGCAATTGTACATTTCAACAAATTATAGTTGTATAATTTTTAATACATTTTAATATAAATATATGTTGACAGAAGCTTACCTTCTTTAGAAATAGATTTGGAATAATTAAAACTATACTAAAATATTTACCTTATATACAATATTAAAAGGCTATTAACAGAGTGAGCTTGCATTCTTATGCTGCTCCTTCATTTCTGTTAACTGTCTAATTTCAATACTGAAGATGATTACAAAACAAATGTAATGCAATATTTCAATGGCCAAGGAAGGGGGGGGGGGGACAATGAGGAAGAAAGAATTAATTTGGATTTTGATTGTTAAAATGGAAAAGCAACCATAAATACTGAATGCAACCTTAAATGCAACCATATTTGTCTTGTGATCATCTCCTGTGTTCAAATTAGACAGTTAACAGAAATGATGGAGCAGCAGAAGTTTGCACGCTCACTCTGTTAATAGCTTTTTAATATTATATATAATGTAAATATTTTAGTATTATTATTAATAGTTTAGTTTTAAGCTCTTAAGTTGTCTAAAACATATGACAATGCACAAAATGGCACAATACTAAATGGAAATGAATCAGGTTACAAACAAAACCTAATACACTTAATATCAATAATTAGTTGTTTCAATTGGGTATATGAATGACAAATGCAATTATTTTATGAATTTGATAAAATAATTAAATGCAGCAGACAGTAATTTATTTCTCATTCAACAACAGTAGCTCATTGTCATAACACAATATATTTCACTCACCGTCCCAGCTCAGAGGGAAACCTGAAGAAACTATTTTTTCTTCATCCTCCCAAACAGTATTGGCATCCTGGAGACCAACATCTCAGCATTGTGATCTGCAACACGTGATAACAAAGTACACTGCCAAACATCACTCAAACGAAATGTCACAAACAAACATGTTGCCATGAGCAACACTTTCTCCACCAGAAAGAAATGATATTCGAGAATGAAATGAATAGTAGAAATTTTGTAAGCTCACATCGCCACCTGACAAGCAAATTATGGAAGTAGTGATTGAAATTACATATGTACCTTAAAATAGATGCCATCACACAGAAACAATACTGGCGAATCCGCTAGTCCATACTTCAAAACAGAGTGTGTTTCCCCTCCTATTATATATTATTCCTCCATGTTACAAGTTCAATGATTAATTATTAATGAATCATTTTTTTCAAAAAACAGTGTGCTTGGTTGGTTAAGGATGTGAGAGAACTTTTGAGAGATTTCTAAATTGTTTTCAATTATTTGATGAAAAATATTTGGGGGGGGGGGGTATATATTTATTTTAAACTAGTGAATGTATTGTGTTCTATTGATTTTGCAATGTTAAGTTTCACTAGAATTGACAGAAAATTCTGAATCTCTTATAATGTTCATTTACCTAAATCATATGTTGTGAAGGCATTTATTTTTAATGAAATTTCCCTCTGAATATTCAGAATGTAGTAGAAACTCTTACATCCCATTCTGGAAACTTTAGTTGTTCTATCACATTCCATGTCCTGATAGAAACTATGCTTTAAATGCAACTTGCAGCACCATAAACTGCTTCAGTGAATTGCAGCTCTGAATTGAGTCGCCCTGTATTTTACAGTCATCTGAAATATAATGTTTTTTTAATATTTGAATTATTATAATGGATGATAAAATATCATATTCTCGTAGCTTTTCAAAATTTTAATTGACATTTCAATCTATTTGACACCTTAGTATGTATTTTTTGTGTCATATTTCTTCTGGTTTCAAAGATTCAAAAATGATAAGAATGTGTTAGATTTTGTCTTATGTTTTTTTATATTAGTGGAAAGGAATGAAAAATTTAGTTAATTTAAATCTTTTTGCAGGAGAGGAAGTGTATCTCCCACACCACGAAAGCGTTCAAGACCTCTTCGCACTACCGATGGAAATGATGCTCATAGTTCCAGTGAACCTTGTGACCCATCTTCTCAAAACCATCCTTCTCTAGTTCCTGATACATCTTCTATACCCAATCTTCCTTCTCTTTCAGCACTGAACCAAACCACAGTTTCTGCAAGCAATTCAGATTGGGCCGATATGAACACAGGAAAGGCATCTTCTCTCCCAACATCTTCATCAGTAGAAAGCATTCCACCACTGGCCCCTTTGTCATCGTCATTCAGTGATTCTGTAGGAGAATCTTCAGGGAACAGAAAGTGGCCTGAGATAGGACTGAAGGGAACTTCATCCCCAGGGCACTCAAATCCTTTATCAGAGGCAGCAGCTGGAGATTCGCAGAAATTGCTTCCCGTTTCAGAGATCCTTCTGGTTCCAAAGACAGAATATGTAGAGGTGGAGGATGATTCTCTGCCCCAGGCGATGTTGGAGGATGTTCACGACATGGATGTTAGTGGCCCCTCCCATGCGGATGGAAGTGGAGGCAGTGCAGGTGAGGAAAGGAGAGCGCAAGGGTTGTCACTTTATAGAATGGGTTAAGCACAAGTGAACACAAACTAATCCACCCTGCATCAGAAAATATCACAGCTAAGAGGCTCCAAAATTATTATTATTCTCAACACAATACAAAATAATGGTGTTAAAGATGAGTATATGTGTTCCCAATTAAATAAGTAGTTATTACTTAACAATTATTAATTTATGTGTTTACAATGGTGACAAAGATCAGTTAGTGGCATACCATAGTCAGAAAGAAAGATTGTTGTTAGCACTTACAAACAATACTATGATGTGTATGAAACTACATCATCTTCTCAAAAGTAACAATCGACTTACCATGTTTTCCAAATTTTGCCGCAACACTCACTGCTAGAAAACCATTTAATGGAACAATAAGTGTGTTATATTGCCATTTAACACGTCAGTCTACAGACTAACCACCTCATTATTTTCTGAGTTAATGGCTTTTACATAACAGCTAATATATTATTACTTTTTTGGATGCAACCTGAAATAATGTAGTGGTTTTTGGAACTATGTGTGTGCCATTTTAATTTGGAATGATAAAGCAAGATATTTACTTTCATTGGGTAAATATTAAGTTTTTGTGGTAAAGGGAGAACCACACTGATGGTATTTGTTACCTTTTGGACTTATGTTTTGCAGCATTTGTACCATGGCTTGAAAACCTTGAAGGAATGGTAGATGAAGCATCAGGACAAGACATGGCTGCTGCCTATCGAGCCTCCCAAGGTGAGCACCACTTTTGCTTTTCTTCTGTTTAAACTGTCATATTTGTTTCTCGTTCTTTTTATTTAATAAAGGTCAGTATTGCTGCATGAGATATCATTTGCCTACAGGTTATAAAAAAAAAAAAACATTTAGTATGTGTGATTTGGATTTCAGTTTATAACACTTTCTTCCTGTTTGTAATGCTCTTTCAGTCAGTTGAATACCTTTGAAAGGTAGATTAAAGATTGTCTATTCTGCAAACAAATTCAAGTTTTGAAACCAATGCAAACTGGGTACTTGCAGTGTAGTATTAAGTATTTTGTGGCAATTTTATAATGGTGGACTTTTATATAATTTTAATACTATTTAAATATAAGAATTGTTTTTGATATTTTCAATAATAACCTCTTTCAGAGGCTAAAGCATTCTGTTCTATTCATTAAAAAATAGCACAGTTAAAGTTAAATTTTAAATATTTAAAATACATTTGAGTGCTGATAAGTCAAATGTCAAAAATTGGAATCGTCAGTTATCCAATGCCCCAAGATGAAAAAAATGTTTTTAAAAATGAGCCTTTGTAGTTGTTATGCATGGCACGATACTGTCAACAAAATGATTAACAAGAACATATACTGCATTGTGATAATGTGTGATTACATTTCCTTATTGCATGAACTTATTTAAGATGTCATTAAAGCTGGTAATTTTATTTCTACCCTTAATGGTGGTTAAAATTGGTTTCATTAGTCTGAAAACATTGGTTCAAAAAATCTGAACCTTTTGTCAATCCAAACTATGTACAGTCCCAATTAGTTCAGTTTTTTTTCTACAGAAATGCTCAATGATTTCATTTTCAGTCATTTTTTAAATTTTCTTGCAGAGGATTTCTGACAAATAATAAATTTCTTACCTTAATTTCAAATGATATTTTTTCATTGGTATTATCTGGTTTAGTAGATCAATTGTTGCTTGTAGTTTCAATAGACTATTTTTCCTTTAACTCCTCTTTCATTTGTACGCTACGAAAAATTTGTTTTTAATCTTTCAACGTCAATTCCACTTGGTGTACAAAATACTTCCAAAAATATTTTATCTAGCTCTCGGTCTACTTGCAGTGTAGTATTAAGTATTCTGTGGAGATTATATTTGTGATATAATAATTTGTGATTGGATAATTTTTTGTCAAATATTTGGATCGTAAATCTGAGCATACTGCAATGCTTAGAAGCTATTGCAGTAGCTACGGCAAAGTTAAGAAGATTGCTTTAAAATTGAATTTAAAAATATTGTATGAGCTTATAGACCTTTTTTGGACTTAATAAATGAAAATGATTTACAGAAGGTGAATTTACAAATAGAATTTACAATTATATGATCAAATGATTCAGTTTTTAGTTTTGCTATTCATTGCTGGGAAATATATACACTAATAATTTCTGTTATCTTTGAAGCATTTTAATCTCTTGCCATGTAATTATTGAAAAGGCATGTGGACAATGTACATATTCCTTTATTACTGTATGTTTTCACAGTTACTTGATTTACTGGAAATTCAAGAGCAGTGTTTTCACTGTAGTATTATAAAATAAGGATAAAATTCACTTTCGTGTGGGCTTTCAGCTTTCATCATTGTCTCGGATCTTAAAGTGTGCTGTAAAGAAATACGTATCTGGACTATTCTTTCATTTTTGTGTTGTTTCCTTTGTTTTCATGTGTAATTTTGTGTTACCTGACTTGTGTAAAAGATCAAGAACAACAATGAGCATAATTTCATCAAAAGTGCTAATTAAATCACAAGTTAGCTTTCAAGCTTTGTCAATGACAGTCATCTAGTCTTTCATTACATCAATACAACTGAAGTTGAATTAAACAATTAAAGCATTGTACTTTTGAAACAAGTAACAACTTGTTCTACTTGATTGTGTATGTCATTTTATAAATGAATTACTCTCTTGAGCAATAATAAAATTATTTCATGAAAAAAAGTACATATTCACTCACACATTCTGTTGTATATGTTGAGATACATATGAATGTATATAACAAAGTTGTTAAATTTTATTGTTTTGTGTGTAATGGAAACATACAAGTAAATTAACAATTTTTGTACTATTTCTTATATTTAAACGAGTAGGATGAATATTGAAACTTGGAGTAGAAGGTGCGATTCTTTCATTGTATACCTTGAATAATTGCACCACCACACATTTAACTCTGACCTTTACATAAAGATGAAATGTAACATTCCATATCAAGTCAAAGTGAAAAAATGGGCACAGGAGCTCAAACTGAAAAATCTTAAAAAAAGGTGACATTGTGATCAGAGAAACAGTTGGCATTGAGTTGAGGACAACTTTTGTTCAAGAGTGACCAGAAACTTGGTTCCATCAATTGAAAGCAACATTTCATGAGTTCTGCAATCATTGACAACTCAACAGAAGAGGAACTGTAACAATGATACAATTCAAAAATGGTATTGTTTACCCAGAAAGAATGATTAAAAATACAATATATTGTGAAATGTATTGTTAAAGGGAAAATTAAGGATACATTTGTTTGTGTGATTTTAAGTATTGAGGGTTATGATATTACAAAACCTTGTATATAGTAAAAGGAGTGAGTGTAATCATTAATGTGACAAGACAAAGACACTAGTGGAGCTACAGAAAGCCACAATCTTTCTCACACTAGTTAGTTTTGGTCCAGGGTAGTTTTTGGGTCTTGCCCCATCCTCTTCTTAGCAGCCATCTATTGCTGCCCAAAGTACATTTTTTCAAATTTTTCTCAATTTTTCAGTTGCCTAATGGGGAACTGCAATATTTCTTTACGAATATTGTAGGAGAGTAAAACCTCATCCTCTATGGATATTTTCATTGAAAAATGTTGGAGCTGTTTTTATGACAATGTTGTTCAAGGATTACTGTAAATTTGAAGCTGATTTCACAGAAAATTTTGAGTTTCCAAAAGACTTCATTGAAAGTCATTTGAAGCACTTCCACTCACCAATGCAATAATGTATAAAATGGCTGTAAGTGTGCATATTAAAAGGGTGAGAAATATTTTTAAAAAATTGCATTTGCATAATTTTGAAAAAACAAAAGAATACAGCAAAATGACTTTTATTGCATCTTATACAGTGCACCATCTGTACAAAACGTTTAAAAAAAAAATTAACAGCTATTTTGAGAAAATGGTGTTGGAGCATTTCTGAAAATGTGGAATTGTGAGCTCATTTTCACAGAAAAATTTTGGGTTTTCAGAAAATTTTATTAGTTATCATTTGAAGCATATTTAGCACTAGCCCTACCTAAACTTTAAAGAAAAAATTTGGATCTATTTCTGGGAAATTTATTTATTTATATATATTAATCTTGCACATATTTCACTCAATATTGAACAAAAACTACTAAAATTTTCAAAATATGTACATGACCTTAATGAAAGAGGTAATTAAGGCAAACCCTTCTTTAATTATCCTTTCCTAAGACCCTAAATTTTATTTAAAGGAAAAATCTCTATCTTCAGTTTTGTAATTGTAGAAAGATGGTGAAAAAATTATAATCTTTTGCCATTTTCGAAAATTCAAGAGTTAACAATGAAAATTGGATCTTTGCCACCTTTATAAGTGTTTTTCACTTTACTCTTACAAGAAATTTAAAGGAAGAATTTGGAACCATTTTTGAGAAAATCGTGAAAATGACACGGGTTTCGTGTACAGAACCCCCCAAAAATGAATGAATGAATGTTTTTCAAAATCGCAGAGCTTTGAGGCCAGATCAACAGGGGTTTATTCAGTTTGGAAAAAATCCTACGCATAGTTCAGGTACGTTTGTTTTTTCACAGACAACAGGCAGATGGACAGTAGTTTTGAAGAAAAAACAACACTTTTTCAGTATCAGGGGACCCCAAAAAGTGGTTTTCCATTCATATATCAAAATCGATTTTTCGCAGCCGTGCATAACTCTCTTTACTACATATACAAGAAATTAAAAATCTAGCATATATGTTGTCTCTGGCGAGCAATTTTCAGAGGCAGTTGAATAACTTAACTGTTTGTTTTCTTGCTTATTAATTCCTATTACAAATAATTCTTCACTTAACAATATTCACGACGTTTCAGAATGAAATGTCTTCCCTTCATTAGGCTACTGTATTTGTTAACATAAAATTAATAAAATCAACTTACATAATTCCCTAAAAATTCTACAAACTCTAAAATTGTAAATAAATTTGTAAGCATTAGAAATTTAAAAGCTCACCTTTCAGTAAATTTTCAAAAAAATTTAATATTGTAATAATTAGAAATGTTAATAATTATTAATATGAAAGAAAGCTAAAGCAGTGAGATTTTCAATGTATACATTGAATGTATATGTGTGTGTGTATAATGTATATGTATGACAACGTGTACACATCAAGAAAATTAACAGACAAATATAAAATGAAAATTTGAAAAGATCAGTCAGCATTTGAGTTAACCCAATAGCTTTTGTATAACTGAGTATGGATCCAGGTGCTAATACAGATGGTAAATTCACCTATCTCCAGTGTTTGAGGGAATTGTGGCACACATTTCGCCATGTTCTTCTCGCCACATTAAAAATTTGCAGTTGCCATGAGCACAAAGCTGATTTCAGAAAAAAGGGAAGAAGTTATTAGAGAGGAGGACAAGGGGAATATTTAGTACTTCACTGCCCACAGGTTCAACACCATGCAGTGGAAATGTGCAGAGAGAATATTCTGTCAATATTTAGTAGTAGATGCCCGCAACAAAAATGTTCAAATATTTTTCTTTCTGTTAAAGACTAGAAGCATATATTGACTTATAATCTTTTGAAAGTTGTTTAGTGTCACAACTACCCCCTGAAAGTGAACAGCATGAATTTATGCACTTCATGTTTTGTGAAGAGGTGAGGAAGATTGTTCCCATTTTGTTGATATCCACATCTTATAATGAAAAGCAATATTTGTCCATAGTTTCAAAACCCACAATTTTGTAATTTTACCAGGATTGCATATATCTGTTTCCTCTACATAGGCAAGTTCATTCCTTATCGCTTCAAAGGTCTTTCGTTCAATTCAAAAAAACAAGAGCTTCTGGCTTCCTTGTCAGATGGAGATTCTGATCAACATTTAGCCTCCTTTTTGAAATTTCCTGCTGATATGTTATGTACAACCTTCACAGTTTAGTTCATTGGTCAGCATACTCGCTTTCCATGCCGCAACCCCGAGTTTGATTCCTGGTCAGGCATGATTATAATGTGCATTTTCTTTGCAATGTCCCAGTATATGTTGCTGTGTGAGAAAGCTCACCTCTCAGGTTGAGAAGACCAGAATACGGCCATGAGAATGTCTTCATGCTAAACACACATACCCCCTTCACCCATTGTTGCAAGGTTGGTAGGTCATGACTGTTGTGCCAAGTACAGGCAGATGACAACTCTTGAATCTATACAAGGAAGAAGTTCCACATAAACTGAGGAAGTAAAAGTTTCTTCTTGTATATTTTTCATTTTAAATTAACTCTGAAAAATTGAAGTTGCTGATCAAAGAGTGGGATACAAAAACCGTATTCTTGGCAAGGCTGAAGAAAAAAACAAAGAAGATTATGCTTATGACCACAACAAACAAACAAAACCAAAATTAGAAAAATGTTGATACTCAAGTGTTTGTTATTTTATTTATGTTACATCTTCAGTCATGACTGGTTTGTGAGCTTGCAGCACCGTGAAGTTTAAGGTCATAAGAAAGGAATATGGTCATAAGACAGGAATGATGAGGTCCACCATTTTATTCTTAATCTTTCTCACACAATATATGCACATATCTCAGTGTCTGTTTCCCCAATCAGCTATGCTAAATGTGTGGCATTTAATTTTTCGGTAAATTCTTAGTTCTGTTTTTTATTATTTATTATACAGAAATACACAGTTATACACTTTTTTTTCTTTTTTTTTCTTTTTCCCCCCCTCTTAACTTAACAATTAAATCCATATTAAAGAAGGAAATAGATTTTTTAAGGTGTGTTTAACAGTTTAAATGTTTAACAGTTTTTTGACAAAGTTAAAACAGTGCTAGAATCGTTTCCTATATTATTTCAGTAGTGTGCGTCTCTCACACGCAACCAATATTTATAAATGATGTCTCTAAAGAAACAGAATTTCACAGAGATGTGACGAATTGCACTTCATCTTTAAAAATATGAACGATTTGTTTAAAAATACACATATAAATATTCATATCAAATGCATCCCACAACACTCGGCCGCATATATCGTTTAATAACTCCTAAACGAAGTGTTTTAGAGCCTTAGAAACTAAAATTTTGAGGCCAAAGGCCTCAAAGAAACTTTCATCACATCGTAATCTATAGGATAACATCTTCTTGAATATTCTATTACATTTTTACTGGTTTGACGCTTCTCGATTCTACCACACATTCTGAGCCTGCAGAATCTGCAACTCTATGTGAAATTAAACTAATTACTTGATATTCTACATGATTGAAGTAAATGGGTGTACCTCTCTGCTCAGTAATGGCGTTAATAAGAATAGTTAGTATTGAAAAGGGTATATTGTATTGTTATCAATTACAAAACGACACATATAGTTAGCAACGGAGGATAAGAGGGACCTTGAAGAAAAAGATACATTATAGGCATAATATGGAATTGGAAAAATAGGGAGGAGGGTGGGGTTTAACATGCAAGAGTTCTCACACAGGTACGCTAGTATACCGTAAATCTTTTAGTGATGTACAAAATTATCTCCTACCCGGAATTCAAGGAGAGTTGCTGAGTATGTTAGATGTGCACAACAATTTATTTGCCTAATATTTTGATAATTTAATCTAATGCATGGGTATAATGCAATTTAAAATGCGACTGTTTTCAAAAGTAATTGCACAGTTTCTCAGCACAAAGCAGTTAGAAGGAATATTTAAAATAATTAGATCTTGCTTTCAGTCTTGTGAACTTTTTCGTCATTTGAAAGCTTCCTTCTATTTTGAATGTGCATTTACAAAATAGAAATTTTTTCTTTGTTAATAAACAACTAAGACTAAATTCATTGAATACTTTTTCAGTGTATGAAACTGTGGACATCATGCCACACACAGCCACAAGCAGAAGCCGCATGGGGAAAGTGGCGAGAGGAATCTTAAGCTCTGAAAGTGCCTCTGGCTCAAGGAGAGGGAGAAAATTATCATGTTTGCGCCGCAGAAGAAAGGAAACAATGACTGAAGAAGAAAGAGAGCAATTGAGGACATATGAAAGGGAAAGGAAACGAGTGCAGAGAGCCAAGAAGGCTGCTCGCGTACAAGCCACCCAGTCATCATCGTCATTATGGGGAACATCTTGTAGTTGGTCATAAGTAAACACATTGAGATCAGAAGTCTCTTAATGGAAATTCAAACTCTTTGGAATGGAGTATATTTGTATGATATTATCTTTGCAGATACAAACATAGATGAGGAGTTATGTATGTCGTGTATTTCTATTTTAATAACTGTGATATAATCATGTATCTATTCTGTTAGTGGAAAGAGCAGACTATGTACTTTCAATTATTTCATAATTCTGTGTCTCAGAAATAAAAGCGTTTCAATTATTATATTTCCCCTTGATTATATTCTTCAAACATATCTGGTTGCTCTTCCAACTTGTCAAACTCTTTTTCAGCACATCACTGTTAGCACAATGCCCCTATATATCTCACTCGTGCACTACAATTTTTATTCGGTTTATATACATATAGCCCACTTTAGCCAATTTGTGCACTTATAGAGATTGTAAAAATACTTTTAACTCACAAAAACAAAAGAGGAAGATGACCACAGAAGTATAATTCATTTTGAAAGGTTAGGAACTTGAAAATTGCGTCTGAGGTATTGATTAGGCAGTTCTGAAGAAAATCCAGACCCAGAGAGAGAAACCAGAATTGCCAGAGTCAGGCCAATGGCAATCCTGACAAGGGCAGAGCAGTGGGAGTTCTTGGCCTCTTCCTTTTTTTTTTATCAGTTGTATTTTTTTACGTTAATCATAATTGATCTTTTCATTTCTTTTCTCCACTTTATAGATAATTTTCTATCTAACACCATCTTTCAGAAACATTTTTGTATGTCACATACTGAAATTGTCTATTCCTGTTTGAGTTATCTTTGGCGACTTGATTTTGTGTAAAATTAATAACCCTTTATTATTAATTAATAAAAACTTTTTTCTGTTTTTGTTTTGGTGATCACTTTGCTCTGCAAATGGGAGGGCCAGTATATACTTCTCAGTCTTGCCCTGGTTGAAGCTTTCAGATATGCTTGAGTCAGTCACTCTCCTTCCCCAACTGCCTCCCATGCTCTCAAAGCTAAGATGCATAAACATAGTGCCTAGTGGAACAGCTGGCTCAACTTGGCCTGACCATTTGCCCATTGCATCCAAGTCTGAGCCAATAGGCAATACCAGAGCTCAGCTTTACTCTGTACTTCTACAGCTTTATTTGTATACCTACATCTCTTCAAATGAAATTGCAGTGAAGCCACTCATTTTGGACGATAGTGTGTCATTGGTCCATTTAAAACGCCAAATGATGCTCTCAACCAACTGCAATAATGCTGCAGCATGGGCAGATTAGCCAATGCCCAGAAACCCAATAAAAGTTGGTTTTCGGGACATCTGTTAATTTGGACTAGCTACACCCTTGCAAAATCTCTGCACTTCGTAAATAAGTGTTTTAAAAGTGAAAACTATTTAGTAGTAGAATCGTGCTTTGAACAGCAACCCCTGAACTGTGTGTTCCAACATTATGGGCATGGTACTATGTGAGAGAAACCATTCTAATATTGCATTGTGTAAGCAGTTCCTTGAATTTTATCATGAAAGACTATTTTTGTGTTTTTCTTTCAATTTAATTTTACATACATTTCGGGTTTGTACTTATCTGACCACCCATGCCATGAAGTGGGAGCACCCAAGAGAGTAACAGAAAGTTCAAAAAATCTCGTTAATAATAGATGCAATAAAATTCCACTCAAGAAACTTAATTCAGGGCCCACTTGTCCCCCTTCATTTCCCTGTCTCCACCTGTCCCTTATTTCTGCACAAGTTCCCTGTATGTCCCTCTCTAAACAGGCCTCCACAGAACTCTCCTCTCCCCACAAACCTTGTGTCACTTTTGGGACACAAAAACCTGGTTTAAAGGATTTAGGGAGTATTGTGTCCAAGCTGTACATGATTTTGTTGTGTGTTGCAGTAATGTGATTTTTATGTTATAATCTACAAATTTCTTCTTTTTCTTTTAAACGTCATCTGCCCCACTACAGAGGATCATTCAATTCAATTATGCCTTATTTTCTGTAACGAGGCTCAGGCCTTGAAGACCTGCTCTTCCATCTCAATATGCAAATTCTGTTACACTCCTTTTACTGTTGGGCAGAGAAAGGAGGTATCACTTGGACAACAAAACAGGCGATTTGAATTTTGGTCAGAGGCTTCTTTTAGGTGCAGTAAATCTATAACATAGGGCAGACACCTTTACTTCCCCTCTGAAGGAAAGCTTATGAAAGATTTTACGCCCTTAAAAATTGAAGGCTTCAATCAAATTTGAACCTGCCAACGTGGGTATAACAGTCCTCTAAGCTAACTATTACACCATCAAAGCCACTATTTAGCTAATTTTCTGAAGAGCAGAAAGCTAATTTCATAGGCCTTACAAATGCATCTTACAAATCATCACAACACTTTCAGCTCAGGCTTCATTAAGTAATTTCTGTTTCAAGATATGGAATCTATAAAAGCTACATTCATCTGTTCTCACCTGAGGGGAGAGCTAAAAGGCAATGCTTTAAACATTCGTATAACAATGCCATTTCGGTACCCAGAGAATAGCATGTCAAATTGCAAAATTTTTTATATATTTAAGAACTAACAATGAGTGTGAATGTGTATTTAGTAAAACACTACAATCATTTTCTGTGAGTTTGTGTTAAAAGCTTTTCAGTTTTTTAAGTTTGTGTTAAAAGCTTTTCAGTTTTACAAGGGCATCTTGGATACTTTTTGCTTTCTCGTAAACATACATATATATGGAGTAATATAATATATGTAGTATAGACAAAGTTATGTTATGCTGTGCGAAAAAAACTGCGCATTTTTGGCACAAGAAAAATCATTGTCAGGTCCTGCTAAATTAAGGGGTGGAAAATCCTCCAACACGTGATGTAGCCAGAATCACTGTTTTGTGGCTCCTTGATGCCCAAAAACCAATTGAAAGCAAAACTTCTGTCTGTCCGTCTGTCTGTGAACACTTCTAACACCTAAACCATGCATAGAATTTTTTCCAAATTGAAGACCCCTGTCGATCTGGCTCGAGTTGAAGCATTTAAATTTTGAAAAACATGTTTTAAAATTTGGGGGTACTTTACATGAAGACACCTGGACATTTTCAAAATTTTCTCAAAAACGACTCCAAATTATTTCTTTAAATTTCTTGTAAGAATAGTGTACAATTCACTCATAAAAGTTGCATAGATCTGATTTTCACAGTTAACTCTGAATTTTCAAAATGTTTAAAAGTTTGAATTATTTCCAGTGTCTTCCTGCAACTACAAAATTAAAGTTAGAGCTTTTCCCTTCAAATAAAATTTTTGCACATAGTAAGAATTCTTTTAATAAGGTCATGTAAGTTTGTTGAAAATTTTAGTAGTTTTCATGCAAAATTGCATGCAATATTTGCAATTTTAAAAGATTACAAAAACAAGATTTTCTCAAAAACGGCTCCAAATTTTTTCTTTAAATTTTGGGTATGGATAGTGCTCTATTCTTTTATTTTTCAAAAATTAAAAAATTTTTTTTTTTTTTTCACTTATGTCTCACATCATTATTTACATTACCAAAAATTTGTTGACATTATGGTATTTATGAGTACATACGTTTTAAATAATATCGTATACAATTTCTGAAAAACTCAATAGTTTTCTGTGAAAATGAACTCAAATTTCCACATTTTGAGAAACACACAAATGCCATTTTCTAAAAAATGGCTCCAAAATTTTTCAAAGAATAGTGCTAATTGCACTGTTTAATATGACGTAAAGTTCATTTTGGTGTATCCTTTTGTTTTTTCAAAAATTACCCAAACGTAATTTTTTTTAAATATCTCTCATTTTGTAATATGCACATTTCCTTCGATTTGTATGTAAAAGTGGTTTTAATGACTTCAAATGAAGCTTTTCAAAAACCCAATAGATTTCTGTGAATAAGAGTTTAAAATTTCCCATTTACAGTAAAGCTTAAAAGACATTTTCTTAAAAATTGCATAGATCTAAATTTTTCAACGAAAATTGCCATTTAGCATAAGGTTTTACTCTTTCTTTAATATTCTTAAAGTAATATTTCAGTTCTACTTTTTGGAAACTGAAAAGTTGAAAAAATTTAAAAGAAATATACTTTAGGCAGCTATAGATGACTGCTGGCAAGAGAATAAGGCAAGACCATAAAGCCATTTCACACCAAGGAAATTAGAACACTTAACTACGAGAAAGACTATGCCATTCTGTAGCACTACTAGTATTTGCGGTCCTTTCCACAAGGATACAGATAGCCATGTCATTTTTTTGAGAATTAGTACAACAGTCACTATGTTGCTCCAATTGCACAACTGTATTCTGCATTGTCAGACACTAAAATAAGATTTCATTGCGATTATAGGCAGACCTGACTAAAAGAACACCTGAGTTTCCATGAAGTGATTACACATGATAATGGTTTTGAATGGTTTTGGAAAAATCCAAATAACATTGAAAGATGAAATTATCACTCAGGGTTCAGAAAGGTTCTTATAATGAAAGTCCTAAACAATGAAACAGTAACTCTTTATGTAAACAAAGATAGAGGAAAAATCTATACTGGGGTCTATTGTTGCCCTGCCCCCATCCCTCATTGGGCAGTTGTTTAAAGGTAATTATTGTTTGAATGGAAAATAAATCGTATTTGTAGTCACATTCTGGTTCAGAATTTTGTTACATCTCAAGGAAGAAAAGATTCAAGTAATTAATGTTGTACTGTTGAAACCCATCTCAGAAATAAAACAGACACATAATTTTATCTACACTAACTTTATTAATTCACTTAAAAGTAAGAGGGCTAGACCAGGCCAAGATAAAAATGGTCAAGAAAAATTGAACAGAAAACCAATCTACATTTTTAATGGTTATGGTTATCTATTTTCAACTTTTGTTAATTTGTTCACCTTATTTATTAATTCAATTAGATGCACAAACATAATCTTCATTTAAATAATGTAATGAATGATAGATGGGTGTCATGTTGGAAAACTGAATTGGGAAGTATTGAGAGAAAAAGTCTTGCAACGTGGAAACTTCAAATGAAGTAGAATATAATACCTTCATAGTAATTAATTATAATTCCAAACTAATATCATACAGTATTAATATATAATGAAAAACAATACCATGGGGCATTGGTTCACAAAATTTCTTGTGCAAAAATTATCACAGAATAAATAAATGTATTAAGGCACCATAGGCAAACTTTGAAAGCAAGTTCTAATACTAGGAAATATTTCAAATGTAATGGGATACTTCCAAACTTAAAACTGAACAAGAAGTAAATCTGGGGGTCTTATGTATTGTCATTTTCTGTTTTATTTTCATCATTTGGAAGTAAAATAATCAATCAAAAGTATCAAAAAATATACATTACATTCCTTAAAACTAAGTGATTTTGTTCACTTTTAAGTGAGCTGAGATATGTTAAGGAATAACTTATATTCACAATTTATGATGCCTTTTTAATTTTTAAATTACTTGATATTTTATTGAACATTTCAAGTTTAATTTGTCTTAACCTGCACGTTAACTTTCACAAATGTGGTATGAAATAAATAATATTGTTTATAATGAGAGAGTTTATCTAATATATGAATGTGATTTGCTCAGATTTTACTACTAATGTAATTATTCAAACTTTCAATTGTAATATTAATTATGAGTAGCTGAGCATGTTGTTATCATATTTTCTTCATGGGATGTCAGTTTGGCTTAGGAAGAAAAAATGTATTAAGGATTCTCATTGGTATCAGTAACATAGATCATTGACACAATGTATACTCCTTTCAGATTATATGGCTTCAACAAGGCGTAGATCGTGGGTCTGGAAATATTTTGTGGAGGAACCAAACAGCAAAGTTCAGTGCTTTTTGTGTAAAAAAGAATTCAAGTATAATATTACTAAAAACACTTCTGGAATGATTCACCATCTGAAAACTCACAACATTATTCCAGATACAACTTAATGAATCCGCTAACAGTCAAGACCCTCTGTAAATAAATGGATGGAGACCATACTGTTAAAGTCAAGTACATATGTTGTTCAAACATAGTGTTAATGGAGAGTGAGAAAAATTATGAAAATTTGTGGAAAAGTTCTGAATATGGAATGTATTATGCGTTTATTTAATATAAGAAATAAAACAAACACTTTAGATGTTTCAAAATACTTCCTTAATGTAATTTATTTGACAAAATGGAAAAATAAAGTACAGGAAATATCTGGCTACTTCCTCTCAAAATCCTTAACATTTCAAAATACAGTTGCAGTTATGTGTACATGTAATGTTTCATTGCATTGCATTTTATGCTATCAATTGCTCATATTGAATTTTTGATATAATATTTAATATTTTTGATGGTTTCTCGCTGATAGATCCATTAAAATGCTATAATCTTTTGGTAAAAATAAAATTTTCTGAGCTTTCAAAAATTATTTGATTTCTCATGTTGGGTTGAGGTCCAACCTCTTCAGAGCTTATTTTACTTTCAAGATAAACATTTCAACATTTAAATGACAATGAAATGCTGAACACGAAGAGAAGTAACCTCTGAAGAGGATCACTATGTTGGACAAAATGTCAAATGAGAAAATAAAATAATTTTTGAAGCTGCGAACCTTTACACGAGGTAATTTTCTACTAAATAAATTACTAGTAGAAGATTTTGATGTCATTATTTGGATGGGGTTTTGGTTGTCTTAGCTGGCATTGTAATTTAGCAAATGTATCACAAATATTAATGGTTACTAAACTTGTGGTTTCTACTGCTTAAAGCAATTCAGTACATAGTGTATAGTATTATTTTAGTACTGACCATATTTCAAAGTTTTCATTACAATTTCCAATCACAACTCAAAGAAAATTGGTGTACTGAGAGTTGTGTCGGTGTTCACTTCAAGCAGTGGCATATTTGTAGAGAGTTAAACAGATCGGTTTTCACAGAACGCAATGAAGTTGAAGATCCCCAAGCTTGTGAATTTAAGACTTTCTGAAGGCATTTAAAAGAAAAAGAAGAGAATTTGGTGGCATAATACTTTTGATTAAGTACAACCAATTAAATAGTATG
The DNA here is from genome assembly GCA_011170035.1 of Teleogryllus occipitalis. NCBI lineage: Eukaryota > Metazoa > Arthropoda > Insecta > Orthoptera > Gryllidae > Teleogryllus > Teleogryllus occipitalis. The sequence continues at coordinate 319,310 of BLKR01000226.1, read as the reverse complement.
TATCAGTTGCATTATTATTTGTGATTGAATGAGAGTAATTTTTTAAATTTTCAAATTTAGGTAGATAAATAATGTAGTGACTGTCTTAAATAATGTTTACATGGAAATATTATCAATTCAGACATCCTTTAAAAATGTGCAGTGTTGATTTAAATTAACAGAACTTTTTTCCTACTTTTCGTAAACGTTTTCTCAAATTAGTCATGCATATTTTTTATTAATAAAATTCACAAATTTATTAATGAATGAAGGTTTGCAGTAATAATACAACATAAATTGAATATTTGCAAAACAAAGTAGATTTGGATTATTAGAACTTATGAGAGAAAACAAAATATATACAAGTTTACAATATCCTACTTGCTGATTAATGAGTAACAATTAGGCTGCACAGTATTTTAACTGTAAATGTGTGTAATATTCTCCAGTTATATAAACATTAATGAAAATGAACATTTTTACATTATTTCCGTTTTTATTGCTTAAATTACCAAATTACTCAAAGTTAAACCAAACTGTAAATATTTGAAGAAATAACTAAAGGATGTTGAACATCCAATACAATCACAAATTCTCAATAAATCTGTTAAAAGGAGCAAAAAACTACAATAAGTCTGAATTTGGGAGGAGTTAAAATCAAAATTGGGAAGAATTTATGTTTAATATCGTCTTATTAAAAACAATATTAGCTCTTTAAAAAGGTCATGTACAATTTTTTTTTTTTTAAGAGTTGTTTTTGCGTAATTTCTTATTGAAATTAATTAAATATATAGGGGTTTCACGCTGGCTACGGGCCACGAGAAAAATTGAATGAATGGTATGAATAATAATTAATTTAATTTTAATTGTAATTTACTATTAAAATGCCAATATTAATTCTATTTTACGGATTCCGGAACTGAGACAGTGCGTGTGCGCTACGCAGTGAGATTATAGATAGCTGTTCTTGGTCTGTCCCACTGATGGAACTCGAAAAATAAAAATTTTGAATCATGATCGTTGTTATAATTTTTATGAAGTCTTTTGGTAATTCTTACTTCTTAATTCATAAATTATTAACGTGTGATTTCTTTATTTAAAAACTACGAAAACTTCAAATGGGTATGTATCGAAATTTCATTTTTCGAGATTTGCCAGTGATCGATATAGTACACAAGATTTTGAACCGAAAGGCTTCTGCAGAATTGTTTGATTATTAAAAACCATAAAAATATTAAGATAAGCATTTCCGCTGGTATACATATGGGCGTGCGAAAAACATTTCTTGGCACATATATTTGAATGATTTTGTAAGGGTCGCTATTTTCATTTTCACTTTATTAGCGTTTCGAAATTGAGACGTACCCACACTTTGATTTATAAATAACACTGGATATGTTAACATGAAGTTATTCAAGGTTAAATTTTAGGAAAACAAACTGATTTTCCAAACTTCGCGTAAGTCACAAAAATTATTTTAAGTCATTTCTTGCAAAACATAATATACTCCATCATTCGAAATATCCCTGCGTGATAGAAGATCCTCAATTGCCTTCATTTCACCACGAATCCAAATCTGCATGGAGTTGCCGTACCTAACCTCACAATGACCCGGTGCCCTGGACTAAACTGACGCGATCGTCATGATGGGTGCGCACCAGTGCGGCGAATGGAAAACGCTATTACTTTCTCCCTTTTTTACTTTTTACTTAATTTGTATTCTCAATGTATTGATATATTTCTTTTTAAGCAATCCACAAAGCTTAAGAGAAATTCCGCAACAATGTCGCATTGATATTTGAGAAGCTTATTGTATTCGCTTGTCGAGATTGTGGGGGTGAAAAGATACAGCTGTTTTATTTTGTCGAACTGGTGTTTCCAACTAAACCTTTCAGAACTGATTTGAAACCTGATAATCCATATTTTTTGTGCGGTTTTCTCTCGTGCCGAGAACGATTGCTCTCAATAGCATGATTTTTAAAGCGTAACTCCCAGGCCGAGAGTCAGTACTCCCGATTGCAATGAATTTCACAGCAGGTTTTTTTTAAAACTATAAATTACTCCTCCGAATGCCCGGTGAGGTATGTTATATACCATTTAATATCATCTGATCCCTAAAAAATTTTGACTGCGTTTTTAATTTAAAAAAAGGTACATGAGTCGTATAACTTCTTCAATAACTTAAAGAATACTATGCCCGCGAAAGTTTTGTCATAAAACCTTCTTCTAATTTAAACTTCTTTTATTAAAAGTTAGGCCAGTAAGAGCCAAATTGTTTTTACCCTCTTGAAGAACAGAAATTTTACTTTCATTTAAAGTATTTTTGGGAATACTTCACCGTTGTCGATCTAACAAACATTCTATCTTAAATTTTATTTTTCTGCGCCGTTTCTTTTTTTCTTCTTTTTTTGTTTTATTTTATTTTTGATTTTTTAGGCGATGTCAATATATAAAGAAGGCGGTAATAAATTAACTTAACACTAGAACGAGCGACACCGTCATTTTGACGGCTACGACATATTCAAATTATCTTTATTAAAATGTACAGTGGGTCATTGTGATTACTTGACTTTAAATGTATTTATGATGTAAAGTGTATATGAAAATTTCGAAAATAAGACGAAAGTACAAGCACCTCACGAGTGAGCAGTCAGACTTTTCGTACTTATTTTGATGTCAATTGCATGTATTCTAATTACTGCATTGATATTATTGGCCAAGTGAAAGTCCATGGTCTTTAAAAACGCTGTGCTGGTAACAGTGCGTTGTTCGCTTCATGGTTGAATTGGACATTTTGAAATAATAGCTGTGTTAGTACCGCAGAAAATGCAATATTGCAATATTACGTAGCAGTTTATAATAACGCGAGGACGTATGTGCTGTTATAGCACCACTAGTTATTTCATGTATTTCAATTAGGTTTTAAATAATTTCTAAAAGATTAATTTGTAAAAGTATAAAAAAGCTCAATGTAAGAAACTAACAAAGAAATATGAAATAATATACACATTGTAACTTACGTATATCTATCTCAAAACACGTCTAAAATTACATTCACGAAGTGCACGATTTTCGGAACGGGCGACTTACTTTGACGCCAAATTACTCAAAAATACTCATATTTTCCAAAAATTCAACATAACGTTATTTAAAGATCTGTTTTTGATGGCCGCATTACATTAAGAAAAAAAAGCTATCTTCACAATTGTAGTTGTAGGAAGACGCCGAAAATTATTTCTTTAATTTTCGAAAAATAAGCATTTCAACGAACATGAGACCTGCACCATTCTGTTAAGCGTTCTTTTCGATATTTAAGGTCTAAATTTAATCAAAAACTTCTGAGCCGCTTTTAAGAAAATATGGTTTAAAGACAAAAATTGTCTATTGGACCCAAAATTTCGCAAAAAAAAAAGTTTTGAAAATTTGAACATGATGTTATTTTTAGATCTGGTTTTCATAAACACATTTAATTAAGAAAAATGTTTACCCTTACATTAGTTGTAGGAAGACGCCGAAAAAAATGTGAATGTTTTTGAATTTTCGAAAAATTACTGTTTTCAATGAACATGAGACCTGCTCAATTCTCTTAAACGACCTTCACACTATCCAATAACAAAGTTTAATAAAAAACGATGGAGCCATCTTTTTGAAAATTTTGAAAATGTGGCAGGGGCTTCATGTTAAGTACCCCAAAATTAAAATATCAGTTTCAAATACCAGGGGCAGATCGATCGGGGCATTAGCAGATCGATCGGGGAATGTCAGTTTTGAAGAAAATCAGCTGAACGGTTTAGCTGCTAGCTTTGTTCACAGACGGACAGACATTTTGCCGTCAATCGATTTTTCGGTATCAAGCAGTGGCGACTGGTGCCCCAAGAGCCTGGAGGTTGCACCTCCATCGAATGACAGAAATGTAATTTCCAAAATTCAAAATACGAATACATAATGAAAATGAAAGGAAATCAAATCAATTTAAACTAAGTGAAAAAAAAGTTATATTGAAACTCTACCCCGTAATTTTATGCGTCGTGTCCGCGCATATACATCTCCCGCGCACGTGGTTCTGGCTTTGATTTCCATTGGGCACTTAAATTCGACTCCAGCACATTGCAACAAGCAGTCTTGTTTCGAGACGTTTCACACAAATAAAATTACTTTATTTCGAAATCTTCACTACCCTGGTATATTTGGCAATAATGAAGGATCTTCGACACACATTCATCAGGGTGGCTAGCGAACCTGGAATCCTTATATTTAAGAGATTAGAAAAGATTACAAGAAAAAAGAAGAGATTAAAAAAAAACGGGAATTTGAAACAGCCTGAAAAAACGGGGGGGACGGAAATTTGATTTGAAAACCGGGATTTTTCGTTATTTTCAGATTTTTTTCAACATTTAGCACATATTCACATACAACATCGTGTTCAGTAAAGTGCAGAATTCAACTCGGTACATGATAACGGCGAGTGTTTAAATCGAAGTATGTTTGAGAAGTGTCACATGTTTGCTTGAGGATCGCGAAGTTCTTGACTCACGCATAACACTACTTCAAACACTGCCCCTTGTGTAGGTGCAACATTGGTGGAGTATCTAGCACCTCAGAGCACCTATGTATATGTTTGCTTGTGGGTTTCACGTGCATGGACGAGATATTTGCGGAACAAACGCAATATCTTTGCTTGTAGCCTACCTACACGGAGATTAAGAGTGCCCGAATTGACAGGGAGCACGGAGAAAATGAACATGCGGTGATCTTGACGGGGTTGCGCGCCATGTGTAGAACCTATTTCCTTCGCTGCATTGTTCTTCAATGCAGTGCTGGTAGTAATATGAAATTAAAGTTAAAATGTTGGTACAAATTTATGGTACTAAATTTTTCAATTTTTCTTTCATGTAAAGTTTTAGAAACAATACTAATATAATCCAAACCCAAGCAATTCAAACGAAGCGCCTATGGTGCATAGTAAGCTTTTTCCAGCCATATTACATAACTTTCTGTTTAGTAGTGCGTAAGTGGTAGAAGGTAAGAACGTGTTGTAATGAGCGAAAAAGAACCTGGAAAATTTGTATTCTCAGACCTGGAAAACCGGAAAAAAAACTTGAATTCCAAAAACCCAGTTCGCTGGTCATCCTGTTCATATTCGCAAGAAAGTTCGCAAATCGCTGGCCAGCTGCAGCTACACTGTCTTCCGCGAGACACGAAGAGACTTCCATCCAGAACGGCCTCGTTTATACAACGAACTCATCAAATGTACGTTTTGAATCAACAAACCTAATATAAAATGAAAACAAATTCTCCAAATATCAAAAACAATGCATTGAATATCGTCAATAATTGACTGAACTTGTGTACTTTCAATAACAAGCGAAATTCATAAAACTACGTTGCAGCAAGTCAGACGAAGACAGAATATGGGTATTCCCCTGAGACTTACTCCGATGCCGCGCAGCGCGAGAGCGCCTCTAGACTGGTTACACCACCAAAAGCCCGTATGTTCCCCGAGTTAAATCGAAGTGCCCAAGAGTAAAGCCGTAAATCCAGTAATACAGTCAAGAGCCAAGACCGTGGTGCAATTCTTGGCAAGGCACCAGACACCGGAGAGAGCGCGCCAGTTAAACGCTCTTTGGTTTCAGAATGATTTCTTATACATTGATATTGCTGCACTATCTTGAAAATTGAATGTCATTGAAAGGAAACTATATTCCCAAGATATTATGAAATCTTTTCATTTTCTGTGGGTTGTGCAACCGTGCAACATAAGCACGAGCCGCCACTGGTATCAAGGACCCACAAAACATGGATTCTGGTTACACCACGTCTTATAAGATTTTTTTGTACATTATCATCTCGATTTATCCACGTTTTCGTTGCCAGGACACTGTAATTAGAGTTTTTCGCCGTATTACATAACTTTCTCCCTACCGCGGCAGCGAGAAAGTAAAAAATTTGGAAAACTATTCATATTTTGACTTATGTATATATCCTCGTTTAAAGATCTTCTTTCAAACAGATTTTATTGAAATCTGTCTCCAATACTGTAAATGTAGGAAAATGGAAAATTTTGATCTTTTGTAATTTTCGAAAATGCATATATTTCAACAAAACTGAGATCTGCATAATTTTTTAAGCGTCTTTTATGTTATCTGTGTACAAAGTTTCATTAAAAAATTCAAGCATTTTTTAAGAAAAATGAGAAATTGTGGCTTCATGTAAAGTATACCCAAAAATTAAAATATCAGTATCAAATTCAAGGGGCCGTGTTGTCAGCCTGGACAATAGGGGGCATGTCAGTTTTGGAGAAAATCCTACTTACAATATAGCTGCTACTGTTGTTCACAGACAAACTTATTGCCATAAACTAAATGTTTGGTATCAAGGACCCACAAAACATGGATTTGAACTACACGTGTGAGAGGAAGTAATTTACTACATGCAATATCAATAATTATTCACTTTTTCAGTAAGGAGGAGCAACAATACGAATTTTTGTCGAAAAATCACCCTTTTCCACTGCAGTATTCTATAACTTTTTCTATACGTCATACGTACGTGAAAAAGTAAAAATCAGGTTTCATTAGAACTTGCTGAGCTGAACTGAATCCAAAAATCTGAACCACTGAAAAGTGTAAATTTTAATTCAAAAAGTACATTGGTGTACATAGTTTGTAGATGTATTAGGCATAGGGCCTATAATGTTAGTAGGTGTAACTTTAGTTTTCACATGAAAATTTGTTTATCAGTGTTACGAGGTCACCAAGTTCAAAGGTAACATCAAAATAGCATGTTGACAGTTTAGGGTTGTCAATTGGTTATTAATTTTGTTTATATACATAATTATTAGTAATAAATTTGAATATTTAGTAATAGATATTACATTATTTTTAATGGGGAAGGTACTTACACAGAAAATCCTGTGCCCCTCTGTCCCACTTTTATTTTATGCACTAGGTTAATTTCATACTCATTTTATTTAAATGAAGTATTTGTTTGAAATTGTATTTTATTTATAAAAATGTGCAGTGGTCTGCCAAATTATGATACTTACTATGTTTTTTGGGGGGGGGAGGAAGGGGGGGGGGCATACTTGAAGTATGTTTTCTTGGTAATTCTTCCAAGAAAGGGTTTTCCCAAGCCGTACTTATTCTTTATAGGAATATTCTTTTTCTACTTCATGAATATAGACCAGGCCTCTCTCCATATCTGTGGAACGAGTCTCTTCATCTTGTTAGTGGGTGACTAACATTTCTTCCTCTTTTGGGATTATATTGGTGTACTATAATGGGTATTCTGTTTGGGGACATATGTTGATGGGGTCATGCCAATTGCTCCGTTTGAATTGTGTCCATCAGATTGAATATATTCAGTTCATTTCTTAACCCACTATTTTATTGTCTAAGATATTGTAACCCACTACTGAACATAAGAATTTCTTGTATTTTTGCTTGTCTGCTCTATTTACTTTCCAGTTTTCACGTGCATAAGTTAGCATGTGTATTGCTGCATTTTAGAATTTCATTTGTGTGTTTTTTAAGGTTTTGTTTTTTAATCTTCTTCTGATTGACCCATACATGTTGTAGAATCTTTTTAGTTTCCTATTTTTGTCACTTTTCTGGCAGTAAGACATATTGAAGCCTATGTAGGTAAAATTGTTTGTCTGTTCTATTGGTTCATTATAAATCACAATTTTGCATCTAATGTGGTTTGTTCCTTCAAAGCTTATTGATTTTGCTTTCCTAATAAAAGGTTACCTTATATTGCATTGCCTGTCTCTTTGTACGTTGCAATTTGTAATGCATCTTCTGTGTTGCTAAATATTGGTCATTTCAAACAATTTGGTAATCAAGAGATTTGTCATTTAATTGAAACTGTTTTTAATTGTCCTTGCTGCTGTCAAATAATCTCATCTATTTACATTCTAAAGAATGCTGGCAAAAGTGGGCCGCCTTGTTTCACACCATGATTTATTTCTATAAATTTACTGCTATCTTCAGGTCCTTATCGATTTATATTTTAGTGTTGAAATAAAGGCTTTGTATTACTCTTATTAGATGGACTGGGAATCCTTTCTTACGTTTTGTTCCCCAGAGTTTCCTTTCCTTCAACACCTTGTTGAAGGCTTTTGCATAATCTATAAATAGGTATATGTCAGTAAATTGAATATTCATTTCTTCTTTATTACTTGTGCAACTCTAAATATACTGTTGGAACATAAATGACCTTTCCTAAAACCACACTACTGCTGCAATAATATATGGCAATGAATTATATTTAATTTTGAATATTCCAATAAGAATATTCTTTCTGGAAATTGTTCCTTCTTGGATTATTTCTTTCTGAAGTGTTCTGAAGATCTAGGACTTTCTTTCGAACTTTTAGGGCAACCTCTTACAATATATTTTATAATTCTCAGAATAAATAACTGAAGAATAGGCAATGGTGACAATTGAAAAACCTTGAAGGTTTAACTTTCAACGATGGATTTTCTTGTGCTGAGTACAATGATATAGCAAATTTGTTTACTCTTATTTGTAATTATATTATTTTATGTTATTTAGGAAAAATAATTGTTTTATTTAATTTAGAAGGGTGAAGACATTTCTTACTAACTAATTATATGTTGCTACACCTCCGGGTAATATTTCTTTTTAAATATTCTTTCATGTGTACCCCTGCTGACAACGCTAAAATGTACTTTTCTGTACATATGCTACGGAAACAAATTTTTAAAACTATAAAGTAAAGCAACAGGATTCTAATACATAACAGTAATAAAATTAATAGATACTTCAATAATGGAATCATAATCCTCATCATTAGTCTGCAAATTGTATAACTCACTTATCTGTCTGAACTAACTCAACTTATAATAACAACTTTAAATAGCAATGAACATTCATAATTGCATTTAGAAAAGAAATTTATGTTGTCCTTCTTAAACAATGTTACATGTTAATTTTTTCATCAAAATTGTAATAATTACAGGAAATCTACAATTGTACTGTATATAAGAAAATCTCAAAATAATATTAATACTTTGATACACCAATAAAGTAAGTTGTAAGTAATATACAAAGTACATTCTTCTTTAATTTTGAAAAAGTATGACCACAATTTTGAGGATTGTCATTTTCCCAATATTTTGAATTTTTTGTTGTTGTTTTTTCTCTCTATCTCTCTCTGTCTAGTTTAACATTTTAAGTTTCTTTTATATTGTATATCTTTTAAAAGGTTTTGTATATTTTACAAAATGGTATTGAATACTATCAAATTTATTTAACTTAAACTGCATGATTACTTATGCACATGTAATATAAAACAAATGAAGTTAATTGGATGCTGTGAGAGTGTATCCAAAAGATGAAATTTCATATTTCACTACTGATGTATTGTGTCTTCAGATCTAAAATGAATATGTTCAATTGAATGTATTTCTATTTTCATATATCATTTCATGGAATGACAATTTTTTTTGGAAAATTAAAATTGTTTTATTAAGGATTCTCATTGGTACCCATAACACACCAGTTCACTGATGCAATTTATACTCCTTTCAGATTATATGGCTTCATCAAGGCGTAAATCATGGGTCTGGAAATATTTTATGAAGGAACCGAACAGCAAAGTTAGATGTTTTTTATGTAAAAAAGAATTTATGTATACCGGTAAAAACACCTCTGGAATGATTCGCCATCTGAGAACTCACAATATTATACCTAACTTGTGCTCTTATACCTAACCTCAGCTAAATGTCAAGACCCTCTAAAAGTTTAATGGATGCAGTGGGTTTGTGACTGTTAAAGTCAAGTACTTGTGCTGTCAAATCACGTTCTTAAAGAAGACTGAGAAAAAGAATGAAAATATGTAAAATGTTGTAAACATGGAATGTATAAGGTTTTTATTTAATATATAAATTAAAAATACATATTTTGAATGTTTCAAATTACTTCCTTAATGTAACTTAATGGAGAAAATGGAAAAAATAAAGAACACAAAAAATTTGGCTACTTCCTCCCATAATCCTTAAAATTTTAGATATAGCCTCCACTAAATGTATTAGTTTATTGTATTGCATTTCATGTTATCAATCTCTTACCTGCACATTGTATTTTGGTAAAGGATTTTAATGTCATTATTTGGATGAAGTTATGGTTGTCTTAGTTGCTCTTCTAATACACCAAATATATCAAATATGAATGGTTATTTTGCATAATCCAATAGTGTTATTTGGCTACTGATGCTTGTTTAAAATTTTTATTTCAAGTTTCAATCACATCTCAATAAAAATTAATTTTGTGAAAGCCGAGCAGTGTTATATTAGTAGATGAGTTTTCTGAGGCAAAGTAGTTCCCTCCAAGCTTGTGAACTTAAAAAAAACATAAAGGCATTAAAAAGAAAAAGGAGAATTTGTTTGCACAACACTTTTGATAAATAACATAATATCATGTGAATGATTGTGTGTTTCAATTTTATCGTTACTTGTGGAGGATGGTGCAGTGAGTATAATGTGATAATTTTTTTCATGCTTTCAAATTTTGCCAGTTAAATTATTTGGTCTTAAATAATGATTACCAGGGAGTATTCTGAATATGTAGATCCTTTGAAAATATGCAAAGATTTTAATGATTTAAATTATTTTATGAACTTTTTCCCTTCTTGTCCTAAAAATTGTTTAAAATTGAGTTCTTTCTATTGCCTGCATCACAAATTCAAACCACACAACTTTCTTAATTATTAAAGAACACAAAAATAATTTAGGACACTTATTGAATAATATCAAAAGAAAGTAGCTTTGGAATATTAGAACTTGAGAGTTGAAAGAAAATGTATACAAGTTTTCAATTCAGATTACCAATTAATGTTGTGACAATTACACCATATAATATTTAAACTATAAACACTTGTAATATTCTGTGCTAATATGAAAAATAAAAAATTTTTAGTTAGAAAATTAAACGACTATAATATAAAATAAATAGTAATAAAAATTATTTTTTTATTTTTTTTTCAATATCATTACTTAAATTATTAAAATACCTACTAAATATTAAATAAATGCATAAAGAATATAGCTGGGAGATATTGAATAATCTATTCGGTTACATAAGCATTTGAGTAAGCCTGTTTTGGGGATTACAAATTAAAATTCAAAATTTCCAAGAAATTACTTTTTAAAATGTTTTTAATATTTTTAAAAATTATTTTTAAAATGTTCCACTTCATTTTCTATAAAAAAAATCCTAAGGAATAGTCTAAGTTTATCGAATAGTTGGTTTGTTGGGTCTAATGAAAAGGACGTCTACTGCGAACCAGGTCTAATGCGACATAAGGTCCATGTGACAGAGGGTCTAAGAACCAAAAGAGGTCTACAATTAGAAGGTTCAATTAATAAGGTCTAAGAGACACAAACATCAAAGTCTAGTAGATATACAAAGGTGTCTAATATATGTACAAAATTAATCCAAAGCAAATAGAGCGAATCGTATCAAATTACTAAAATTATAAAGATCAAGGTGAGAGTTTATAAAGATCATGTGGTCGTTGAGACACAGATTAATATTCCATACTCCACCAACAACCGGAAATGAAGACTGAATATTTTAACACCAGTTTCTTTTTATGTACATCCTAACTTATGTACTTCCTAAATTAAAGTGTATCATTCCTATTGTGATTTATTTCAGACAATAACATACTGACGTAATGATATGTGAACCACATTTTGTTACATATTTCTGTTACAGCATAATAGATTAGACTTTCGGGTCCGATAGACCAAAGTTTATTAGACATTTTTGACAATTACACCAAAAATTATTAGACATTTTTAAAAATTAGACCAAATTTTCATTAGATGCGTTTTCATAGACTTTCTGTCTTTAGACTTTCACAATTAGACCTTTTGTCATTAGACCTAATAGCTTTAGATCTAACGACCTCTAACAGAACAGTTAAATAAATTATACATCCCAAATTTCCTAATTAATATAAATACGTATTTAAATAGAAAATTCTCTTTTAATTAAAATCATCTGAATTATTTTATTAAATCAATTTTTTTAGAAATCCTATAACACACTGAGCTGCACTGATGAAACAAAGTTGTGCCACTGAAAAGTTGAAGCATTCAATGAACTAGAGTGACCCAGATATTCTCGTACTATTTGTATGAGTTAAGCAAAACATTAATAATTGTATTATAATTTAGATACTTTGAATATTTCAGCCATCTTTTGCAAACTCTCTTCACCAAATGGCTTCAAACACATCACCTATATATGTCAATGTCCTTCCATCTTAAGTCAGTATTAATAAGAAAATGTTACTCTTTTGGTTGCATATAGGGCTAACAATCACACTTATAAAACTTGAATCTATGTATTTGAAATATGTCCAATAGAATTTTTTGCCATAGTAACAATACTCTAACCATTTAATAGGTGTATTTTTAACAATTGTATCAGACTTCGAGTAAACAACCCTTTTCTACTAAGACTTTGAAGTTTTTGAAAAACTGAAAAAGTGGAGTACACTTAGGCTTTGCTAGTGGTTTCAGCCTATTCCACTTTATATACTTCATCTCTTGCATCTATAAATAAATTTTTGCATTGAATTCACAATTTTTTTTTTTATTTTTTTTTTTTTTTAATCCAGACTAGACGATGTGAATGGCGTACTTTTCATTACTGCATTATTGAAATTTTTTTTGTATATTATATATTTTGTGTGGGGAAAATGCACGTGTACCCTTTCAGAAATTTTCAGTATCTCATTGGAACAATATTTTGGACTTCCTAATAGTTAAATCAAAATGAGGCTTTTGGAATATCAGAGCAAAACCATTTTATAAGAGAAAGAGTCATTTGAGCGTTTTTCAATAAGCTCCAATTTGAGCTCGCTTATACTTGAATACTTTTGAGATTTCGAGAAACTTCATAAGAGGTTATATAAAGTAATTCTGTTCAGATGTCCATTAAATGGTGAAATACCTATTTCATGTAAATATTACAAATGTGCCAGACGTTCAAAGAAAGTACATTTGTACTTTTTGAAAATTCAGAAGTTGTAATCAATGGTTAGTTGGTTGTTGTTGTTTTTTTGTGTAATTTTCGAAAATAATGAGAGTTGGCCAAAAATCATCCTTTGCTATATGAAAGGGAAAAAATTGGATCCTTTTTTGAAAAAAATAATTGTTTAAAAATTCCCTTCCCACAAAATTACTTGAAAACTAGTCATATATTCCAAAACCTTATTTCAACATGTCTTCTTTAAGGAAACAGCTTTTTTTAAGCAACAAAAACATTTTTTTTAAGGAAAAAAATATAGATCTAAAATATTACTGGAAGGCGCCTTAAAAATTTTGAACCTTCGCAATTTTCGAAAATTCAGATTTCCACGGAAACGAGACTTGTGCCACTTTTTAAGCGTTCTTTACGCTATCCGAGGAGAAAGTTTAATACAAAAATTGGAGCCGTTTTGAGAAAAAATTGAAAATGTTGAAGCTTCATGTAAAGGCCCAAAAATCAAAACATCCGTTTCTAACTCGTAGAGCGTGTAGTTCATTTAGATCAGGGCCGCTCAACCATTTGCTCCGAGGAGGAGCCGCCGTTTGCTCCCTCCCCTTTCAGAGCTGCAGCTCCGCAGACAGAGCAGATTACGTAATCGAATATCGATTGGCGGCATGTGGCACAGTGGGTCGCGTCTTATTTCTACAGGATATATTTGCATTGCTCGGACTGAAACATCTTACTGCTCTGGGAAAGGATATTAAGACAGAACAATTATTGGATAAATTTCAATAATCAGACATTTATTGGATATTTACTAGATATAAACATATTTGTGTGATTTGACAATAAAAAGACAATTTGCAATGCAGCATGGAAAGAAAGGTATCTTTTTGCTGATTGCGCCAGCTATGCCAAATGTTTAGTTACAAAAAAATGCTCAATCACATGAAAAAATTTAATTGCAGCGACATTACAGTTTATCATGCTGCTGAATATGAAAAGTATTATAAAGGTTACCCAAAAAAATGTTACTAAATAAACTAGTCATGGAAATTCTGAAAGTAAAGAAATTAAAATTAAAAAATGAAGCTGATTGTAAAATCAAATACTTTTCTTGCACCTTTTAAGTGGTTTTTCCCGCAATATACTTTCTATGTTTGGAACAGATGACAGTGCTGTTGAGCCGTAAACGCATTTCAGATTGTGATCTGTAATGGAACTTCTCATTCGAGATTTTCAAAGAAGAAAAAAAAATAGGTTTGTGTGTGTGAACCAAACATTAGGCATAGCTGCCGCAATCGGAGAAAAGATACTTTTCTTCCCATGCTGCATTGAAAATTGTCGGCGTGAACGCTCTGATCTGCGAAGTGCTTGCGTCGACATCCAAGTTTCCGCGACTGGAGCAATCGGGACACTGTGACAGAAGTTATCGGTAGCCAACACGGCTCCGCGCTGCCGATTCGCTCTGCTTGAGCAGCCCTGATTTAGATCGATCTGGGAATATCAATGTTTGAGAAAATCGCCTGGATGGTTTCGGCGCTAGCGTTGACCACAGATGATTTGCCCTCAGTCGATTTTTCTCCATCAAGGACCCACAAAATGTGTATCCTGAGTACATTATGAAGAGTTCTTAACGATCATAAATGAAGATTTGAATAGCAGGTTAACGGGGCTTGGTCAGAAAATTTACACTAGTTGTTTGCCAACGTTTCGGAAACTTTTATTTCCATCCTCAGGGCTAATATAAAAGAAAATGAAAACAACACTGTTCGTGAATAATGTTACCAAAAAACACACGTATGAGAAACAATTTTTAGCTAAGTTACAAAATATTTACAAATTTCCTTTATATCTATAACATAAAGGTATGTAATGTTTATGTTATAGATATAAAGGAAATTTGTAAATATTTTGTAACTTAGCTAAAAATTGTTTCTCATACGTGTGTTTTTTTGGTAACATTATTCACGAACAGTGTTGTTTTCATTTTCTTTTATATTAGCCCTGAGGATGGAAATAAAAGTTTCCGAAACGTTGGCAAACAACTAGTGTAAATTTTCTGACCAAGCCCCGTTAACCTGCTATTCATATCCTGAGTACGCAACGTATTAGAAGCAATATTTTTTTACAGGCAGGAACTAGATTTGTCCACTTTCTCATTACCGGGCCCCGGCAATAGGCTGTACGAGTTTTTAAGTCGAAAAATCGCCTATTTATGCCGCAGCTTTACTATTCTTTCTTTTAACTGCGTAAGCATAGTATGGCGAGAAAGTTAAAAAGATGAAGGCCGAATGAGAGCGTAGGCTTCCGCGGCCGCAGTCAGTACTAAGCCGTATTCTCCCCTATTTCGCTCTGAGGAAGGTCTCAGAATGGCGGCCGAAACGTTGGCACCTGATTCGCGGCGATTCCCGCACAGTCAAGTAGCTAAAAAAAGATGACCTTTTGCCGTTTTCAAAATTTCATTTTTAATGAAAATACGGATTTTACAAAGTTGATAAGCTCTCTATCCCCTACTTGAGCAAAAAAAAATGTGAGAAAGATTAGAAAAAATCCAATCCTTTTCATGAGGTACCCCGATAATGAAATTTATAAGATGATAGGTTTAATAATGATAGGATTAAAGTGGTAAATTTAATCCCAGAGGAGTTAAAGTAACAGTGCAAAATAAACAAATTGTGTCTTTATTCTTGCACTCGTACTCTCACTGAAGCCAGAAAACCGATGATTGCAACTATTGCTGCCTCCTAAATGTAAAAGGCAGTGGCCTTAGTTATTAGTGAATATGGTATAAGAATGAATGTGAGTTTGAAATGAAAGAAGAACTGATAAAAGATAATTTCATATATGACATGGGGTGAACATTATTCACTCAAGAGAATTACCTGTGTCCCTACCAAGCTCTGGATCTAACCCTTCCCCTTCCTGAACAAATCTCTGTACTTAAACTCTTTGTGGGATAATTAACTATTATAAATTTGTAACTGACCAGTTTCTTCTAAACCTTCTTTTAGTTTTGTAAAGATTGTACAAAATAATTGACCTAGATGACATTATAAGTTTATATAGTGCAAAGTGTTGGTGAACCTTGTGTTAATTGCATTGGCTATCGCATGATCCCCTTGAAAGAATTCTAATGCTGACATGGCATGACAATAAAACATGCTATAAAATAGTGTAATATTTTAAGTTTGTTTTAAATTCTATGTCTCGTAGCAAGCTTTTTATATTTTATAAAATGTCATTGAAGAAAATCAAGTTTATGTTGACTTAAGCTGCATGATTACTCTCACAAATATAGATTGAAGTAACTGAAGTTAATTAGATGTGAGAGAATATTCAGTCGATAGATTTGTTCAGTTGCACTTGTCTTTATTATCATACTTTACTTCATGGAATGTCAATTTGTTTTATAAAGAAAAAATTGTGTTGTTAACGATTCTCATTGGTACCCATAAGTCACCAGATCACTGACGCAATGTATACTCCTTTCAGATTTTATGGCTTCATCAAGGCGTAAATCATGGGCCTGGAAATATTTTGTGGAGGAACCAAACAGCAAAGTTCGATGTTTTGTGTGTAAAAAAGAATTAAAGTATGATACCAGTAAAAACACCTCTGGAATGATTCGCCATCTGAAAACCCACAACATTATACCAGATACGTCTTAATGAATCTGCTGACGGTCAAGACCCTCTATAAAAAAATGGATCCAGAGGGTTTGTGACCATATGTACTGTTAAAGTCGAGTTCTTATGCTGTTGAAATCTGTTGTTAAGTGAGAGTGAGGAAAAGAATGAATATATGTGGAAAAATTGTTTACATGGAATGTATTACATGTTTATTTAATATATGAAGAAAAAATAAATATTTTGGATGTTTCAAGATACTTCTTTTAGTAATTTAATGGAAAAAATAAAGTACAGTTTTTTGACTGTTCTCACCAAAATCCTTAAAATTTTAAAATAGGAGAAATTGCCTCCATTAAATCCATACATTTAATGTATTATTCTATTGCATTTCATTCTCTGAAACTCATCTTCATTATGTATTTTTAATAGTAGATTTTAATGTCTTTGATGAAGTTATTATTGACTTAGTTAGTCTACTAATTCAGCCGAAAGTATCACTAATATTAATGGTTAGGGGGCGGATTTTAATGAAATGTCATTTTTTTTTCTTTTCACTTTAGAACAATACCGTTTACTTTAGAAATTAATTTTACATTATGACAAAACAAAATGACCCATTTTTATTTGTCATTTTTTTGCATTATTCATCGAGTTCAACTAATGTCATTTTTTTACCGTTTTAAGTCATTTTTAATGCATTTTTCGCTGATTTGATCGATTTTAATATAATTTTAATGATATTTGCTTCAAACAATAATTACGAGTTGCAACAAATGTTCCCCACAGAAATCATGAGTAGCCTATTCAATTTTTTCGCTCATATATTGTAATGTCAACGGTTGTGAGTACTATGTAATCTAAGGTTCCTATGATGCATATTGGCACCATTGTCAGTTCGGCTGAGTTCACAATAAATAAACGCACATATTTGCTTGTAAAGAACAGTCCAAACCAAAAGTTTGGAAGTTGAGTTCACTTGAACTTTTCCTCGATTACTTTAGTTATATTTCACACATCAGGATGTGTTCGTTTGAAGTGGTTTTCATCAATTGTTTACGTTATTTTTCTTTGGTTTTAGGGCATTTTAAAAACATGTATAGAGCATTTTATTGATTATGTTTGGCAATTTGACGGTCATCAAAATCCGTCCCCTATTAATTGTCATTTAGTAAAATGGATAGTATTATTTTGGTACTAATGTTGGTTTAAAATTTTCATTAGTTTTCAGTCACACTCAAGAAAAGTAAATGTTGAGAGCTGCATGAATGTTCACTGGATGCAGTTGTGTGTTTGTAAATTAAACATATGGGTTTTCTGATGATGCAATGAAGTTCTATGAAGCCCCCAAGTTCATGAACTTGAAAATAACAAAGACATTAAAAAGAAATAAAGGAGAATTTGGTCACATTACACTTTTGATAAATAAATTAACACCATTTATGTAGTTTGTTTTAAATATTTTATTTGTTATATTTTATGTGCAATGTGTCATAGTTTCTTTTTTTCTTTTTTCAAAATTTGCTAGTTACATTTTTTATTAGTTGTCTAAAATAATAGTAATTATCCGGAAATATTTTGAATATTGAACTCCTTTCAATATATGCTCAGCCTCTGACGGTATACATCTGTGCTACTGAAAAACTGAAATTTTAAATAAAAAATACATTGATGTGTTGCAAATGTTAATATGAAGAGTAACTTTATTTTAATGTGAAAATTTGTTTAACACAGTGTGTGGATCAACTGTTTCAAATCTAACTTCAAAATGACCTCTTAATTGCTTTTAGCTCTTTGTGAAAAGTGTTATTTCATGTTGAACAAAAAAGTGTTAAATTTGAAGATACATAGGAACTCTGCTAAAATCAATGTATTTTTAAACATCTTATTCCAACCCCTAGGTTGAACAAATATTTGCAGGAATCCAGATTTGATATATTTTCTGTTTAAGAAGATTTTTTGGGAAATTAAAAAGAAAAGGGATGATATCATAAAAGACATTCAAAATATTCTCATCACAACTCTCAGTGGACCTTAACTGGATTGTAAGACGTAATCATTTTTCTAATGAGAAAATAATGTGGAGATTGACTTAGCAGTCACGATGAGTAATTTTTTTATACTTTAGAGCATCCATGAATAAACTACACACAAATCACATTGCAAAAAGAATAAAAAACATTTTTAAATGTAAAAACAACTTCAAAATATAAAAAGCACTAAAAATTATTAAAAAATATTTAGATTCAACTACATGTACCTATAGTTTTATGATTACATGTTTGTTTTTTAAATTTAAACATTTCAGTACTTTTGACAGAAAAAATTGTTCCCTTCTTGTACCACCTGTCTTCGTTCCATCTTTCTTATTTTATTCATTTATTTCGATTTACAAGATTTGATACAAAATTAAAGGAATAATTTGGAATATTTTGAAAATGTGAAATAATTTAATGAGCTAGTATTAGCTGTTAGCACATAAACTAATGGGGGTAAAGAATGGCACAGACTGTCTCATACTAGTTAGTTTTCTATTCACTTGTATCTGGCCTAGCTTTTTGGTTTAGATTGAGCTGCTCTCTATTGGTGCCTAAAAGACATTTTTTTAACATAGTCTCAATTTTTCGTTCTAAAGGTAGAATTGAAATTTGACTAAGAATATTGTAGATGAGTCAAACCTAGTCCTATGTCATTTGAGCATTTCTGAAAGTGCACAATTTTATGCTCGTTTTAACAAAAAAACTTGTGAGTTTTCGAGAAATATTGAAAATCATTTAGTACACTTGTACTCACAAATGCAAAAATATAAAAGAAATGCTTGTAATGTGAATATTCAAGATGTGAGAGGTATTCCGAAACAAATTACATTTGTGTAATTATGAAAAAAAGCCAAGGAATACATCAAAGTGGCATTTGTGGCATCTTATCACATTACATTTAATACTCTATCTGTAAAATAATTTAAAGAAAAATTTCGAGCCTTTTTCGGGAAAAAGGCATTGAAGCTTTTCTGAAAATGCGGAATTTGAGCTAATTTCACAGAAAACTTTTGATTTTAGAGAAGCTTAATAAGAAATCATTTAAAGCCCTTATATTCAGAAATACAATTAAGTATAATAAACGTCAAAATTGTAAATATGAACATGAGAGATAATGAAAAAAATACTTTAGTATAACTTTGAAAAATTAAATAAATTCATCAAAATGTCGTTTATTTAGTGTTATTCAGTGCATTTTGCACTATTCGTAGAAAAAGGTTAAAGAAAACCACTGAAGCAGTTGTTGAGAAAATCTTGTTTTTAATTCTTTTTTATTGTGAAAGTTTCCGGGCTGGTAGGCTGTGGTCCAGTTGGCATTGAAGAGACAGAGCTTTTTTTTATTGTCCATTTTTCACTAAAATTGGCACGAAAACTATCTATAAGATAAAGAGAAGAAAATCTCTTTATCTTCAATATTGTTGTAGGAAATCGCCGAAAAATTTTCAAATTTTTGCAATTTTCGAAAAATCGGGGGTAAATGTGAACATTAGATATATGCCATCTTTATAAGTGCATTTCAATCTATTCTTAAAAGAAATTTAAAGAAAATTGAGCTGATTTGTGTAAATTTTGAAAATTTCCCAGGGGCTTCATGTTAAGTACCCGGGATTGATAGGGATGGCATTTGGCAAAATGTCTACGAATAGTTTAGGCACTAGTATTGTTCACTGACGAACGAACGCTTTGAAAAGAAAAAAATAACACTTTTTCCGTACGAGGAGATCCTAAAACGTGCATTTCCGTTGAAACAGCGAAATCAATTTTCCGTAGCGTTACATTTTTAGCGTACAACTTTATATTCATTACGTATATTACTCCGTGCAAATACGTACGTACACAAAAAAGTAAAAACTGCTTTTTTTAACTTTTACTTTACTTAAAATTAAAAACGGGTACTTATTTCGTAAGAAGAGAAAGTTTATCGTACGCCGGAAAACGCCGAATATTCGGCAGAAAAACACTGTTGGCCGCGCCGTGGTTACGAAATAGTTAATAAATCCTGTTCATTTCCGTCAAGTCAAACAACCGAAGAATGTTTAAAGCGTCGGTGACACCACAATCAGCTAGTATGTATGTATTTTTACTTTCTCGTATACATACGGCAGTAATATACATAGTATAGAGATATTGCTACAGAAAATTGATTTCGAGATTTCAACGGAATTACACGGTTTGGGGTCCCCTGACACCGAAAAAGTGTTGTTTTTTCGAAACGTCTGTCCGTCTGTTGTATGTGAACAAATCTAGCGCACGTAAGATATTTTCCAAATTGAAGAAACCCCTGTCCATCTGGCTCTAGTTGGTTTTGAGATTTTGAAAAACATTCTTTGAAATTTGGGGTACTTTACATGAAGCTCCCCGGACTTTTTCAAAATTTTCACCAAAACGGCTCCAAATCTTTTCTTTAAATTTCTGATAGAAAAAGGTAAAATACACTTATAAAGGTGGCATAGGTCCGATTATCGCGGTTAACTCTCAATTTTCGAAAAATACAAAAGTTTCAATTTTTTCGGCGATTTCCTACAACTACAAAATTGAAGACAGAAGTTTTTCCTCCAAATGAAATTTGTTGTCCATAAATATTTCTTTCATAAAGGTCATGTACATTTTTTTAAATAGTTTTCGTGCAATAGTGAGTGCAATATTTGCTATTTAAAAAATTACAAAAACAAGATTTTCTCAAAAACGGCTCCAATTTTTTCTTTAAAGTTTTGGTAGGTATAGTGCCAATCAAATTCTATAGGATGATATAAACGCCATATAGCTCTTTACTTTTGTTTTTTAAAAAAATATTTTTTTTCACTTGTCTCTCACGTCGGTAATATTTGCGTTAGTGGCGATTTCTTCACGTTATTGTATATATGAGTACATGTGTTTTAAGTTATGTCATACAAGGTGTCTCAAAAACTCAACAGTTTTCTGTAAAACTGAGCTCCAAATTCCGCATTTTCAGAAACGCTCAAACGCCATTTTCTCAAAAATGGCTCCAAATTTTTCTTCACATGTTGTGTACGGTTAGTGACAATTACGCTGTTTAAGATGACATAAAATTCATTTTGGTTTATTCTTTATTTTTTTAATTACACAATTGTATTTTTTAAATGTCCCATGCCGTTCATATGCACATTTCCTTAGATTTGTATACATTATTGCATGTGTGATTGGAAGTGCTTCAAATGTCTTTAAATGAAGTTTTTCGAAAACTCAATAACTTTCTCCGAAAAAGAGCTTTTTTAAAAACGGCTCCAAATTTTTCAATTAAAATTTCTATTTAGGACGAGGTTTTATTTTTAATATTCTTTAATAATATAATATTCTGGGGAAATACATCTTATAGCTCCCAGACTTTAAGATTACAAAAAAAGAATTGTACAAATAATAACCAAATCCCACCCACGTGATTCTTGTAAGTCTCTCTTTATTAATCTAGGAATGTTACCATTACCTTGTCTCTTGATTTACGAATCTGTGTTTTTTGACAAAAATGACTTGCTTGAGGGCGGGAATATATTTTCAGGAAATGCCGATGTCTATAACTATAACACTCGACGTAGTAATCACATTCATCAGGTGACAGACAGTATCAACAGCTCATTACAAAAACTTCACTTACAATACATGTACATTATTAAATCTCAAGTAGAATCATTTCTGCTTCATAACTGTTTCTATACAATTAGATACTATACTGATCATCAAAAGGTCATTAATTTTAACAGTGATATATACGAGTAATGTATTATTTACCATTTGGACTGTATAGTTCTATACAATCTGTAGCAAGTATTGTACTGCAGCTTCCGGGTCAATGACCCCCATCTCGTTCAGGTTTTTCGTTCAGTTTCCCTGATCCTTTGAGAAAATACTGAGATGGCCCCTTGTTTTGCTTCTGGGCATAAATGTAACTTCATTATTTGTGCATTTCTTCTAGAATTCAGTGGGAAATATAGTTATTCAAATTATCGTTCTCCATGATGTCGTTGCAGGAAGTATTATTCCTTGACGAAGGACATAATGAGGGATAAGAGCCCAAATGAATTACTGATTAACACTTGAAAATAGATTTTATTACATTGGAGCGAATATTTTTGTTAACAATCGTTGCCAAAACGAATTTTGAAAACACAAAATTCTTGCTGAAGAAGGTTTGAATAGTTTTTATCACTTTTTTTCTGAATATTTTGCATGAGTTGCAGTGCTTTTATATTTGAAGAAATATTTTTATGCACAGTTTACCACCTTTTCTTAACACTAAAAAAAAATACATTTCCAGTCCGCCATGAATCTTGACCATAATCCACTCTTTTAGCAATGCATTTCTTGAAACCTCGTTTGGCATTGTAGCAAGCATGCTTAACAGGAACAGCAAATTTACTGATCTGGCATACACCAAACTTCGAAACCAATACAAAATTATCGAAGAAAACTCGGCCTTCCTTGTGTAATTCTTCCTTCGAAAAGCGAAAGATGCCGGGAGCTCTATTTTTGAAGACAGTTGTGTTTTTGGTAAGGAATAGATAGTTCACTAATCATTGCGAAGATTGGAAAGATGAGAGCAATTTCCTGTTCCCTGGAGCGCCCTGACGGATTTCGGCATAGTAAATAAGGTAACCCTCTCGGTGTCAAATTCTCACACGTCTCTAAGCGGTGCGCCTGCTCGACACGTTAAGGCAAAAACACACAAGGGCATAGAGCTCGATTGGAAGACGTCCTGGCAGATTTTACGCGGTTGTTACATACTTGGTAAAAAAGTACCCATTAGTGATTTCTCAAAAAGTGACTGTAGAAAACTAAATGTAGTGAACAAAAAATATTAAAAATGCGAAAAATTCAATATAGGTTCTTAACGCTCGATTAGGCAATTATCTCTAAAATAGACATTCATAGGCTTTTTAAAACCCTCGCAAAACCATTTCTGAGGTAAACATTGATAATAAGTTGATAAGATAAAATACATCCAAAGAAATAAAATAGGCAAAAAGGGCATTGTCCGAACTCTAGTTATATAAACTCATTATTTGTCGCATAATTGTCTAGCATTTTTAATGATTTAGATTTATAATTTAAAAATTTAAAAAATTAATTAAACAGCTGAAAGGGGCTTTTATTTTTGTTTCAATGAGGTTCAGTCACTAGCAGAATTTAACAAAAAGGAAGTATCCTCGTTATCTTCATCTGTATTTGAACTATTTCCTTTTTTAAATACACTTATTTTCTGTATTTAAGTACATCTCTAAAACACATGTTCAAAGACTCAAAAATACAGTTTTTCAAATACAACCATATTTAAAATACATATTTCAATTACAAATACTTAAATATTGCCCAACCCTGATTGTGAATGTGTTCAGCAAATAACATGTATCGCTAAAGAGGATTTGGTCGCAGAAGCTCGGTTGCAGAATTATTGTCATTATTCCTCCCATGGCGTGGAATGAATTAAGATCATCTAATGTGTTCACATAATCTGGTTTGTCAAACATGAACTGACAGAAAGCTTCATATTTAGTTTTGTTCTTTATTTAACAATACCTCTCTCCCGCTCTCCTACCTACCGCCGGCTATTTAATTTCATTCCATCATGCTTGAAACCCACTATTGTGAATGAACTAATGGAATTTTAACTTATTGAACTCCAATATTCGCAGAATTGGCAGGGAAGTGTTTACTTGCTCGGGGTATCTGAAATCCAATTCCAGTAAACAAAATAGGACAAATTACTTGGTTACTAAAGGCTGAATGTCTCTTATTTTGGTTATGTCTTGTCCTGTCTCTTATTTTGGCTACATATGGCTGGACTTTTCAGATACTAAGTCATGTAAACAGTTTTTTATAAAATTTAAACAATTCACGCATTTTGTAGCAAATTTTGTAAACTTTACTTTTGAAAATAAATGTTTGGATAAAATGCATTGTATTTAAGAAAAAACTAAAAAAATGTGAAATTTTTAGGGTTTTTTGCAATTTTTTCTGGAAAGCAGAACGAGGAGGCAAACAAATTCGAATTCAGTACCCCCCAAACATACAGAATCACTGAGAAATAACTTCCGGGAATTGTTTCCTGGCTCAGATACCTAGTGCATTTCTGTGACTTATTGAAATCATTTAACAAAATAGATCGTAGGTTATAAATTGTTGTGTGAGTTTTTGAAGTTGTTTTCTCTTTGGTGCGTGTTCAAAGGTTATTCACGACACTGCAGGGTCTATTGTTTTGTTGAATTTCTCAGCGATGGTGAATTCCTGACATAAATGTATCTTCTGTTGTGAAGAATTGTTTGTTTACAGCACAGATTATCAATATATGGAATATTTGTTAATTATCAATACAGAGAATACAATATATGGTTAAAGGCCTGGAAAATATTTGTCAAATACATTTATTTTGAATGAGATATGTGTTGGTGTCACATGGCTTCAATGGGCAGATTGAGCATACGTAACCTCCAAATAGAGGTTCATACTATTTATCGAAACTGAGATTAAGTTATGATACAAGCCCAATTAGAAGAAAATCTGTTTTTTTATTATCAGAGAAGTTTGAATAAAAGTAAAAAACGAATAAATCCAATAACTTGGTCACTTCTTTGATGTACCAACGAGTATGACATTAGTGATGTTTTCCGATCAAGATGATAAAGATGTCGTTACCAGAGAAATATTGCTGAATTCTGTTCAGATGCCGAATGTAATTGAAATTCTCGAAAAGCGCAAAAACAAACTTCATAATCGAGAGAAGCGTGTGAAATTGGTGGTACTAAAACAGCGCGAACTTTCTCGCAAAATTACGTTCGTCATTACAATAAAAATTGCCGTTTTTGAGAAAAAAATATTTTAAACAAAATTAAAAATTGCCTATATTTCACGCAACATTTTGCGAAATCTACTCAAATTTTCAAAAAATTATACATGATCTTATTTCAAAATCTATCATTAAGAAACAGATTAAGGGGGAAAATATCTGTCTTCGTAATTAGAGTTGTAAAAATCTGCGGAAAAAAATTTTGAATTTTTGCAATTTTCGAAAAATCAGAGTTTTTAACGAAATTAGACTTGCGCCATTCTTTTAAACATCATTCACATTATCCAACAAAAAATTAATAAAAAATGATTGTGCCATCTTTTTGAAAATGTCCTAGGGGCTTCATGTAAAGTACCACTCAAAATTAAAATATCGGTTTCAAATCTATGGGGCCATGACATCAGCCAGATCGATGGGGGAATATCACTTTTGGAGAAAACCAGCTAAACGGATTAGCTGCTAGCGTTGTTCACGGACGGACAGACACGTTTTGCCGTTTTTCGATTTTTCGGTGTTAAGAACCACA
The DNA here is from genome assembly GCA_011170035.1 of Teleogryllus occipitalis. NCBI lineage: Eukaryota > Metazoa > Arthropoda > Insecta > Orthoptera > Gryllidae > Teleogryllus > Teleogryllus occipitalis. The sequence continues at coordinate 293,334 of BLKR01000226.1, read as the reverse complement.
AAACATGGATTCTGGCTACCCCACGTGTTAGAGGATTTTTTTCTTAACTTAGCAACTGGGTTTATTCACTTTTTTGTTACCCTGTAATAAGAGTTTTTCTGTCGGAAATTTGTCGATTTTTCGCCCATTACATAACTTTCTCTCTACTGGATAGGTGGTAGAGAGAAAGTACAAATAAAAGGGGTAGATCATGTTTTAGAGCACAACTAATATAAATAAATTGAAAGGTTGATCATTTGTTAACATTTATTTTCGACCTAGCGAAAGAGAACGTAACTAGAGGTGCAACAGAATGGCACAGACTTTCTCATAGTTCAGTTTTCTAATTTCCTTGGTATGGGCTGGCTTTACGGTCTCGCCTCATACTCACGCCAGCTGCCATCTACCGCCCAAAATACATTTGTTTGACATTTTCTCAACTTTTCGGTTTCCAAATAATAGAACCTAATATTATTTGAAGAATATTAAAGAAGGCTAACACGTCCTAAATAGCAATTTTCATTGGAAAAATTTGGAACCGTATTTAAGAAAACGACGTTAAGCATTACTATACATGCGAAATTAGAAGCTCTTTTTCACAGGAATCTATTGAGTTTTCGATAACCTTCGTTTTAAGTCATTTGAAGTACTTCCACCAACAAATGCAATAATGTATACAAATATATGGAAATGTGCATATTAATGGCGTGAGAGATATTTAAAGAAATTACATTTGTGTAATTTTTGGAAAAAAAATAAAGAATACACCAAAATGAACTTTACGTCATATTAAACTAGCCATTGTCATATTACCATTGTTACGTGATATTAAACTTCAATTATCACTATCCATTGGAAAATTTCGAAGAAATAATTTCGAGCGATTTTTCAGAAAATGGCGTTTAAGCGTTTTTGAAAATGCGGAATTTTGAGCTCATTTTAACAGAAAACTGTCGAGTTTTCGAGAAACTTATTTGACATTATTTAAAGTACATGTACACATAAATCTAAAAAAGTGAAGAAATGGCCTTTGGTGTAAATATTTCCGACGCGAGAGACAAATCAAAAAAATTAATTTTTTGTAATTTTTTAAAAAACAAAATAATAGAGCAATATGGTGCTTATGTCATTGGATAGGGTTGCATGTGGTTCTATCCTTACAAAGAATTTAAAGTACAAGTTGATGTTGTTTATGAGGAAATTTGGTTTTTGTTATTTTTTAAAATAGCAAATATTGCATGCCCGAAAACTACTAAAATTTTCCAAAAACATCTGCATAACCTTAATGAAAGAGAGATTTTTGGACAAAAAATTTAATTTGTGTGGAAAATCTCTTTCTTCAATTTTATAGTTGTAGGAAGACGCCGAAAAAAATTTAAACTTTTGCAATTTTCGAAATTTTGAAAATGTCCGTGGGGCTTCATGTAAAGTACCCCCAAATTTTAAAGAATGTTTTTCCAAGTTTCAAAGCTTCAACTAGAGGCAGATGGACAGGGGTTTCTTAAATTTGCAACAAAAAAATCGTACGTGTGGATTTAGGCGCCTGCTTTGTTCACATACGACAGGGGGACGGACGGACAGACGGACAGACAAACGGACGGACAAACGGACGGACGTTTCGAAAAACAACAACAAAAAACACTTTTTCAGTGTGAGGGGACCCCAAACCGTGTAATTCCGTTGAAATCTCGAAATAAATTTTCTCTAGCATTACATAACTTTCTTTATACTATGTATATTACTCCCGTATGTATACGAGAATGTAAAAATACATACATACTAGCTGATTGTGGCGTCACCGACGCTTTAAACATTCTCCGGTTGTTTTACTTTTCTTCTTGTTTTTTTCTTTCTTGGGTTCAGAGTTCTCTTTCTTCACTTTATATGTCTTCTGAGCCTTGCAAAATAACCACTTGAATTTTTCAATTAATTTGTGATGTTAAGCACGATCTCTATCTTTGGCTTTCCTGATTGTAGGTCATGTAAATGTTTCATAAAATTAACTTTGTCAAGTGTTATTTCGAAATGTTCTGCTTTCAATTTGTCGTATTAGATACTTTCAAAATAAATTTAAAAATCGCACGACGTTGTCGATTTACACGCATTTATCTGTTGCACCTCCGGGTCACTTGGCGTATCCAGATTTCTCATAAAAAATTATAGTCTTCTCTACATTCTTTGAAGTCATAAAGCTGATCCCCGCAGCGACGGCTCGATGACTCCGCTGTGCTCTTCTCGGAGACGTGCACCCACGGCCGTCTGATCCGGGTAACTCAATAGGCCCTCCACTTATTTAGTTCATTTTTCGTGAAAGGAATTTCGTTTTTGCATTCTCGTATTCTACATCTTCCTCTACGTGTACGTCTTCCCCTGCGTCTTTCTCTGCTTCTTGCCCTTCGTCTCGCACTTCGTCCTGCCCTTCGTCTTGCCCTTCGTCCTGCCCTTCTACCCGCCCTTCGGCTTGCCCTTCGTCTTGCTCTACGTCGTGCCCTTCGACGTGCCCTTTGTCTTGCTCTTCGTTCCGCCCTTCGTCCTGCCCTTCGTCCTGCCCTTCTTCGTCCTGCCCTGTCCTGTCCTTCGTCTTCATCTACGATGGTCTTTTGAGGTACTGGAGTTTAAAAACGCCACCTACATAGATCTATTTAGGTGGTGTTGGTTTAATTACCGACATATTCACCCAGATCGCAGCGCTGAACCAGGAAAAAACACGTTTTTGAAATTTCTGAAAATCATTTGGCCGGATCTGATAAAAAATTATCAGTTCCCCATCAGAAGACCGAGACGTCGTAATGTCTCGATTGGTGCACGGGAAGTGGTCTAGCCACATCAGGAGACTGGGACGCGTCGAATGACACCTCGTATGTCTCTATTGGTGCACGGGAAGTGGTCTAGCCACATCAGGAGACTGAGACGCGTCGAATGACACCTCATATGTCTCGATTGGTGCACGGGAAGTGGTCTAGCCACCTCAGGAGACTGAGACGCGTCGAATGACACCTCGTATGTCTCGATTGGTGCATGGGAAGTGATCTAGCCACCTCAGGAGACTGAGACGCGTCGAATGACACCTCGTATGTCTCGATTGGTGCACGGGAAGTGGTCTAGCCACATCAGGAGACTGAGACGCGTCGAATGACACCTCGTATGTCTCGATTGGTGCACGGGAAGTGGTCTAGCCACATCAGGAGACTGGGACGCGTCGAATGACACCTCGTATGTCTCGATTGGTGCACGGGAAGTGATCTAGCCACCTCAGGAGACTGGGACGCGTCGAATGACACCTCGTATGTCTCGATTGGTGCACGGGAAGTGATCTAGCCACCTCAGGAGACTGAGACGCCTCGAATGACACCTCGTATGTCTCGATTGGTGCACGGGAAGTGGTCTAGCCACATCAGGAGACTGAGACGCATCGAATGACACCTTGTATGTCTCGATTGGTGCACGGGAAGTGGTCTAGCCACATCAGGAGACTGGGACGCGTCGAATGACACCTCGTATGTCTCGATTGGTGCACGGGAAGTGGTCTAGCCACATCAGGAGACTGAGACGCGTCGAATGACACCTCGTATGTCTCGATTGGTGCACGGGAAGTGGTCTAGCCACATCAGGAGACTGGGACGCGTCGAATGACACCCCGTATGTCTCGATTGGTGCACGGGAAGTGATCTAGCCACCTCAGGAGACTGAGACGCGTCGAATGACACCTCGTATGTCTCGATTGGTGCAGGGAAGTGGTCTGGCCGTGAGTGACGGAACCGCACATGCGAACGCACGCACTTCTCGGGAGTTACTCAAATACTGTGCAGGGATTATAATCTATAACTTGGAGTTCGCGACAGCTTCTGGTGCTTCTGAACGTAAAATAGAATATTTAAATCAATATTTTACCAAAATAAAGTATCCTACGGTTTATTCAATAACTCATGGCTCTACTACAGCATCTCTCTCGTATTGTTAGTAACAGTTACGTAATATTATAATGTTGCAATTTCTATCCCACTAACTTCTCAGCCACCACTTGAGAAACTCGTTGCCAAACGTAGCGCGTGAGGCGCCAACAGTGGCGGATTTAGGAATGGGCACTGTGGGCACTGGCCCCTGGGCAGCAAATTTTTGAGGGGTGGCAAATTTTCTTTAATTCAATTTTTTTTTATTCGAAAAATTATTTACTGAGAGGAATAATCATTGCTCGTGATGATTAAACAAGGGCCCTTGCGCTCGAACAATTGGCCCGCCAAGATTGATATCGTAGAATTTTTTTAAACAAAATTATGAAAATTCGATTTCTTTATAACTTCCAGTAAGACAACGCGTATTCTCTACTTTCTCGTACACGCACTATATTCGGAGTAATATACGTAGTATAGAAGAAGTTAATGTAATGCTGCGGAAAATTGATTTCGAGATTTCAACGGACATGCACATTTTGGGATCCTCTGATACCGAAAAAGTGTTGTTTTAAAAGTCCGTCCGTCTGCCTGCCTGGTGTATGTGAAGAACACTAGCGCCTAAACTATATTATTGTCACCAAAGTGAATAAATCCGATTTTAAAAAACATTCATTAATTATTGGAACATCTAAAAACATTTAGATGAAGCCACTGCGACATTTTCAAAAGTTTCTCAAACATGTCTCCAAATTCTTTCTTTTAATTTCTTATATGAAGAGTAAAATGTGGTTTATTCCACTTATAAAGGTGGAATAGGTCAGATTTTCTCTGTTAAATCTGAATTATCTAAAGTTACATAAGTTTGAAATATTTTCGGAGTCTTCTCACAACTACAAAATTGAATATAACAGATTTTTTTCTTGAAGTGAATTTTTCCCCCATAATTACTTCTTCAATAAGGTCCTGTCAATTGTTTTGAAAATGTTAGTAATTTTTGCGCAAATTGAGTGCAATATGTGCAATATCAAAAAATAACAAAAACAAGATTTTCTCAAAATCGGCTGCAAATGTTTTCTTCATGGGCAGAATGGTACATTTTTGCTTCAAAATTTTCCGTAATATAAAGCTTTGTATTACGGAATTAGAATTGGAGCTAAAAATACAAATGGGTATTTTTTCAGCAATTGTAGGATTTTGTTGGACAAATGTTTAATAACCAAAGTTCCATGTATGATCGTTTTTTCATATTTTATTTGCGGAGAGGGAAGGAAAGCGTAGAACTCCATTCTAGTGCATTTTTATCAAAAACTATTAATGTTACAAAGTTCATGTTTCTTTAATGTAATAAGATATAAAATTTTTGATAATCTTAACTATCTTTTCTACATTCTGTTCAGCATAGTTAATGAACAAAAATTGTGTGAATACAAAGAAGTATTTTTTCAAAATTTTTACCTATGTAAAATAGCAAGACTTTGAAAATATTTGAACATGCCACTTTAATTTTTAGTTTAAAAGTAAGAAATTGTGATATTTAATTAGTCTACAAAGTTTCATGTACGTAGGATACATACTTTTTGAGAAAACTGCACTTGAATGTGAAAAAAATTACTTTGGAGAAAAAGCGTGTTAAAGTTTTGGCTATGCATACCATACCACATACTATAATGTCAACTTATTTTTGATTCTTAGACACTACACTAATATCAACAATTATGTAACCATTATATGTACTATTATTTACAAAAATTGTCACTTTTTTCTGCTAGATAAAATAACTTTTTTCCTGAGGTCGATGGCGTGGATCTTGCCCCAAGAGTTACAATTGTTTCCGTGGAACCATCAAATTTATTTTCACTCGTTTTCTTAGTAAAACGATTGCCATAAAACTTTTGTTTGCTAAATTTCTTCATTCTACACGTTTTGGCGGAAAAAAGAACTGTCTTAGCATAGACTAAAGATGCTTTCCTCTATGGTCTTAGCAACAAAATAAAAAAAACACCACATAACTCGCATAGCCAAAAATTTAAACAGAAACAACTATACAAGTTCCGTGAAGGAAGACAATAGAGCATCACACTTTTACAGAATAGCTAATATACCCTAAACAAGATTTTCTTAGCAAAAAATATCCCAAAATTATCCCACATATGAAAGAAAACAGAACTAGAACAGATAAAGTGGACGTAACCTATTTAAAAGGACGCGCACAGGAGGGTTTAAATTGCTATTTAAACCATTTAAATTGTCTAAAAAGGAGAAAAGTTTATATATTCTTGAAGAGGAAAGATTAGAGATTTTTTTGAGAAAGAAAACAAAAAATCAAATTTTTTTGTCAAAATTAACCACTATCTGCCCTTAACCTTTTGATATAGATAGAGCTAAATAATAAAAGATATAGAGCTATAAGATGACATAAGCGCCAAATTACTCTATTCTTTTCTTTTTTCAAAAATTAGAAAAATGTATTTTTTACTTGTACCTCACGCCGTTAATGTTTACATTAGTCACAGTTAGTTCACATTATTGTATTTATGAGTAAATGTGCTTTAAATAATTTCATATAGTTTCTCGAAATCTCAACAGTTTTCTGTGAAAATGAGCTCAATATTTCGCATTTTCAGAAATGCTCAAACGCCATTTTCTCAAAAATGGCATACATTTTTTTCTTCAGAGTTTTCCAACGGATAGTGCTATTAGCACTGTTTAATATGACATTTTCATGTTGTGGTATTCTTTTGTTTCTTCAAAAATCGCACAAAGGTATTTTTACTTACGCGCTAGCGCTCCCGCGGTATAGAGAAAGTTACGTAATACTGCACGAAAAAACGGCGAATTGTCGGCAGAAAAACTCTTATTACAGGACCCTTGCAACGGAAAAGTGGATAAATCCAGATGCTGAATTTAGATAAAAAATAATCTAACAATGGTGTAGCCTGAATCCATGTTTTAAGGATCTTTGATACCGAAAAATCGAATGACGGCAAAACGTCTGTCCGACTGTGAACAACGCTGGCGACTAAACCGTTCAGCCGATTTTCTCCAAAATTGATATTCCCCAATCGATCAAGCTGATATCGCGGACTCTTCAATTTGAAACAGATATTTCAATTTTGGGGGGTACTTTACATGAAATCCCTGGGACATTTTCCAAATTTTCAAAAAAATGGCTCCACCTCTTATTTTTTGTAAATTTTGTTTTTGGTGAGTGTTAAGGATGTTTGAGAGAATGGTATATGTCTCATTTTCATTGAAAACCTTGAGTTTTGAAAATTGCAAAAGTTCAAACTTTTTTGGGAGTCTTCCTACAACAAAAATATAAGAGATAGATTTTTTACCTTAATGTAATCTTTCCTTAAAGATAGATTTTGAAATAAGGTCATGTACAATTTTGCAAAAATTTAAGTATTTTTGCGTAATTTTGCGTGAAATATGGGCGTTAATAGTACGTGTTTTTGCATCACTAATTTTTGCTTCAATTCGGGATGCATCGGGTAATAATCACTTGAATTTTTGTTTGCCCCAAAATATGTGGTTTACATGTCCACGTTTTAACTCAATTGATCAAAAAGTACTAACTTTTATAGTAAATAAGTATAACTTTTAATGAATAATTAACGAACAATTGCCCCAGGATTACTTCAAAGTCAATACGTTCTATGTGATTTTAGATAACTTAGTTTGAGAGTTAAGTCGAATAAACGAAGCTTACAAGATCAGTGGAAAGTTCATCATAATTTTAGAACTTTGAAATTTGAATGTAAGCAATGTACAAGAAAAATCTAACCAGTTGCGAGGCTTCAATGACATGGATTTAGAAGGCACATTGGGAAATGAAATGTTACACTTCCATGCATACTGCGCTTAGAAAAATATTGAAAATTTCTTTTATACGTATAAATACGAGAAGAGTACGGACTTCTCTCATAGTTTCAAGCTGTTTGTATATGACAGGGAAAGTAATCAAACTGATCATCCATTTCATCCAATGGAAAATTGATAAAGATAAAAATAACTTCTATTACAAATCAACCTGTAGATATGGTATCATCTATTTTCGTTTATAGTCCCCTTTTTGGATACACCTTTCGCGTAACCTACACGCACTCATCACAGAACCTTTGCTTTTCTAATAGTTTTTGCATTCATTTTAATGCTGAGATCCAATCGATCAAAATTCAATTATAAGATAATTAATTAATTAATAATTCATTATTTTTACACAGTAAAAAAATTGTCCTTCTATTGGGAAGCTATTAGCAGCACTGAAGGAAGACGGAGTTATCGATTGTGGCAGAGAATTCCTCAGAATGCGATTATGGAAGCTTGATTTCGTGTGGAAAAGACATAGGCGGGATTTCGGATCTTTTATTAGGGGGGAGCAAAGAGTCTCCCCGGGTGAAATAATAAAAAGTTCCCCTAAATCATATGACATTTGAGTAGTTACACTGAAACTCTAACATTAAAATAAGATTTTTGAAAGGTTTCTTTGCCCCGTCCCATCACCCACTCCCCTCTATAGCCCAAAAAGGTTTTTTTTACATTTTTTCTTCAACTTAATACTATTTTACCTGATTGAAAAAAATATGAAAAATTAAAAACTAATTTATACCATAAAAATTTTTTTTTGCTTTCTCGCTACCGCTTACACAGTAGAGAGAGTTATGTAATGCTGCGCCAAGAAACGGCGAATTTTGGGCAGAAACACTCTTATTGCCGGGCACTGAAAACGAAAAATTGCATAAATACAGTTGATAAATTTGGAAGAAAATCGTCTAACATGTAGAGTATCCAAAATCTATGTTTTATGGGTCCTTGTTAACAAAAAATTGATTGACGGCAAAACATTCTTCTGTCCTTCCGTCTGCTGTATGTGAACAACAATAGTGCCCAAAACTATTTGTAGGAATTTTCTCAACTTGAAGAATACCCCTCTGATGTGGCCTGAGTCAAAGCTCTGCGATTTTCAAAACCATTAAATTTTGGGATTACTTTACATGCAGCCCCTGTGACATTTACGAAATTTTCTCAAAAATGGCTCCAATTACTTTCTGTACATTTCTTGTAAGAATAGAGTAAACTTATAAAGTATAATGCTACACTTATAAAGGCGGTGTAGGTCCACTTTTCACTGTTAACTCTGAATCCTCGATAATTGCAAAAGTTTGATTTTTTGCGACTTCCTACACCTGCAAAACTGATGATAAGAGATTTTTTCTTCATATGAAATTTGTTGTCCTTAATTAGTTCTTTCCCTAAGGTCCTGTAATTTTTTGAAACTTTTAGTAGTTTTCGCGCAACAATGCGTGAAATATGTGCAATTTTAAGATATAACAAAAAAAGATTTTCTCAAAAACAGTGCCAAATTTTTTCTTAAATATTTTGGTAGGGATATTTGTACATGTACTCTATGAGAATGAGATTACATAAATGGCATAATGCTTTTGTTTTTTGAAAAATTACAATTTTTTTTTACTTGTCTCCACGTCGATCATATTTCCATTAGCGGCGATTTGTTCATATTATTGCATTTAAGAGTAAATGAGCTTTAAATGATGTCATAAAATTTCTCGAAAACTCAAAAGTCTTCTGAGAAAACGAACTCAAAATTCCTCATTTTCAGAAACGCTCAAATACCATTTTCTCAAAAACGGCTCCAAATTTTTTCTTCAAACTTTTCGTACGGATAGTGATAATTGCTGTTTAAGATGATATAAATGTCATTTTGCTGCTTCTTTTGTTTGATTGTTTGTTTTTTGTAAATCATTCACATCTTTAATATGCGTTTTTCTAGTGACATGTATATATTATTGCATCTGTGAGTGAAAGAGCTTCAAATGAAGTTTTCTAAAAATTCAAAAGATTTCTGTGAAAAAGAGTTTCAAATTTCGCATTCACAATAACGCTTAAACGCCATTTTCTTAAAAACGGCACCAAAGTTTTCAATAAAAATTTCCTCAAATGACGAGATTTCACTCTTCTTCAATATTCTCAGAGTAAAATTTTGGATCTACTTTTAGGAAACCGAAGAATTGAGAAATTGTTTTAAAAAATGTACTTTGGACGACGACGGATTGCGGCTGACAAGGAAACGGGCAAGATTGTAAAGCTGGCCCAGATCAAAGAAATTAGAAAAGTAACTAGTGCGAGAAAGTCTTTGCCATTCCGTAGTATCAGTAGTTTCGATTGCTGAGCTTCAGTTTAAAAAACATTGAAAATGGCTGCAACAGCTCTGTGAATTTATTTTTGTGTTTATTATAAATACGTAATGAAAATTGTTCTGTTGTCCAAAAAGAAATTAAACTTTTTTGTTACAATAATGGAAGCGATATTATAATTAAAACAACAGATTCGCATTTATAATAACTGAAAAGTTAAATTATTACAACATTGAATATAACAGAAAATTTTCAGATAACATGTTCGCTTTTTTCTCAGTGAACACTTGGCATCAAACAAATAGGTCATGCGTTAATTATATTCTATCTTACATTACAATAGAAAAACATACAATATATAATATAATAAACCATTTTACTCAACATCATTCGTGTATTTCCACTTTCTCACTTTTTCAAAAATTGTAAACGCGCAATTTTTTTGTCTAACTCACCATATGTTCACGCTAGTATTACCGGATCACAGAAAAGTTAGTCAGTAGGTGACTTTTTTGATTCCGTACGTTTCGCATCGTTGACAAATTTCTTCACTTTTTGAAGGTCTGTTAAAGAAAATAATTTTACATGGACAACAGCGTAAAGTTTTCAGTTTGCCGACTACGCTTCCATAGAATACAAGTAATTCGGGGAAAAAAATGATTTTTATCGCACCGCAGACGCACGAAACGTTGTTTCGTGAGAAGCACCTATTTTTCATTTGAAATATTTAAGAACGTTAGGAAATTTGTAATGGAAAGGATTGATTTATTTAATAAGGATTAATTAAAGGATTTAATTAATTATATGTTAATTCGAGTTTATGACTCATGATTTTAGGCACGAAACTAAAATTTCTAAGTAAATAAGATTTAAAAGCAATATAATTGAAAGATGATTTATTAATGCGGGATATTCACAGTAACGCTGAAAATTATCCAGCACGTTTTTTAATGCGAAATTAAAGTTCACCAATTTATTAATGTATCTTATTAGCTCGACTTAATAAAATTATTGTTCGCTTAATTATTATTCAATTTCTTCTCAAAATATAGAAAAAAGTAAATCGTTTATGATATAAATTTAAAGATTCGCGAGATTAAATGTTTTTAAAAAATTTGTCCCAACATTGGGGAGCAGTTGCCCTTCCCCCCGAATCCCACCTCTGGGAAAAGATGCCATCCAACAGAAAACTCCTTATCGAACGCCCCGATATTGTGACATGGTGTATGCGTTACTTACAAGAAATCCGGAAGTACACGGAAGAAGGGTTTTATATAGTGTACATCAACGAAACATACATTCAGGCATCAACATAGTGTAACATCGTGTTGGCAGTCTGACGAAGAAATTGGAGTTTCAACAAGAATAGGCAAAGTACAAAGATTAATTATTGTTCATGGGGGATGTGTGTCGAAGATGCATTGTTGATGTTCTCTTCGGAACAAAAAAAAAAAAAAAAAAAAAAAAAACAGGAAATTATCACACGTGAATGAATGCAGAGTTTCACCAAGTGGCTGAAAGAGTTCCTGATCAGGTTGCCGCGTGCCTCGGTTGTAGTAATGGACAACGCATACATAGTTCCATTGTACCGAAATTGACAGGAAAGCAAACTCTGCTTTTTTGAAAAAAAGATTTAGTAGAATGGCTAAATAACCATTTACCCATTTACAATAATCAATGTTGCTATTGATCCATCACTCACAAAATCCCAATTATTACGGCAACGCCCAGCAATAATGAAGCTGAGTCCCATGATTGGAATTGCATTTAACTGAACCATCTTGTGCTGCAGCGCCTTTTAGTGGAGTTACAAAAAATGAACGGCATTAGATACAACACAAATAAAGACAATTTATTATTATTATTATTATTATTATTATTATTATTATTATTATTATTATTATTATTATTATTATAACCTTCATGAAAACCAGTGTCTCTGATGTATTAGTATACTCTCTGATGAAAACACATAGATGTGCCAACTTTCATGGAGCTCGGTCACACGGCCATCCCCCCCTGCTTACTCTGTGATTCTACCGCACCGCTGCTGGCCTCTGGGGGAATATATCAGGAACCCGCCTCTTAGCGACAGGCGAAAAATAACGACTGTGGTGCATCTACCAGCATATTATTTAAATTATTTATTTTCCGCATTTGTGTTGTATTAATCTTTACCATACTTTGCAAGGACACTGCGTCAAATCCTGAAGAAAAGCCTGTAAATATTTCGGGCTATTCATACCCTAATTTTTGTGGAATCGATGTCGACTACATGTCGTTGAATTCACTTCCATTAGTATAGATTTGGTAACATGGCGTCCGATATAGGGTTTTGCTTCAACCAAAGTTTTAATTGCAGTGTGCGAGCAATTAGAATGTTTATATAATACTGTCCATCCGCAATACAAAAGTAAAACCAAACGAATTGACGCTTATAGGACACATTTTCCCGGGAAGAGGAAAATATGGGGTTCGGAAAATGCCCAATTCAGGAAGATAATTTCGAAAGAAGGAGGAACGTCAAAGACAATTGAATGTTCCCTCATCCATCCTCAAATAATTCTTCATTTCGAAGTTCTTTAATTAATGCTTCACAATGTGCGACTCATAACTTCACCATGAATGGCGTTGTTCTTAGGCCTCACCCTCAAGCGTTTTCTCTTTACCTTTTCTTTCATAAGAATTAAACATACATTAGTTATTATAAAACATAAAGTAGAACAAACACAACTATTTGTGCGTCATTATCATAAATCGCGAGTAAAAGTACATAAAATATTGGACGAAATATAATACGTTCTTCAAATTTCTTTGTCAAAGTTTTCTCGTCAAAGTTCAAAAAACTTCCACAAAGTTCTTCATCAAAGATATATGTTAAATATCTTGTGTAAGGCCCGCAACAGACTACGCCGAGAGATGCGTCACCAGAAATGTGTGACGAGAAATGTGGAAAGAGACCGGCGAGGCTTGCTCCACACACTAGAAATAGGTTATTGATGTCTTGAAATGTCTTTATGCGCTTATAAGCTGAGAGTGGGACAGCAGTTAGCTATGAGATCACCTGCGAGTCCCATTTCTTGTTTTATTAAATGTTCTTGTAAACCCGTGAAATCCTTGTTTTGTTGCCATAATCGTAAACCATCTGTTTAACTAGTTCGAATTGCCTAAAGAGAAATACATTACTGCATTGCATACAAATCATTATTTAATATAAAACACTGGGACGTATATGACTTTTAAGGGAGGAGTGCAATCTGTGCATATTTTCGTGAGCTCCGTAATTCCCCCTCTCGGTTTTACAGTATTTATTGGTTAAATTATGAATAAATTGTGAACGATCAACTAATTCAGAATAAACTTCACAATTCATAAATTCATTCATAATTAATAAATACAAATTAAGAAAATAATGCATTAATTAAATTATTTCAAAATACCACTTCAAGTTTCTTGCTTCAATTTTTTTATGTTTATATTGCTCATTATGAACTGGATTCATTCAAGTACGAATATCTTTCACAAAGTTTTTTCTTGTTCATTCCCATTTTAAGAGAAAATTCAAGTAAACAATTAAAAAACTGGTGATTTATCAAGCCTTTTACTGCTAAATATTATAACCTCACTCAGTTCTATACACTGTTTAGTGTTTTCTTGCTATAGCGAAGGTCTAAATGTCATATAAAAAAATGAAGGAGTAGAAATGTGTCCGAGAAAACTCGCTCGCTGACCCAATCGAGCGAGGACCTCTTTCGCCTCCGCAGAGGCAAACGAAAAAACTCTTTGTAGTGTGTGGGGGTCCATCGGCGATAGTTAAATTTCCCACGTTTGAACGCCATCACTCGGAGAGTCTATTCTTTTGTCACTTGTATATAGCGACTTGGCCAAGGAAGTTATAATCTGTATTACAACCAATTACAACCTTGTTGGGCATGGCCAGAGAACAGTAAATATGGCATGGCAGCGAATCAAAATCGTCTTTCACAGTTCTCAGTACAGTGCGAAAATCGCAAGAATTTACGAATTGTGACTGGAATTGGGTTGAATGGCGCATGTCTCTATTATTTCATTTACTACAAAATGGGAAGGTAAATTTTATATTTGCTCCCATAACACGTGACAATGTTGTACTGCATACACTGTCAAACTCCAGTTCGCTTATTTTGTGTTAAGAACCGGTCACTGAGGTTATGTTATCTCATTCTCACATCAAATATTGTTTCAGGCATAAAGAATGGAGGGCTCAGGCCAAAAAGATGAGGAGAAAACGGCTGAGGCAAAAAGCTGCCCAAAAAAGAGAATATCTTATGAATCAAGGTGGGTTAGAAGTTAGCTTGTCTATCTTGGTAAATTGTCACAATCTTGTAAAACATATGCAATTTTTCAGTTACATTTGCATTTTAATTACGAATTATAAATAATTTAAATAGGTCCTCCTGAAGGGTATGTTGTTTTAATTTGCAGAGCTAGAGGAAAGAGAAAAGTCACCACGCTATCAAGCATGGCTAAAGGAACAGGAAGAACTTGAGATATTTCAGGAGGAGGAAGAAGCACGACTTCAGAGAGAACGTCATTTGAAATGGGAGCGAGATGAAGAGATTGCCCAACAATTATGGCAGGAACGCAAAGAGCGACTTGCTAGAGCACGTGAGGAGAGAGCACGACAAGAAGTATGTATATAATTCTCTTTTTATTTTATTTTTATTAATGCTATGCACCATTTTTTCAAAGTTTACATGTACATATACAGGATCTTTACCTTAACGTGCAACCCATGACTGATAGCACCTGTTCTTGTTTTGGCTATTTGGCAACCGCGTGTGTTTGCCTCCTTTCAAGACAGCCCTGGCACATCAAAACAGCAAAGGGGAAGTGAACATCAGGTCATAAGCTGCAGCAACTTTCTTGTATTTGTGTTTTTCCCATCCAGGAGTTTGGCAGGCTGCTTAAGTGCCAGAATCTTTTTGCGCTGCGCAGAATGGGTGGGGTTGGGTGGCCAGAGACATGAGCACGCAAACAAAACGTCTTTTTAGGCGATTGTGTCCAGTATGCTAAAGAATTAAATCTAATAATGAAGAAGTGGAGGAATGTTATGCCTGGTCTATTGATTTATTGACAGCAACGTAACAATAATTATTATTTAATGAAAGCCGGTTCAGAGAAATCAGAAAAATATCTCGTGAAACATTACTACCAATCTCTTCATTTTTATTACAATAATATGTTATTATTATGGAACCTGCAAATTAAACAAATTAGAAAACCTTAATAAATTTAATAAAAATATTAATAATCTTGTAAAGTAGTAAATTAATAATTATTGAAAATAATTAATAAAAAAATAATAAAATATCATGTCCTTAAAATAATAAACTGACCTAGAGTAAATGCTCAAAGTGACTACCATTTACTAAGAGAGAAGTGTTTACTCTTTTCAGTGTAGTAGCTGCAACACATTGAAGAGTAACAAGGACAGAATAAGTGCTTTCTCTTTCTTCCAACTAAAATTAGCCACGTTCTTTCAGCCCAAAATCTGAAGGCTTACAACTGGGTGTCGCTAAAAGTGAAAGGGATGGTGAAGGTTTTTTACATGCTGCCAAATTGCCAAAAGTGTGGATGGTGTACATGGGTTGTATCCAATTTCACAGTGAAGCTAGGGAATCGCAAAACCAATCTATGTAGCGTCTTTAGCATTACGCATAATGCGATTTAAAGTCAAGTTGTGTTGATGGATTCTGTTGGATTCATTTGATACAATAGAAGTGGGTCTTCTAGTGATTCTAGTTGGTACATGTAAATTTATTCATTTAACGAGAATGGAGAGTCATTTTCGTTATTACAGATTTTATAACGAAATGTTAAGTTGCCTGGACAATAAATCCTAGTGAATGAAATCAAGGCTGTACCCAAAGAGGGATCAGAAGGGTTCAATTCAATACTTTTTTCTTTACTTACTTAAAAATTTTTATTATTCTGAATTTCGTAAAATTGTAAGTCAATAGTGTTAATTACATTTTTTCTTCAATGAATGCCTATCAGTTATTATTAACACAACCAGTTCCACTTTTTATTTTTGACATTCAGGAGTAATTTATTATAGCATATATTGTTACATATAGTATTTTTTGATTACATGACATTTCAGCTACACCTTATAGCCATCTTCAGACCTTATAAAATACAGTTGGAATATTACTATAATATAATATTTACATTATATACATTATTAATGTAGTAAGCGTGTGTACTTCCGCTTGCTGTTCCTTTATTTCTGTTACCATCTCTTTGTTTAGATTTTTTTGTACAAATCTATAATTTTGTCCGAGAGGAAGTCCTTTTACAATTGAACAGGTAAATTTGGAATATAAGGAATAACAATGTTTTTATAATCTGCAGATTTTGAAATTGTAGAATGTTGTACTTTAAGAAAAGTCTTATTTTAACACATTTTTCAATAATTTTTAGAGGATAATCATTAAGAGCTAGTATGGATTTCACAATGTGGATATTTTGGTAATGGAATTTTTGATCAGACAACTTAATAGATCTGTCAATTAAATTATACACAACTGTACGTTTTTGATTAAAAGGATGTTTAGAGTAATAATTCAAAATTCTTCGTGAATTTGTAGATTTCTTGTACCAATTAGTAAAAATCTTTTCTTTTTCTCTGTGGACAGAAACGTCCATAAACTTTAAAACATAATTTTCTTCTTTCTCTATAGTAAACTGTATATTTGGATTGAAGCTATTACAATTTTCTAGTGTTTCATTCAACGTTATCTTTCTTTATAATAAGGAAGGTGTCATCAAGAGAGCGCCGATATGGTTGGTTTTTGACAGGACAGAATTTTCCAGGTTTCTGATTACAATTTCTGAAAATAAACTACTAATAGGACCTCCAATGGGTGTACCTTCTATTTCTGTTACCTAAACGGTAACAGAAATGAAGGAACAGTGAGCGAAAGTATGCACGCTTACTGTACAATTGTATTAGTTGTATTTTCAGTTGTTAATTGATGTGAAAAGAAATAAGAGGAAACTGTAATCTTATTATTTTCTGGGGGGGAAAATTGACTTCTTTTATTTGTCTCTTTAAATACAATGTGAGGTTTCTCAGGGAGAATTGATGAAACCCTTCTGATTCAATCATACAAAAAAGGGCAACTAACAAAGATTGTGACTTTTTTTTCTGAAACTCCACGATTGATGATTTTTAATTCTTAGCATATAGCAATGCTATATTCCCATTAGAATTGCCTCTTTTAATAATTAAGAATAATTGGTCACCATTTTCATATTTGCAAATTCTTTTTTGTAAGTTTGATGGACCAAGCTCCTATTGCTATTTTATTGTAATCAGTAAGGTTTGTAGTGTTGGTTTGAAAGACTATAGCTGAAGGTAGTTAAGGAAATGGATATTGTTCACATAACTATTTTCCCTAGATCAGGAGGCACTGGTCTCACAGGAAGATGCGAACAGTGATGAGTAAGTGAGTGAGAATGAATTATAATTATAAAAGACGATAATTTAAAAAAATGTATGTACATAGATTACTATAAATCAAGTCGGTGATAATCGTGCAAATTATAATTTTTGGCTACATTTACAAATGTGTTTGTAGAGTAGATGAATAAATCACTTTGAGAATTGTTACATAATTATTAATATATCTACATATGCAGTAGTTATATCTACTAAGGACTTGAAGCATGAATTTGTTGTAGCTTGTAGTACAAAGTATATAGGTTTTATGAATAATATTTCTGGTATGAGGTGATGAAACTTTCCATGATTTTAGTGATAAAAGGTATCTATTAATGATACTGCTATTTAGGAGTTTGTTTAGGGACAGTAAATTGTAGATGTCTTCCTGTGTTTATAACATGCTAATATTAGGAAAATTAGCTTCATGAAATATGTGTTATTCTGAAATTCTAGGAGTTATGTAAAATTCTAGGAGAGGGTAATTTTAGATGCCAGGCTACATAAGTAAAGAATTTGTGTTACCGATTCAAGTTGATTACGATATTTAAGATAGTAAGTGGACCAACAGGTGTGGCATATAATAGAATTGGTCTTATTAAGGTGAAGTATAAAGTTTTCAAAAATTTTGGATGAGAAAATTCATCCAATCTCAAAAACCCTAACACATAATGATTTATTTGTTGTATAATGTTTGTGAAATTGAAATTTCAACTGGGGGGGGGGGGGGAAGAAAGAAAAAAAAAACACAAGAAAATACTCTGGCTAACCTTTTAACTGTGTGACGTTTTCTAAAATATGGTCACTTATTGAATTGTCAGGATGAATAGGAGTTCTTGAATTAAAAAATCAAAGTACCTTACATTTGGAGTAGTTAAGGGAGAGATATTTCATATACAATGTAAGGTCATCAGCAAAATATAAAACGGATCACAAGGGAAGTAAAAGTTTCAAATAATTAATAAAAAGTAAGAATATTAGTAGAACAAATTATGAACCTTCAGATACTCCAGATGATACATAAAATGTCCCAAGGAATATGAGATTTAGAGTTTACATTTTGTATGGAACTGGACAAGTAAACTTTTCAGCCACAATAAAAAAGATCTGGGAATACCATTCTGTTCAAATTTCTGTAATAAAATGTAATGATGTACTGTATTGAAGGCCTTTGCAAAATCAGTATAGATTGAATCAACTTATGAATTTGTATTCACTTTCTCTATTAAATAGGCTCAAATGTTTATAAATTTGTAGTAAATTATGTCCGAAACCATGCTGTTCGTCAATTATGATGGGATCTACTTATGGAGTTAGTTTTGTGTGTTTAATTATTCAAATACCTTCAGGTCCAGGACCTTCATTTCCATCAAGTTTTTGAATTGCTTAATTGTTTTTGTTTTTGAGTGATCAAACTGTATATGTTGCATTGACATAGAAATTGGAAACATTTGGGACATTAGAATGAGGGCCTAAACTAATTCCAAATTGTCTGCAAAGTCACAGTATTAGTCTTCTTTTCTTAAAGACAATATCTTGAAAAAATAATTTATTGTAGAAGAAGATATCTAAACTCAACAAGAATCCAACTATAACCGAAAAGAAAGGTTTTTGTAATTATTTTGACTACACCAGCAAGTTAAAAGTATTTTTCCTTTAACCTGTCACCTTTTTGGTGGGGCCTTTGGGTAACCTCATAATGTTTTGATTGGTTTATTTTCTGCCTTTGGGCAGAATAAATATTTTTGTTATTATTGAACAAATAGTATGTGCTTGGTGAATCCATATTATTTGCTAATATTATTATTTACATTTAATTTTGTTTTGCAGTTGAGAATAAGAGAAGAATGGGAACAGGAACAGAAGCGTTTACGTGAAGCTGAAGAAGAACAAAGAAGAATAGAAGAGGAAAAGAAACAACGTCAGGTAATGAGAAATTAGTGGGCTTGGGGTAAGATTGAATCACAGTATCTTTAGTTGAGTTTTTTAAGCAAATCATCTAGAGCTGTAATGGTGCTTATGATGTTTAATGCTGCCTTAAAGTGTGGATTTACTTCTCTTCTGAACGTTTTGATTTATTTTTAATTTCAGGAAGAACTTATGCGAAAAATTGATGAATTACTTTCAAAGGTAAGTTGGTTACTAATAGAAATCTCCAACTTCAAAATATATAAATCATTGGTTGATCATCTGTTCAACTAAAGGAATTTGTTTAAACTGGCAGTTGACACCACTTAAGATGAAGAGGAAACTTGTGAAGAAGGGGTGGAGACAAAGTCTCTAATGGCATAGGGGTAGTGTTGTATGTGCCATGTCCTGTGTGTTTTAATTGTATAGTTTTATGTATATTTTAAATAACTGTTTATTCAGTAACTAGTAAAATAGTTGTCACGGGATTTGACAGAAGTGGCAAAGTGAGTGCTTTCTTGAAACAAAATTAAGGTGTCAGTAACTGTGGTTAACAAATAGCATAATGTACCTAAATTAATACTAAAATAACTTAATTGACACTAAAATAACTATTACCAAGAAAGAGTAATTTAGTGCTTATATAGATTGAAGTTGGATTAGATGTTTGAAATTGTATATTATTCTGTATGTATGGGGTTTTTCTTTTACATTGATTTTTAAAACCTAAATAATAAATATTTGTGTTATATCGCTTAGTGGCATGGACAAATAAAGACGTATGAGATATATCTCTGGATAACAAAAGGCATGTTTGTCACTCTAATTCAAAGTTTGGCTTTGTAACGTATATAATATATCACATAGGTTTGAATTTTGAAGATCTGAATTTTGAAGGAAAGTGAGTGAAAGTAAATACAATGAAACTTCGATTTCGTGTTCCCTGATTTTATGTTTTCTCGGAATTTATGTCATAAATGACTAGTCCCGGCAAAAAGTATCTTGGCGAGTGTTCTGAATTGGTTGAGTAATTTTCCAGGACTAATCTCTCATGATTCATTTAGTGTGTTTGTTGAGTTAGTTTGTCGCCAGTGATTGGTCGCCAGTTGCTGGCTTTTACTTTCTCACTATCGCTTACGCAGTTGAAAGTTATGTAATACTGTGGAAAAAAGCGGCGAATTTTTGGCAGAAAAACTCTTATTGCCAGTCCCTGGTAACAAAAAAGTGGATAAATCCAATAACTAACATTTGATGTAGCCAGAATCCATGTTTGGAGGGTCCTCAATAGCGAGAAATCATTTGATGCCAAATGTCTGTCCACCCGTCTGTGAACAATGCTAGCAGCTAAATGGTTCAGCTGATTTTCTTGAAAATTTATATTCCTCGATTGATCAGGCTGATGTCGAAGACCCTCAAATTTGAAACAAATATTGTAATTTTACATTACATTACTTTACATGAAACCCATTGGACATTTTCAAAAGACTCCATCGTTTTTGATTAAATTTTGTTTTTGGATGTGTCAAGGACGTTTAAGAGAATGGTACAGGTCTCATGTTCGTTGAAAACTCTGATTTCTTCTCGGATAATTCTTTATTTCAAAACACAATAGTTTGTCCAGTGCATCCTCATAGAGGTAACTTTTGCTATTACTCAAATGTGATCAATGTAGAAAATATACGTATTCTATAAACATTGTTAATAATCCAAAAGACGTGGAAAATAGCCAAAGTAGACAGGATGTTATAAGATATTGATTCTGATCTTGTTGATTTTCAAAATAAAAATGATAGTGCAGCATCAATGGCTAGTGATGTGAGTAAAAAAGCACAAGCTACTTGTAGACATTGAATGTGAAGATTTTTCAAGAATACATAAAAGAATTAAGCTATGGAAAAAATATGAATGCTGAGTTAATTAAGGAAAGCAATGAATTGAGAGGACACAACAATTTCATAATATCTGTTGTTACTGTTGAAATAAATCTAGTTGAAGTCAAAAACTCCAGTGTTATGAATCTACCAAAAAACAAGAATTTGCTCATTTCACAATAAAACCAAAGAAAATTTTCGAAGGTTATATATTGGAAATAATTAAAAAGCAATTTCAACTAAGACTAGTGCAAAAACATTAAAAATTTACTTAAGAGAAAGTCTCTATTTTTTTAAAAGTGTCTTAATAAACAAGATTCTGAAAAATGGCTCTGACAAAAGCACGAGATTCACTGCTGTACGAAAATATTTATTTAAAATGGAAAATATTAAGTTGGATGCAAAGAGAGTGGATAAATGATGTTTGTTTAGAGAGGCAGGAGCATGGGGAATATCGCCATTTATTTCTCATACTTTGTGAAAATGAAAGTTTTTTCTGGCAGTACACTAGAATGCCATCAGCCAATTTTGACTACATCCTCACCTTGCGCTTTACTGTCGCTTTTTCAAACATCTCTCAAAAATGAAACAAATGGTGTAATTTGTATTTTCAAAATATATTACCTCATCCTGTATTGTTATTGAGGGATATTCAAATTCACGATACCAAAGGTAAAACTGAAGTTGAAATATACCCTGTTATATTCTGAAGTTGCATATTCTATATTTTATTTTTTCTATATTCTGAAGTTGCTTGTTCTATATTCTGAAGTTGCAGCAAGTCTGTTGCACTTTCTAGGGTTAAATGAAGGTGAGTGTAGGAGTCTCATACACAATAGTCTATCGCTAATATTATTACTTTGTAAGATCAGATGTAAAAGGTAAATAAGGGTAAATAGTGGGAGTGGTCACTTTCTGGAAAACGTGGAAAAATCAATGACTTTGTAGAAGAATTGTTAGAATTCAGGACAAATTTTTAGAGGCTTATAAAGTCAGATATTCCTTAGTTCAACTTACTAATTATTATTATGAGCCCATTACAATCCCTTAAGGGTTAGGACCTATTAATAATTACTACAACATAATGTTTGATCAGTTTTTATTTGTATTAAATAATTATTAAATTATTTAATACAAATAAATTTGTACAAACAAAATTTATATTAAATAATTATTAAATTATATTATTATTAAATGTTTATTTGTAATAAAATGTTGTAAATTTTTACTTTCTCGTGATGAAATCGGAGAGATGACCTATTACTATCATGCTATCAGCTATAACATTTTCTTGGTTGTTAAATTAAAAATTTTATCAGGAAAATATTTAAAAAATACACTGGGAAACCAGGAATAGTCAGGGATGTAGAATGAAACCAAAAAGGTAATATTCATGATGCAGATTAAGATTGTTTCACTATGCGGCTTTTGATGTATTAAAATTCATTGATTTAATATTGTTATGTTGGTCTTGGCATACATTTGTATTTCTTGAGTTAATTTGGGGGTGCTAAAATAGTGATAGGCCAAAAAATTAGAGAATGAAGAGGTCATCCTTAATTTGTTTTTGGTTTTCAGGGAGAGGAATTACCAAGTGATCTTATTACAAGTAATGAGACTCATCCAGATAAACCTCCTTGCCCATTCTTTAGCAAAACGGGTGCATGTCGCTTTGGAGATTGGTGTTCAAGGTAAGCCCAGTTTGAGAAAGAGTATGAAATACTCTTAGGATTTATGTAAAGATTTTTTAAATAAGGATAGTTAAGTTTTGTTTTTTTAAATTAAAATTTCAACTTAATTAATACTTTTTTAAACATGATCTTTTAGAAATCATATGCGTCCTTCAATGAGCAAGATTTTACTGATTCCTAATTTCTATACTCATTTTGGTCTTCAACAAGCTCTTGTTGAAGAGTATGACAGCGATGTAATGTTGGAATATGGTGACATGGAAACATATCAACATTTCAAGTAAGTTATTCTTAATATCTTAATGCGAATAAATGGTCCTAGTAATAAGATATCTGAACCAGAAATTGAACCCTTAACTCCTGATTTAAGCCCAGTTGCTCTAAGTAATGATCTTAATAACGCAAAATATGCTTTGAGTGGTTGTTTGGCCAGTGTTTTGAGTGTGTGTTAGATATTTATTTGTTATCACTGTCATCTTTATGGCTTGCCATTAAGGGACAGTGTTATGAATGGTGTATAAGATGCCTTGAACCCAAAAGCCCATAAACGTACTGCTGAATTATCTGTGATGCTTGAAACTAATTTAATCCTTCAGCGTGATATGTTGTCTCCGAAAGGCAATACCCTTTCACCTCTGTTTGTAATATGCCATGCCTGGACAGGATGCATTTCTTTGTCGTTCACGGTAAGCCATCTCAAGACAAGGGGCCTTTACCTGCGTTTCCTCTCATTTGAGGTGTCCTGTTCAGATACATTGTATTCTACTTTCAAGTTAGAAATGTTAACTCATTTAAACAATATTGTGCTTTTCTTATTGTAGGATTCAATATGAATATTTGTAATTCTGATGTGTGTGTTTGTTTGTTTCTGTTTCTTTGTGGTTGTAGTTTCAAGGAACAATTTAGAATACATAGTTTTGTAAGTGCTTAATAACATGTTACATTATTGCAGCTGCCAAACATTTGTATAATTTTATTATTTCAAAATATTTGTTGATGATAATGTTTTTAATATTTTATGAATTATTATTTATTTATTATTAACATTTAAATGTTAAAATAACTTTCATAATTTTGTTTTATTCGAACATTGATGTATGTGCGCACGCATGCAAACGCACAAGTAGATTAATATAACACACAAGTAGATCAATTTGTACAATTAGTTTTATTTTTCATTTTCTTGATTTCCATATTATTATTCTGAAGATGCAAAGATGCAAATTTTACTTCTAGGGACTTTTTTGAAGATGTTCTTCCTGAATTTGAGTGTCATGGACGAGTGGTACAATTCAAGGTGTGTCGAAATTTTGAAGCCCATCTGCGAGGCAATGTTTATGTAGAGTATGCCTACACACGGGATGCTGTTGCAGCCTATAAAACATTTCATGGTCGCTGGTATGGTGGTCGGCAACTCAATGTTGAGTTCACATGTGTTAATTCATGGACATCTGCAGTTTGTGGTGAGTAAATTTTTCAATGTGTCTTTTATTTCAATTAATTCTATTGTCATTCCGTTCTCTTCATTTTGTAATTCATCATGGACTTTGTCAGTTCCTAGAAACTTTTTTCCACCCAGAGGTAACAATGGAGTTAACAGAAATGTTTTCTATTAACATATCCTTCTGTACATGTAAGAATTTAGTGTGTTTTGATTTCTTTTTATTGTATTTTCCTCCTTTTTTCCTGTAATTACATTTGTAAATAATGTGATGTTGAACACTATTTAAGATCTGTTTAAAAGTTTTTTAACCTTTGTTAGTAAAAAATTCTATGTCATCTACATTTTTATCACCCCAAAATTGCTTGATTTTAAATTTAAATTCAGTTTTCATTATTTTAATTGCTCACTACTGAAAAATAAATGATTACAAATTTTATTTTGATGTGGCTAATATATTGATTTTTTATGAAGAAAATAACTTTGAATTTCAGGACTGTATTACAAGCAGCGGTGTCCGAAAGGTAAGAGCTGCAATTTTCTTCATGTATTTCGAAATCCAGATGGGCTCTTCGATTTTCCTTCCTGGGGGCGCAGATCCACTGGAGCTCCAACGCAAGCCACTGGAGCTCGCCATCACAGGTCAAATCAGCACAAACGTGGACGTCGTTCCTGGTCAAGATCTTCTTCCGAGTCTCCATCACGATCCCCCTCTCGTTCTCCATCGCGGAGAAATAAGAGGTATGTAGCAATTTGTATTCTTACTTTCACCCGATCTTTACACACACACACACACACACACACACACACACACACACGCACACGCACACGCACTGCAAACCACGCCGCAAAACACACACACACACACTGCCTTGTTTTGCACATATCACTGTAATCATATATCACTGTTTTGTAAGTTATTTTGTTTTTGAAAAATTAGTATTATTAAATAATTTTTAAGAACATTTGGAGGTTCCAGACGTGTCCAATGAATTATTATTATAATCAATATAAATATTCTGAAAGAAAAGCATGGCAATGTAGAATCTGAATGCACCTTTTTTTTGATTTTTACAGCTGAAGCTTATTTTAAGTAAGTAGATCGAGAAAGGCTGAAACTTGCAAAGAAATTCAGTTAGAGAAATAGGTTTAGCTGAAACAAACAGTATATCTCTGCCAGCAGAAAATTTTTTTATTTCGCTTTACTGATTCATTGAAAATCATTGATTCTGCATTTTTAGAATCACTAACTTAACTAGTTGGTATAGGAGAACTTATTTCCAAAGTGACTTTTCTTCTTTTCTGATTTTTTGTATTAATATATTTTTAAAATATATAATTATTATATTTTTAAAAGATATAATGAATACTATTACGCTACAAAATAGTATTCAAAAATTGCTTCTTGTGTTGATAACCAAAAACTGTTGAAAAATATTTTGAACTGTAAGGCTGAATTGAAAACTTTCACATTCTGAAAAATTGGTTTAATAGATGAATATGCCCTTGGAAATAAGCTCTTCAATTGTTTTGAATTTTTTCTAACATTGTTATTCAGAATTTCCTTTAAAATTTACTGATATGTTTGTTCAGAGAGAAACGCAATTGGCGGTGGTCAGAATCTCCAGAACCACCAGCAGTTCCAGAAGAAAGATCTGATCGTAGAAGTGAACGACATCGTAGTACAAGAACTAACTCTCATTCTAGTCACAGTTCAAGTTCACGACACAATCGTTCTCACCGTAAGAAACACAGGCGGCGATCTCCAGGATCCAGCTGAACTGATAGCAAGAAGAGTGGTGATACATACTAAGAAAATAAATGTTTATGTAAATGTAGTTGGTGTCAGTGGTTATGCTGTTACTGACCATTTAAACTGTACAGTTGAAAAGGCCTTGAATGAAAGAACATTTTGTGAAAATTTAATTTTTTCTAAACAAAATGACAAATTGAGTAAGTGAAGTTTCATTGTGTAATAATGTATACTTATTAGTTGAAGAGTGTGGAAAAAATGCAATTCTGATGTATGTGTGTCTGATAATTTACAGAAACATGATTGTGTTGAGTCATTCTTGAAGTTGAACCAGAGAAAATAAAATACATTTGATGTCCAGGATCTTCAACTTTGGGACAGCAACAATTAGATTCTAAGTCTCAGACATCAATCATTTTTGCTTGCCACTAAAAGTTGAAGGACCCCTTACTGACATACAGATGCTTCGAACAACAAACTTGTTGTCCATTTTATGTATTAACACTTTTCTGCTATCTCAAAACCCCAAAAAATGTGACATCAACCTTTTTAGTTTGCTCCGATTCACTTAGTGTTAAGGACAATCCAAATATTGATTTGAATTTTTTCTTTTCTTTTCTGAATCATATATTAGTGAAGAGAGACTTGTACTGTTCTGTATATTTTTTCGGTTTATGAGTAAGAAGAAATTGACAGTATGTAAACTTCGTTCTTTGTGAATCTCAAGTGAATTTTGAAAATCAGAATTGATGGATAAATTTATTTGTATTTTAAGATTATTGAAAACATTGTGGAAGTTTAATGTAAAGGGTTCACAAATTTCATGCCAGTAAGTATTAATCTATACTAATAAAAGTGAATTCAATATGTAACTGACATTGATACCACAAAAAGTAGTGAATGAATAGTTCCAAATTGTTTACAGGCTCTTCTTCAGGATTTACTAGTGGTGTAGGCACAATAGATGTGATGTGTCCCAACCCCAAGTTTTTCATCTCTTTTAAAACTTGTTGAAAATATTTTTCTATTCCTGAAGTATATCTCTGTTCTAATTGTAACTTGTGTTCTTATTGGCGTTTTCTTTTCACATATGCTTTCCAGTAAACATCTGTCATCTCTGTGGATGTGACAGGCCAAGAAACATCCCTTTGAAGGCTTCTCTTCGTTGCCGAGGTCATTGAACTTTCACCATGTGCTGTGTGTCAGATGCGAAGTTTCGGCCGACAGTGATGATAAGACGGCGCTGACTGGTTGCATGTCGAATTTCTCATTGCCGCTTCTGTATCCCCCTTCCAAAGCTTCATTATCGCCTCTTTTGAGCAGCTCTTCTTTCGGTGGGACTGGGAACCCCAGTGGTCACGTGTTAATGGCTGTTGCGGGTTCGGTGGTACAACGGTTAGCGTATCGAGTTGTTATACCAAAGTTTGCGGGTTCAAACATCGAAACCGTGAATTTTAAGGGCGAAAAATCCTTCCTTCAAGGGGTAAGTAAAGCCGGCTGTCCTATGTAGATTTACTGCATGTAAAAGATCCTCAATCCCAAAAGATGTCTGAACTAAATTTGTCACCCGAGGTGATTCTTACCTTCACTAGACGGTGAAGGGAGCGCAGCGAAATTGGCGTGAGAAGGCAAGAGCGGCAGGTTCAGTGACGTGACGTCACTCCAACCAGCGTTGGGCGCGTTATCTTGTGTGAAATTTCGGGAATACGCGTATCTACGAACTTCGTGCTTCGTACAGTAAAATGTCTAAACCGGAACCTGCATACGCCGGAAACCTGCCTTAACCGGAATGTTTCTCTAACCTGTGAAGTTAAATGGCATTTTACACAGCATAAAACAGAACTGTTTTTCATGTCCTGCAGGGGGGGGAAATCCTCAGAATTTCTCTGAATTTAATGCAAATGGCAGAGAGACGTGAGATACACTGAATGAAATGAATGCATCTGCAAGCTTGTTTTAAATTCTCTATCCCTGTGACAAGCGATTTAGTGGCAGCCGGACATTAAAGGAGAGAAGCTGCTACTGTCAGCATAAAATTCGACCTTGGGGTCGCTTGTCTCTCAAGACGTAAGCAGTAGACTCTTGAGTGTGAGCAGCAGTAGCTCTCTCGACTCTTTGAGTCTGAGAAGGTGCCGGAGCATGGCTTCTATTCATGCGTTTCCCTGCCCCGCGTTGAAAAGTATAACCCTTCGATCTGATACGCATTGCGAGGGTATCAGAAAGTCATAGTCCTGGGTTGTGATGCGTTGTGCGTTATTGGAAGAGTCGGCAAGCAATATACCAATATATTCCTCTGGAAATACTTTCCCAGATACCTGGAAATAAATCCACTTCTATCTACAATCTTCTCACTAGTATGATATTGAAATGGGTAATAACAAAAAAATGGATAGATCCTACAGAGAAATGTATCAGAGGCATTTTGAAATTTAATCTAAGGTTGTACTGTAAAGATTGCTTTAACAAATATGAATTACTGACCGTTGTAGTACTTACTCTTACAAAGAATTACTATTATTGAGAAATAATCAGAGCCAATATCTTGTGAGTAATAAAGATTTACTTACAGGGCGCCAGGAAAGTCTCCGGAGTGGAACCAGTGGCTGGTGAGAGCAATAGAAATTACGTTGGTAGCATGACTTACTTGAAAAAAGCTGAAAACGTGATTTCCGAACTCCCCACAAATCTAACGGCATGGAGTTATGAATATAGGCAGATGGCATGGCGTTACAAACTTGAAGCCACTTCCGCCATATTGGCGAGTCCAGAAAGCATTGACAAACTGCGTGTGAGTGCTCTATGGCTTGTTGCAGTGCTCGCGTTTAGTTGTGTTTGGCAATGTTTTTTATATTTAAGCCTTGTTCAGAATAGTTAGCTTTTTGTAACTGTTCGTTAGTTACTTACGTGGCTAACGGCTGTACAAACCGTACGGGGAGACCGGAAATTACTTTCCACAAGTACCGAATCCTACCCAAGACTCATCTCCTAGTTCTCTTCCATCCTCCGGAACCCCTTTGGACCCAATTACCTTATCCCCTGAATCTAATCCTTGTACTACCTCTCCCATTATTCATTCCCCTACATCTGTAACCCCTCCTTCCTCACCTCCTAACACTGCTGGGGCACGATACTTCCTTCGACCACGCACTCGAGGCATAGAGTAAAGATGTATATAGAGGGCTCATGAGGCTTGTTTCGAGCTACCTCCTTTGAATAGTTTCCCTTCCGCCGATAGAAAGCGTCAACGTCTGAAGGGAAGAACAGGACTGGCTGTTGGTGGGGGGTATTTGGAGGAAATATCGCGCGGTGCAGAGGGACACGAAAAGGGGGTGTTGTTTCCGTGCCGACGGCAGACTCAGCCCCCCCTCCCTCCAGACGCCAAGCTTCCACGGCGACTGCGGGGTCTTCCTGACGAACGAAGACCAGCATTTGCCTCCAGTCCAGTCGAATTGTATAGAAAATAAGAGAAAGTTTTGGTGTAGTTTTGATATTTGGTTCCTATATTTTTTGGGGTCGCTGAACACGAATATCAGGCCAAGAAAAGTTTTGTCTATAAATACGTTTTTTAAGCAAAAAATACGTAAATACCACACGTTTTGTCAGTTTTTTTCAAAACAACTCAAAAGCCATCCATTTTTTGTAATTAATGGTCGTATATAAAACGAATTTAACGGTCGTATATAAAATAATTTTTTTCTCCGATAAACGATTTAGCCGTGAGAACATCACGAAATTTGGTGATGTAAGCGAAACACATGAAAAATGGGAATTGTCCTATTTTATCTCAATATAACTTAAAAACTAACAATTTTTCGTAAGTATTAACCGGATATGAAATGAAGGAGGTTAAAATTGCCTACAATGTGTACACTTTTCTTCTAGGATCAATGGTATTGCCGTTAGTGTGCAAAATATCCCAGAATGTTACTGTGAAAATGGAACTCCACTTAACCTCCCTCACTACATTTTTATCCAATGAAGTTGTATGCAAATAAATACAGCGTCGTGTGAATCTGTTTACATTTTAATCGGAAAAAGGAAAGTAGGTATTTAATAAAGCGCAAAAGAAAATTAACATTTTGGAAGTCGAACGTGCACGTGCGTTTTTTTACCGCATAACTTTTAAGTTATTTTGAAAAATCTTAAATAAAAGTAATGTTTTGTTCATATTTTTGGCTTTAAAAACTTGTTTCCTCGCAAAGTTATTGATGACGAACCTGAACATTCGTTAAAGAATTCTAACTACTAACGATCGGTAACGGTAGCTCAGTGCATCAACTGATGTCACTGCAGCGCCTCTAACTGGGAGGTCCTAGGTTCGAGGCCTGACGGCGGCAGGATTTTCGACTCTAGCTTTACAGCTAGGGCGAATTCAGCTGCTTTCTGGAGGAGAATTCTAGCGGCCGGCTGCTCTGGTCGGTAGTTTTCGTGGTTTCTCCGATCAACACCAGACGAATGCCGGAGCACCAAACGGGCCACGGACCGCGCGCGATCTGTCCTTCCTCTTCCTTGTCCTATCCTCTCCCCTTGCACACACACACACACACTAACATGCACTACACTACCACATATTCCGGGAGACAGGCCGGGAGCTTAGAGCTTGTCCCGGCTGGGGCGGTGCCCCGCTGGTGGGAGAGTCCTGGTTAGGGGGAAACCCCACTAGCCGACGGTAGGTCGGCGCCGGATCTCGCCATCCAGCGGGGGATGTTCACCGCCATCTCCCGAGAAAAAGCATGCACTACACTAACGGGACTAATGACCGAAGCAGTTGACGCGCCCGGAAACACGAAAAAATCAATCAATCAATCTAACTACTAACATAGAAGCAATTCAGTGTCCAAGTTCAATGACGGGTTTTTATCTCATACAAGAAACACGAGTCTATCCGTGACAATTACGTTGATTATGTGTCAAAATATCTATCACAAGCATATCTCCTTAGATGTTTTTATGGTTACTCTGAAGTGCTAAGCGAATTAAAATGTCTAAAAAAATGTGCGTACATAGTGTTAGACAACACAAAAAATTCATATGACGTGGAAAGAAAATTTTCTTGCTACCATCAATAATGAAAGTCGGTTAATAGCATTGTTGATTACATGTTTAAAACCCTGAAATTTAAGATTATTTATTATTATTATTTAAGATTCAGATCAGAAAACGGCAAAAGAAACCTAGAAAGTGCGTGGAAGTAATTTCAAGAAATTTGTGAAGAAAGAAAATAAAAATGGACAGCATAAAACAAATGAAGAAATTACTCGTATTTTAGCCAGTTAATATGGGAAGACTAGATGATGAAGAATACAAAGCTTATGCTATCAAAACTATGTGGAACTCTACAACCAAAATTATTCAGAAAAATACTTTAATGAGTACACAAGTGTGTTCAATCTATTCGAAATTGACGAATCCCTCTGCTAATTCACCTTGTACATCTTCCTTTTCAATTACTTCCATGGAATACCAAGTCATGGAAAACTCAACTTCCCACAACTTTAATAATTGTTTTTAATGAATGTTCTCGTAAGTAGCTTTGTTATGATTGTTTTTTGAAAGTTTTATTAGTATTTCTAATTGAAAGATATTTGAAGTCATTTTTTGCATTAAAAGGTTATTCACATTTTACTTGATTATAAGTTATTCCTGGAGGCAGTGATAACTTGGAGCTGAATGGAAGTTTCACGTATTCCGGTAGCAATTTTGAGTAATATTTCTCTTTTTCGTAATTCCTGTGATTTTAATTATCCTTTGTAATGTCTTAATTCGTGAAATAGTCACACTAAATATCACTCGAAGTGCTGTGCTAGCCAGTAAATTTAATGGCAATCACAGCACTTCTCGTGATATTACTTTTGATAATTTATGATTAGTGATGTAATTTATGATTTATAATTAATGATAATTTATGTTTATTATTCATGAGTGTAGACTATATGGGAACCGAAACGGAACCCAACCGCTAAGCGCGTTGGGAGCGGTGGTGGAGGGGGCGATGGCCTTGGCGGCCGCAGGAAACGCCCGCCTCACCCGATCACCAAGACTCCTGCCATCTCCACCACACGCTCTGCCATTCTTTCTTTATCCATTTCAATACTCCTAAAAATCATTCCCTCTCCAGAGAGATCAGAACATCAAGCTGATTTGTTCCGTCGATGTGCTTTAATTCCAGTTCTCCATCCAAGAATCTCTCCCTTACATAGAAATTGTGAACGTCGATGTGTTTTGATCTGTGATGATATTCTGGATGGACTGGATATTCTGGATGCTAGTTTTCGACACCAGCATTATCGATGTAGAGCGCAGAAGATTTTTTCACAGTTTCCAGCAATTCAGATAGTAATCTTTTAAGCCAGATTAACTCCTTTTATCTTAAGATTCACCTGTTGCTATTATTTCAACTTCTGTAGTCGATGTTGCTACTGACATCTGCAACTGACTGGTCCACGAAACTGCTCCACCACCGAAGGTTGCAATGACATCTGTCGTTGAACGTCTTGTCTTCCTGTCACCAGGTAGTCAGCATCACTGAAGACCTTCAAACCTTGTCCCTTCCTGAAGACGATTCCATGGTTTACGGTGCTCATCAAATATCGAAATATTCGTTTCACTTGATTCCAATCGTGATTTGTAGGATTTTCTAGGGCCCGAGCTGCTTTATTGACTATGAAAGCAACATCATGACGTGTAACTGTAGTCAGGTACATTACCGAACCGACTGCCTCACGGAAAGGAACCTTGGCTGTGATCTTTTCTCCTTCGTCGTTGTCCTCGCGCCCAATTGGAGAAGACACTCCGTTCGGATTCGTCCATTGCAAATTTTTCCAAAACTTTTCGTATGTAGTCGTCTTAAACAATTGTCATTGAATCATCTTCCTTTTGCGGTATTCTCATGCCCAAGAAGTTTGTGAGAGATCCTCCTCGTATGAAATTCCTGCTACAGCAGAAAGCACATTTCAAAGAATTTCTTGTTTTTTTTTCTATATCAGTTGCCATAACCACACTGTCGTCCGCGAAAATTACAACATACACGTTTTCCATCTCTCTTGCAGAAGAACAGACATGGACCAGCACTACGGTTTTTGAATCCAGCTTTCTTTCTAAACTTCTCAAATCGTTTGTTCCAGCAGTGCGACGCTTTTTCACGCCGTACAAACGTTTCTTCTCGTAATACTCTCGCTCAGTATTGCCCTCAAAACCTCCGATTGTTCCGTGTATACGCCTTCTTCAAGGATGGCGTTAAAAAAGTGATTTTGACATCAAATTGAACGAGCTTCATTCCAAATGCAGCAGTCACCTCCAACAAGATCCGAATAGTTTCATATCGTGCAACAATGGTGAATGTCTCTTCATAATCAATTTCCTTTTTTTGTACGAAACCTTTTGCAACCAACCGAGCCTTGAAGCGAATTTTTCCATTGTCCAATAATTTCTGTCAGAAAATCCAGCGATTCTCTAAGATTTGTACATCTTTTGGACGTTCGACCAACTCTCACGTATCATTTTCCTTTAAAGAATCCATTTCTTCTTTAAGTGCCTTCAACCACTCTTCTCTGTCAGGAGACCATAGGACTTCAGTGTAGGAGTTTGGATTGTTTTCAATGATCGACGATTCGGCCGTGCTGGTCATTCACGATGGTTTCGTCGATTCACGTTTACTTTTTCTTGTCTCTTCTTCGTCTTTCTTTAGCTTGAACATCACTTTCTCCGGAGCTGGACACTGATGCAAATTCTTCGGTCTCACTCCATTCTTCTTCGTTGACTTATTCTGGCTTCTTTAATCTGACGATTCGAGTTTTTCATATGAAACTTCAAGCTTGTCGGTATTGACGAGCACATTGCAGACAACTTCAGGCTTGAAACTCACATCGTGGCTCAAGACTATCTTCCTTTGGATCGGAATCCAGACCCTGAATCCATTCCTGTCGTTCACATATCCAACCAGATGTCCATGAACAGCTTTATCGTCAAACTTAATGCGGAAGTTCGTGTTAATGTGCACGTAGCATTCTGTTCCAAAAATTTTGAAATGATTGAGACTTCCTACTGGTCGTCCATGCCACAATTCATAAGGAGACTTATTTTTAACGGAAGACTTTCCAGTGCGATTCAGGAGGTACGTGGCAGTATTGCATGCTTCCTACCACAATTGTTTTGGCAACTTGCTTGAATTCAACATGGAACGCGCGCCCTCGACAATGGTTCGATTTTCACGCTCCACAAAACCATTTTGTTGTAGCATAAACGGCGCAGTAATGTAGTGTTCTATGCCCCTGCTTGCCACCTTGCCGACCTTGTTGGCAAATTCTATTCCTCCATCACACCTCGGTTACGTGATGGATTCACGATAACATGTCCATTCGTCTTGACTTCAAGAACTGTTCCAAAACAGTGCTAACTTCACTTTTCTGCTTCAAAAAGAAAACTCGACGATACTTGCTAAAATCATCTTTAAAACACACTTAGTAGCGCGTCTTTCCGAGACATTCAGTCGACAGGAGTCCATTCACATCGGCGTGTATTTGTTCACCAGTTACCATCGGTCGATTCATCCGTCTCTTGCATTTTGCCAGTGCTCATCCGTCGTAGAATGCTTCCTCGCCCTCGTACACGTTGATGTTCAATCTGCTTCAGGACACTCTTCACATATTGTTTATGCTGATGGCCAAACCTATCATGATAATCTTTCAATGTCTGCGATAATGTCACCATATTCACTTGAACGTTTTGCGTTGGCTTCACAATGCGC
Organism: Teleogryllus occipitalis; assembly: GCA_011170035.1. Taxonomy (NCBI): domain Eukaryota; kingdom Metazoa; phylum Arthropoda; class Insecta; order Orthoptera; family Gryllidae; genus Teleogryllus; species Teleogryllus occipitalis. The sequence goes on along the minus strand of BLKR01000226.1, from coordinate 258,408 downwards.
ATGTTCAATACATACAGATAGTGACTGAAATATCCTGTCATCCTGTGTCCGGTGACACGATCTTCAATGCTGACACTTCGATCAAGTCTCGTAGAAAAACCCTTTCTCGCGGTTGCTTTCACGGAAAATAAATGAGCACTTGCTTCAGGAGCATATAAAACATTTTTCCGTACGGCATTCGACGAATCATTATTCAGACGTACTTGAATGTTCTCATTCCTTGTCCATGAGCCAGCATATTTACACCTTGTTTCCCGAGCGAAAACTTTTCAGGAACGGCAAACGTCTCATACTGTTTATTCGCGGTGATGTGATTTGTGGCGCCACTGTCACAGTATCACTTGTCGGCTTCAATAAAGTAATCGACTGAGGCACTCATGTCATGCATCATAATCGCCATAGTTGCATCAGACTGACTTTTGTTTCAAGAAGCGCTATCAGTCTTCTCCGGACACTCTGCTGCCCAATGACAGCTTATATTAATGGCATGCAAACTGCTTACATTTATGACATGGAAACTTCTGTTTTGCACGTTGAACATTCTTCTTTGATTTTTTCCGTGTCACGTTTATGACGATGCTTCTTGTTAGGACCACCGCGTGCAACAAACGCAGTCGATTCGACATTCCCTCGATAACACAATTCAATTGCACACAATTTTTCAATCAACAAATTTAGAGCTTGTTTTTCTGACGAAATCGTGTCCCACAGATCTTTAAAATTCTTTTCCCAACGTAGATATGATACGGCCATTCAAAATTCTCTCGGACAAAGTATTTTCTTCATTCATCGACCACGAACAGCTTCAATTTCGCGGCATGCGTACTGATGTCTTCTTTATCGTCACGCGGGAAAATGCCTCGATCAGCATATTCAGCCGCTGCGAACTGCTACGTGCACTCATTTTTTTCAAATCTCTTTAGCACTGGTGCACGTCAACACGAGCTCGGCAATAGTTTTTCCTAGCGCACTTGCTAACAAACTTGCCTCTTTAGTGTGGACCTTTTTCCATTGCTGAAGAATTGCTTGTTGTGTCGCAGTTGCAATATCTCCCAAACCCGGACACGCTCGCGAACCGCAAACAATGTCTCCAAGTTCATACGCACGCAACACCAACGAAATAAACCACTTCCACTTTGCTCAGTCTTCAGGTTCTTCAAACTTATCCACTTGTATTTTGTAGTCACTCCCGGTAGTCATCTTTATTTTGTTTACAATGTTCCAGTTCAGACGTATAAAAAACGTTTTTCGGACGTTCAATTTCGGATCCACTCAAGTGAATACTATTCACACGTGCTCTGGACCCATAGCCTGTTAATTTATTTGTATTAACTTTATTTTCTTTGTAATCTTGAATATACTAAGTAAAAGTATGTATTTGCGTACATCACAAAGCAAGCCCGAATACACACTGACTCGACAGATTATCCTAATCAGTTCTTAGTTCAAAAAAGTTCTAAGAAAATCCGATAGATGGCGTTACTGTTTGCATTTTTCTTTTCATATTGTGAAATTTAACATTAATTTATGAAATTTGCTACCAATTTAATCACGAGTTCGACATACAACATATTATTCCTTATCTGGTGCATGTGGGCGTGTAATTCTATACACAATCACGATTCCAAGAAGTTCTATTGATTGAAACCAATTATTATATTGATGGCAACTAATATAAATTGTCAACCCTTTTCAACAATAAATATTTAACATATATTTTTGTAACCTATTGAAACAAAGCCCACACACAACTGTTTACAAAATTATTGGGCGTTTCGATGTAACCCGTTCCGAATTTATGTTTTAAACATGCGCGCCAGGAAAAGGTTACGTTAATATTGTAACGAATATTGCGTCACCGGCCGGCACCACCACAAACTACCTGTACGCGCGGATTGCGTCATCTGCCGGCGCCACCACGAGCTGCCTGTGAGCGCGGGTTGCGTCATCTGCCGGCGGTTCCTGCAGTAGATTATTCCAGAACGTTCGCGGGGTCCGGAAAGTTCTCGACGGTACTCACGGAGTATAAATACACGGCGGCCGGCGACCGCGAGTCAGTCTTAAGTCCGCAGTGGAAGCTGAACTGTGAAGTGTGTGCATCGCGGTGAATAGCAGTGCAGTGATAGTGCTCAGTGACGTGAACCGTGGTCAGTGCATCCTACTGTGGTCAGTGACGTGAACCGTGGTCAGTGCATCAAACTGTGCATCGAATCAGTGCAGTGGACTGTGACCAGTCCATCGAACTGTGATCAGTGCATCGAACTGTGATCAGTGCAGCGAACTGTGACTGTGCGACAGTGTAAGAGAAGAGTAATGTAAATAAATAGTCAAGAGAAGTGTAGTATAAATAAAGAGAAGTGTAGTGTAAATACGTAAAGAGAAGTGTAGTGTAAATAAATAAAGTGTTTTCAGTGATTGTGTTAAGAAACAAAATAAACGTTTTTTGTTAAAATAATACCAGACTTTTAATTCGCCACCTAGAATCGGAACAATATTATTAAAATTAATGCTTCACCCGTTATCTAAATAAAATCAATATCCCGCTAGCTGGGCCGATGGGTTTCGTTAGAAATAATCGCGATTACCTACTAATAGCCGATTATCCGATCTGCTATACAGAGTGGCGAAGAATCTGAAAACAAATATATATTGTCTAGCTACTTATTAGCTGGAATTGGCTAAATGAAAATCGTTTGTTCTATGTCAAAAGAAACTTATGGTTTATTCTCACACTTGAAAAATTTGTAACAAATAAAGAATGTACTTTTGATCATGTGTTTTTCGAACCTTATCCTGCAGTACCCGTCTTCGCGCGCACTTGAACGAGGGCACCACGAAGAACCATTTTCCCCTTCTTCTCGGTGACAAGAATTCCAAAGTCCAAGTAACAGATGCTTCTCTCCTGCTCTTGCACAAATGTTGTCGAGTCACTGATCCTCACCGCCTCAAATACTTGTAGTTCTAATTTAATTTACTTCGCGAAAGTTCCCAGTTCTTTCTGATTACGCGACGAGAATGTTAAAGTTCAGCAAACTATTATTTACTCAGAATTATTCCAAGTCCTGTTGCTTACAAATTCATTCAAATTCTAATTTCCTCACATCGCAGAAATATTCAGAGTCCCAACTTGTTGTAGATCTTATAAATTCTATCAGTCTGAAATTATTAGCTCACACACGAAAATCACAAGTTACACAGCAAATTATTCGAAGTCCTTCACGTTATTTCATCCCGCGAAAATTCTAATTTCCGTTCGTCGCACTCAAGAATTACTCAAAGTCCGATAACTATTCACTCTCAAGAAAAATGTACAAGTCCCAATCTCACAAAATTAATCCTCCGCGAGCGACCCGCACAGCACCACGACATATGTCACAATGTGAAAATAATCTTTTTGTTCAGCCCTTCAAGACTCGGCCTATTTCTTTCTACTGTTTTTCACCAGAAACATTCGACGCACTTCCGTCGTGAATAGACTGTCACTGTTCTCCTGGCCAATCCCTAAATTGATTACATAATCAAATAGCTATACCCTAGACTGTCAACCAATCCCTAAATTGTTTACTTGATCAGCTAGCCGTGCCCTCAGGTCCAATGCCAGAATGAAGTTTATTGACCTTGACAACTCGGCTGCCGTTGCTAGGGCAGCATACTTCTATTTGTTTATCCTTGTATATTTACCCCATTTACGACAAATATTAGTAAATAAATGTGTGCCATGTTGGTATGTCACAATATATTACAATTCTATTGATTTTATGTTAATTACTTTTCAATGAAGAACATTAAAATACAGTACGGGCTTAACTATAGTTCGTAAGATTACTATAATTTTTTTTAATCTGTTGCGCCCTCGTCATGAAATCCCCATTGAGCGTTGACCACTTAGGAGTAATCCTCCGCTGCTTGTTTTTAAAGTCAATGTCTTTGGGAGTAATCCGCCATTACGTAGTCCGTTAATCGTCGAGAGGACCACCAGGTAGCATCTCGATATCTTGATAGATGGATGACTAGCAGAATGTTGTCCATGGAATCCTTGGTGTGACAATTCTCGCGTCCTTGTTCCAGAATATCCTCAACGATTGCTATTAATAGGACTTAATATTCCCACAAAATTAATATGCGGTCACGACTTTCCCCATCTATGTTTCCTATGAAACACCTACTCGCGACTGACTATATTCAGGTACCTATTGAAAACTTCTTCCATCTACGGCGCTTCCCTAATATGCAGGGTCCATTATAAAAGTAATGCGCATTTTCTGAGAAAAATAGATCTATTGATCAAATGCTTAAAATTCTTCAAAGTACTCTCCCTCTGCATCAGTACACTTGCGGAGGCGAGTCTGTCTGGAAGGCACCCTGAACGTCCTCGACGGAAATGTCTCTCAGGAACATTGTAACAAACAAAAATGAGAAGAACGTAAGCGAAATGGATAAATACTTGAAGCCGGAAAGATTCGATGTACAACCAACTTCAATCTCTGCGGATAAAGAATGGTTATACTAGTAACAAACATTCTCAAATTTTCAAGGCCACATCCAAAATGTGTCATGAGAGTATGTCACAGCTTTTAACGAACTATGTAGCTCCTAATGTGTATCAGTATATTAGTGAATCTAATACCTTCAAAGATGCAATGGACTTGCATCTTTGCATGCCCGACGTTGACTGGTGCCAATTTGAAACAAGCCCCGTCTTTCTATTTAAAAACAAGCCGCACTTGAAGAGACCTTTTTAAACATAATTATTACTGATAAATGCAATTTGGGCTCCAGGAAAAGGTTACACTTGAAACCTAATGATTCCTACGTAATTTAAATACAAAACTTATAAAATGATGTTGGGCTAGCTCAGTTAATTGGGGTTTGAAGTTCATAATTGTTGTTACTCTGCAACCAATTAGTCAATCTGCCATCCATACGGAGTGGCGTGGAATCTGACAATCTTATTAAAATGCTCGATTGCACGTAACGAACAATGATAATCAGCTTTCTTTCAACTTAACAAATTATAATTTATTATAATGATAATCAAAAATGAATCTTTCTTTGGTCATGACCAGTATTCTCTGTATTACAATAGTTATAAACCCTGTTATTCATTCGTGGGTCTTCGCGCGCTCTCCACTTCTTCGTTCGATGGCGCCCCGTAGAACCTTCTCCGTCGACGCAGCAGAATGTTGCTTCTGGATAAAGTCCTCGCCTAATGTCCGTGATCTGGTTGCAAATTCTCCCGGCGATATTATTATAATACGTGACTTCCCTCACTTGTGTCTCGGGTGGACGCCTAGACACGAATTTTACTTCTTACAAGAACGCTCCATCCTAAAAAAGAAAACGATAGTTAATTTAAACAACTGTCAATTACAGTCTTTCCTCGATCTAATAAAATATATCAAGAGCCGACCCACTCATCACCGCATTGCTCTAGCAAATGAATGTTCTTCTAAAAATTCGGAAGCATCCGAATCCTATATCTTTTTCTGTCTCTTAAGACAATGCTTATCCCGCGTCTGCTCTGTCATTTCAACCTAACGAAAATTATCCTTAACGCCGGTTGCTTATTTGTCATATAGCGATTCCCTCGCGATCGTCTATTGACATCCCTATATTCTATGTCAAATAAAATGACATTTCCATACTAAGATGGTTCGTCATTTTCGTATATCACCATTTTGAAACGTAATTACTAATAATAAATGTAAATCCCGCTACCTCGGTCGACGGGTAGAGAATATTTTAATTGAATGAAATTGTCTTAAGATTCCCAATCCAGTAATTTCCAGCGCTCACATTCTCCAAATCACAAGGACTAACAATGGACAAACTGGACAATGAGGCAATACCAACATGTACTCTAATAACATTAAAAGTTCCTAAGTCAATGTAGTAAGTATGGCGGGTGGTTTACGGGAGGTTGGTATTGCGGGTCACATCTTAGGGCCGGTTGCATAAACGTGCGATATGGAATCCATAAGCTATTCTATAAAATAGTCTATAGCGGTAAAAATAGATTCTAGAACAACCAATAAGACTTACGGGACCTATACAGCTTTCCATAACTTATAGGTCCTGAAACGGTTCTACAAATGCTTATAGATTCTACAAATACGCAACATGACGGGTCTGCGCACTGCTGCAAACAAGCTGTTCGAGGTTATAGGTTGTTCTTAGCGTCCATGTGTTGTATTTTCATGGCTTTTTACGAGTTTTAGTTGGTGTGTAGTGTGCATTTTAGTGTGTTGAATATCGGTGAATGCTATATTCACACATTTTCAGCGTGTATTATTGTGTCGAGAATTAAGGAATGGATTTGGTTATGATAATGTTAATATCTGCTATAGTATTTTCTCTTCTTCCTTTTCTGAATTTTTTTCTCCTAGCCCAAACAAATACATGAAAACTTTATTTCATGTGCCAATCAGTGGCGGCTCGTGATTAGGTTGCACAAACCCCAGAAAATGAAAAAGATCCCATATCGTAGGAATATATATTTTCTTTTTAAAACATTCATTATTCAAGATATTCCAACGATATCGATGTATATGAAATCTTTTTGAAACCAAAGAGCGTCCAACTGGCGCTCTCTCCGATGTCTGGTGCCTTGCCAGGAATTGCGCTCTTGGCTGCATTAAAGAATTTGTTGCATTTACTCCTTAGTCCTTCGGTTTAACACAGGGATGATACAGCCTTTTGGTTGCGCAACCAGACAGCTGTCGTTATTCATTCGTTGCAGTTAAGTAATATATGTATTTTTTTGTCCATGTTTCATTGTGGACTGTAAAGGCCCATTCACAATGCAATCACAAACATAAGCATAACACATAGATATTAACACAAGCGAAGAGTTGGCGTATTCACAATGTCGAACATAAACACAGGCAATATAAGAGTTTCTATTGGCTTTGAGACGCAGCACACGAATCGACACGAATAGTTCGCCTATCGACTTCGATACTCGATTTTGAGTGTACGAACTGTGTGATTGGCTCATTCCTTATGTCTGACATAAGCATAAGCACAGAAGCTTGCAAGCTCTTAAGTTAACGTCTTACGTGTTATGCTTATGCGAACGCATTGTGAATGATTCCACTTGTAGACGTAGTCCTAACTTTTATGTTAACGCCATGCTTATGCTTGCATTGTAAATGGGCTTTTTTTTTTCTTTCTTTCCATTTTCCCCTCACCAGTAGCCCTGGCGAGGCGGGAATTTATTCAGATTCGGGGATACATTATACGCTCCAACCTTTCGGTTTTTGGAGCTGGATAGGGCGGTATCTTAAATAAACTAACTAAAACTAATCTTACTCTACTTAAAACTAAACAGTGCCTCTTTGGGCTCTTCGTTTTATTTACAGAAATTATGAGATAATAGAAATGAGTTCATTAGATTGTTTGTGTTCTTGTATTTTTATTTTGTATTCATTCATTCACTCATTCATGCTTAATCTATATATACAAACTCATTCACTCACACATTCATACCGCACTTCACAACACTATTTACACGCACTTTTTCGCCACGGCGCCGACTTTACTCAGGTGTCCGTGGCGCCGTGACGTTTTCGAACCCGGGCGGCCCAGGCCCGGCGGGGCGCGTTTCCGCGCCTCCCACGCGGTTTCCGGCTTCGTGGAGCGGCGACCGCCTCCCACGGAATGGGCCTTTAATACCTTTGCTGCGTCGATATTGCCCCTTTTCTGACTTCTGATTGGTAGGTGTGAATTTTTAATTGCACGGTGAAATTTAAATAGCACGCGTGCTATTAACAGGTAATCAATGATTTTTCTTGGAATTCATGAGTACATTTAATTAACTAAATGAAAAAAACAATTCAATTGCAATTATGCAATTGAATTGCACGGGTGTACTTCTGATATTATAGTTAATATAATATTGTAAACAGTGGAGTTGTAATATTGTACTTGCCCGATGCTGTATTTTTCCATGGACAACTTGACGTAGCTTTCTCAAGAGCAAAAAGCTTTTCTAATATTTTTGATATCTAGGAAAGCGAAAAATTAACTGTAAAGGAAGATTGTATTACTTCAAATGTTCTTAAGGAAGTATTGTGAATTGTTCCAGGAAAAGCTCCCCATAATACTGAATAAACCTTTACTGAAAATTCTTTCAAATATCAATTGCATTGTTATTTACTTTACCTTCATACAATTTTTAAATACTCGTATTGTAAACAACTTTCTCTCTTAATTCGGAAATGGAAGGATTGGGTCGATTAGCCGAAGAGCCGTGCCTGGGTCGCAGGTTCGAATCCCGTATCGGGCATGGATGTTTATGTTGTCCTTGCGTGTTCTTCCGAAAGTTCCTCATATATTTAAAATAATCACAGTGGTCGCTATATGGCCAAGTTGTTAAAAAAACTCAAAAAATAAGGGTGTGTGTGTGTGTGATAAGAGGGGTTAAGAAACCTTTCAATCCTTTTTTATATAATAGTGTAACTACTCATATTTAATTTAATTTGGGGGAACTTTACCATTTATGCGCGGTGCGAAGTCAGTGCACAGTAGGTCCCCGTTGAGGGGGTTCGGGCGTTTCGCACGGTTTGTATGACGCTGTATGCGATAGCCAACATGCCCCCTTAGTCATACCACAAGTGCCAGTCTCTACGGACATAAGCGGGGAAGCTACAAATAGGGGAGGCGTCATTCAGGAAGAGAGGGAAGTCAAAATGGCCCAGTGGCAATTGTGATGGATTCTATCATCCACTGGTAGATGGACATTTCGTCTTATTTCTGACAACTAAGTGGACCCAAAGGAAACACGGAGACTTGGATTATTTGACCCAGTTGTTAACGGGGCACGGGTGCTACTACCATGTAAACCAACTCCGTTTCCGATAGGACGATGACGCATGCCCAAACCAGTGACCCAGTAGATACAGTTGTGGACCACGTGTTCTTTCACTACCCACGCTTCGTTGAGGGAAGAACTCCATCGACTCCTCCTGCAGGTAGTGACTCCGTCGCTAGGATGCTGGTGTCCCAAGAAAATTGGGAATGCGGTAGCTTCCTATGGCACGAAAGTTTAGAAGCAGCTTCGCGTAGAAGAACGATTGCGAAGCAGTATCCCGTGACATCAGTCGGCATAGAGCGATAAGCCTATCTGCCCTTCTCGTGATGCAATGCCTGACGGCTGTTCCGCGGGGAGAGAATCGGAAGAATGGGAGTGGATAGGCACAGGCTAGGTGTGAATCCCACACGCTGCGGAGTGTGGACCCCGCAGTGTCTTGGAAAAGTTTCCCCTACCCACGCAAAAAGAAAAAAAATCGTATGGAGAGGGAATAAACACAATTTGATTATTTTCCTCAATTTTATTGTGAAGACTAAGCATTACAAATTAAACTGAACACAAAGTTACGTAGAACTGAACTAAACAAAAAGAATCAATAAAAACAAATCTTATGTACTTCCCGATATTCCAATACCTTTACATTCGTATTAAAGATAAAAAAAGTGGTCTTCCTCGTTTTCAGACCAACCTTTCACAGGAAGTTCTGAAGCTATAAGCGTACAAGTAATGCTCCTTCCTTTAGTATACTTTTCTTTTAAACTCAAAAGATAGTGAGAAAGCAATAGAACACATTAAGCAACACTCGAATGAATAAGTATCGATATCATAAAAATTACGGACACTCAATAGCGTCTGTCTCGAGATGCTGAACGTGACCGCCGTGGTGACCGACTTCTTGACCTCGAACGACTATGTGAACGCCGAACAGGTGATCGTGATCTACAAAAAGAACAGAAACAGTTTTTGTATACAACAGTAAGGCTACTTGCACACTAAAAATAAAAGGGAGGTAACTTGTTACTAACTTCTACTTGATAACTTCTAGTAAGCATTAAAAGTACACACCTGTTATGTAATATTACTTACACACTTGTGTATCTACTGCAAGAACTACAAAAAAATTCTATTGTATACTTTGTTTTAATGGCTATTAGGCTCCTCGGTCCGTGGTCAGCAGACTCTCAAGGCTTTCTGCGACAACACACATACATCAAAAACAAATAACCATGCCCATGACGGGACTCGAACACGCGACCCTGCAGAGCGCGGCTCTGTGTCGGCACACGCTCTCTTGGCCACCCTGATCGGCGACAATTATAACTGTTAAATCATGAGCCAACAATGAGACAAATTCATAGAACCACCGACTCTCGGGACAAAATATTTTCGCACTCCAATCTGATGTTACCTGAAGCCCAGCAATTTTTATTTTATATTACATTTAAATCGTATTTTTGGGAGAAAACCTAACTGGGCTAATTTCAATTAAAGTGTGCGGATTGCTTGCAAGAAAATGCATCAATACATTAAGAAAGAAATGCATTTCTCGCACCACGGACAAAGAATATGGATTATCAAATAAGTTTTAAATAATTTCTAAAATATAAATTGTAAACTTATAACAAAAGTTGGAATGTAATAAACGAACGAAGAAATATGATATAATATACAAATTGCAACTACGTACAACTGCCTTCAAACATTTAGAATTACGAAGCGTAGGAAATTTGAAGCGGGCGACTACGTTTGGCGCCAAATTACACAAAAAATACTAATATTTTGGAAAATTTGAAGATGAAAGATTGTTTTTGAACATATGTTCAAAATAAAATTATATTTTCATAATGAAACAAAATTATTATTTCATTACGAAAAAAATTGTATCTTCCCAATTGAAATTGTAGGAAAACGCCGAAAAAGTTTTAAAAAATTTCCACTTTCGAAATATCAGGGATTTCAACATGAAACCTGTCCCTTAAGCGTCCTTTACATTACCTAAAGTAAAAATTTAATCAAAAAATTTGGTGCCATTAAACAAATTTAAAATTGCCCTTATTTCACGCATAATTACGTGAAAAATACTCAAATTTTTAAAGAAGTGTACATGACATTATTTGAAAATCGATCTTTGAGAAGGAAATCTTTCTTTAATATTTTAGTTGTAGGAAGACGACAAAAAATTTTGAATTTTTCGAATTTTCAATGAACATGAGACCTGCATCTTAAGCGCACTTCACACTATCCACCAAAATGTAATGAAAACTGTTGGTGTATTTTCTTTAATGTCCCAGGAGCTTCAAGTACTCGAAGAAATAAAAAAATCGGTTTCAAATTCAAGGGGCCACAACATCAACAAGGGGCAACAATATCAATTTGGAGAAAATCGGCTGAACAGCTTATCTGCTAGCGTTGTTCACGGACGGACAGACGTTTAGCCGTCGAACGATTTTCTGTTAGGACCCAGAAAACGGCTTCTGTTCACACTACGAGTTAGAGAATATTTTCTTCTCCAAATTTAGCAACTGGATGTATCCACTTTTTCCTAACCAGAGCCCGGCAATAAGGATTTTTCTGTCGAAAATTCGGCTTTCCCCTGCTGCTTTACGTAACTTCCGCTCTGTTTTAAGCAGTAGAGAGAATGTAACGTGTGGTGCTACAAATGGCACAGACTTTCTCGTATTAGTTTTCTATTTTCTTTAGGCTGGGCTAGCTTTTTGGACTTGCTACATACTCTAGCAAGCTGCCATCTACAGCAGCGTAAAGAACTTTTCATTTCTAATTTAAAAAATTTGGAAAGTTTGAAAATTTGAAATGAAGCCCCAGGAACATTTTAAAAATTTTCTCAAAAATTGCTCCGAAATGTTCTTGGACTTTACAGTACCCCCAAAAATGATTTTCAAAATCCCAGAGCTTCGACTCAGGCCAGGGAAGGGGTTTATTCAGTTCGGAAAACATTCTACGCATAATTTAGGCGCTAGTGTTGTTTACATACATGGGGACGGAAGCTTTGAAAGCAATTCACCACTTTTTCGGTACCAGAGGACCCCAAAACGTATTTCCGTTGAAATCTCGACATCGATTTTCCACAGCATTAAATCACTTTCTCTGTACTACGTATATTACTCCGTAAATGCGTACGAATAGGACAAATAAAGTTTTTTTCATTTTACTTTCCTGTTCAGATAGATTCCCCATACAAACTGAACATTCCTTTGAAGTTAAGCTTTAGATCCTAATGTACTCTTTACCCCCCAAAAAATCCTCATGTAAACAAATGCACGTGAGTTAGGAGATTCTCATTGGTTTGCAGTGTGAGCTTGAGGCTATATGCAGGGCGACAAGGTTTCGAGCCTCTGATAGTTCAGCCCACGAACACGCTGACTGACACGGGTCAGGCGCTTGTGTCGCGGCGTCACGTAAGTAAAGTAGTTGCATCAACATGACATTTGCACGACAGCTCATATTCCATTTGAATTGGCGGAGTATGCTACTTGCGTCATCAAAAATAGTGCGCTACGAATTGTCTAATCAGAAGCGTAGTGCGGTGCAAATATTGCTTCAGTTTGTTTACATCTGTATTTTTCTTAGGGGGAACGGATAATACAATCATATACAGGATGAGTCACGTAACTTTAGCACCTCCTGTAACTTTTGAACGGTTGAAGATATTGAAATGTAGTTTTCACGGAAGTGCATGAGAAAATAGGCCTAACTGATACTTGTACTTATTTCTATTTTATCACTTGTATTTTACGAGACAATATGACAATATGTTGACAATATCATTGGATTCGTCTTTTTACGATCTTTATGATAGACTGAAAAAATATGTATAGTTCCATTTGAAAAAGCAAAGTTACCTCAAATATCTCGTAAAATACAAGCGATAAAATAGAAATAAGTACAAGTATCAGTTAGCCCTATTTTCTCATGCACTCTCGTGAAAACTGCATTTCAATATCTTCAACCGTTCAAAAGTTACAGGAGGTGCTTAAGTTACGTGACTCATCCTGTATATAATTGTACAAGGCGATCCTGTTGAGTAGGCAGCATCCAACTGACAAATTTGTGCAGGAAATTGATTTTCCAGAGTGGCAACTTGCTTTTACAACAATTTATCACACACATACGTATGAAGATAGTATCTATGACATGGGATGGCAAGGTGCTAAAGCATTTCCTATGAAGGAAATTATCCCAAAATTCATCACCATTCTCTTATGTAGTAGATACATTTTCATAAGTAGTTTATTTTATTTTTTGAATTTGTTACCTGTATATCGACGCAATGCGTCTCCTAGTCTCTAAACGAGCGTTGAGCGCTTACACTGTGGTGTAATCCTCCATTAACATTTTATTAGTTTATGTCTAGTGTCCAGTCTCGTCGCAGTCTGTTGACAAGAGGGCCACCAGATAGCATCTCCGCGTACGCGCCTCCTACCACGCGCTGCGTCACTACTCAGCGGCCAGAATTGGGAAGGAATAAGGATAGGAGTAGGGTTTAGGACACTTCACAGGGGATGGACTAGACCTTGTGAAGCAGCCAAAAACCCAAACTCGTTTAGTTGGAACAAATTTCACATGAGAGAGCGTAGGCTTCCGCGGCCGGAGTCATGATTAACTTGGCTATCCGGGAGACGCCGCGTCCAGGGCACAGGTGGCACCTGTGCCCTGGACGCGGCGTCTCCCGGATAGCCAAGTTAATCAAATTTCACATGAGATTGTCCGGGAATCGAACACGGATCTCAGTGGTGAAAGCCGAGCGATTCCGCTCTGAGCCATGAATGAGCTGTGAGCGTGTTGTTTTATCCCTAATTCCTAGTCATCACTGATATGCATTGTTCTCAAGGGAATTGGCAACTCAAACACATTAGCGATTTCTGGCGAAGCAATTTCTGAATACAACTGTTGCAAGAAACTACACGGAGTGACTCAGAAATTTAGACTTTGTGTACTAAAATTACTTCAGCAACTGCAATTGCTTGCAATACTACGTCATAAAATACGGACTCGGAAAATAATACAATTTACGCTTTTTCCAAAAATTTCGAAATTCATTTTTCAAATTTACTTTGATACTTTCGGGGAAAATTTAAAAAAAAAAGTGTGCTTACAGCGCCACGGCGACGTACTTCCTGAATCCAACGCCATTTCAAACGTCCAAATTGGGTGGATAGGAGTCCTAAAGTTAAATTTGGCAAAATATCGTGCGTGGGCTGCAATAGTAGCACAACTCAAAATTCAAGTGTTGATATAAATGTGTTTCAAGTTTCACCTTGATTGACAACTTATGATGCTTATTGCGGCTCAGCCATTCTGAATATCCAAGGAATTTATTAGACAAAATATCCATAAAATTATTTTAAGAGTATATTTTCCACGTTTCCTCCTAGGACACCTGTACATTGTCGACCTACTCGTATGTCGACTACGGTTGTATAGCGTGTTAGTGAGAAACGTGCAAGAACATTCAATCCGTGGCATGATTCACACAAATGGCTAACAGGTTGTGAAGTTAAAGCTGAGCTTAATTGTTGGCCATGCCTTTCAGTGTCAATTAAGGACAGTTCATGGAAAAGAAATTGATATTTAGACAGAAAACATTTCATGAAAAGCTACATAAAAAAATGAAGTATCAAAAGATTACATGTTATTCAGTGAATCGCCTTAAACGCCTGAAGAAAACAAAAAAGAATCCGGTTTCTGAATTACTGACAGAGCAACACAAACTCGACACACTTTTTACTTTCTCCCTTACGAAGGAAAGTTATGTAATCGTGCGCCAGAAATCGGCAAATTTTCGCCACGAAACTTTTTTTGTCGGGCTCTGGTAACGAAAAATGGATAAATCCTGTTACTGAATTGGGGGGGGGGGGATTTAACACGTGGTGTAGCCAGAATCCATGTTTTGTTGGTTCTTGATACCGAAAAATCTATTGAGGGCGTAACGTCCGTCTGTGGCCAACGCTTGCGCCTAAACTGTTCAGCCAATATTCTTCGAAATCGATATTTCCCAATCTAACTGAAAGAACTCATGACTTTGTAAGTTTCAAACCGATATTTTGATTTTTGAGAATACCTCACATGAAGCTTCAAAGTCACTTTGGAAATTTTTTCAAAAACGGCACGAAATTATTTGATCAAACTTTGTCTTCGGATAGCGTAAAGAACGTTAACGTTGGCGTAATTAACGTTAAAGAACGTTAATAGCGTAAAGAACGCTCTCATGGTCGTTGATTTAACCGATTTTTTGAAAATTATAAAAGCACGGTTTTGGGGCGCCTTCCTACAACTAATACTACTATTGAAGCTAGAGATTCTTTCCTTAATGAAATATGTTCCTTACAGACAGATTTTTAAATAAAATCCTGTTCAATTTTTCGAAAATATGTGAAGTTTTTGTGTATTCGTGCGAGAAATAAAAGCATTTTTTTTTCTCAAATAACGCTCCAAATTTTTTCTTTAAATTTTCTCATGATATGTAATGAGGGACGCCAAAAATACGGCGCTAGTCCCATTTTCAACTATTCCGTTTTCTCGAAAATGCCAAAAAGGGAACATTTGGAAACAAAATTGGAGATACCGATTTTTGCAATAAATAGTAAAAAATAAGCTCTTTAAAAAAGTCATGTACTTTTTTTTGAGAGAAAAAAACGAGCCGATTTTGCCTAATTAGTGTCTGAAATTTATACGATTTGTAAAAAAGAAAGGAAAAAAAAACCCTCAAACCCGCACGAAATTTTTTCATTTAAGTTTCTCCTCGTATGTAACAAAGTTTGGTAAATAAATAAAACTAGTAGTGCTACAGAATGACAAACTTTCTCGCACTAGTTAGCTTTCTAATCCTCTTAGTCTGAACTAGCTTTTCGGTTAGGCATTATTCTCATTCCAGCTGCCTTCTTTTGAACCCCAAAGGACATTTTTTCACATTTTCTCAATTTTTTCGGCTCCCTAATGATAGAACTGAGGCAATTATGTCTTGACTAATATGTTAGTGTACAGGCAGGGTCTGTTTCGGATGGCCGAGGTCGTTAAATGCGGTGTAATGATTCAGCCCTTTGGGGCAAAAGGTAGAGAGTTCGAAACCCGTACATAGATTCGATTAATGTGTTGCAGAAAACTGCCGTGTATTCGAGAAATTTTATTAACAATCATTTGAAGCACTTATACTGACAATTACAATCAACACATAAATATACCGAACGTGTCTGTACGTGCTTCTCCAATTTGCCACATTTAAAAATGTTTTCAATTCTTTTACTTTCTCCCTAGAGTGGAGAGAAAGTTATGTAAGGCTGGGCGAAAAAAAAACGGAATTTTCGACTGAAAACTTTTTTACAGAGCCCTGGTAACGAAAAAGGAATAACTCCAGTTGCTACATTTTGAAGGGAAAAAAAATCATCTAAACAGTGATGAAGCCAGAAACCATGTTTTGTGCTCGATACCAAAAAATCGAATGACGGCACACCGTCAGTCCGTCTAACAACACTAGGGACTAAACTTCAGCCGATTTTCTCCAAACCTGGTATTCCCCTATCGCTCTGGCTGATATCACGGCCCCTTGAATTCGAAATCGATATTTCAATTTTGGAGGTACTTTACACGAAGCCACTGGAACATTTCTCAAATTTTCAAACAAATGGCTCAACCGTTGCTTTTTTTAAATTTGTTTTTTTGGAGTGTAAAATATGTTTGAGAGAATGGTGCAGGTCTCATTTCTATTGAAAACCCTGATTTTTGAAAATCGCAAAAGTTCATTTTTTTCAGTTTTCCTACAACTATAATATTAGAGATGGATATTTTACCTTCAACGATATCTGTTCCTTAAAGATAGACTTTGAAATAAGGTCATGTACAATTTTTCGAAAATTTGAGTACTTTTCACGTAATTTTGGGTGAAAGTACGCGCTGTTTTAGCACCACTAATCAATCAATTGCACGTCAAATCAATTTTCATTCTGTGCAACTCTATGAACCGGTTTAAGTAAACTAATTAATCTATCAACATGAAATTTAAGTACAATGTAAACACTACCCATGGGACCGACTCATATCCTTAACGGCGGACCGGGAGAGATGGCTCTGGTCATCAACTAATGTCATTGTAGTGACACTGTCCGGGAGGTCCTAGACTCTAGTTTTGACGATAGCAGTATTTTCGACTCTAGCCAGATAGCTAGGTCTAGTCCTGTTGCTGTGTGGAAAAGAATTCTAGCGGTCGTGTTTTAATTGGTAGCTTTTCGTGGTTTCTCTGATCAACACCAGGCGAATGTCGGGGCAGTACCCTACCAAATGGACCGCGTGCGATCTTTTCTTCCCATTCCTTGTTCTAGCCTACTTTTTACTTACAGACCCATGTACCACACTACTGCACATGTCGGGAGCTTAGAGCTTGTTTCGGTCTGGGGGATACCCCTCTGCTGGGACGCTTGTGATTGGAGAAAAGCCCGCTAGACAATGGTAGGTCGACGCCGGATTTAGTCATCCAAAGCTGTATAATCAAAGCTACCTCCCGAGCAAAAACATTTACTACATTTACGAGAATAGTGACCTTCGGAGTTGGCGCGCCCGGAATTACTATCTATCACTCAATCAACCGAACAGCTGTCAGTCCGTCTGTGGACAACTGTCGCGCCTGAACCGGTCAGCCAATTTTCTCCAAAATTGATATTCCCTGATCGAAATTGGAGGCTTTGGGAATTTTTAACGAATATTTTGAACGTTGAGTTGTTTTTTTTTTTGTTGTTTTTTTACATGGATCGGGCATTTTCCTTTTTATGCCTCTGTCAGAGTTCGACCATATTGCGCTTGTGGCTAGTAGCATGAGTAGCGGCAAGTTAACTCTGAGGATCTGAGTTCGAGTCTCGGAGTGGAAACAAAAATGCTGACTGAAAACACTTGCTATTTTATGTAATATAATACTGCGGAACACTAAGAAACAAGAAAGTATTGCTTTGGCAGCACCACGAAGTTTAGAATCTGAATATCTTGAAATCACGTCTGCGCGTGCTTCATGGAAATAATGCTTCGGAATGTAATGATATCAGTGAGAACATTGTTTTGAATAAATTCAATACAAGTACAAAAAATCGGATTGGGGTGGGGCATAGCCCCCAATCCCCCTTCTTGGGATCAGCTGCCCTTCAGTAATCTGTTTTGCATACCCTGAACATTGTTCATGAGCCGCCACTGGGGAAAATATAATACCGAGTTGCGGATGGCATCGAAAGCTTAAACCGAGGAATGCCAGACGTCCCGCCAGCCGGCCAGCCACGAGCGTGACGTGGGGGAGGGGAGCATTAAATTTTTCTTACTTTCAATTTACGACGCATCTATTCATCCGATTTGAACGATTGCAACGGCGTTGGATTCTAAAAGCATGTCGCCATTGCGCCATAAGTCCACATCTTTTAAAATTACCCGGAACTATGAAAAGCGACCAATTGAACAGTATCGGTACATTAAGCCTTAATGAAAAATCTCCAAATTTACATTGAAAGGGCAATCAACATTAGATTTTTCTTTTTTCAAGAGAATAAAATGCTATAAAATAAATAAAAGGAAATGATACAATGCAACAAAATGAAACCCCTTGATTTTCTGCCTCCAAACTAACATTTTGACATGTTCACGGCTAAGCACATTTTTGCCAAAATACACCACCACAGTAACCTTTCTTATACTACCCTTCAGTACCAATGTTCTCCAGCTATCTATACAAGGAATAGTAAATTAAATTAAGTAGGTCAGTCAGAAAGAAATGCCTCCATTTTTCTTTTATACTTACATCAAATTAGAAGTGAAACATTTGAATTTGGCACGATTCTTCAAACCTACAATCCACTGCAGCAGTAACTTTTTGCATAACAAATGGCAGCACTGCAGTTATTTGCAAAATGGCTGACATCAGTGTTCATAAGAGTTCAGTGACATCAGTGTTCATTCATTGTATGATTGAATTCTTTAATGCAGAAGGTGAAAAGCCTGCATTCAGGAAAGAATGTGTACAATCATGCAACAATGAATGTCAGCACTATTAGACGATGGGTATGTCGCTGTAATAAAGCTTCAGGGCAAACACTGTAGGCTGACGAAAAGTGGAACAGCAGATCAGTGACCATAGTCACTCATGGAACACTCAGCAAGTCGAAGTGATCACTGAGTGTCTGCAAATGAAGTGAGGGAGATAATGCAACACAATTTATCTAACAGTGCTGACACCCTCTGTTGGATCACCGTACACATTTTTCAGACTTTCCTGAACGTGAATGGGCATTTCATCTTCTGTGTTCAAGAATTCCAATACTTCAAAAGTACACAACATTGTATCTAACAAACATTGATGTTAATTTTGCAAACGATTGCTGTGCTAACACATGTCAATAGAGAAAGTTAGTAAGGTGGTGGTTTGTAGGTTTGAGGAATAGTCCCAAATTCAAATTTTTCAGTTAACTAATTTTATTTAAAAAGAAAAATAGGAATCATTACTTTTTGATTGACCCTCATAGTACATGCTCATATATTTTTTAGTCAAGTCATTGCATAAGATCAAAAGGGGTCAGGTATGAAATAGTTATTTATGTATCTAGGGTGTTAAGTAAATGTTTTTGCCCTGAGGGTGACTTCCAATCCCGAGGGCCTCTGGCCCAAGGAGTTGGAAGTCGCCCAGGGGCCAAAGCATCTGGTAACGCACAAGGTGCATCCAAAACTTTATGGTTTACTAGTTCATTGGTGAACCAAATGAGAATTCGAAACATTTTATATTTCTTCTTGAGTTTGAAGTGAAAGACACCTTGTATATTCATCAACATGACATCATAAAAACAAAACAAGTGTCTGTATCTAATTAGCATTGCATAATTGTTGTTGAGCTGATTTGTTTGTACAAAACGAAAGAACATTGTGAATTTCCAGCAGAAATTCTCCCAAAAGTGAACAAAGCTATTCAGTGGTTTCCAGTAGAATACCGAAAAATATATGAAAAAAGTTATGGTGTATTTGAGAGTTATACGGAAAATAACAGTGTAAACTGCACTGATTAAACAGTACTTTTATGTTATTTGCCTCTATTGCCAAAAGTTTAATTATTTATTAACATTTAAAAAAATTTCAAGGATGATAGCCAATACACATCTTATTACTACTAGTAGTACTGCTACCCAAAGCTACCATGTCTCTAAAAAAGACATATGACAATGAAATACGAGTGACTGATGGCAATTATAAATTTACAGGAACATTCCAAAATTGCAATTTTCATATCAATTAAGCAAAACGAGTTAAATTCCTTATTTGAGCATTATGCCATTTGTTTATTTTATTTTATTCTTAATCTTAACTTCAATAAATTTAATTCATAAAAATGTATTTTTGTGTTGGTTTTAGAGTGGACCATAAAGTATTCAAAAGGCCCACATGGGCATAAAGAATTAGAAAGGCACACAAGGGTTAAACACTCAGCAACGAAGTAGTAAACCATAAAAAAAATTAGCTCTTACTTTAAGGAGCCAACGTATTGAGATTAAATTTGTATGCAATACATTCATTTCAAAAAATAGTTTGGCCATCAGAGTTTTCTTAACAGACCAATTCACTTAAATTTTAAAAATTAAACTAATTTCTAAATGTTTAAGTGAATAGGTGAGCCAAGAAAATTCCCATGGCCACTCTATCTCCTTATGTGTATAAATTGTGACCTTTTATGTTCTTTTACGTGGAATGTATTCCTTTATCCAAGCACCTTTTCAAACCTGAAAATAACATAAAATAATTAACTAATGAAGAATCTGCTTTCAGTCTTTTCAAAAATCCTTGATAGGAAATTAATCAGGAAGCTATAGAGGGCAATCTACTTTTGGCAAATTTTACTTCCTTAGTTCCCTTGTACTAATTTATTCATTATCCAAATAACTAGGCACTGGGATGAGATTAATCTCCCAGAAATGAGTAGACCCGAATAGAATACCTAGCTGGGATCTGGCAGTTGAATGCATTCGCTCGCAGACCGAAGTGAATTGCAGTTGTGCTGACAGCTGCTGCAGCTGTCTTGTTGAGGAAGTTATGGTGACATGTTGAAGGTAAGGTGAACCAGGTTCACCGAACTCTTCCAGCCAGGGCTGGGGAGGTTACTGATGGTTTGGTGATTGTAGAGGTGTTGGAAAGATGTCAGATGCAATAACGTCTGCGCCAGCAGTAGTCCAGGTGCCGAGTGACGACCTGCCACGTTGACAGAAGGCTGACCAGCCTAACTGAACGATGCACCCTTGTTTTACAAGGTTACTGGAGATGACGACATATCATGCCGAAGGTAGGCCAAATGAACCATGCCCAGCATTGGCTGGAAAGGTTACTGGCAGATTGTTTGGTGGTGGAAAGTTGTTGGTTGCAACCGTTGTGCTCAATTTTCAAGTTCAAATGGCCGAGAAGGGCAGAAGGCATGGAAAGCGAAACGTTGCGGTGAGTAGAGCCAGCAGGCAGTTGGGTTGTTCGTTGGTTGCGATGGTTTGGACGATCTGGTCTCTGGAACCAGAGGAGTAAATGATAGGTGAAAAATGATCTCTAAAAACTTATTCGGAATTATCTTCATTCATCACGAGTACCTGCTAGAGAATTTAAATGTATTTTTCCCAAAAGTTTCATGTTGTAGTAAATAGTTCCAAACTTTGAAACAAAAATGAAACTTCGACACCCTTGTCTTCTCAAAACAAAATGAATTTCATCAGTTGTACCTTTAACTGAAACTTATCATTACCTTGAAATTTGCTCCAAGAGAATACTTCAATATTTCATTACAAGATTTCAATATTAACAGTTATACTTTATTTTTCCTAAAACTCATTATAATAGCCCACTTTCTAATGAAATTCTTTTGTTCCTATAATATAAATTAAGCCCTCTAATTTAAATAATCAAAACTGATTATAAAATTTTAATTTAGAAATCTCAAGTTATTTACATGAGCTGAAAATTAACCAACAGCGTCAAAACAACTCTCGGGTAGAACCCAGCCATTTGCATTGCTTCTGATTTATATGCACAATAAACAAGCCCAAAATAAGGAAAGACAATTATACAACTTTCAAAATAACCCTTCTTGCAGCATTTCATAAATAAAATCAAGGTTAACCAAAACTAAAATAATTCAATTATGCCAAGAACACAGAACAGCTCGCTATCTCCACATAAAGTATAGTAAAAATAAGAAAAATGCTGAAAGAAAAAGCTATCTTGAAAGTATATTAAAATGCACCAGAATGCCAGAAGTTTGTTACGTATGTAAAACACAAAATGCACATATAGAGAAACCAAACTCTGCTCCACATTATGTCAGATCAGATATCCTTCAAATGGGCTGTAGCATTACAGCAAATAAATACACATTTGATAGTGCAATTTGAACTACATTGAAAACTTAGTTTGGTTACCAAGCATACACTTCCCTATTTTATACCTTAAGAACCATACTCTCTTTCATTACAACATACCTGGAATAGCGGCCCCCTCTTCTGCTGCTTCCAGCTCGTCTAGTGCGCCCCGTAGACATTTCAACACGTACTCTTGTTCCACACAACCTCCTGAATACATAAAAGAGAGCAAACTTAAGAAGTTTTCAAGAGAACCAACAAGTAGCCTATGTCATTTCTTTCTAGCACCCATGTTTCTCCTACTGATCTTTCTCTAAGTTTCATAGCCTTCAGGATTTTGACCATGAATTTTCTAGGATGAGGATTATGAAGAGCAAATTATTGAAGAGGAATCTCAGCCCAGTCACAACTGACCAAGTATTTAGGCATGTAAAAATAGGATATAGGGCTTGCATGTAAGCATAAGGGAGAGGAGGAGACATGGATGAGGAAGGGAAGATCTCATGTGACCTGTGACATGATTTTTATGGTACAACTCTTAACATTCGCTTTGTACTGATAGGAGAAACAATGAGACATTTTTATCAAAGCAGAAAGCCACTAGAATTTGTTGTCTAGAGGTCTAAATTTGACCTAGCTGTATGACTAGTGTCCAAAATGTACCACTACTGGGTCTTGAATTATCAAACTTCTTGTTCAAAGACATTACAGTGGCAACAAAGTTGTTACTGAAAGATTCACAACTGAATAGACATATTGGCATTACCTACATGGATGTAAGTTAAATTAGATTGCTATTGGTGTAGAATACTATTATTTCTAGAATAGGGTTCTTGCTCATTTTCCAGATATTCAAATTCCCTGTCTTTTCCAGATTTTATAGTTCTGAAATATCCTTTTCTCAGGTTTTCTTAAAATTTTTCCATGAGGAACATCGTGGTTTAGGAAAATATTGAAGTAAATTTTCACTCACATTTTGATCTGGTTAGAAACAATTAAAAGAAAAATTGAGATGTTATATTCTGCTTTCAAATTACTATTAAGTTATATTTTTAGATTTTTAGTCTTGGATTTTTACGAGTATTTGGTCGAACAGGGACACACATACGTGTCACATTTATTGGATAGCCGGGATAGTTCAGGGTTTTGATACAAAAGAACAGATGGTATTCTCTTTAGGATTGTAAAACTATTTATGTAAAGTCACACATCATAAATGTAATAGGAAAGTAGCATCACTACAGGTTATCGTTGAACCATGTGGAATGACTTATGAAGGACAGCACAAGCTTTTTTCCAACACTTCACCTTTTTATAATTTTCAGTTAAACTGTCCATAAGACTACTACAGGAACTTGAACTCATTGCTGGACAACCCAGTCATACTGAACAGCTCAGCTATGTCCTTCCCAATCTCTAAAAACGCATTGACAATTTTTTTATTTTAAATTGGGGTCTGTCAGATTCAGAAGTCAACACAAGGACTTGAAAATTCCTTGACAATTAATACACCTACTCATTAGGTTACGAGCAAACCACATTGTCTGTCACTTCTGTGGACACACCTACAAACCACATTACGCACCATCATACCCGTTAAAAGTTTCTTACCAAACACTATTATGAACAATCATACAACCATCTTACACTAGGTTGTAGTAGATATTATTGTTGTTGTTGCTGGCAATTTTTCTTTCTGCTGGTGCCCATGAAAATCGAATGCTTGAAAGCTTTCTGTCACTTGCTGACTCTTGAAATATTTTGTCAGATTTTTCAGGACAAAATACCTCATCCACTTTAACTTAGTTTGTCTTTAGTTTCTTCCTCTGTTGATAAGCTAATCACATCTTATTTATCACTTTACTAGGCCTTTTCCTTGAAGGACGGTTAATTCTATCTGAATTGAAAACTTACGTAACCTGAACTCTTCTATTTTTCAAAACTTGACAACTTAATTACACTCTACAGTTAAAAAAAGGGGACAAAGCACAGAACCTAATTACACCGAAGTTATCCACCTCAATCTCAAACACAGAACACTAATTACACCGAAGTTATCCACCTCAATCTCAAACACAGAACACATGTGTAGACAATGAGGTAAACACACCAAAGACCATTCAGAGCATTAGATAAACAGTTGCCTAACCTGCTAGTCAGTACTCAATGTTCCTATGAGATTCCAAGACAAAGATACACAAAGAAAAAAAATATTTCTCTTGGAATAAGTCTACGCAGAGTCTAGAAAAGGGGCAAGAAAAAGGCATGGCTCTCAGCACACATGGCCATATCAACTTCCGTCATATGCATTTAAATGGCCTCAGGTTAAAAGTGAAAGATAATAAATCCCGAACATTCTAACTAATGAACTGAAAACAAAAATTGAATTTTTTAAAATTATTATTATTGTTCACTAAATTTCCCCGATGCACCAGGCAACCCTTATGCAATAGGTAACTACTCTCCCCAAATTCTAGCTGTACAAACTCCCAAGTTTTAATTTGAGAAAAATACACACACTAAAATATAAATTCAACATCCTTGTCCTGAAAAGAAAACCTCTCGAATATACTGGCACTATACTTCACTTCTGCATCAGTTGCTGTCAAATGCCTTATGACAGTGACTGATACACAGCAACACATACAAATTTTTCATTAGTCATCTTAACATTGAACATTCTTCAATATTTAACCACTTTTATCTTAGATCAAGTTCCTGTCAATGTTTATGTAACAATATGTAAAGAAAATATGTCAGATAATGTCAATTAGCATTACAAAAGTAATTTTTAGGAAGTGCACCACAAAGGAAATGTTTTAATATCAATGTGAAATCGACATTAAGTTAAATATATATCACATTTTTATTTTCTCGTATACATACATGTACATGGACATACATAGTATAGAGACAGTTATGTAATGCTGTGTATCAATGTAGCCAATATAATATTAACAACAAAAGAGTTTACATTTTAATCTTTCCTGTTTATCTGCTTACACTAAAGTTCTTTCCACTCCTTTCCACAAAATAATGATGGAAAGAAATTATGAAAAGGGGTTTATAATATGGGATATTAATCCTATTAAACAAATTATTATTCCTTAGTTTTCTAGTGGGTGAGATACACATTTCTGTAATATTTCCTCTCAAGTACTGCAACAGGTCGAGGTAAAACTACACTGTTAAGTGTTCTAGGAGGTAAGAGAAAGTCAGATGTTCTGATGTTAGTACAGGTGTAAATACATTTTATCTTCATATACATAATACCTTGTTGCTTAAATTACTAAAACTTCTGATCTTAAAAAGAAATTACAATATCACAAACAATAGGCTGATGCTGTTAAAGCAATTTCATGGGACCTTAGAATACCTGCATGCAAAAGGAATTCGATAGATTCTTTAAAATTGTAATCTAGAAGTAATTTCTTTTGGAAGTTGCTTCAGCTCTATTGGAAAATTTAGTTCATTCACATAAACTTGTCAACAGAACACATTCTTGTTTCTTAGGGTAATGTATTGTTCATGAACTGTTACTAGTAATACAAATTGTGTGCATGTCCCACTTAAGGGTCTGACATCTTCCTTAAATCTTTTCACATCCCTAGTTTACAGATCCAGTCAGCAACATTCGCCTATTTTACCCATTGAAATGAAAATGCACCTTTTCGTACGTGACAATTCGTAACTATTGTCAAATTTTTAAAACTTCCAATAAATTAAAAAAATATATATATTTCAGGATGATTTAGTCATCAGCATAAAAAGGGGCATAACTTACGTTCCATCCAGTCCTCTAACAGCATCTTCTGCATCTCTGGGATCTTCAAATTCTACAAACGCAAAACCCGGCGGATTTCGGGCAATCCAGACATTCCTCAACATTCCGTATTTGCTAAATGCACCTTCAATTTCATGCTTTGATGCATTATTTCCCAGATTACCAACATATACTTTGCAAGACAAATTCCACTCACGATAGCGGGCCATGACAAACGTACCTGCGTGAACGATTAAAAAATAGAAAATATCATGCCGGTGAATAATATGGAAGACATTACACCAATCTGCAATAATCGATCAAAACATTTTTGTTAACACTTACCGCAAGTTCAAATTCCTGCGCGCCGAAATATATCCCCACAAACCTTTTTGAATAATCTTGGCGGAAAAGGCACCTGAACTTCCCACCTATAGCACGAAATCCAGGAGAAACAGGCTCTCACTACAAGGAATAGAAATCCGGGTATCCAACAGTAGTCAAAGACATTAGTGTTAATGACTCGTGGAGTGGTCGCTTGGAGGCAAAGAGTATATCTCGCTTGGAGGTGCTAAAGATGCAAATAATTTAATAATAGGTATAATAATTCTGAAATATACTTTAGATTACGTATGAATACTAGTATATTAAATTGCTATACTATATTCTAAATGATAATTTATGATCGTAACTTTCTGAAATACTTTCTGGTAAATGCTTATATCCGAAGTAAAATTCAAAGTAATTTCCATTATATTTAAAAAGGATAATATAAATTGATGATTTACATATTCTTAAATTAAAATAAAAAGTATGCTAAAATAATTAACGAAAATGTAAATATTATTTTTATTTGAAATATTTACAAATAAAAAGTATTCATGAAAATATTTTTACATGAATAAATGAACAATGAGCCGACTAAAAAGCTATTATTAAAAAAATATTGGTCGTCACTTGGGGAGTGAACGCGATTGATGTTGCCTGGAGTGCATACCACTAAGAAGAACTCCCTAATATCACCATTATTTTAAATTTTAAAATAACTAAATACGTAAAATGTTGCTAAAACAAATACTCAAATTGTATGAATGGTTATATATTGACAATAGCTTGTTCTTCAATAACCACTACGCAGTTCATATTGGAAATACACCGCTGAAGTCTGTTTCACTATCATTATCAAAATATTCCCAAATACTTTTGAAGTTCTTACCGACTTGCCGGTGTAACACTATGGCGCTAAATCAATAAATTCATAGGTATTAAAAGCCAAAATCTTGAACTCATTTGATAATTTTCTAAAAACAATTGCTCCTCATTTTTTCTTCAAATTTCTAGGAAGAATAAACAGAAATACACTTCTAAAGAATACTTGTTGCAGACTAACTGGAAATAAATTTACGTGTTTTTTTGGTATAAAAAGACGATCAAGTTAATTACGAATTGTAAACGGTTACTTAAATTTTAACAAACTTTGGACAGTTCGGTAATTGATTGAGGGTTGGAGTGTTTAAAAACTACTGCTGTATATATTTCTTACACCGTGTTCAAAACCCATCAGCAGTTTATTTTTGGCATTAAATTGCCTTGTTATATTAAATATAGTGGCAATTCCGTTAATTTGAACGTTAAAAGTTCGGCCTGTTTTTGGAAATGTACTTCAAATAATTTTCACCATGGAGTCAAGTATTATCTACTAATTATACTAGTCTACATAGGTGCAGCTTAAGTTGGCTTTTATCTACATTACCCCATTGCCAAATTTCTTAAGTCCTTCCAGTGAATTTTGTAGAGAACGTACATTCACGAACACATATCGAATCATATTTATTTAGAAAATACCAATTCTTCAGTTTTAAAATATTACGTTAGGTTCTTGTTGCTTTTGTTTGAGTTTGATATATATATATATATATATATATATATATATATATATATATATATATATATATATATATATATATATATATATTAGATTATACGTAGATTAAAATGTATTCGTGTCATGGCACTTCTTACTTTCTACCACAGAACACTAAAGGATTTACTCTCTAAACGTCTTTCTCAAATCCGAATTTCTGAAAACCTTTACATATATTGTGTATTCAAAACTGACTTACTTAACTGTGGAAACATATTTTCATGTAATACTGATATTTATAGTTACAACACTCGACGTAGAAAATCATGTTCATCAAGTGTTAGTATCAACAGCTCACTACAAGAAATCCACATACAATACATGTACGTTACTTTATATCTTGCATTGCCATTGTATCTTTATATCTAGCATTGCCAGACGAAATTAAACAATTAAAGTGGTACACAAATTTAAGTTAAAAGTAAAATCTTTTCTGCTGCAAAACTGTTTCCGTACAATTAGAGACTATACTGATCGTCAAAAAGAAAGATAATGTTTACTTTAACAAAACAATGATATAGTATAATGAATTAGTTTACATTTGCATTGTATATATTTTTTAAAAAAGACTTAAATGCCTGTAACAAGTAATGTACTTCAGCTTCCGGGTCAATGACCCCCATCTCGATCGGGTTTTTGTCCAGTTTCCCTGATCCATTGAGCAATTGCTGAGATGGCCCCTTGATTGGCTTCGATTATTATTATTATTATTATTATTATTATTATTATTATTTCATCTTTCAACTATTAATAGTTAAATTGTTGGGAAGGGATTCTGAAACTCAAGAAAGCGTGCGCAGATGATTTTCTTCCCCATACGTCACATACAGTTTTTAACTGTTTTTGACGAAATAAATATATAAACAATAATTTAGTTCTTCATATCCGAAGTCTGGAAGAGGTCTCTACACGAACGGTTGGTCACAAGTCGGCAACACTGCGAATCTTCCCAACTAGTGCCGGAGCTAGACAATTTTTGGCCCGGGCCAATGCTGAAACCACTATAGTATACTCTCTGGCTGAAACGTAGTCCCCACCCCCCGAAGAAAAATTAAAAACTTGGATGACATGAAACAAGAAAAATTAAAAACATGGTGTTAATGTGTGTTAAAAATGTGAGAGTTGCATCAAAAAACTATATGAGTTATTTCATTTCAACAAATAACAAAAATTACGTTTAGCCAGAAAAAGTTTCTGGAAATCTAGTGCAAATAATAATTTTAAGTGAAATTATTTAGTGATCAAATAATACAATTTCCACTGTGAACTTAAAACTCTAAAAATGTGTTTAGTGTTTAATAAAATCACTTATAAATACATGGAATAATAAATATGAATTCAGTAGAACCTATTTAAATGTTAGTGTCATTTTATTCATTTCATAGTCGTAACTTATAAGCAGGGCTCGAATTCTGATGAACTTAAATTTTTTTGAAAATGACCTATAAAATGACTTCAAATAAGAGGAAATGACCTAAATGAATAAAAATAAGGGGAATACGACGTAATTTTTCAAAAAATACTCAATTCTTTTAACAAAATTGTTTATTTATCCAGTGAATTTTACAATTTTATATAAAATTCATTTATGTAAAATTATATTTGATATCAATTCTTTATTTTAAGAGGAAATGTGATCCTTAGCTCCGATTTTCCAACCATCAGTTTTGAAAGGTCGAGGAAGTTACCGAAGATCCGTGTAATTTTTAGAGTTTGAAGAACAGTTCCCACAGCAGTAATGAATTTCGTCATGAACTGATGATACAATAATAACTTTGTTTTAGTGTATCATCCTAAATTCTTGAAACATTCACTAACAAAAAACACGAAAAGGAAACAAAATGCATAAAAATGATAAAAATGACGGCAAAGATAAAAAAAATTACCTAAAAATTGAAAAACGGCAAAAAAAGAGACCCAATACCTATACATTTCTATCACCTATATGCAGGGTTACCAGAAAATATTTTTGCAGAGGAGGACATTTTACCTTTCCCCCCTCCCCCCAAAAAGAAGGACATTTCGATGAAGAGGAGGACATTTTGTATTTTTTATAGTCCACGATGTATTGACAATGTACTCAACAATTTGATGTTGAGTGTTTGAAAATCACATTAGACTTTGCGTTATTAAAAATAAAAGCTTCCGACGGGATAACTTCTCTCCCGCACTCACCTTCGTTATCCACCAAACAATAAGCATAAATAAGTTTTATCATAATAAGCCTCATGATCTATTATGGAGGCCATTTATTGGAATAAACATGTTGATAGTCAAGACATGAAGTCCCTTTGATTAATTTAATTACTTTAAAATTTGCCATTATTATTTTCAATTCAACAGAACAAAAAGGACATTTCACGTAACTTAAAAAAGAGGGAGGACAGGAGGAGAATGTTAAAAAATGAGGACATGTCCTCAAAAGGAGGTCATGTCCTCCAAATTTAAAAAAGGTGGGAGGACAGGAGGGGAATGTTAAAAAAGGAAGACATGTCCTCCTAAAGCAGGACAGATGGCAACCCTGGCTGTCGTGATAAACAATTCATTTACAATTTAGCTACGTCTAGGGTGCACCAACGAAAAGATGACATGTAACCAGAATCCGAGCCCTGCTTATAAGTAATGTCTAAAGCTAAAGACCGTAAGTTACTGCATCTTTTCTTTGCTAACTTGAAATTGAATGAAACCTTGACAGAAATTTGAATCATGAAAAGGACTTTATTTTAGTACGTGTTTTATTTTGCACGAATTTGCACGTTTGAGGGGTTACTTGCACGATATTGCACATTTTAGGGATGCCTGAAAATTGCACCTTTGGGGATGTTACTGGATGAATTTGCAAGATTCATAGATTTATTGCATAAAATATAATTTTTATATTACCACCTTGTTTTAATTTATCTTTTTTAGAGGTTTTATTTAAGAAAAAGTTTTTATGACATAAGCCAGCTGTGCATTCGGGTGGTCTGTGAAATCCCAACAGGGGTAGGTCCGCAGCCCTTGGTTGCGGCCGCTCAGCAAACGCTATATTCGGGATCTATCTACCTGATCGGTTCATATATTCGTTTTGTCAGTCTTCGCTGAACTTTCCAATACGTTACAGCATGCGCGAGTCACATTTGACCTTACGTCCGGGCGCAAAGCTAAGCGACAAGCTGCACTGCGTTTCAAATTTATCGAATTTCTCAAATAATTTGTTAATATACATAATTGTAAATAATAATAAAAATAATTAAGAACATTTCTGCCGTAACTTAATTTCTGAAGATATATTTGCATTTTTCAATTTTTATATTTACTTTCTCTGTTCTATGCTATTCTAATTTTTTGTGCGAACAATAATTAATATATCAAATATGGTTTGCTTAAATGATTTCTGTCCATTAAACAATGTCTGTCCGTCAGTCCGCCCGTCCGTCCGTTCGTCCGTGTGTGAACACTGCTAGCGCCTAATCCATGGGTACAATCTTTTTCAAATTGAAGAAAGCCTTGTCGATCTGCTTCTAGTTGAAGCTTTGAGATTTTCAAAAACATTCTTTAATATTTGGGGGTACTTTATATGAAGACTTTCGGACATTTTCGAAGTTTTCTCAAAAACGGCTCCAAATTTTTTTCTTTAAATTTCTTGTAAGAATAGAGTAAAATATATTCATAAAGGTGGCATATGTCGTATTTTCACCCTGAACTCTATATTTTCGAAAATTGTAGAAGTTTTTAATTTTTTTCGGCGTCTTCCTACAACTACAAAATTGAAGACAGATTTTTTTGTTCAAATGAAATTTGTTGTGCATAATAGTTCTTTCAATAAGATCATGCACATTGTTTAGGAAATTTTATTAGTTTTCGTGCAATTGTGCGTATTTAGCAATACAACACAACGATTGGTTAGCATTAAATGTTGCAAAAACAAGCTTCCAGAGGGCTTCGGAGCGTACGAACGCGACCACAATGGGCTAGCGCTGTGCACACAAAATGACCTTGGGCATTAAAGGGTTAATACACCTGCCATGCAATATTTACAATTTTAGAGTTGCAAAAACAAGATTTTCTCAAAAACTGTTCCAAATGTTTGGTGACTATAGCGCCAAATGAACCATATACAATGACATAAACCCAATATTGCTCTATTCTTCTGTTTTTTCAAAAATTTTAAATATGAAATTTTTTTGACTTGTCTCTCACGTCGGTAATATTTACTTTGGAGGCAATTTTTTCACATTATTATATTTATGAGAACATAAACTTTAAATAATGTCAAATAAAGTTTTTGGAAAACCCAGCCGTTTTCTGTACAAATGAGCTCAAAATTCCACATTTTCAGAAACGCTCACACGCCATTTTCTCAAAAATGGCTTCAATTTTTTCTTTAAAATGTTTCTAATAGATAGCGCTATGTGCGCTGTTTAATATGACGTAAAGTTCATTTTGGTGTATCATTTTTTTCAAAAATAACACAAATGTAACATTTTTTTAAAATACCTCTCACTCTGTTAGTATGGACATTTTCATCGATTTGTATGCACTATTACAATTGTGAGTAGAAGTGCTTCACATGATTTCAAATGAATTTTTTCGAAAACTCAATAGATTCCACTGAAAAAGAGCTTAAATTGCGCCTTTACAGTAATGATTAATCGCCATTTTCTGAAAAACCGCTTCAAATTTTTCAATGAAAATTTATATTTAGGACGAGTTTTCACTCTTCTTTAATATTCTTGAAGTAATATTTCGGTTGTACTACTAGGAAAGCAAAAAGTTCAAAAAAATGTACTTTGGGCGACGATAGATGGTAGCTGGCCAGAGAATGGAGCAAAACCTTGAAGCCAGACCATACCATGGAAATTAGAAAACTATACTACAAGAAAGTCTGTGCCATTCTGTAGCACCTCTAGTTTTCTCTTAATTTAGCAACTGGTTTTATGCATTTTTTCGCCATCAGAGCCCGGCAATGAATTTTTTCCGTCGAAAATCCGCCGTTTTTTCGCGCAACATTACACACCGTTCTCTATAGTACGTATATTACCCCGTAGACTCCGTACGTATACGAGAAAGTAACTAGAGGAGCTACAGTACGGCACAGATTTTCTCGTGGTAAAGTTTTTCTAATTTCGTTGGTGAGGACTGGCATTGCCCCTCACTTCCTGCCTGCTGACATCTATAGCTGCCCACGATACATTTTTTAAAATGTCTCAATTTTTCGGTTTCCAAAAAGTAGATCCGAAATATTATGTTAAGAATATTAAAGAAGGATAAAACCTTATCCTAAATAGCAATTTTCATTAAAAAATTTGGAGCTGTCTTTAAGAAAATGGCTTTAAGCTTTACTGTAAATGAGAAATTTGAAGCACTCTTTTACAGGAATCCATTGAGTTTTCGAAAAACTTCAATTGAAGTAATTTGAAGAACTTCCACTCGCTAATGTATACAAATCCATTGAAATTTGCATCCTAACGGCGTGAGAAGTATTGAAACAAATTGTGTAATTTTTGAAAAAACAAAAGAATACACAAAAATCATTTTTGCGTCATATTAAACCGTGTTATTACCTTTAAAAAGCTGGAAAAGCTTGAAGAAAAAAATTTGGAACTATTTTTGAGAAAATTGCGTTTGAGCGTTTCTGAAAATGCGGAATTTTGAGCTCATTTTCACAGAAAACTTTTGATTTTTCGAGTAACTTTATTTGACATTATTTAAAGCACATGTGCTCGTAAATACAATAACGTGAATAAATCGCTTCCAATGTAAATATTGCCGGCGCGAGAGACAAGTCAAAAAAATTACATTTTTGTAATTATTGAAAAACTATTGAAAGGAATAGTACTATATGGCGTTTATGTCATCGAATAGGGTTCGTTTGGCACTACCCTTATCAAAAATTAAATGAACAAATTTGGAGTCATTTTTGAGAAAATTTCGAATTGTTTTTTAATACAATTGCAAATATTGCACGTCCTATTACTACTAAAAATTTTCAAGAGAATGTACGTGACTTTAATAAAAGAACTACTCATGGACAACAAATTTCGTTTAAGGCAAAATCTATATCATAATTTTGTAGTTGTGAGAAGACGCCGAAGATATTCAAACTTTTGCAATTTTCGGATATACGTACGTATACGGGAAAGTAAAAATAGCGATTTTTCGAAAATCTGAAGCTCGCTTGGTAATAGTTTTGAAAAAAATGTTTTACACAAAAGTAGGAAATTATATCCTCTAAAATTGATTTGAATAATTTTCCCATAGGACTTAAAGTTAAAGAGTTACAGAGAAAAAAAAGCGAAACAAGTCAGAAAAATACCTATTTTTCGGGCCTCCCGAAATTAACACAGGGTCTGGGAGTTCGAAAATTCGGCTTTTAACTAGTGATTGAACATGCGCAATGAAAAAGTTTTTACGACCTTCTTCCCCCAACTTTTTCAGTAACTAGCTTCGTAAGAAGAAAAAGAAATGTAATCTGTTTCCGATATCTGAATCATGCGCCGAAAAACGCGAATTTTTGGCAGAAAAACTCATATTGCGGAGTCCTGGTATCGAAAAGTGGATAAATCCTGTGGCTATTTGTAGAAAAATTATTTTCTCTAACACGTGGTGTAGCCAGAATCTATCTTTTATGGTTCCTTGAAAAACCGAATGTCGGCAAAATGTCTCTGTCTGTCGGTCTCTCTGTCCGTGTCAATGCTAGCGCCTAAATCGTTCAGCCAATTTTCTCCAAAATTGATATTTGCCGGTCGATCTGAATGAATTCGAGGCTTTAGGAGTTTCAAACGGATATTTTGATTTTTTGAGGTCACATTACATGAAGTCTCAAAAACATTTTCAAAAGTTTCTCAAAAACGGCACCATGTTTGTTCATTAAACTTTATCCTCGGATAGTGTAAAGGACGCGTACGAGAATGTTGCTGGTCACGTTCGTTGGCATCCCTGGTTTTTCGAAAATTGCAAAAGTGCAATTTTTTACCAATTACAACTTCAATATTGAAGCTAGAGATTCTTTCCTTATTTTCGAAAGTTACAAAAATTTCGTGTTTGAAATATTGGGTTGAGAAATTAATTTTTAAGCGACGGCCGGAGTTATCTGTCCGTTCTGTAATTTAGTGGAATGGCTGTCGGCGACTTAACTCGGAGGACTTGAGTTCGAATCTCGGGGCGGAATAATATTTGCTGGCTGAAAACACGTTTGCATGTTTATATAGTAGTGCATTTTAGCAGAGCATGTCTGTGGCGGAACACCTAGAAATAATGCGAGACAGTATGTGCTATTGTAGCACCACTACTTTACAGAAGATTCACAAAACTTATAATGGCAAAAATTGTTTCTTGTTCTCTAGTGAGACATTTTTAAATTTGTGCCTTCGCAAGCGTGGGGTCCATCGCAGGTGCTACTATGATAAACTAGGACTGGTTCCGGCCGTAACGACACAACGCCAACGCCTCCCAGCAAAGCTCTGTATTCCCAGGTATTTGTTCCTGGATTCCGAGTATGCTAATTAAATGCCTTCAAAGATCAAGTCCTTATCCGCGATAGCAGGTTGGTTTTCGCTGCGTGCCTATTTTTCTTTCAGATTTTCCACTTTCTTTTCTGAATCGCCTAGCTTTTTATTTCAGTTAGTGTCTATTTCAAATATGATACACCCTAGAATGTGAAGATCCGTTCTTTGGAGAGACTGGGCGACGATACACTTTATGATGTATGATAATAATCGGATATTATTAGCTGTGACGGCTATAAAGATGTCCACAATGACGTCGCAACGTTCGGCGGCATAGTGTTGGGTGGCAGCCTCTGCTGTGCGAGTAAGTGATTCCTAGAGAATGACTAAGTTTTTGGATGTATTATGCGGTTGCCGAGGTGCGTGTATCTTATTGCATTTGTTATTTACAAAGATATTTGCTTTCTTTCGGTTTATTTAGGTTCTGGCTGCGAATTTCGTTGATAAATTAGGTTAAAAACAATATTTGATCAACACATGTAAAGTCGCTACCTTTTCTTTTTGAAAACGGTTCGAAGTAAATATAATCATGACCTTGGCGATGATGCTTTATAATAAAATTAAATGTATGTAACATTTGGTTCCACGTGCCCTTTCATCAGTTATGAAAAGTGACAAAGAAGTTCGAGGCCCTGTGTTTTGCGTAGAAGTAACTCCTTCCGTATATTTTTTTAACTATCGGCTTTTTAAATATTTATTTTAGAAATTTGTATTAATTATTATCACCGAGAGAAATATTATCTACATTAAACTTTAATAATCGTTTGGAAAAATTCCAGTGATCAATAAACACAGTCCTAAAAATAAATCTTCGTAATTTCTCATGGAGTGGAGGAACTTTTAACACTAAGTTAACCAGAATTTAATACAATTTAACTATTAATTTTTCAATGTATTAATTGTAAAAAAATATGATTATTTAAAAATATAAATATTGTTCTTTTATCATATCTTTAAAAAAAAAGTTTGTAATTTCCTTTGCTGAATTCAAATTTTGATGGTTGAATTTCAATATTCAAGTCACGCGATTAAAATATTACATCTTATCCCCAATTATATTAACATATTATATGAAACGTATTTTCAATATCTTTTGCTTGGCAAGTTTTAATGAACATTGGATGTCATATCTTACAATACAATTGGGACACCACTTGATAGCCCTGGTGGCAAAGAAAACACTTGATTTGGTGACCTACGTAATATTTGGGCTTAGCTTTTACACAAATAAAGTCTTGAAGAAGATGGCTTAGCTTTCACACAAATAAAGTCTTGAAGATCCACACAATTTTAGTGGCTCATACATATTATGATACTGCGTTTGTGCAATTTTTTTCGGGCAATTCAAGTAAATGACAACTTACTATTTATTGAGAGCTACGTCCTTTAGTGGTTTGTTTATATTATTGCAAAAATTTGGAAAATCTACTTACATTTTCGTGAAACATCTGAGAATGTCATGAAAATGTTTAGACGTGTGAATTGCGAATTACGAAGATGGACGGAACCTGAAAATGGCTGCAATTAACTGGGAATAACCATCTAACTTTTTTTGCTTCAAGCCTAAATCTACTTTTGTCTTCTTGGTTCCGAGAGTCCTATAATTTTTCATTCTTGATTTTTGGGAACAGTAGGGCATCTTAGAAAGCTTACTCTGTCTCTTCTGCCTTTTACCCCAGTCCACTATCGGACGCAACTTAGTTATCGTGAAAATACAACTTAGAGAAAAAAGAACATCTCACTGCGAGGAAGGCCCTCCGAACTACTGGAAGTCACTTGTTCTATATACATCTCTATCAGTCGCGGCTCGTGATTTTTCAGATAGGGAAGGCTGCAAATGCATTGTATTTCTATTCATAATCTCTTCCGATACAGACTTCAGGAGAGAAGCGCTCCTATAGCATATTGGGAAAACTAGTTGATGCGCAATTCTTCTCGCTGAGCTGCATCGTAATGCTATCCGGTGAGCACGCCCTTCTTCCGACCCTATGCCCCAGGCCTTATGGCGGAATGAAGGGAGAGCCTAACGCGTTTGTCTTCCTTGTCAACAGCTTCATATGCGTTACGGACGACCGTTATCGAATTCACAAACAAAAATTTTGATACGACTGTTACATAATGTAATTCAGAAAGCCATTATTAATAAATAAATACATTTATAAATATAATTTTAAATTTCTTTTGGACGGCGATTTCTACAGGAGAGGCTCCGCCTCATGAGCCGCGCCTGATCTATATATTACCCTCACACGTTTTCTCGAGCCCTCACTTCGCTAGTTGAGACAGGAGTGGGGACTTTGGTTATTTTGACAAAAGGAATTTTATATCAAATTGTAGTTCGTTTTTCGACGCAAAATAATTTCTATTTCATCAGAGCGAATATTTCTGGTTATCAGATTTTGTGTACAAAACTAGTTGCTATCGATTATTCTTAATTCAACTAACGTTGGCGAAGGAGTGGGGGTAGGTATTCCGGGGCTCAAGAAAACAAGCACTATTCTATTAGATTGTCGATATGTTCACAATATTTAAAATTTCGACGCGAGCGCTGTTTCTTATCCACCAATAACGAGCACAGAGCATTCGGGGAAATTCTGCTATCGTAATTCTATGTTCTATGGTGTCTTCTCGGTCATTATACTGAGATTTATTCAGAGCCTAAGTCTGACAGGTCATCAACCGTTACGGTGCCATCAAATCACGAGCTTATATGTCACCCCAGTGACATCAGTGCGGCAACGTTCAACCTTCCGTAACAGCTGATTTACGTCAGACGCAGCTTTGAGTATAATTGTAACAAGTATAATTCTGTGACCAATAGTTACACTTGGAGTTTTTTAACGTAGCATTGCAAGGTCACGCGCGAAAGATGGAAGAAAAACTCCAATAGAGAGCCGTAAAAGTCGGAGCT
This sequence comes from Teleogryllus occipitalis, assembly GCA_011170035.1. Taxonomy (NCBI): domain Eukaryota; kingdom Metazoa; phylum Arthropoda; class Insecta; order Orthoptera; family Gryllidae; genus Teleogryllus; species Teleogryllus occipitalis. Next base: position 220,144 of record BLKR01000226.1, on the reverse strand, counting down.
GTAGTGACGTTACAGCTTCCCGTTGGAGTCTTCCCTTTTCATCTTTCGCGCGTGACCTTTAGATGCCACGTTAAAAATAAGTATATACTTCAGTTTTCTAACGAGGCATCTGAGGGTAGTATCTCCAAGATGGAATATGGCACGACTTTTTGCGTCTCTCTCGGTCGTGCCTCTAGTCGCTTGATCTGCAGCACTGCTTGATACGATCGCGATCATGCGACATCTTGCAGCAGGACCAAGAAAGACGCAAAACGTCGTGCCATACTCCACCTTGGAGATACTACTCTCAGATGCCACGTTAATTGTGCCCTAATTGCGCCCTTTTTCTTGATACTCCACTGCGGGGGTGCGGGGAAAGGGGTTCTAAGACACGGCAGTGCACTGCTGTCAACTTCAACGACAGAAAACTCGGGGTAATAGCAGCGCCTCTCGGACAACATAACAATGGGAAACAAAGCAAGACTTCTTTTTAAAATTCCGAAGAAATAGCTATAACTTCTATTACCCCGAGTTTTCTGTTAAAACACTGCCGTGTTTAGACCCCGTCTTTCCCCGCACCCCCGCTGTGGAGTATCAAGAAAAGGGCGCGATGAGGGCACGATTATATATATATATATATATATATATATATATATATATATATATATATATATAGTGTATACACATACATACACATTGTTTCTTTAACGTGGCATTTGAAGGTATTAGAAAGATCATGCCCACCTTAGCGGACCGTCTACTGCGCATGCGCAGATGCTCAAAAGTGATTCGAAACTTAAAGGCCTGCGTATGCGCAGAAGTTCGATAGTGCTTTAATGTCCGAGGGTGCACAAACTCGGAATATGGCATATGGCACGACTTTTTGGGTCTTTTTTGGTCCTGCCGTAAGATGTCGCATGATCGCGACCGTATCAATATAGTCTAATAAAGTCTGTTATTAGACTGTGGAATCATGCAGTGCTGCAGATCAAGAGATAGGACCGAGAAAGTCGCAAAAAGTCGGGCCATATTCCATCTTCAAGATAATACCTTCAGAGGCCACGTTAGAAAAACCCAAGTATAGATTAGTCAAAAGTATGTCACGGATTGGTCTCTAATTTCGTCGGAACGGCCCATCTCCACACCTGTCGTGGACCGCACACACACACACACTCACACACACACCAATCCACACTATATTTTATATATATAAGCAGCAGTCGTTTCTTCTTGTTGATGGTGCGGCCTCAGTGTATGAAACAATTACTTTTCTGATAATTCTTCTTAAACGATCGAAGAAAACTATCTGTAGTGCTCATAAGAAACTCTATTGCTTGTTTTCCAGTTGTATTTGGAGCAGTATATGGACAATTCAAGTGACCGTGAACGAACTTTTGCGTAAATTGCTTAATTATCATTGTTATGCTCGCAGCGTACTGAGAAGCTGGACTGGCGAGTTGGTACGGTGGAATGGTCTGTTGCGTGCGAGACGCTTGCAGGTCGTCCCAAGAAATTTGGCTCGAAATATTTCTGTTTTGTTTTCTTTCTGCAAGTTAATTAAAATGTCACTGAAAACAGATTTATTGTTATTATTCAAGCCCTATTATTTTGTTAACATCTTACTGAGTTTATCATACATCCTTGCAAAGAAGATCCCAATGTCATGTTGGCTTGTATTTCCTACTTCTTACCCTCAGTGTGAATTGGATTCGGTATGTATTGATGCAGAGCATCCAATAAGTTTAGTGAAAAATATAAAAGTATGTGTCTTATTTATTTCATTTCTTATTGCAGAGAGAATCGGAGATACTATTTTTCCTACTTATTGTTGTAATGATAAGAACTAAAAAAGCTGGAAGTGTGACAATGATAAACTATTTAACTTCAAGTTTTATCTACAATAAAATAGCTAACCTCATTCTGTGGTATTATGCAGATGTCAGAATGGGAATTCTATACTCAGTTTTGTTTGTTTGTAAGTAATTTATCTTGTATTAAATTGAATGTTATTTGTTCCACCTGAAAAAATGAGCCCGGACTACGTTGTGAAGGATGATTAAGAATTTGAGTGAATTATTTTATTATTTGTAAACTTCAGGTTCAATTTACTGATAATATAATTATATTTAGATTGTTTTATTATATCATTTAAAAAAATAATGTATTAAAGCTATAAACCACCCAAACTGGGCACTCTTCTTTATAAAAGGTTGCAATAGAAAGCAATAATTTGCTATAATTAAGAATATTTGCATGTTGCTATCCTATATAGAATTGAAGTTGTTAAAGGAAGAAAAGATTTAAAAACTGGGTTTGGGATCAAAACTAGGCCAACTTCTATTTATTAATTTTTTTTATCACATGATATTTCACTGAAAATATAAGAAAGGTATTTCTGAAAGCATTCCCAATTTCTTGACAGAGAAAACAATTTGTTTGTGTTTAGTGTTAGGCCTGACTCTGCCAGAACCTACCTATTCAGGGCCAGACAAGGTGACCTACTTCCGCACAGAAGCTGGCTTGGAGGAGGAACTCTCACGTGACAAGCGAGTGGTGTGGCTTGTCACCTTCTACGCAGCCTGGAACCCAGCGTGCGTCAACTTTGCCCCTATATTTGCACAACTTTCTGCTGAGTAAGTTCACATTTGTATTGCTTATTATTTAGGGTTGCAAAAAAAAAAATCCTTTTTTAAAATTTATTTATATCAAATTAGTTTCAAGTATAATTAGAATATAACAAATATTGCATTTCATATTTTTATTCATATAAGAATTTCATATTTTTACAAACAATTGAGTAGACAATTGAAACTTGTTTTGAAATGGCAGTGTTACGATCATAATGTGACTCAACTACTTGAGATGAAGAAAACACCATTTTTTATTCAGTGTTGTATTCATTGTTTTATTCAGTATGTTGGTAGATATATTAAGTGAAATAAGGTAAGGTTAGATAAACTTCATACAGATAGAATTCAGTTCAGGAAGACGAGTGAACTCGAACATTAAAGTTTGAAGCTCCAAAATGAGTTCATGTGGTAGGAAATGAGATGCTGTTTGGGATCACTTCACTGAAAAAAAGGGAGAGAAATGGAACCAAGCAGTATGTAAACACTATAACAATGATATGTAACCAATTTCTCACATGAAAACACGTTGAGTAGTTGTTCTTTACAAAAACAAAATGAAAGTAATTAATGTCCAATATAAGGTAATGGAGGTAACCAATTGTCAGTATTTGTTTCACCATGAATGAGTCAAAACTGAATAAATGCCATATTGATTACATTTTAAGAGTTAAAGTATTGATTTGAATGTTATATTAAGTGAAAAATTTAGGATGAAAGATTATAACTAATTGCATGTAATATTTTAATTTAATGTTAAAGATTTAATTGTTTTCTGTGATTTAAATAATTGTTTTTTACTTCATTTAAATAATTGCAACCCTGTTAATATTTATACATCACCAGATATTGAAGTGTTGAAATATTGAATGATGGTAATTGTTTCAGAGGAAATAGTGAAATGTTTGTCAATTCTAATAGTTCACGGCAGATAATAATTTCACTTTTTGTATCTACACTGCCTCTGCTAGTTCATTAAATGACGTACTTCTAGAATTGTCTGTATTGATATTTGGAGTCACATTGCCGACAATTAAGCCAGCATAGATTTCCAATGAATTAAATGGTTTGCAATGCTCTCAGAATAACAAACTTATTTATATAGAAGTGAACTTAACTTTTTGAGTTTGATCTTAAATGTTTCAAATTGTCACTATTATATCAGGCCATTACACACATATGCTGAAAGAGAGCAATTTGCAAATTCCCATTTTGCTTGTTTCAGATACAGCTTAGATAATCTCAAATTTGGGAAAATAGATGTTGGCAGATATCCTGATGCAGCAACCAAGTATCGAATAAATGATTCTTCATTGAGCCGCCAGTTGCCCACTGTGATTTTGTTTAAGGAGGGCAAGGAAATTGCACGAAGGCCAGCAATTGATGGGCGTGGGAAGGTCATGAAATTCTTCTTTTCTTCGGTAAGATTTAATTCCCACTCTTAATATTGTTTGGTATCATTGTTTTGAGAACTGGATATTGAACATAATTATTTTTGTTCATTTTCTGTTGTAGGATAACGTCAAAGCTTCATTTGATTTAAATAACATGTATATTGAATGCAAAAACAATCCAATTAAGAAGAAACCAGACAAAAGTGAAAAAGCTATTGAGAATGGGCATGAAAAAGCAGAATGAAAGCATTTGAATTCCACATTGTTAGGTAGTGCCAAGTGTTTAAAATTGTTTATTTGTTCTCAAAAACTTGTTTACATGTATTGATTTTACATACCTCATGTATTTGTTTTGAGTGAAATCTAGTATTTTTATTATGTAAATATTAAGTTTTTATGCGAAAACCTTGTTTTCTAGTCGAATGTTGAAAAAATGTGGATTGATTGTTGAACATTTTTTATTGTATTATTTACTTTTGCATAAAAATATAATTGTTTTGATGCATATACAGTATACAAGAGTGTGTGAATCTAATCCTGATTAACATCACATGTTGAAATATATAATGGTTATACTCTGACAAACGAAATTAAGAATAAGGTGATGTGCTGAGAGTATAAAGTTTGGAATTTGGTGGCCTGCACTCAAGACAGACATGATTCCTTGCATTCTGTGCAACAGTGGAGGGAGAATGTATAAGTGAATCTTGCTATCTCTTAAAACTGGTAATAGAACATGGTTTTCCGTATTTAAAAAAATAAATAAATAATAGTAATAGTAAAGGTGATATGGTAGCAGCAATAAACTGATAATTGAAATTTACTGGGGCATAGGGTGCCTTCGACTGCAGTCATTCAGGTCCACAAGAATGAAGTAACCGAGTAGATAACAGCATAAATGAATCTTTCCTCCACGATCACGATGGAGGAAGGAGAGAGGCAGGGGCAATGTGGAAACCTTGAGAAAACTGCTGAGAGATTGCTATATCTGGGAATCAAACTCTGTTCCACTAGTGGACAAAAGTGCCAGCCAATAACGTTGCAACTCTACTCTTACTAACTTAAAATTCTTATTCACAATTAAACTGAATATTTAGTATGTAACTTGGTTTTTATAATAATCACATTTTTAGTAAAGAAATAACTACAATTGGGCTGCCAAGCAATGCATACATGCACAGGATGGCCACTTTCTTAAAAAAGAAAAGGAAAAATCAGATAATTTCTTTGCTCTGAAAGTCGGGGAATTAAAGAAGAATCGTTAGAAGTCAGGGAAAATTTTGCATCTTATATAGATATTCCACAAAGAAATTAGTTCAGCAAAAAATTGTAAATACAATTTTTTCTTGTTGAGGATTTTTTAAAATTTGTTCTTTCACAATGAAATCCGAGAATAAGGTTTGTTTTAATATTTTCTTTAATATTGTGAAATACTCTACAAACCTTATCAGTGAAAATAAAATGCATTGGAGAACTGGGAAAAGCCAAAAAAATTTATTTTAGGAAACGAGCGGCCACCCTATGCTCTGATCACATTGTACCTTCAGCACCGAGTAGTACATGTTCTGATTTCATAGTACTGCACAGAACAGTTATGGCAGAAAGAAAGATGGTTTAATGAGTTTGTCAATCGTTAAAAATTCCTAAAAAATTTCAAAAAATGTGTTAACTATAAATTTGAAATTAAAATTCAACAAAAAATTATGAAGGAGTTTTATTTCTAAAACTAGATTGGCACAGACTTACTCGTTTTCTAATTTCCTTGGTGTGTACTGGCTTTACAGTGTCCCATCCTCTTCCCAGCTGCCATCTATTGCCGCCATAAGAAGAAATTTTCTGAACCTTTCGGTTTCCTAATAGTAGACCAAAGTATTACTTAAAGAATATATTAGAAGAGTAAAACCTCGTCCTAAATGGCAATTTTCATTAAAAAATTGAGTAATTTTCAAGAAAATGGGGTTTTAATGTTACTGTACATGCAAAATTTGAAGCTCTTTTTCACAGGAATCTGTTGAGTTTTCAGAAAGCTTCATTTGAAACACTTCCACTCACAAATGTAATAATGTATACAAATGTGGAAATTAATGGTGTGAGACACATTTCAAAAAGTTACATGAGTAATTATTTTCTTTAAAGAAAAAAAAATTACACACACATTTTTTAAAGAAAAAAAAAGAAAGAAAGAATACACTACAATAAACTTCATGTCATATTAAACAGTGCAATCCATTGGAAAAATTTGAAGACAAAATTTGGAGCCATTTTTGAGAAAATGGCGGGGAGAAATCATCTGTAATGTAAATTTACCGACGAGACAAGTCAAAAAAATTAAATTTTTGAAAAACAACAAAAAATATCTATATGGAGTTTATGTCATCGAATAGGATGCATTAGGTACTATCCCTCCCAAAAATGTAAAGAAAAAATTTGGAGCCGTTTTTAAGAAAATCTTGTTTTTGTAATTTTTAAAATTGCAAATATTACACGCTCTTTTGCTCGAAAACTACTCAAATTTTCAGAAAAATCTACATGATCTTAATGAAAGAACTATTTATTGGCAAAAATTTGATTTGAAGGAAAAATCTGTCTTCAATTTTAATAGTTGTAGGAAGAAGCCAAACAAAATGTAAACTTTTGCAATTATCGAAACTTCAGAGTTAACCGTGAAAATCGGGACCTATGCCACCTTTACAAGTGTATTTTACTCTATTCTTTACAGAAATTTAAAGTAAATTTTGAAAATGTCCTGGGGGTTTCGTGTAAAGTATCACCAAATTTTAAAGATTGTTTTTCAAAATTTCAATTAGAGCCAGATGGACAGGGGTTTCTTCGATTAGGAAAGATTGTGCATGTGGTTCAAGCGCTAGTATAGTAGTTTTTCACAGCCAGATGTTAAAAAAAACAAAAAAAAAACTTTTTCAGTATTTGAGGACCCCAAAATGCGTATTTCCGTCAAAATCGTGAAATCGATTCTCTGCAGCATTATATAACTTTCTCTATACTATGTACATTACTTCCGTATATATGCGTGCATACGAGAAAATAAAATAAAATGAAAAACTTTTTTCACTGTGTGTAGTGAAGAAAGAATTCAATTGCATTTTTTTTTAAGTACTGAATGAGAACCATTGTTCAAACATTTTCCTTCATTTTGATTTGGGGCTATCTTACCTTGCTACACTTGCTTTTTGTAAGATCAACAATGCTTAAATTAAAAAGAATTTAAATGTAGATTGATATGAAATTAGTAGTCATTTAATAAAGATTCTTTATGAATTATAAAGTGTACTGGGCCCAATTTTCAGATTCTCAAGGAGTTGGGTAAGCCCTGGATCCTCTCTGACAACTTGGCTTAAAGAGCATGCCGTGCGCACAAAACCAATCTAAAGATCATTCACATGCCCATTCAACAGACAGCCCTGAATTGTAGCAATGAATCAGTCACATTAAATGTTGGAACTTGGAGCCAATATGTCTCTTGGCTGAAGTGTTGATTGGATGTTTGAGATAAGATCGAACTACAATAAGAAAGTCTGTGCCAATCTGTAGCACCATTAGTTTAAGAGATGCTAGATTGGTAAGCAAAAAATTATTTTTCTACAAATGAATGTTCAATATAATATTGTCGCAACATAAAATGCCTTGGTTCATAAATTTGAAAATAAATTATATAAAGGAAATACATTTAACTATGAATTATTTCATACAGTTTTAACATTCAAGTATAGAAGTTTCATACATTTACTGAAAACAGCAATTATTAAACAATGTATTACATTTTCAAATAGTACACCTGTATCTCTAGATTGTCAGCAAATTAAAATTTCTTTTTAGTCAAAAATAAGAAACGATCAACTGAATAACTTATGTAAATGATAAGGATGACGACGGGAAAAGATACCTACTAGAAATGACTGAGAACCTGATGTGATACAAAGCCTACCAAAAGAGTAAAAAGAAAATGAACATTGAACTTGCAGGTGGAGAGTAGGTAGGACAGACACCACTAGATTAACCCAAATGTATGTGTTGATTTCTTTCTAATTCACATACTTGCACACCGTCACAAATTTTTCAACGTAATTTTTAGATAAAGGAAGTATCAGATATTGTGTGTAGCCGCTTCAGATTAAGAATAATAAAAATGATAATCCTGATCAAATGTTTCTTCAAAGAACTCTTTACAAGAAATAAAGGAAAGCATTTATACTTTCTTCATTTACTTACTGTGCTTTATCTTCAACATATGGATAAAAGTAATTCCTTTTTTAGACACTGTCTGCGGCATATTTACCACATTATTAACAGTTGAGTTTCATTTGTTGGTAATCTGTTTGCTTTATTTCTCATTGAAAAATTAGTTTCAGTTGTTGCAAAATGGACTGCTTTATTTTGCTTCCTTTCACACAATTAAATATTCTATTGAACCCACACAAATATTTTGCACTTTGTACTCACGACCCAGGAACTTATTCATTGCATCTTGAGCCACATAAATATTCTACTATTGCTAAGCACAGACATAAGATCCACGCAATTAAAACACTGACTATCAAAGACTTAAATGAAAATTAATTCAGTGTTGAATTTGAGATACTGTACATCTTTTACCAAGCCACAGAATGGAGATATTGTAAAGAGCTAAAATGAGTCAGTTTCTTAACACAAGGAAAGAGAGGAAAAAGAAAAGAAGAAAAAAAAAACGAGGAAATGAGGGGAAAAAAAAATTGCGTTGATGTTTGAGGGAAAATGTACAATTCTTTAGTTGAGAGCTTTAGGGTAATTTACAATGATGAGCTTTTAACAATTCAAGCTTTGAAGTGACGCAAAAATGAATTTAAGCATCTTGAGAACTGTCCATTTTTTTGCCTCTCTTGTGTGGTTAAAGTACATATCTGACAGTGTTTCTGCAGTTATCAGAGGAAATATTAACATTGGAGCTACACGGCCCACTGGAAGATCTCTATTTAACTGCCATCTACAAGCATCTCTTCTAACTGGATCAGTTAATAATGGAACGTTGGTGGTGTCACATACCAATCAAAGTGGGCAAAAGTGGATCCATGTAATATAATTTATAGTTTGTTTACTTTGAAGTACTTAATGCAATTGATTTTTTGTCTTTCCTCCTTTTAAGAAAAGTGCACACACCATCACTAGATGTTCTGTCAATATGTAAAAGGTTCAGAAAAATATTTTTTTGTAGAATGGCTTAAAGAACCTTAACGCCAGGTTAACTTAGGAGCTTAAAATGCACCATTTCTAAATTGTGCATTACAGAACACACTGAGAGAAAAATGATTCAAGAGCATTCTATATCTCTATATAAAATAATTAAAGCCTTGATGAAAAGCTTCATATGTAAATCAAAAGCCCAAAAACTTATTTCGAATTATACAACTCATTTGCCAATGTTCTTTGCATATGAGATGAAAAACATCTGTAGGAGAGATTCAATTAACCTTGACTTCAAAACCTAATAAAGCATTGCAAAACTTGAAGTGTTTTTTTATTACAAAAGTTAAATGACCAAGAGAACTTCATAGGAAGTGATATTTACAACTAAAGAAACATTGTTAACAATTAAAAGGCAATATAAAAACCCCTTGTTATAATACAGCATCATCCATTGTAAATTCTTATTGAATATAATGAATGCTCCAGTCTTACGATATTCTGTTTTATTTGTTTACAGTAAACAATAGTTTCTCTTGTTCATAGTATTTCTTCTGCATTTCCTTAAAAAACTAAGTAATACAGAAAAAAAACGGTAATTAAAATCCTCTATTGCAGAACTTCAGTACACATTAGTCAAATTTACATAACAATACAATATGTACAGCATTCTAAAGCAAAGATTGATGAACAATCAAAATAATTCCAATGTGTTTCACGCTGCAATCTGATAAATAAATTCAATAACTTATTTTTACTTCCTATACCACATCTGTAGAGTCTGCATGCGTTTCACTTTCTTTTGCAGTTGAAGAACTCCATACAGAAGTGCTTCTGCAGTAGGAGGACAACCTAAGAGAGAGAGAGAGAAAGGTTAGTTTCCCTTCAAAAAAAGCGTGAAACAAAATACGCAACAACAAATTCATCTTTCAATTTTTGTACATTTTATTAGTGTAATATGAGACCCCTTGCTACAGTTTATCTCTGGCTAATAGTTGAAAAGGACTTCTACATTTGTTTAGAAGAGGGTACCACAATTGATATCTATATTGTTATTGTGTGGTAGTAAAAAGTATGGTTAATAATCTTTATTTTTATGATTCCATATTCTAAATAATTACATGATACGCAAGAAGAGCACAGGGAATACTGAGAATAACAAAGCATTGGATTAATAAAAAAGTTCATTATTTGTCAACAATTATGAAGTACTATATATTAGCCACTGAAAATTGTTGAATATATAAGTACACTTTCATTTATTTTTCTGGGTGTGCATAATGCAAGTTGAGCTTGTTTTACATTGCCTTGTATTGTGCTATTAAGACTATTTTATTACAATAAACGAGACGATTGCTCCTGCTGCCATTATCAGAGGAATTAATGCAATGAGAACAAAATTATAAGCAATGAGAACAAAAAGAGAAAGGACTCACCTGGCACATAAATGTCCACGGGGATAATTCTGTCGCAGCCTCTGACTACAGAGTATGAGTAGTGGTAGTAGCCTCCGCCATTAGCACAGCTGCCCATGGAGATGACCCAGCGAGGCTCTGGCATCTAAACACAGACAACATCACTATACCTCATCACTTCAATTTCTACCAACAGATCATCCAATTCAAATCCCCCTGGGATTCACTATTTCCTAGCCTCCCATTATAAACCATCTCAGTTTTTGTCCATGTTCAGGTTCTCTTCAAATAATTACCAAACAGGCAACATTTCATAACAATTCTCTTATCATTTAAGTGGACTTATACCATCTTTATAATTAATGTATGCAAAGTCAATAACAAAACAGTAATGGTTGTATTTAAATTTACCTGGTCGTACACTTTCCGAAGCGCTGGAGCCATTTTATTGGTGAGTGTCCCAGCTACAATAATAACATCAGCCTGCCTTGGTGAGGCTCGAAACACAACACCAAACCTATCCATGTCATACCTAGGAGCAGCAATGTGCATCATTTCTACTGCACAACATGCCAATCCAAACGTCAGGGGCCATAATGAAGACTGGAAAATCAAGTGCAACTTACATCAGGGCTGAAGTATAGAACTTTGTACAAAATGTTTGAGTATATTTATGTAATTTACACCTGTTTCCAATTTATCACATAATCTGCAAAAATATTGGAACAATATAAATACATTAAAAATTAACTTCATAGTTATTTTCACAATTCGTAAAATTACAAAATTCTATGTTTAAGAAGCAATTATGTTTCTGTTTTGTAATTTGACAATTAGTTTATAGAGCTATACTTGGGTTTCTGTAACCTGGCTGATAACAGCTGAAAAGGTGTTACGGTGTCGTCCAATTGGGAGCTTAAATGTCACCACAGTGACTCGCCATGATGACATTTTTGCTCATGATTGGATGACACCGTGACAGCTGATAAAGTGTCATCGGCCAGGTTAGAAAAACCCAAGTATAAGTTAATGATAGGAAAATCTTTATTTGTACTTATCACATATTCAAACTGAGATACAATACTTTCTCTACAAAACATCTACAATAGGGTAAGTGGAAAGTAAAATACATAGGTGCATCTGAAATATCACTTAGCGTTAAAAGGATTTCCAAATGAATTGAAATTTTGTATTGTAAAGATTTATTTATATAGTTGTTCAGGAATTCACAAATTGAACATGAAATATTAAGAGTGTGGCATTTTTTTTCTCTCCCAGATCTTTAACAACAAAATAAAGCATATCAGAGACATTAACATACATCCCAGTAACTGGCATAAGTGAAAGATTATCAGTCTCCTATACTCATCACTCCCCTTAGGTCACAGAAACAAGGATAATTTTTGCTTAACCTAAATTCATTTAACCAATACCATTAGAGAAAAGAAAAGAAGTCAAAGTTGAATGTGCCTTGCTTATCAGCTTGAGGTAGCATTATAGAAAAACTACTACAAATCACATTACACACATTTGCCCCCAATGCCAGGCCAATGAAATGTTGACTTTGAACGAATTAATTTAGCAAATTTTACTATCAGACAGGTCCCCTTTCCTGACCAGGTGGTAAATTTGGGTTTTCCACAAAATTCTGCAATAGTTCAGCCATCCACTTCTATGCAATGGTCAGAAATTTCTTTGTATCACAACAGCGAAATTACTAATTTGATCAGTATCTCTTGTTTCATCTTCTAGTTCAAATTTATTTACGTTATTGTGTGCAATCTTTACTGTTTTTACTTCTTACTTACTATTTAATCTTTACTTCTTCACTATGATCTTCATTAACCATTCTCTTTTTTTTCCACCAAATTTTTAAATTTTTAAAAAAAAGTTTCTATTAGTTTTAGATTTGTTTCCTCTCATATAATAACACCTACACTGCCTCATACCCTTGTTCTTCCATGAGTAACATTCATGTGTTCTGAATCAAACCTTTTAAAAATTTATACTCCTATGTACTATGCGCGCATGTTTTCTTGATCCTCCAACTCCCTAGTTCTGGTCCAGCCTGGCACAGCACAGCCTGGTAGAAAACATGAGCTTAACTCAGAACGTCACGGATCAGTTTACAGTGCTCTCCACCTTCATCCTTGACAATGCGGGGTTTTCAATTTTTGCTGTCTTTCTATCTGTGCGCACAGTGCTGCTCCTTGTTACACAAGAGTTTCTATAACTATTAATTATTCTTCAGAATTTTAAAAAAATCTTGCTTTGTTTCTCATTGTTGTGTAGTCCAAGGCGTGCTAGTACGTTGAGTTTTTGTCAATGAAGTTGACAGCACTGCACTGCCGTGACGTAGACAGAACCTGCCTCTCCCCACACCCCCTGCTGTAGAGTATCAAAAAAGTGTGCTATTGGTATATTGATTATGATTCAATAAAAACTTAGGCTGATTATTCTGTTAATATTATTAAAAATAATGACAAATTATTAAAACACCATAAATTATTAAGACATCTGCACTTACTCTGTCAATCCTTCAATTCCTTCATATAACAAATGCAAGTGCATAGACATTTCATCACTACAAAAGTACAGCATACAAACTATCAATTTATAGGATTTTCATTCTGCCAATTTTCTACTGTTGAAAGCAGTAGAAGAAAAAATGACCAGTACAAAAGAGTAACTTTACATACTCAGATTCATGAACAAAAGCTCGTTTCCACTCACCCAGGTATATCCGTTTCATTCTCATTAAAAACTAAATAATAAGGAAAACAAACCTTCCTTCCCCAATTCAACAAATCGTCCAAACGGGCCAGGGTGTATTCTGCCCAATTACTTGTATTTTGAAATGGTGAATACGGCTCCCTTTTAGGTTTCACAGCTACAAATAATAAAAATTATTATTTTTTATTTCGGCACCATTTAGCATCAATGATAGGCAATGACCCCAAAATGTGAATGACTTACCTGCTGACTTGGCGGGTTCTGGGACCGACGACTGATTTCTCGTAAATAGGCATGAAGCCAATTTGCAGGAATTCACTGGCTGAAATCCTCCCCTCAAAAGTAGCTGTAGGGAAGACACTGTAAACGCAGAATTTTAGATATTGCACATAACTGATGTCTATTTTCCCAAATGACGATATTACGTACTTGTTGATGGCCTCTTCCAACTGATGTGACAATCGTTTTATGGCACCGTACAATTTGCCCAAAAGCCTCTTCACCAAAAGGCCATAGAATGGTCAAGATGGTCAACAAAAGACAATTACGGACAACCACCCTCCAGCTTTCTCAGAGTCGACACCACATTTGTCTACTCAATCCGAGAACCCTCATTTGTCCACCTTCCGGTGACGCCATACTGTTCTGTATGCATTTTTATTCGGCCTTCTATTAGCCAATCGTGTGAAAGTAACAGGGAAATTTTGAAACTAACCGTGTGAGGGAATTTCAATTTTTCTACTTATATTGGATCTTCATTTTATCACGCATAAATAATTTTTAATAACTTAAATTGAGTATTTTCATTTTAATATTGAAATAATTTCAATAATTATTTCTAAAATATTTGCGTTGAAACAAAACTATCCCTATTGGGACATGTATTATTTTGGTTACACTTGGATTTTTAACATGGCATCTGAAGGTATATCTTCAAGATGGAATAAGCCACGACTTTTTGCGACTTTCTCGGTCCTGCCACTAGAGTAGCTTGATCTGCAGCACTGCTCGATGCGGTCGCGATCATGCGACATCTTGCGACAGGACAAAGAAAGACGCTCAAAGTTTATTTATTTATATTAATTTTACGTCAAAAAAATAAAAACTGTGTGTGACGTGCTATGGGGAGAAGAAAATTCTGTGCACGTTTTCAAAATTCTGTGATCCCTACCATAGCCATATACTACTTGAATTTTTAATACAGAAAGAAAATGAGGGTTTTTTTACAAGCATTGTTAACAAAATTTTCGCTCCGGTGTAATACAATCTATTTTTAAGCGTAAATCAATAAATTTGGGTTCTTATCCCTCATCATGTCCTTCGTCAAGGAATAATACTTCCTGCCGCGACAGCATGGAGAACAATAATTTGAATAACTATATTTCTCACAGAAATCTAGATGTTCACATTTAATGAAGTTACATTTATGTCCGGAAGCAAAACAAGGGGCCACCTCAGCATTTGCTCAATGGATCAGGAAAACTGGACGGAAGACCTGATCGATATGAGGGTCATTGACTCAGAGGCTGCGGTACAATGCTATGCACGCACGTTTTCTTGATCCTCCAGCTCCCTAGCTCTGGCTCAGCTCGGCACAGCAAGGCCCGGTAGAAATTATGAGCTCCACTCGAAGCGTCACGGTTCAGTTTGCAGTGCAGCCTACCTTCTTCTTTTATAATGCGCACTTCTCAATTTTTGCTCTCTCTTTCTAATGGTCTGTGCGTGCAGCGCTCCTTCTTGTTACTCAATAGTTTCTATAAATATTAATTATTCCTTCAGAATTTTTAAAAAAACATGCTTTCTTTCTTGTTGTTATATATTCCAAGACGCTGAGTTTTCTGACGATGAAGTTGACAGCATTGCACTGCCGTGACGTAGATAGCTTCTCCCCGCACCCCACGCTGTGAAGTATCAAGAAAAAGTGCGCAGTTAGTATAGTATCCCTGTGGGATTGCACGTGCAATTGGCAAAGTGTAGGAAAGGTGTGTACATAATGTTCCATCGTGCCTTATTCTATTTTGAAGATAATACCCTCAGATGCCACGTTAAAAAAAACTAGTATAGCTCAGTCTTATTATTATATTTCCAACAACACTCACTACTTCATGTTCGCTATTAATCACTCATTTCAGAGCATCTTTACCCTACTTACGTGAAATCGTGGGCATGAAAATCACCGCGACACCGCCTACTTGAAATCAAATAAGAATTGTCAACCAAGATTAAAAGAGAATGGTGGTCTTATGTTGGAATGGAATTGTAACTTTTAGGTATGTATATCTTTCTATCATGAGTTGCAATAATAGAAAGGCATGTATTAGTTTATGTGCATTTCTATTGGACATAACGTACAAAACTTGGTCATTAATCCAGCTCACAGTTATTTTAATGTAAATTGTAAAATTCCTCTAAAAGCTTATGTCGAACAAGATAAACAATTATTTCGTTTTACATAATCGGTTTGAATCCTTTCAATTCAAATTCTTATGTTGTTAAGTGGATATAGAGGACTTGGCTTCCAAACTCATTATTTTTCATTCATTTGGTATTTTTTAATAGTCAAAAAGTACATATTAAAAAAAGTTGAAGTTATTTGATTAGTTTTTAATGCTCAATTAAGCATTGCAAATTCGTATTAAAATGTAAAAAATAATACTTACTATGTTGCCGATTCATTGAAATAATTTTAATATAGTCTTGATGCGTCATTAATGGCAATTAGAAATTGTATAATTAATTGCTGTGTAGTATTCCCATGTTATAAGTGTACAGAGTTTTGATTACCGTATTTAAATTGAGACTAAAGCCTATCATGTTCTGTAAATAATTGAACAAAATAATAATGCATTCCTCAAAAAAAGTACTGTAAAACACTTTCTATTTTTTATTTTTCAATAATTATAACTTTAATTATATTTTCAAATACTATTGTAATAATTTTATTTTTCAGGTAGTTTTTGGCACAGGCGATGGAAAATGGTCATTGAAACAGGTGATGGTTCATTGATGCAGATATTCATGGATATTGTTAATTCTAAATGCCTATAGCATTCTATGACAAGATCATGAAGATGCAGCCAAGTATCATGAAGTAGATCATGAACGTGATGCCAATATACATTTTGCTAATTTTGCAAGCATCATGGACTTTTGTGATTTCATTCGTATTGAACATTCACAAAATGTATATAATTAATGGTTCAATTTTTTTAGTGTATCCTTTTTGACCAGGCAAGTTATTTTAAAATTCTCATTAGTTAATATAACTTGTGTTATAATTCTGTTATAGTTTCAGTGTGTACTATGTAGTAGTGCTCTCAGAATGACTACAAATGAGTATGAGTAATATAAAAAATTCACATTCCCACTAGAAAAGTGTCATTAACTTCAAAATGATGGTTTTTCAGGACATTGTTTTACAACTAGAGTTCCGAATCAAGTTCATAGTGTAACTAATATTGCGTCACCGGCCGGCACCACCACGAACTACCTGTACGCGCGGATTGCGTCATCTGCCGGCGCCACCACGAGCTGCCAGTGATCGTGGATTGCGTCATCTGCCGGTGGATTATTCCAGAACGGTCGAGGGGTCCGGAAAGTTCTCGATTGTCTCGACGAGTATAAATACGCGGCGGCCGGCGCCCGCGAGGGAGTCTTAAGTCCGCAGTGGAAGCTGAACTGTGAAGTGTGAGCATCGCGGTGAATAGCAGTGCAGTGATTGTGCTCAGTGACGTGAACCGTGGTCAGTGCATCCTACTGTGGTCAGTGACGTGAACTGTGACCAGGGCATCGAACTGTGATCAGTGCAGTGTACTGTGGCCAGTGCTTAGGACTGTGCGAGTGTGTAAAAGTAGTGTAAATAAATAATCAAGAGAAGTGTAGTGTAAATAAATCAAGAGAAGAGTAGTGTAAATAATCAAGAGAAGTGTAGTGTAAATAAATAAAGAGAAGTGTAGTGTAAATAAATAATCAAGTGTTTTCAGTGATTGTGTTAAGAAACAAAATAAACGTTTTTGTTAAAATAATACGAGACTTTTAATTCACCACCTAGAAACGTAACAATTGGTATCAGGTGTGGGGTCAAATTAGTAACGTGTGGTGAATTAAAACTTTATTCAAGATGAGTTTCACAAAAGTTCTACGAGATCTGAAAGTGACTGAGGTGAAGAAGGAGTTAGAAGAGAGGGAACAAGACACTTCCGGAACGAAAGCAATATTACAAGAACGTCTTGCTAACGCAATGAAGGCAGCAGGCGAGGATCCAGAGAAATTTCTCTTCGAGACACCGGAGAACTTTTCAGACCTATCCAAAATATTGGAAGGAAACTTAACTGAAAATTCCAGAATTTTAAAAAAAGAATTGATGGAAAATTCCAGAATTTTAAAAGGAGAATTGACGGAAAATTCCAGAATTTTGGAAGGAAAGTTAATAGAAAATTCCCGAATTTTAGAAGAACTGACTGAAAACTCCAAAGCTTTAGAAGAAAAATTGATCGAAAATTCCAGGATTTTGAAAGAAAAGCTGGAACAGAAGATAACGCAGAATAATAAATTGATGCGAGAAGAAATGGAAGAAAAAATTGAGAAGGTAGATGAGAAAATTTTGAAGAATGAGGAAAAATTACTAAATCTGTTAGAAGAGAAGCTGAAGGTTTTTACTCCCTCAACAGAAAAATCGAATATAAACATCGTACAGGAACCACTGGAAATGGCACGAGTGGCCACCGTACGGGAGCCACTGGGAAAAGCACATGTAAAACCACCTACCTTTCATAGCACTTCTTCATGGTCGAATTATTTGAAACAATTCAAGGCTGCTGCAACGGTAAATGGCTGGTCCGCAACAGATTGTGCTACGGCCCTGATTTTGGCTTTGCGTGGTAACGCCGTCGATATTCTAGAGACAATACCGACCGATGAACAGTCGAACTTCGAGCAAATTGTCAAGAGACTCGAAACACGGTACGGGCAAGTGCACCTGGAAGACATGTATTTTATCCAGCTAAGGAATCGTGTTCAGAAGCCTGGAGAGAGTCTTCAAGAACTGGAAATTGATATTTTTCGTCTGGTGCGCCTTTCAGACCCTGATGCTTCAGAAAGTTCCCTGCAAGGCACAGCCGTCCGGTGCTTTATTGAAGCACTCCACGATGCAGAAACACAACAAGCATTAAGACTGGCAAGACGGAAAACCTTAGCTGACGCATTAAGTCAAGCACTAGACTTCCAGGTTGCAAAAAGAGCATCGAAACGTGACGGACGAGTGCGAGAATTGCAAACCGGCGTCGATACATATGACGAAAAATATTTGGAGGCAATGGTGGAGAGGTTGGTACGCATTTCTAGTGGCAAAAGGCGACAACCTCGATATTGGAATTGTGGAGAATTAGGGCACGTGAAAAGTCGATGTGACCGTCCACTGAAGCAACAAGAAGAGCAGCAGTCTGTTGGTAAACCCAGCAGCCAGCAGGGAAACTAAAGCAGGTTGATGGAAGGGGGCATCCATCGACCTGTCAAACAAGAGCCCCACCTTACGAAATACACATCAAGTCCATTCGATACCGTTCTGACAGCGTTTACGTAGATGCACTCGTAAATGGAAGGCCATGCGTCTTACTTTTGGATACTGGTGCAACCAAGAGCATTATACGAACGGATTTTGCCAAATCATCTCAACTTATGCCGTCGAAATGGAAGCTTCGAACAGCCACTGGTGACTCAGCGAATGTTGTTGAAGAGATGGATGCCCTCCTTGCCATTGGAACTGTTGCTTTCAGTCATCGTCTGCTGGTCGCTGACATAGAAGAAGCAATTTTAGGAATGGATATTATGACGACATATGGGTGTCAGCTGGATTTACGACACGGTGTGCTGAGACTCAACGAAGTAGAGGTGGTTCTACATTCACGTAACAACATGATCGTGAACGTAATTACGGTTGACGACGTAATCTTGACGGAGCGTAGCGAGATGTTTATAGAAGCGAGCCCTGAGGGCGACGTTCCAGCTGAAGAGATTGCTATCCTGGAACCCAGAAGTCACGACGAAGACATTGGTCGAGGAATTCTAGTAGCCAAAGAACTGATCAGAGTGAATAGAACAATACCTGTGAGAATAATGAACATTAACCACTATACTGTTAAGTTGATAAAAGGAACAGTAATTGGTTATTGTACTACGGTATCCTCGGTTTTGCAGAATGTGAACCGTACCGAACCACCACCTAAAGGCATTACTGAACGACTGCAGAATCTGGTTACAGAGGCCTGTAAAGGCTTATCTCGGGAAGAGTGTCATAAGGCTGAAGACCTAACACGGCGCTACCAGCATGTCTTTGAATGCAGTGATGGTGTAAAAGGAAAGACTGATATTGTTCTTCACAGAATAGACACCGGAAACGCCACACCGATTCGCCAAGCTGCTAGAAGATTACCTCTGTCAAGAAGAGAAGAAGCAGATGAGATTATCAAAGAGATGAAGAAGGATGGCGTTATCGTACCATCAAGCAGTCCGTGGGCTTCTCCCGTCGTATTGGTAAAGAAGAAAGACGTATCGACTCGGTTCTGTGTCGATTTCCGACAGCTCAACAATGTAACGAAGAAGGATATCCATTGCCCCGTATTGACATGTTGGACGCGCTCTCTGGGGCCAAGATCTTCTCGACACTTGACCTGAAAAGCGGATACTGGCAAGTAGAATTAGATCCCAGAGATCGAGAGAAGACTGCATTTACCATCGGATCAGGTTTGTGGCAGTTTACAGTAATGCCTTTCGGACTGTGTAATGCTCCAGCTACATTCGAAAGATTGATGGAAACCGTGCTTAGAGGTCTGTCGTGGGAGACATGTCTTGTCTACCTCGACGATATAATTGTTGTTGTAAATCTTTCGAAGATCACATCAATAACCTAGAACAGGTGTTCAAGAGGTTGGAAGGAACGAACTTGAAACTCAGCCCAAAGAAATTCCATTTATTTCGCAAGCAGGTGAATTACCTTGGACATGTAGTATCTGGCACGGGAGTAGAACCTGATCCGGAGAAGGTTAAAGCCGTAAAGGAGTGGCCAGTCCCAAAGGATAAACATGAATTGAGAAGTTTCCTGGATCTATGTAGCTATTATCGCCGCTATGTTTTGGGATTTGCCAACATCGCGAAACCGCTGACTCAGCTGACCGAAGAAAAGCGTTTGTTTCAATGGGATCAAGATTGCCAACGCGCTTTCGAAAAGCTTAAAAGCGCCATGCTGAGTGCCCCTATATTGAGCTATCCACTACCTCAAGGGAATTATGTACTTGATACTGACGCAAGTAACGTTGGTATTGGAGGGGTATTATCGCTGATACAAGATGGACGAGAGAGAGTAATCGGTTATTATAGTAAAGTACTATCAATGCCAGAACGCAACTATTGTGTAACCCGAAGAGAATTACTTGCTGTGGTGAAATCCGTTGAACACTTCTACAAATATCTCTACCGGTAAAGAATTTCTTTTGAGAACGGATCATGCCGCTTTGAAATGGCTGCTGAACTTCAAGAATCCGGAAGGTCAAGTCGCCAGATGGATTGAAAGATTGCAAGAATTCACATTTAGAATTGAACATCGAAGCGGAAGTAGTCACCGGAATGCCGATGCTCTCTCCAGAAGACCGTGCCCTGAAAACTGCAAACGTTGTCATGCGGAAGAGAAGATGTGTCCTACCTTAAGGGTTACTGTCAGTGATGACCAATGGCAACCCAGAGAACTTCAGTAAGATCAGAAAGAGGTCGCAGAATTGAAGCATATTTGGAAATGGAAAATAGCAGGATGGAGACCAAGTTGGCAAGAAATAGCTCCCTGTTCTTCTGCAGTAAAATCATATTGGGCGCAGTGGGATTCGATTACTGAAGAGGAAGGTGTTCTTAAACGAGTTCCGGAAAGTGAAGACGGCTCGCAGAAGAGGACGCAGATACTGTTACCAAGAGTAAGGGTTCCTGAAATATTGAGGGAACTGCATGATGGAACTTCGGGAGGACATCTCGGTATAACGAAAACATTAGAGAAAGTGCGCAAACGATTTTACTGGGTTAATTGCAAGCAAGACGTAAAGATGTGGTGCACAAAGTGTCAAGTTTGTGCTACCAGTAATGGGCCACATAAAAAGAGAAGAGCGAAGATGAAGCAATACAACGTTGGGAGTCCTTTCGAACGAATTGCCATTGACTTGGCTGGCCCATTTCCAATGTCAAATGATGGAAATAAATACATACTCGTGGCTATGGATTATTTCAGCAAGTGGGTTGAAGCAGATCCCCTAACTAACCAAGAGGCCACTGCTATCTCCGAAGTACTGGTTAAGGAATGGGTGAGCCGATTTGGTGTGCCACTGCAATTACATTCTGATCAAGGACGGAACTTCAAATCCGCAGTGTTTCAAGGGGTGTGTGAACTTCTTGGAATAAGAAAAACAAGAACAACAGCCCTACATCCGCAGTCAGACGGAATGGTGGAACGCATGAACAGAACGATGGGAAAATATTTAGCGAAGGTCGTGTCAGATCACCAACGCGACTGGGACCAATACATACATCTTTTTCTTCTAGCCTACCGCTCATCTGTTCATGAGCCAACTGGTCAAACACCCGCTAATATCCTCTTCAGCAGGGAACTACGTCTACCATGTGATCTACAGTTTGGTTGTAAAACTAATGAAGAAATAGCCGGTGAAGACTTTGTAAATGACCTAAGACGGAAAATGGACGTAATTCATAACCAGGTGCATGAAAGAATCCAAATTGCAAGTGACAGGATGAAAGACCGGTATGACATCAAAGCTGAAGGAGGAGGTTATCAACCTGGAGATCATGCCTGGCTGTTTAACCCCAAACCACGCCGCGATTTGTGTCCAAAATTACAACGACAGTGGGAAGGACCGTACGAGGTAGTGAAGAGGATAAATGATGTCTACCGAATTAAAAAATTGCCGAATGGAAAACCACGAGTCGTTCATTCGAATCGGCTGGCTAGAAACGTAACAATAGATTATGACAATCTGTAATTTTCTTTTGAAAGATTATTAATTTTTACTTTGGTTTCCAAGGAAAAACGTTTTCAAGTTTTTCATAATTTAGGGTTCTCCACAGTGTGCTGTTTGTGGCATATAGTATGGATAACACTGCATTCTCAAACATGCAATGATTTTGGCTATTATTCATCTTCAAAATTACCAGAGAAAAATATCTCAGATTGTGTTAATGATTCTTGGGCAAGGAAATGTCATTACTGTTGTAATTGTGTTGACCTTGATAATTTTCTGGAACATTTCCCTAGCCAAGTGAACAAAATACTTTCCTCTTGAAATAAAACAATTAAATATTACTAGCCCTTTAAAATGCTAAAATCTGCATACATATGCCAGATAAAATTTGACAAAACACGCACAATCAAATTTTAGCTTGGTATTTTTTCATTGTCTTTTGTAACAGGAACAATATACAATTTTTCTAAATTTTACTCAGTCAAATTCATCCTTTTGTGAGAAATGAATCTTTTTGGACATTCTACTATATCACTAGATGTAATTGGAGCATATTTGTAAGATGAAATCTGAGCCAATGTGAGGTCAAATTCTGCATTTTCTGCTCTTGAATCAATTTTTTTTTCTTTAAATTTCATAGAAGTTTTAAATCAGAATTTGAATTGATTGGTTTATATAATTTTTCCTTGGCAGTCACACATGCCTGTCCAAACACTAATTTCAAAGAAATTGTAATATCTTCAACAATATTTAATGACTTCAATAGAGGTAATCCTCCTGTTTTCAATTTCTGAATTGGTATAGGCAATTTTACAAAATTTAATTAAATATGCATTTTTATTTTATTTTTTTATACACATGGTTTTATAATATATTTAATTTGATTTTTTGCATGCAAGCAGACTAAGAGTCTGCACCTTATTATTTTCCCCTCCCTTATATCACTGTCAGTTACCAGTGATACTGAGTAGTGATCAATGTGTGTATGAAATTAATCAATAGTATTCAAAGAAAATAATCTTAAATTTTGAAGCAATCCAGAAAAGTATGCATTTGATAAAATGACCTGCCAAATTTAAAAGTAACTTCAGAACTGGTTATTAATTTGCTAAGAAAACTTATTATTTGACTCATCCAATAAAATGAAGGTCAATCATTTTGTCCCACGCTAAAGTGATGAGTCTTCTCCCACCTTACACAATACTAAAATTATGATTTATCCCAACCTCTCACAATATTTATTTGCTGTTATTGATTGCACATTCTTCTCTACAATTTTTTTATTGTAGCATTCAGGTGATAATAACAATAGTTATGACATTAACATGTTGGGAGTGTAGAATTGGTAATTGCAGGCCGATGAGCTTATTCAATGTCAAATGGGCAAAGAGGTTTCTAAGCAATGAAATTGATTCAACGTGCAGACGCAGCAAGTAAATCAATGCTGGGCAATACATTTTAATTCCAGTTTTTAAATTAATTTCCCTAATTTGATCTGATTTTTATAGTATGTTTGTACATTTAGATTACAGAAATTGAAATAACGAAAGTAAAAAATATAAATATGATTTATGTTAGTGATTTCTTCCATATACTTTTTTGATTTTAATAGTATGTAAACTATTTTTGAATTCATTGTAATTGTAAACTACGTGTTAATTTTATATAGATGAATTTTGTGCTAGTGAATGCAAGAACCCTAAGTATAATGAAGGGACTAATAGAATTGAACCTTCTGTAACCAAAATTAAGATAAACATAAAACAAGAATATTAAATTTGTAAAATAAAAGGTTAAAAGAAGTAAGCAACAAATACATTTAAAAATAATTTTCAGCTACATATTCAGCCATAATTTAAATAAAGTTTGGCGTTTTTATAAAAAAAGTGAATTAAATTTGTTTTTTGGGGATCAGTAATAATAGTTGCTATTTAAACATACTTGTGAAACAGTTTTGAAATAGTTTTGAAACAGTTATAAAATGTTTTTTTAAATAGTTTTTAAACAGTGCTAAAATATTTTTGAAATAATTACTGTGTTCTGTAAACATGTTCTTAGTCACATTGTGTATTTAATTCACCTGATCACATAAACGATTAAGTGGTACAATTTCATTATCATTTGTTATCAATTAAGTTTATGGCAATATATTCCATTCTACTGTGAATTATGTATATATTTTACACATTTTACATTACTAAATAAATATTTTAATGTTCAATTCTAATATTTTATTTCTAGGTACATGCTGTTTCAGAATATTCATTATATAAATATTGAACCTATAATACATAACTTTTATTCAACAACAATGCAGGCATTATTGATGAATCTATATCTACCGTAATAAGTCAGACTGCAGAATTTAAAGGCTTTTGAGGCTTTAGTTTAATTTATTGTGAAATTTAATTATCACTAAATGCGTAATATTTGTTCAATTATTTCCATTTTACGGTGTCTGGTTGTGTAGGTAAATATGCAGATCTGTTGTTGGATCAAAAATAAATAATGAATATTCTATTAATAGCAAGTACTACGCATAACCCATCCTATACCCGTCAACGATCAGTAATTGTAACACCAATAAGAAATGCTTAAATAAGGCAACACGTACGGCTGGCCCTTCAACCAGTATAGCTGTGCAAGACGACTCGGAAGGCCGGCTCCTTCTATCAGTTTCGTCCGGATGCATCATGACAGTAGGCTGGATCCTCCAACCTGTGTTGCTCGCTTACGCCGAGCAGATAGCCAACTGTTCCGACAAGGTTGCTTGGGTTCGGCAGCCTCTACCCGTGCACTTCTGACAAGGTGAATTCAGAGGGTGCAACAAGGTACTCTTCACGATGCAACTTTTCTTTCCAACAATCTCCGTCACGATACAGTAACAGTGGACCTGGTTGTGCCTATATTATCATACATTTCCTTGATGCAATATAATGGATCAGGTATACTGCAACTGTTCTTTTTTCTCCGTGATTATCGGTCTTCGTTCACAAATTTGCCTCCTGGTTAAGACGCAAGGAAAACAAAATAGTGCATTTTTTCTTTCACCCACATAGCAACTTGTAGGTCGAATAAATATTAGCACTGAATCGTTGACAAAACTCTCGTTTTGCTGATTTCAGGGGTTGATTCAATTTACAGATCAGGCTGATCCGGACCGACCTTAATTGAAATAACTGAACACCAGGATGCATCCGTAGAACTGTTCAAACCCGACATATAAAACACATTTTTACTCTGATTTTAAGTCGACACTCGCCCTTCACTTCAGATGCAAAACTTACATTTCGGAGTATCGAAGAGGGGACACTGTTTTACTGACAACGCGACGGACACTTCGTCGCGGAGTTGGGTGACGCGATAATCTGATAGTGCTGCGCCAAGCGGAGTTCACTGCGTAAGTGTGAACATGATCAGGGGAAAAAATCCAATGAAAACACAGAAGCGAAGTCACATGACTTCGAACCTGAATTTCCGAAAACCTGAAATTAGAATTTTCGAAAATTGCAAATGTTTGAACTTTTTTCGGCGTTTTCCCACAACTATAAAATTGAATACAGATTTTTGCTTCAAATGAAATTTATTTTTCAATAATATTTCTTTCATTAAAGTCATGAAGACTTTTTGTAAATTTTAGTAATATTCGTGCAATAGCGCGTGAAATATTTGCAATATTAAAAAAACAAACAAATTTTCTCAAAAACCACTCCAAATTTTTTTAAAATTTTTGGTAATGGTAGTACCAAATGCACCCTATTCGATGACGTAAATGCCACATTGCTGTATTCTTTCGTGTTTTTTTTAATTACAAAAATGAAATTTTTTAACTAGTTTCTTGCGTCGTATTTACATTACAGACGATTTCTTCACATTATTAGATTTATGAGTACATGTGATTTAAAAAACGTCAAATAAAGTTTCTCAAAATCTCAACAGTTTTCTGTAAAAATTAGCTCAAAATTTCGCATTATCAGAAACGGTCAAACGCCATTTTCTCAAAAATGGCTCCAAATTTTTCTTCACGTTTTCCCAATATATAGTGCTAAATGCACTGTTTAATATAACCTAAAGGTCATTTTGGAGTATTCTTTTGTTTTTTTAAAAATATACAAATGTAATTATTAAAAATATCTCTCATGCCGTTAATATGCACATTTCTATCGATTTGAATTCATTATTATATTTCTGAAAGGAAGTGCTTCAAATGACTTCAAATTAATTTTTTCGAAAACACACTAGATTCCTGGAAAAAAGAGCTCCATATTTCGCATTTACAGAAATGCTTAATCGCCATTTTCTTAAAAATGGCTTCAAAATATTAAATGAAAATTTCTATTTTGGACGAGGTTTCATTCTTCTTTAATATTCTTGAGGTCAAATTTCGGTTCTACTATTAAGAAACTGAAAAGTTGAGAAAATGTCAAGAAAATGTACTTTCGATGACGATAAATGGCAGTTAGCAAGAGAATGGAGCAAACACCTTTAAGCCAGTCCACACCAAGGAAAACAAATGTTACGAGAAAGTTTGTGCCATTCCATACGACGTCTAGTTACTTTCTCGTATACATATGTATATACGGAGTAATATACGTAGTATAGAGAAAGTTATGTAATGCTGCGGAAAATCGATTTCGTGATTTCAACGGAAATACAAGTTTTGGGGTCCCCTGACTCCCGAAAATGTTTTTTTTTTTTTCAAAACGTCCGTCTGTCAGTCCGCTGTCTGTCTGTTCGTCAGTCTGTGAACATTACTAGCACCTAAACTACACGTACGTTTTTTTCCAAATTGAAGAAACCTCTGTCCATCTGTCTCTAGTTGAATATTTGAATTTTGAAAAGCAATCTTTAAAATTTGGGGGTACTTCATATGAAGTCCCTTGGACATTTTCAAAATGATCTCAAAAACGGCTCCAAATTTTTTCTTTAAATTTCTTGTAAATTAAGAGAAAAATACTGTTATAAAGGAGGCATAGGTTGGATTTTCACGGTTAATTCTGAATTTTCGAAATTGCACAAGTTTGAATTTTTTTGGCGTCCTCCAACAGCTACAAAATTGAAGATAGAGATTTTTCCTTTAAATGAAATTGTTGTCCATAAACTTCTTTCATTAAGGTCAAGAACATTTTTTGGAAACTTAGTAGTTTTCGTGTAAGATTGCATGCAATATTTGCAATTTTCAAAATGTCAAAAACTAGATTTCTCAAAAACGGCTCCAGATTTGTTGTTTAAATTTTTGGTAGGAGTAGTGCCAAACGTATCCTATACGACGACATAAACGCCATATTGCTCTATTCTTTTCTTTTTTCCATTTGTAATTTTTTTTACTTGTCTCCCACGTCGGTAATATTCACATTAGTGGCGATTTCTGGCACATTAGTGGCGATAGATTGAAGCAGGCGAGAAGGAAAGGCAAGACTGTACAGTACACACCAGTCCACACCAAGGACATTAGAAAACTTTACTACGAGAAAGTCTTTGCCATTCGGTAGCACCTCTACTTACTTTCTCGTATACGTAGTATAGAGAAATATACGTAGTATAGTGAAAGTTATGTAATGCTGCACGAAAAACGTAGGACTTTCGGCAGAAACAAATTCCTTGCCGGGTCCTAATAACGAAAAAGTGGATAAATCCAGTTGCTAAATTAAGAGAAAAAATCATCTCACGTGGTGCAGCCAGAATCACTGTTTTTGGGTCCTTGATGATGAAACAAAACGTCCGTCCGTCTGTGAACACTACTCGCACCAAAACCATGCGTAAGATTTTTTCAAAATTGTAGAACCTCGTGTCAATCTGGCTCTTGTTGAATCTTTGAAAATTTGAAAAACAATTTTTTAAAATTTGGAGGTACTTTACATGAAACCCACGGACATTTTCAAAATTTTCTCAAAAACTGCTCTAATCTTTTCTTTAAATTCCTTGTAAGAATAGAATAAAACTCACTTATACAAATGGCATAGGGCCGATTTACACGGTTTACACAGTCAACTCTGAATATTCGAATATTGAAAATTCCTTTGTCATTTCAAAATTTACAAAAATGTATTTTTTTTCTCTTGTTTCTCACGTCACTAATATTACCGGCAATTTGTTCACATTATTGTATTTATGCTTTATTGTAGATATTGTAGATATACTTTAAACAATGTCATATAATTTCTCGAAAACTCAACTGGTTTTTGTTAAAATGAGCTCAAAATTCCGTATTTTCATAAACGCTCAAATACCATTTTCTCTAAAATGACTCAAAATTTGTCTTCAAACTTTTCCAACGTAAAGTGCTAATTGCACTGTTTAATGTATCGTTAAGGTCATTTTGGTGTATTTTTTTGCTTTTCCAAAATTACACAAATGTATTTTTTTAATAACTCTCACGCTGTTAATATGCACATTTCCCACGATTTATATATATTATTGCAATTATGAGTCGATGTGCTTTAAATGGCTTCAAATTTTTTTTCGAAAAATCAACAGATTCCTGTAAAAAGTTCTTCAATTTTTCCATTTACAGTAATGCTTAAACGCCGTTTTCTTAAACCCCGCTTCCATTTTTTTGTGTAAGTATTTAGACGAGGTTATTAGGAAACCGAAATATTGAGAAATTTTTTAAAAAATGTACTTTTGGCAACAATAGATGGTAGCTGCTGATAATAGGATGGGGTAAGCCCTTAAAGCCAGTCCACACTAAGGAAATTAGACAACTATAGTGCGAGAAAGTCTGTGACATTCTGTAGCACCGCTAGTTACTTTCTCGTATACATACGGAGTAGTATACGTAAAGGGAAAGTTATGTAATGATATATAATATAGCGAAAGTTTTGTAATGTTATATAATATGGAAAAAGTTTTTTAATGCTGGGAAAAAACTATTTCGAGAATTCAACGGAAATACATGTTTTGGGGTCCCCTGATACCGAAAAAGTGTTGTTTTATTTCGAAACGTCCGTCCGTCTATCTGTCCGTCCGTCTGTCCGTCCGTGTACACTACTAGCGCATAAACCATGCGTACATTCTTTTCCAAATTCGAGAAACCCCTACCTATCCGGCTCTAGTTGGAGCATTTGAAATGGACGTTTTGAAAAATATTCTTTAAAATTTGGGGGTACTTTACATCAAGCCCCCCGGACATTTTCAAAATTTTCTCATAATCGGCTTCAAATTTATTCATTAAATTTATTGTAAAAATAGAATAAATTACATTTACAAAGGTAGCATAGGTTCGATTTTCGCGGTTAACTCTCAGTTTTCGAAAATTGCAAAATTCAGTTTTTTCGGCGTCTTCCTACAAATATAAAATTGGACACACACGTTTTCCTTTCAAATGAAATTTGTTGTACATAATTAGTACTTCCATCAAAGTTACGAAGATTTTTTGAAAATTTTAATAGTTTTCGTGCAATAATGAGTGCAATCTTTACATTTTTAAAGAATAATATTAAAAAAATTTTCTTAAAAACGGCACCAAATTTTTTCTTTAAATTGTTGGAGTGGGTAATGCCAAATGTACCATATACGGCATATTGCTATCTTCTTTTGTTTTTGTTTTTTCAAAAATTACAAAAATATTTTTTTTGGCTTGTCTCTCACTTCGGCAGTAGTTACATTAGAAGCAATTTCTTCTTATTATTGTATTTATGAGTAAACTTGCTTTAAATAAAGGCTAATTAAGTTTCTCGAAAACTCATTTCTGTTAAAATGAGTTCAAATTTCCGCATTTTCAGAAACGCTCAAAATCCATTTTCTCAAAAATGGCTCCAAATATATTCTTCAAACTTTTCTAATCGATAGTGCTAAATGCAGTTTAATATAACGTGAAGTTCAATTTGGTGAATTCTTTTGTTCTTTCAAAAATTACACAAATGTAATTTTTTTTAATACCTCTCACGCCGTTCATATACACATTTCCATCGATTTCTATACATTATTACATTTGTGAGTGGAAGTCTTTCAAATGACTTAAGATGAAGGCTTTTCGAAACTGAATAGATTTCTGAGAAAAAGAGCTTCAAATTTCGCATTTATAGTAATGTTTAATCGCCATTTTCTTTAAAACGGATTCAAATTTTTCAAGGAAAAGTTCAATTTGCAACGAGATTTTACTCGTTTTTAATATTGTTGATGTAATATTTCGGTTGTATTATTAGGAAAGCAAAAAGTTGAGAAAATTTCAAAAAAAATACTTCTTGCGACGATATATGGCAGCTGGCTAGAGAATGAAGCAAGACCTTAAAGCCAGACCACAGCAAGAAAATTTTAAAAAATGCTACGAGAAAGTCTGTGCCATTTCTAGGACCTCTAGTTCATTAATATTTTCTCTTTTTAGTAAAAGAACCAACCAGCAAGAACATGCCCGGAGGCGTCGACAAGTGTGTAGGTGAACGGGTTGGAGAGGTGGACACGACCGATCGTAAAGATTTCAGAACTCCACGACATGCAGCCTTTTTCAAAGAGAGCCTTCTGTTTACTCACACGCACACGGCCCCCCACGCACAGGCTTCGCCATCGTGAATCGCTACTTTGGACCTACGCGTTGACCGTATGCAAGAGATAATCGTTCGTCACCGTCTTCAGCGCCATGCTCGTTCTATGTCCAGTAGGTTTAGTCTACGAGGAGATCGGGTAGTATGTCCATCTATTTGTATGTACCCTGTGCGGAAAACCGTCGCTACATGTGGCCTTTGAGAGTGCTTTTGAAACGTTCGAGCACTCTTCATTACAGAGTAGGGGGAATAGTGATGTATCCGTGTCGCTTCATCAAATGGGTGAAAGTAGTGTTGAAAATTCCTTTTCATCTGCCTGAAACGTTGATGGCAACGATGGGCAACGACCGCGAGGAGGCGAACGAAGGCTTTCGAGACGAGCTGGCCTGCATTGCTTTTAACGAGCTCCTCTCACGCAAACTTGCAGTAAACGTTTATGACATTGTGGGAATGTAGCGTTTTGACGGTTGAATCGCCCGTACGAAAGCATGTCCACCAGATCTGCGAGCCAAAAATTGTGCGTGCGAGCACCCGGGGTCACGCCAGTAGGTGAAGGTCGGACGTGTCATGAAACGCAAGCCACGTCCTGTGCGTTGGCAGGTACGGAGCTGTGGGGCGATATAGGTAACACAGGCTTTCGTAATGCTGCGTCCACGCCAAGCCTGACTCCTTGATGGCGAACGCGAAGGGCGTTGCTGGCGTGCAAAATGGCTTCATACGCGCGCGTGTCTTCGGTGCTCAACGCGATCGTGCGGGGCCGCTTCGCAGAGTAGCTCGAGTACACGCGGGGTACACACGGTTCGCCTCCGCGACCGTGGCTTAACGGAGGTGAAGGGGTGTCAACTATGCATAGATGAGGTGTCTCACCGTGTTAGTACACAAAACGTGGTCCAAACGACGGAGCCGTCAGCTGGGAGTCCATTCGACTCATGTACGAGTGGTACCGATAGACATTCTCATCGCCAGTAGGTGGCCATTGCGGTTTATTTATTTATTTATTTAGTCAAAAACAGTCAAAAACTGTATGTGACGTATGGGGTGAAAATCATCTGCGCACGCTTTCTTGAGTTTCAGAATCACTTCCCAATAATTGAACTATTAATAGTTGAAAAATAATAATAATAATAATAATAATAATAATAATAATAAAAACAAATTTAAAAAAGCGAGAGATTAACATTTCAAAAACTATTTATTTTCGTTGCCAAATTATAGAAAACTTATTTTTAACGGTAAAGGAACGAACAGATTTGATTTTGACGCATGGTCTCGCCCACGAAGGCCGACGGTGAAGGAGGCGTGAAGTCCCGTTGGGGTGAGTCCGTGCGCCCACGAGATCTTCTCCCGCGAGGAAGGCGTCAACGAGAGGGCTCTCACGCGCCCAAGGGACAACGCCTCCCACCGGAACGGGGGTTTAGCCAGCACATGTCAAGCAGGCGTTCCCGTTCTCTCTCGATTCGACTTAGAGCATTTACTTTCATTACTGGAAGGAAGACGCCCAAAAAATTCCACTTTTGCGATTTTAAAAAAAGTCGCCCTTTTACGGTGCATTATAACTTTCCCAACCCCTGTATAACTTGTTATAAACTGTGTTCACCCGCGTTCTCAATTCACAAGAAATGCATGATGTCTTCTAAAATGAAAAGTAAAGCCCTGAACATGTACTTGCAAAGTCCTAGAGCATACAGGATGATAAAACAGTTAAATTTCCCCCCGAAAACTACATTGATGAGGTTGATTTATTTCCCTTTTAATTGTTGTTTTCGTTCCCTAATAAAATATGATTGGTGAATTATTAAAAAGATATGCTGACAACACACACCTATCCGAGATCTCAGTTTGTTGTAAAGAACTTCGGACATATTTACGTTACACTTATTTGTGTATTCAGATAAAGACCTTCAATTCCTTTGATTTTGTCTGCTGGTCTTACTCTAATGTTTTCCGCTTTATTTCTTTGTTTCCTCTATTATCCCTCTTTGAAATCATAAATAATTGGTACGTTGATGAATTTATTTCATTACGTTTTTTTGTTTTAATATAGAATGTATGTTTATACACAGCGAATGTGGTACCTTTTGTGCTCTTTGCTTTTCTGCGTGCATTTTGTTCTTCTCCCATGAATATCTCACTGCATGCGTTCAATTTTTTTTCAATATGCTGTCAAACATTTTTGACCCTGTTGATAAGTTATCACTACAGTTGGCGAGTTTATACAAATTATTTAACTTTAAATAACCTGTCAATAAGTCTCAAAAATGTTAAATATGCTCACAAAACTTTAAAATATGCATTTTGCATTAACATAATATTTTTGCCGTCTAAAGGAGTATGACCAAATTGAAATCAGATTATCTACTTCTGCACGTTTTATTTTGGATTAAGGTCAGAATGTTAATAAAAACGTTGTTAATATACTTTTTGTAGGAACTAACTTCTATCACACGGTCCAAATTGTGTTTCGACAAAACTTCTTCCGTTACATATTGAAAGATCTCCTTGCACATCATATATAGGTTCTTGGTTTCATAATGTAAATTGATTTGTTTTCAGATAGGATTTCAATTACATTCATTTTACAACAATACTATTATGTTCTGTAATGTATTATCTTTTGGGAATGTAATAATAAAAAATACTTTCTCGTATATATATATATATATATATATATATATATATATATATATATATATATATATATATATATATATATATATATATATATATATATATATATATATATATATATATATATATATATATATATATATATATATATAAACACACACACACACACGTAGTACAGAGAAAGTTATGTGATGATGATGAAAATCGATTTCGAGATTTCAACGGAAATACACGTTCTGTGGTCCCCTGATACCGAAAAAGTGTTTTTTTCTTCAAAACCTCCGTCCGTCAGTCTGCCCGTCTGTCTGTCCGTCCATCTGTCCGTCTGTGAATACCAATAGCAGCTATACTTGGGTTTTTCAATGAGGCATCTGAGGATATTATCTCCAAAATGGAATATGGCACGGCTTTTCGCGACTTTCTCAATTGTGCCGTGAGAGACGCACTGCTTGTTAAGGTCGCGAACACGGGACATCTTGTAGCAGGACCGAGAAAGACGAAAAAAGTTGTGCCATAATCCATCTTCGAGATGCCTCGTAAGATAAACGTAAGTATGAACCATGCGTACGATATTTTCCACATTGCAGAACCCCCTGTCCATCTGGCTCTAGTTGAAGGTTTGAAATTTTGAAAACCATTCTTTAAAATTTGAGGGAACTTTATATAAAGCCCCCGAACTTTTTCAAAATTTTCTTAATAACGGATCCAAATTTTTACTTTAAATTTCTTTTAAGTTCATAATAAAATACACTTATGAAGGTGGCATAGATCCGATTTTCAAGGTTAGCCAAGAATTTTCGAAAATTGCAATAATTCTTTCAGTAAACCCATGTATATTTTTTCTGAAAATTTATTAGTTTTCGTGCAATAGTGCGTGCAATATTTGCAATTTTAGAAAATTACAAAAACAAAATTTTCTCAAAAAAGCGCTCCAATTTTTTAAACTTTTGGTAGGAATAGTGCTAAAGGCACTCACAAAGACATAAACGACATATTGCTCTATCCTTTTGTTTTTCCAAAAATTACAAAAAAGTATTTTTTTTGACTTGTCACTCGCATCGTTAGTATTTACATTAGCAGTAATTTGTTCACATTATTGTATTTATGAGTACATGAAATTTAAATAAAGGCTGATAAAGTTTCTCGAAAACTCAACAGTTTTCTGTCAAAATGAGCTCAAAATTTCGCATCTTCATAAACGTTCAAACGTCATTTTCTCAAAAACAACCTCAAATTTTTTCTTCAAAATTTTCGTACGGATAGTGCTATTTGCACTGTTTAATACGGCGTAAAATTCATTTGGCTGTATTTGCGTTTCAAAAAATTACACAAACGCCTTTTTTTAATATCTCCCTCGCCGTTAATATGTACATTTAAAGCAATTTGTACACATTATTGCATTTGTAAGTGGAAGTGTTTCAAATGACTTAAAATGAAGGCTTTCCGTAAACTCAATAGATTCCGGTGAGAAAGAGCTTCAAATTTCGCATTTATAGTAATGCTTAAACGCCATATCTTAAAAACGGCTCCAAATTTTGCAATGAAAATTGCCATATATGACGAGATTTTAATATTCTTTAATATTCTTCAAGTAATATGTCGGTTCTACTATTAGGAAATGGCTCGCTCATGGCTTATAGCAAAGTTGCTAGCCTTTCACCACTGAGGTCCGGGTTCGATTCTCATCGATTCCCGTCGAATCTCATGAGAAATTTGTTCTAATAAAACGAGTTTGGCTGCTTCACAAGGGCTAGTCCAACCCCTGTGAAGTGTCCTAAACCCTACCCCTTTCCTAATTCCTTCCCATTTCTGGCCGCTGGGTAGTGACGCAGGAGGCGCGTACGCGGAGATTCTACCTGGCGGTCCTCTTGACAACCGACTGACGAGACCAGACATACGTAAAATACACTACGTTAATGGAGGATTACTCCGCGCTCAACGCTCGACAAGGGGCGAAGAGACGCGTTGCGTCGATAAAATAATGTGATAAGATTAAGGACGCGACAAATTAAAAAAAAAGGAAACTGAAAAATTGAAATAATGTAAAAAAAAATATACTTTGATCGGCGATAGATGACACCTGCCAAGAAGATGGGGCAAGACCGTAAATCCTGTCCACACCAAGGAAATTAGTTAACTATAC
Organism: Teleogryllus occipitalis; assembly: GCA_011170035.1. Taxonomy (NCBI): domain Eukaryota; kingdom Metazoa; phylum Arthropoda; class Insecta; order Orthoptera; family Gryllidae; genus Teleogryllus; species Teleogryllus occipitalis. The sequence continues at coordinate 184,556 of BLKR01000226.1, read as the reverse complement.
TACGAGAAAGTCTGTGCCATTGTGTAGTTTACTGATACTTTATAGCGGTGCTCGATATATATTGAATAACTTACCTGAATCGAAGGAATCGAGAGAAGAAAACAGTTAAATGATGCTACATGTTCTCTTATGGAGGGGATTATGAAAGGGAAATATGAAAAGAGTTTAGGGAGAAGTGCAAACTGAGAAGAATGGCAAGTTTTGTTGCAATGTGCACTATTTAATAAATCTATAGAAGTGATGAACATGAGATAAAGTTAAAATGATATTAAATTATATTAAGAAGTGAAAAGGGGAAACCAGACAATGAAAAATGAAAGTGGAAAATTCGTGACTTTTGTGGGTCAGAAGAGAATCCAAGAAGAAAATTTTGGTAGTTGTTGAAATATTCTCTAGAAATACATTTTATTGCATTAATAGAGTATTTTTTAAAATTCCATTTCCGAAATAATATTTCGAAAAATGCTTCCTGTAGTCTAAATAAATCAGAAGCGCAAATTTTAAGAATGCATATCGTATTTTCTCCTAAGTGAAAGGCAATATTTGAATTTCTGCGCCTTCTTGCCATTCTAATGGCGGATTTCTCAGGGTTCAATTTGGGAGTACGAGTCGCAGGCTGTTGCTACGAGGTGGTAGCGCCCTGGTCCCAATGTGTCCCTCACTCGTTTCTAGCTCAGTCTAATAAGTTATACTGCATTTCTAGTCCTCTAATTATAATATCCTTGGTGTTTTCATGGTGTAACAAATATCTTACACAGTGGTATTTTCGTTTATGTTTTCGGGAAGGGAGTATGTCGTTCACGTAGGGTACGATAAGGGATAAGAGCCGCTACTTTGGGTGGATATACACATTAATGGAATAAGTCGTTTCATAATATGATATTTAAAAATTCGAGGGCTCTTATATTGTTGCAAACGAGACAATCGGCTGGTTGTACGTTATCGCTGTGATGCTTGTTAGGTGAAGGCACGGTGTAATATTTCTTACACCGCGGTGAAGGTCCATGGAACACGTAAACGAAGAACTGTATCAACATATCTATTAGAGGCGATAAATTCGACATGCTTTACTATTATAATTGGGATTTTCTAACGTGGAGGCTGAGGGTAGTATCTCCACGATGAAATTCGGCACAACTTTTTGAGTCATTCTTAGTCCTGCCGCTAGAGTCGCTTAATCTGCAGCACTGCTTGATGCGGTTGCGATTACGTGACATCTTGCGGCAGGACCAAGAAAGACGCAAAAAGTCGTGCCGAATTCCATCTTGGAGATACTACCCTCAGCCGCCACGTTAGAAAAACCTAAGTATAAGCACGCGGAAATAACGATTCATTTTCGTTCGTTTTAAATGGTTCGAGTCGTTTTAAATGGTCAAAACAATACAGAATTAACGAGACTGCGGACTGGAGTGTGTTAATAAAGAACAGTGATCTCGTCATGATTCGGAGAGGCATTACCAACTTACGTTACAGTTTAGTGAAAAATAGGTTGACATCAAGATTAGTGTTTCCAGCTAGATGTTGTAGTAATAAAGATAATGACAGAACATTAGATGAAAATGCCAAAAACAATAAAGAAAGAACCTCTCCATTTTCTACTTTAGAGAAATATAAAATATTTAAAGATGAAGATTCTCCTGTAATATATGATATCATTGAAGAGAGATTCAAAACTCTACAGTATGATATTGAACCACAGGATGAGTATCAAGGCCTCAATCTTGAAAGTAATTTAATATTTTGTGTGGATTGGTTAAAGGTGCACATGTACAATACTAATGTGTTTTTTCCACCCTTCAGGAGGAAAGGAAGGTGTCTTTGATATTGAACATTTAATAGACCTGTTGCGACAAGAACAAGCACAACATATTTTTGTTTTGAAGATACCGCAAGAATTCCGATATGTGAATTATTTAGTAATTGTTTCTGGAAAGTCTGTAAGACATATGGTAGCTTTGGCTGAATTTGTGAAAAAGGTATACAAAAAGAAAAGGAATGATTCAGATCGAATTCCAAAGGTAGAAGGGGAAGACTCAGGCCATTGGATTGCTATGGATCTGGGTGAGTTCATTTAGAGAAGGGAGAATTTCAATAAACCATGGTGTACCCTTGCCAAAAGTTATGTTGTTTTTTAAAAATTTATAGTTAAGGTTATGTTTGCCTTCGGTAAATTTGTTTCAACTGTGCTTCTTTAATTTCAAGGTAACATTGCACTTCATATCTTCTCAACTACCGCTCGTAAGACTTATGATTTGGAGTCCCTATGGTCTGTGGGAGCAGAGTATGATGAGCTGAGTCAAAAACCTGAAGATCCTGTTTTGGAAATTCTCCAGAAACATTCTGTCTATTTGAGAGATTTGGAACCAGCTAATAGTGGGGAATGATTGTTTTTTGTTGTTGTTTTTTCTCTCTCAATTGTGTTTATTGTGCCAGCGTTGAGTGATTCAGATAGTGAAATTCAAAAGCTGGAAATGGAATAATTGAGATCATTTTCTAATTCTCAGAGTTGTGTAATATTATTGAAAAGAAAATGAAAATATTTTTGGAAGTTGTGAATATGGTGCAATTATTAATCACCATTAGGATTCTTTCTCTTTCCCACTAATTTCCTTTACAAAAACTATGTTCCAGTAGGCTTCTCAGAAAGGATGTGTTAACCTCAATTGAATTATTCGTTGAAGTACCTTTTATGTTCATAAACCCTATGAAATTAGACTTTTTTTTCCTCCACTAAGATTTATTTCAAATGCATAATCATTAATATATATTTTACTTACATGTTTGTTTCGCTGGTTTATAATAATTTTTAAATACACACGCAGAGACAACGGGGGTTTGGAGAAGGCATGCGCTACGAAACATTTAACCACTTGCTTCTCATTTTATATGTTGGATGAAGAATATCTTAGTTGGTCAGTTCGAGTCAGAATGAGAAGTAATTCGAATCAAGTATTAGATAATTATTTCTGTATTTTTATTACTATGTACTAAAAAATGGTCAGTTTCATACCAAATATCTTAATTATTGGTTTAATATTTTCATTTCATTACTTGTTACTTCTATTAAATTAATGTAATAATAATTTAAAAATTCACACATTCAAACTACACTCAGGTAAATAAATAAAAATAATAGCATCTTGGCAACAGAGTGAATGAATAAAATATAAATGTAGTTTTAATATCACCATGTTGAAATTTCTGAAAATTTAAGAAGGAATACAAAATTCACCACACAGTCCTGAAACGAATAAAATTGTCAGTGAACATTACTAGTTGAGAGGCTTCTTTCTTACAAAATATTGCTATATTTATATCAACATGAAAGATGATTGAATATTAATGATTTATTAATCAAAATTTGCAACTATTTTGTTATAAGAATTCAAGATTTGCAAATTTTAATTGAGGAATCTGTCAGGAAGACTTTCAAATTCAGAATGAACAAAAATTAAATTTAATTCATACAGCAGGAACTATTCAAGAAGTGTCTGTTTCTTTTCAATCAATATTACTATTGTAATTATACAAACATTAGTGCTAAAAATAAAGTTTTGTATACAGCTCGGAATTATACAGTATTATACTATGGTGTATACATAAAAGATATTGCTTGCCTTTTTTTAACAAAGCTAAATTTTTTAAATATTTCAAAATTCACCAATATTTGCCAAATATTAAAAATTTTATTATAGTTGTGTATTTATAGTGAATTTTGGTAATCCATTTGTCCTTCTGTCTGAATAACACTAGTGCCTAAAATGTACACAAGATTTTCATCAAAATAGATATCTGATTGATCTGCCTGATGTGATAACCCCTCGAATTTGAAACGGATATTTTTTAGGAGGGGGGGTACATGTAACTTACACCATTGACATATTCTCAACAATGACTCCAGATTTCTTCTTAAATTTTTTTGTCATACAGCCAAATTGCATGTAAAAAATGTTGTTGATTTTCATTAAAGCCTCTAAAGTTGCGAAAATTGCAAAAGTTAATTTTTTTTTACCCTTCATATGACTAATTGAGCAAAATATTGAGAATTTTAAGATAAAAAATATTTTTCTCAAAAATTGCCCCAAACTTTTAGCTCAAATAGAGTAACGTCCCTTTTATTATATGGCATTAGTCCTACTTCAAAAATTGCAAAAGATCATTTTTTCAACACCCTCCAACCCTCCATTAAAGTATAGATTTCTTTCTTGAAGCAATCTATTCTCCAATATTAGATCTTAAATCATTTCAGGTACATGTTTTTCAAAACAAAAGTAGTTTACACTTAATTTGAAGTTTTATTGTGACAAACTTGAATTTTTTGCACTTGTCAAATTCCTTTAATATTGAAGCTAGAGATTTCTTGGGTAGTGCAATCCAATTCTTTGATATTAGGCCTTAAAATAATTATTTTTGCACTTTTAAAAAATGTTAGTATCTTCAAAGAAATTTAGTAAAACCATTATTAATATTAAGAAACTGCTACCAATAATATGAGTAACTATGAGCTGTTGCACCACTAGTGTAACGCTGGCTGTCCTTTTGGTTAGAAACTTTTCAAGGTTTCAACTAAAAGAGTTAGTGGGTTAGAAGTTGCACTATTGAAACATTACATAACTGTTCCCCATAATATGAAATAATAGGATGAGCTGTTGTAGCACCATTAGTTCCTTTTAATGGTAAGGATGGGGGAAGTCTGAACTGTAATTAACCCTATCCTGATACATTATACATTCTGGATCCGGCCCTAATGTACAATGATCATTTTAATGGCTCCAAATTTTTGCTTTAAATTTTTTGTAAGAAAAGAGTGAAATACTCATAAAGGTGGTGTAGGTCTGATTTTCACTGTTAACTCGGATGTGTTGAAAATTGCAAATGTCAGAATTTTTTTCGGTGTCTTACTACTACAAAATTTGAAATCAAAGGAAATTTGTTTTTGTCATGATTAATTCTTACATGAAGGTAATGTACATTTTAAATAAATTTAGTTTTCATGCAGTTTTCCGTGAAATATGTGAAATATTAGAAAATATCAGAAAAGAATTTCTCAAAAATGGTCCCAATTGTTTTCTTAAACTTTTGGTGGGGATGGTATTATATTTAAATGTAATGCATACAATGTCATTTTGCTGTTTTTTAAATATTACACAATGTAAATTTTTTTACTTGTGTCTCACGTTAATATTTACTTTAGGACAATTTGTTCACATTTATGAGTGCATATGCTCTAAATGATGTCTTACAAAGTTTCTCTAAAACTAAAGTTTTCTGTGAAAATGATCTGAAAAGTCTGCAATTTGAGAAACGCTCAAACGCCATTTTCTCAAAAACGGCTCCACATTTTTTTCTTTAAACTTTTTGTAACGATAGTGCTAAATACGCTATTTAAGTTGATGCAAAATTCATTGTGCTGAATTTTGTTGGTTTTTTTTTCTTCAAAAATTAGGCAAACGTAATTTTTTTTAAATATCTCTCGCCCTTAATATACAAATTTCCAGCAATATGCATACATTATTGCATTTGCGAGTGGAAATGATTCATCTGACTTCCAATGAAATTTATAGAAAAATCTCAAAAGGTTTTCTGTGTAAAAGACTTTAAAATTTTGCATTTACAGTAACGCTTAAAACACATTTTCTAAAAACCGGCCCCAAATGTTTCAACAGAAATGTCCATATAGAACGAGGTTTTACTCTTCTTTAATATTCTTAAAGTAACATTTCGATTCTTCCATTAGGAAACCGACAAATTGAGAATGTTAAATATAGTAAACCCTCATTAACACGAATTCCCAGGGATCGAAATAATCGGAGTTCGTGTTATCCGAGTATTATAAATGTCCGTATTACCGTAACTCTTGGCGGGACCGCAGTTTTCTTCGTGTTAAGCGAGTTCGTGCAAACGAGGGTTTAGGGTAACGTGGGACAAGAGTCCGTCCGCACTTTTTATAAAAAAGTGTTTCCACTCGTGGTGGTGTATTGATTCGGTTTTCGACCAGAGCTATGCTTAATGTATGAAGAATAAACTGTCCAAACAAGAATGGCGTATTTTTAAATTAGATGAAGAAAAAAAAAACATTAAAGAAGGAAGTGCAGTGTTGGGACTTTTGCCCCAGGTGCCGGGTAAATGTCCCAAACAAAAGGAGCGAAAGTCCACATTAAAAATCATCTCAACTTTGAAATAAATTAATAATGTTAACAAGGCATCATACGCATTAAATTAATGTAATATCAGCTTTATTAGTAAATTATTTAATATGATACGTAGATTCTAAAAGGTCACAAGTCTGCAAATTATACTCTGACAAAAAAAAATTAAGTCTCATAATAAATTCAAAGTACATGATGTATACATTACTTCTCACAAAAATCACGTAGAAATGGCCCTCCCTCCTTGGAAGTGCATTTTTCATGCCACCACTCTTTACGCGAATCACTTTGGATCCTGCCTTCAGCTAGACGTTCCTTAAATTCCATTTCGCAAGCAGGGCATATCCCTATCGAAATACTTTCAGAGGCAACAGATTTATTATTCCTTCCCTTTCCTCTCTTCTTTGTGGAATTACAAAGCGATTTCTTATTGGCCTTTCCGGGATGCTTATTCACCAGTGCAGTCTTGTGAGGTGCCGATTTCAGTGTGGGGACTTCTTTCATCGTCGAGTTCGTTTTCTTTTCAATCCTGCCTTTCGGTTGGGCATAATGTCCGATGAAGAGTTATGTTTACCGCGATTCTTTGAAGTTTCACAATTTGGAGAACTCTCTAAAGAGAACTTCACGGAGTCGTGAAGAATTGCACTTTGACTTTAAAATATGAAGAATTTGTTGAAGAAAAAACATTAAATACGACAAATGTAAGCCACATCACTCAGGCAGCATTGTTAACAACTGTTTAGTTAAATAACTCCTAAACAAAGCGTTCTAGGATCTTAAAAAGTGGAATTTTGATGCCAGTGGCCTCAAATATGTTCCGCGCATCGTAATGTACTACTAGTCGCGCGACTTTTCTTGACGTCTCCCATCGCGGGGTGCGGGGAGAGGAGACTTCTCCCTACGTCACATCCGACGGGAGTTGCCAACTAACATTATTAATACTATTCGCGCCTCTTTCACTCAATACAACAGGACATTATAGACGATAAAATAGAACAAATAATAACGTAATTAATAGCAACCACAAATGAAATTAATTAGATAATGACAATATTTCTCATAGAGATATAGGAGATAAGATATTAGTGTACGTACTTAATTTTCATCTTCTGAATAATGTGAATCATCGCTTGAATTCTCTGTAGTATTAATTACAATGTCATTCACTACAATTTCCATTATCCTGTCTTTTTGCCAGTATTCTTTTTCTAGATGTTTTACATGGTTGCAGTAACCTTCCCAGTCCGAAAAAGTTACAGCTTCAAACCCTCTGACTGTTAATTCACGCAGATGCGTAGCTGACATGTCCCCAGATACATTTTGTGTTCCGTAAAATACCTTTTAGTTTTTGCCCATGCCAGCTCAATTGCATTTAAGTCGCAATTGTAAGGAGGAAGACGAATGACTGTGACCAGCACCTGCAGCCATTTCATCTATTACGTACTTTTTTCCCGCCCGTCTTCCATGAAGAGCTTCATTTTCACAAGGAAGCGAGACCTCCAGTCAACAATGTCTCCACTTTCTAACAATCGAATCGTAATCGTAATCACCAAAACCGAATCGAATAAATCACAGGGCACAACAATAACAGCGAAAACGCGAGAACAGAATTCATTCGAAAGCAGAGGTAGACAGCCCTGACAATCTTGCCGTGCCGTTCCGTGTGAGACCAATATTCTGACCAGATCATACCGAGTCGTGCTGTGTTAAGCACTAGGGAGTTCAGACGTCAAGAAAAGTCGCGCGACTAGCATAGGACGAGAGCTTTTTGGACTTTCTATTACATTTTGCTGGTCCGGCGCTTCTCGATACTAGCCCACGTGTTCAGGGATCTGCGACTGTATGTGAAATTAAACTAATTACTTGATATCCTAGGCGATTAAATTGCACGGATTTACCTCTCAGTTCGGTAATAAAGTTGAATATACTCTAAAGAGTAGAGTTGTACTTCCCTGATCTTGTATTTTCGCATGGACAACTTTACGTAGCTTTCTTAAGAGTAAAAAGCTTTTCAACTATTTTTGTGGCTGCCAAGGAAAGCGAAAAGCTAACAGTCTAGCAAGTTTGTCTAATTACTTCGAATGTTTTTATGGAATTGCAGAATTGTTCAAAGAAAATATGTCAAAAACTGAATCATCCTTTATTTAATAGTCCTCACTTATTAAAAATTTGTTTTAAACATCAATATTATTGTTTGTTATTTTTATTTGATATTCTATAAGTACATTGGAAATTACCTTTGGGTCATTCCACGCCAAATTGCTCAAATTTAAGAAAAAATTGACCTTGATTTCCCAGATTTTTAAACTTCTTTCTGTGGCAGTATAAGTAAAAATTTGAAATACGTGTTTTTCACTTTTTCCAAAATAATACGAGGGTTGGGGCAGAAGTCATGGCAACTATTTTTTTTCTTGAAAATACCAGTCCGATTGGAAAATGTGTCATATACAGACGAAAGGACAAGGTGTTAACTTCATGTGTGGTCAATGAGTAGCACTGAAATATCGTAACACACTAATTTATTACGGTGTATACAGGGCGATATGGCCTTCACAGTGCAAAAAATGACGACACAGTAGACATAAAGTTGACATGACAAACCTAGGTCTAAAGACCTTCAAAGTAGTCCCCTGCTACTGTCGCCACACGCTGCCAACGATGTGGGAGGTGCTGAATACCATCAGCCTCAGCACTCGCCGCACCATGTGTGAATGGGGTTATCTGTTGGTGCACAGCATTAGCAAAACCTTCGTGTTGCAAACCGCCTACTACGTAGTGGTTCCTTAATCTTGGGAATGAGATCAAAGTCACAGGGCGAATTGTCGGGAGAGTACAGTGGTTTCTCCAATTCTTCCCATCCCCAACGTCGCAGTAGCTGCCCTACACACTCTGCTTTATGTCGTTTTGCATTGTCAGTGGTGGCTCATGAGTATTCCAACGTTTGCATGTGCACACCCAAATAATTGCGGTGCAATGTTTCTAAAACATTTCTTAACATGAGAATACAAGTCCTCTCAGAGCGTTTCCGAAACATGGTATTTCAAAACACGCGCCGTTCGGAAGCTGCGATTGACAGTCCGCCGCCAATGCCCTTCGTGACAGCAAGCTAGAGCATACTCTGGAAATGCAAGCGAGCAGACGGAGTCGGTGGCTCCCGCGGGGCTGAAGGGGAAAGCGGGGGAGAATGGTGGCTTATGGGCGGTTGCAGCACACTCCGGACCGTGCGGATATACTGCGCAGACGCGACCTCTGGAAGTGCCTTGGCATATCGTGAAGATAAAACACTCGAATAGCACAAGTTTTTAAAAGAAGTAAGTGTGGCATTGATCGAAGAAAGTGTGAGATATCTCTCCACTTAAATTAGCTCTCATTCCTTCCAAAGCAATTCTTCGGTAGCGCGCGAAACGCAAACGCATTGCTGGGCAGTGTTGCATTCACAAGTATTGTGTTAATCGAATGTTATCTGCACATTTTAAAGCGAGTTGCAATTGCAAATCCATTCTGAAGCATGTGAAAAACCAACATGTATTGTGAAAACGTATGTAGCATGACCCTAATAGTATGACCATGAGCCGCCACTGAACAATACCATTGTAATCTCTGAAAAGATCTACGTAAGTATGGTAAGTTTTAAAGTGGAACAAATAAGATGATACTTTTTAATGCGTTTTGAAAAACCGAAGTTAGAGTGTTCGTTTTTCTGTGAAGTGTGTTTGTACAACTGACAATGAATAGCGTCGAAAATATTAAAATAACATCAATGAACAAGTCACAGAAAAAAATTACTGAAAAGAATCCGCATTTACTGAAGCGACATAGACTTTGTGTTTCGTCAGTTAGTGTAGACGGCAAACTATCAAGATTTTTTGAGTATTGGATGTAGAAACTTGTACTTTTAACCTTAAATTTGTACAGCAAGTTTATGGAAAATACTAAAATATATAGCAAAAGTGCGAGTAAAAAAGTTTCGAATCAATGTGTTTCTTGACACCCTTTGAAGAACGTTCTGGAAGTGCGGAATCATGTGGCAACACGACGCAAGTAGTAAATATTTCGGAGGGGTCCTTGCCGAGCAAAGTCGGAACGGATGTTGTGAAAAGAAATTCAGTCAACCCTCGTTGGTGATAAAAGGAACATGTTATCAAACTTCCTAAGATGCCTCGTTCCTAATTGTCATTATTTATGTTAATGAATATATATGTATGTTTGTAATGTATGCCTGTATGTATGGGCAAGTGTGTGTGTGTGAGAGAGAGGGGGGAGAGAGTGGGAGGAAGGGAGAGAGAAGAGAGGCGTTGCACACCCTAATAGTATGACCATGAGCCGCCATTGAAAAATACCATTATAATCTCGGAAAAGATCTACATAAGTATGGTAAGTTTTAAAGTGGAACAAATAAGATGATTCTGAGAAATTAAATACAATTGAAATGGTACATGCTGTTTTGCCGCAGCGTCTGCTACAGCGTCACCCCTCAAGCACGTTCAAGTCAGCAGTGGACGATTACCATTACAATACTTTCACGAAGCAATAAATAGATATATCCATTCACATCTTACTATGTGCCGGATATAGAAAGGTTGGATCCGGTGTGTGTATGTATATGTATGTAATTACACACACACACATACACACACACACATGCACATATCCCTTATAGCCGATTTTATTCAAATTAAAGTGTCAAACGGAATCAACTTACTTTTAAACGGACGGAATATTTATTTGATTCAGTTAATTAAATTCATATTTCTTTGACTTCACTTTACAAAGAATATCGTTTATTGACTCTTTCATAATGAAATGAAACTATGCATTTTCTGAGCCTGCATCCGTTTTTTATTATATCACTGTTACAATAGTCATCTGTCTATGTACTGTTATCGTTGCTAAAAATATAAAGGTATTGTTCTTCACATTTTCATCAGCCCTCTTAAATATCTTCTTGGATAAATTAATAGGTTCCTGTCAGGATTGAAGGGTAGCTTTTAGTGAGCAAGGTCCCTTTCCATAGGAGGTTGTGAAGCGAAGAAATGCTATTCAGCACTCACATTGAAGACATCTTTGTGGAAGTATAAACTCGCATTGTTTTGCAATACTAGGTACTGACCCCATCCGAAAAATATGTCCGCTAGCACTGTCATAATCTTACTCGAAAAGCGTTATGAGTTCACACTGAAAAGAGTGAATTAAATTCGTTTTGTGTTTCAAGCATCCAGAAAAAGGATTTTTTTGGACAATGGACAATGGACAATGAAACAACACTGGACAATGAAAACTCCTGACGTCAAATTTTATTTCTGTCGTGAAGAGAGCAGAAGACGGCAAACGATGTGTGAAGACAGCAGGCGAACTTACTCGGTCAGTTTCTTTATCATCAGGTAATACGTTAGGATGAGCATGCTCTACCAGGACCAGCAGTGCACGCTTATTCATCATTGACACTGCCCAATATACTAGTGGCATTAACAAGTACGGTCGATTCTCACTTTCTTGAAAAACTTCACTGGGCTCGTCACGAGAAGGAATTTTGAAATCTAGTTTTTCCAGTAATATAACTTTTTTTGACGGCAAACAGTCCATTTTCAACATCTCAAGAATGCTGGTTCTAACATACTAAACGCACACTTCTTCAGCAATTATAGATTTGCAAATGAAGAAAATGCAAATAACAATAGTATTGATATTATTGTAAGACTATCTGTGGTAACTGCAGGTTTCGCGGATTCCTCTGATTACACTGTCTCAGTATATCTGAGAAAGAAGGCTGCTCTGCTTCAAGCAGACCCTAGCAGTGTCAGTTGTTTATAAATAAACTTAATAGTCGCATTTCGTCAGAAGACTTCCTTTCGAGACCGTATGTGTGTTTCTGCGATTTATAACATAACATAAGTCTCATGGTTGCTTTATGTTTGGACGTCATGATGCGTACGGGTACGCTAGTCTTTCTTCTCAATTCTATATACTTCGGTGGCTGAAATCCATCACGAGCTTGAGAGGTGCTGCTCCATGTGACGGTTCTGGGAATCATTTGCAGCTCAATAGAAGGAGTATGGGATAATACAAAGAAGAAGTTCGGCTCATATCGTACGCCAGGACACCCGATTGTTGTAGCTGAAATCAAACTCCCTCGGTGACGTCAGCTCTCGGATGCTCGCTTGGGCTTCTCTTTGCTTGTTAACGCTTGTAGATAAGAAGTTAATTCGAAGATAGATCACTCGCACGTTATTAAAGTGATTTCTTTTTAATATTAACGTGTCAAGGGACATTGGCTGCACATTTTTGGTTTTTGCGCAACACTGCAATAATGCTACAAACCGCCACTGATATGGAGCATGAATCCTTGGAATCCTCCAAATAAACCGATAAAATATCTAGGAGTGCTCCTTGACGCCAGACTAACTTGGAAAGCACACATTGTAAATAAATGTAATAAGGCACAGGCACCACTTTTTACATTATATCCTTTAATAAACAAAAAGTCAGCTCTTAAAAGAGATCTCTCCCAATTACTGTACAAAACTGCCATTCGTTTCATAATTACTTATACATGTTCAGTCTGAGGTTGAGCTGCCCCTTCGGTTCGTAAAACGCTTCAAACATTCCAAAATAAAATCCTTCGCACTGCCGTCAAAGCGCCTTGATACGTGACAAACAAGCAACTCCACAGAGAGTTTGTTCTTTACACGATTGATCAATACATCAGTCACCAATCAAATACATTTTTTCTTTCCTTATCATCCTCCCCTGCAACTTCCATATTCAACCTAGGAAAACCTATAATCACCACCGAAGTATCAAATTTAGATGCTCAAAGAATAAATTTAAACTGCTCTAAAAAGAAACGCATGATTTCCCAAACTTACTTTCTGTAACTTTTTTCTTCTTGTAATTGTAACCTACACCCCTATTCTTCCATACATTCCCGCATACAATAGCTATTGATTATTGAGGTCTCCAGTGGGCGAACCCTCGCTCTCCTGTTTGTAATACTAAGTACTATGCATACTAAGTTGCAGTTCTATTCAATCTTATAAAGAGCTTGCTTTGCTGTATGAGAAAAATGTAAAATTTAAAAAAATACGGAGCATGACCGAAAAGCTAGCTCAGACCAAAGACTTAATGTCTAAGACTAACTAATACGAAAAAGTCTATGCCATTCTGTAGCGCCACTAGTTATTTTCTTGTATACGTACGTATCTACGGAAAAATGTACATAGTATAGAGAAAGTTATGTAATGCGGATTATTGATTTCGAGTTTTGAACGGAAATACACGTTTTGGGGTCTCCTGATTCCGAAAAAGTCCGTTCACGTGTCTTGCCGTCGTCTGTGAACAACACAAGTGCCTAAATTATGCGTAGGACTTTTTCCCAACCCAATAAAGCTCTGATGATCAGGCCTAACTCAAAGCTCTGCTTTTTGTAGAAACAAATGTTTGGGGGTACTTTACGTGAAGCCCCCTAAGAGATTTTCAAAATTTTCTCAAAAATGGCTCCAACTTTTAAAAACAATGTCTTGTAAGAACAGAGTGAAATCACTTATATATACCCACACACACACACGCACGCACGCACACACGCACACACGCACAGATACCAGCTTGTCATTAACACCGCCCGACAAGCAATTGGAGGAAGTAGATGGAGGAGAGGCCCAAAACAGTACTGTGCTGTCGTTACGTTGGATATTAAAAATGCATTCAACTCGGCCAGGTGGAGTAATATTCACCAAGCTCTCCGCAGATTTAATGTGCCAACGTACTTGAGGAAGATTGTGGCCGAGTATCTGAGTAATACAGCCCTCATTTACAATACAAGTAATGGGCCGAAGGTACATAATATCACGGCTGGTGTCCCGCAAGGGTCGGTATTGGGTCCACCATTATGGAATGTGATGTATGACGAGGTTCTTCGGCTTCCCCTCCCAGAAGGCACCAGTATTATTGGTTTCGCGGACGACATTGCTATCGTCGCCGTTGCGAAGTACATTGAGGAAATTGTGTATATTTGCAACGAAGCGATCGCTATTGTTAGTCAGTGGTTGAAGTCCTCAGGGCTGCAGTTAGCTGAGCACAAGACTGAGGTTCTCCTAGTCTCTAGCAGGAAAAAGAGAGAAACCATCACTCTCAAAGTCGGAGACCACCGTATTGCATCACAGCCGTCGATCAAATATCTTGGTCTCATGATTGACGCCCGTCTGACATTTGCTGACCACCTGAAGTACGCCAGCAATAAAGCTGCGGTAATTAATGCAGCACTGTCGAGACTAATGCCCAACATAGGGCCCTATATATAAGTTATATTTTATAATGGTGGCATAGGTCCTATTTCCACAGCTTTTTCTTCTGATTTTTCGGAAATCCCAAAAATTGAAAAATTTTCGGCGTCTTCCTTCAACTACAAAATTGAAGATAGAAATTTTTCCGCCAAATTAAATGCGTTCTCCTTAATTACTTCTTTTATTAATGTCATTTATTTTGTTATTGTTTTTTAATATTTTAGAAGTTTACGCGTAATATTGAATTTAGTATGTGCAATATTAAAAAATAACAAAAACAAAAATTTCTCACAAACGGCACCAGACTTTTTTCTTCAAACTTTTGGAAGTGGTAATGCTAGATGTCCTGTAACAAATTACATTAATGGTATGTTGTTCTATTGTTTATTTTTTTCCAAAAATAACCAAACTATTTTTTTACTTCTCTTTCACGTCGTTAATAATTACATTATCCGCGATTTCTATACATTTTTAGATTTTCGAGTTTAGGAGCTTCAAATGTTGTCTTCTGAGTTTTCTGTGAAAATGAACTCAAAATATGCATTTTCAGAAACGCTCAAAAACCATTTCCTAAAAAAAGGCTCAAATTTTTTTTCTTCAAACGTTTTATATGGATAGTGCTAAATGTGATCCTGAAGATGACATAAAATTCGTTTTGCTGTATTTTGTTTTTAAATTATGCATTTTTTTAAAATATTCCACATGCAAGTTTAGAGCGATTTGTAAACGCTATTGCGTTTACGAGTGGAAGTGCATCAAGTGACTTCCAATGAAGTTTTTCGAAAACTCAAAATTTTTCTGTGTAAAAGAGCATCAAATTTTCCGCATACATAGGTTAACGGTTGAGAGAGCGGTGGTGATTTTTTTCAGTGCAGTAATGTTTAAACATTTTCTCGAAAACAGCTCCAGATTTTTCAATGAAAATTTCCATATAGGACAAGGTTATTCTTTATCATTGTATAACTATTCAATAACCCTTCAATAACATTAAAGTTATGTTTAATTTTTACCATTGGGGAAGGGAAAAATTGAGAAAATGTGAAAAAATGTATGATTACGTAGGCTCCCGCGGCCGGAGTATGTCTCTTGGCTGTCCGGGACAAGCCGCGTCGATTTTCTCGCAGCTGACGTTTCGGCCAACATATTGCGGCCTTCCTCAGAGCGTACTGTGAAAAAATGTAGTTTGGGCAACGATAGGGAGCAGTCGGGAAGAGTATGAGGAAGACAGAAAAGCTAGCACAGACCAAAGAAATTAGAAAACTAGCGAGTTCGAGAAAGTCTATGCCATTGTATGCCACCATTAGTTGATATGTAATCTCCCTATTGGTGAACCCCGGCCCAGCGCATCAAGCGTGTTTTAATCGGAGAATATGTGTTAAGGTGAGAAGGTACTTGGTTTGGGGCAAAAAATGACAAATTTTAATTATTAGCTTTTGGTATACTTTTAAATCTGTAAAATAAGAATATGTGGTCGAAACAAAAACCAGAGCATTATATTAACTATAATTTGCACTTTATTTATGTCGTTGTGCGCTGGGTGCCACGCCCCCTTCGCATGCATTTGTGAAATCTTCGATAACTTCACTAGGATTTGACGTAATTTCTGAACGATGTCTTATTTCAACAGTTAGATTTGATACCTTCTGTTCGTACTAATATAGCGTCCTATTATTCTTTTGTTTATGGATGTGAAAGTTTATGTGGTTTGGCGCGCTTACAGTTTGCAAAGTATTTTTTTGTGTTGACGAGTGCTGTCGAGATGGGTAGGCCAAAAACTTTCGGCAAGAGGAAATTTACTGGCAATCGCTTTACGCGAAAACCAGGAAATATCAAAAGTGCTACTGTTAGTTGTGAATCAACAATGAATAATGAAGGCACGTCTATTGTCGATTCTCCAGTGTTGCGTGACAATACTCCGAGTGCGAATCGAGAAATATTTAATTCCGACTCGCCTCCTAGTGCTTCGAGAAAAAAATTGGAATACCCCAAACAATTATTTGAAAATGAAGTAAATAATTTCAGCGAAAGTAATGGAAAATTGAGATCTGGTTTTGTGTTATTGGATATTGACCTGTTGTCGCAAGCATTATGTGAATACACAAAATGTAAATTTTGTAACAGTGAGAATTCATTAGCTGTGGTTGAGAACATCAATACACGTAAAGGACTTGCTTCCTCCTTAGAAATTTTATGTTCCAAATGCAACAGTGGAAATAAATTTGACTCATCAAAGAAAACAACAAATATATATAAAGTAAATGTAAGGTTTGTTTATGCATTACATTGCATCGGCAAAAGGACGTTCTGGCGGGAATACATTGTGTTCAATAATGAATCTCCCAAAACCTCCAAAAACGGGCAAGAAGACTTAAAAGAAAGAACATAATAGAAACAGAAGATCCAGAAAACCAACACTATGAGACAGGAATGTTTTAAATCAACATTCTCTGTAAGTAAATGCTGTTCAAACTTTATATCAGTTTTTCTCAGTTTCTCATTTTTTCATATTCTAGTGCACATTACACAAAAACCACTTGCCTTACTGAAGTAAATCTTTTTTTGTGAATTAATAGGACTATAAACTATAAAAATAAGAAGGGATTTTTTTGTAAGTTTCTTTCATATTTTTTAAAAAATATTTATTGACTACAATTTGTACGAAAAAAATGCAACATTTTAAAATTGTTGTATCTTCACAAATATTATCATAATTGCAATAATAATAGGTATTATCGCAGAAAAACATTCCTAAAACCTATCTTAAAAAAATGGTTTATGTATATCGAATACGTTTTTTCTAATGTGCACTAGAAGTTACTGAAATTAACATGGGCGGGATAGGCAGTACCTTTTCGAGACTTTAAGCACAGTGAAGCCTACAGCAAACAGGGAGTTTACACACGGCGTAACTCAGACCAATCGATAGAAATGCCGATCTGCGCATGAGCAGTTCGAGTTTCATATTACTTTTGAGTATCTGTGCATGCGCAGAAGATCGATACGAATATTGCTGTTGACTGCTGTACGCTACTCCGTGTTTAAACTTCCTGATGGAAGGAGAGTTAATTTTGTCATGGCATTGCTTTTGAATGCGAAATTTCTTGTAATTTATCATTATCCTGCGGAACTGGATCACTGTGAAGTTACGTAGTTGAACGAACTGATTAGGAACAGTTTTGAAGGTTCCATCACCAAAATTTGCATCACTCCGAGAACAAAGTTGTATATTTTTTTACTGTCGATAACATCATTATATTACTCTCGAGTGAACCAGAATCAATAGGAAAATGTTTTTCTCTTAATGTCTTGATGTACGGATCTTCAATTATTCTCGATCCATAGATAATGGGACTGGTGAACGAATTATTTTGTTGTTAGGATACGAGGCGAGTGAGCGCGGTTCGTTGTGGTACTTTCTCTAACACGTATAGTCAGAATCAGTGTTTCTTGGGTTCTTGATCCTGAAAAATACATTGACTGCAAAACATCTGTATGTCCGTCAGTTCGTTCATCTGTCTGTGGTCAATGCTATCGCCTAAATCATTCAGTAGATTTAAAGGAACTCGAGGCCATGCAAATTTGAAACATAATATGATTTTTCTTTAATGAAATCTGTTCTTTGAAGACCGATCTTGAAATTACGTCATATACAATTTATCGAAACTATGTAATTTTCACGTAATTTTGCGTGAAATTTAGGCAATTTTAAACAATTATTTTTTCAAAAACGGCACAAATTTTTTAAAACTTTTCTCCTCGTGTGTGTTAAAAGCCGACGAAAATAGTGGCACTAGTCCCAGTTCCGGCGAACTCTTATTTTCGAAAATTGCAAAACGTTAACATTGCACACGTACAATATTGAAGAAAAAGATTTTTGTCTTAAATGAAATCTGTTCTAAAAAATCTGATCTCTGAAAAATCTCATGTGAAATTTTTTGAAAAACAAAATATTTTTCGCATAATTTCTGCTCAAAGTTAGTGCAATTTATAAAACATTATCTCAGAAAAACACTCAATTTTGTCTTTACTTTTTTTTCACGAATTGAACAAGGGGCTTTAAAAGAGTGGCATTTCATCTAGAGCTCAATTTTTTTAAAGTTGCAAAATAATAATAATAATAATAATAATAATAATAATAATAATAATAATAATAATAATAATAATAATAATAATGCGAGAAAGTATGTGCTGTTGGACCACTGGTTGAATCTTCGACTGTAGTAGCGCTCCAAGTGGTAACTTCCAAACAGTACAAGTGCGAACTTTCCCGCACGTCATCTAGAGGCGCTATGTGTAATCCGAACAATATTAAGTGAAAATGCTCCATATATTGTCACGAGTCAATTGTAAGTCGAGACGCCCAGCAGAACTGACACATTTCAGTTGGTTTGGTTCGGGATGTAATATTCTTTCTTTGAGCACAATTCATTCTCTTTGGTCTGAAACGTATTGATTAATGCGCCGAATGTATTGATTCCAACAGTACGTGGTTTTCACCAGGGAAAATAGTTTTGTTGGAAGAGAGAAGAGGAATTGGCGTTTCTCCTGAAAAATTCAAAATTACAGAGTTCGCAACGTTGTGTCATTGCCATTGGAAATCATTTGGTAGTCGGTTTATGAATTAGAAATAGCACTGAAATTCTTTGTTTAGGAGTATTCAATAGAAGTGAATATTTGTCGAATTGCGATCGAAATGAATGATTTTCATGAAAATGGTATGAGTATAGAGGAGGTAAGTTTGAATATTTCACGTTAAATATAAGACAATCGCCTATTAACTGGGTCACACTCCACCAATTAAGAACTACATTTTTTATAAGGACGAAAGTGTTTTTGTATATTTTGTATTGTTCACAGATGTTTTCGGAAAGACGGGATGAAAATGAAGTTAATTTTTTATGGGATCTCCCTGTAAGTCGTCATTTATTATGTATTAAATTTTATTACATATTAAATTTATTCTTAGTACTCAAATTTATATATTTTTTAATTGTGAAATATTTTGGCATGTCATCATGTTTGTTTTATATGCATACGTGCTGATGTTTTCATATTAATGTACATTGCATCATTGTATATTCATGAATAGAGAATACAAAAAACACTTCGCTATATACAAATCTTATTGCACAATGGTTGATAATATAATTAGAATTACAAACGTTTAATGCAGTCTCTAAATGCGTGTATGAATGAGGTCATTTTCGTGAATTCATTCCAAATGTTGAGAGGTAAACGAGTTAAATGGCAATAAAGTTGAGGACGAAATTAGCAGTAACCAAAGCAGATCAACAATTAAAATTTCGTAGTAAAACACCCATTACTTTTTAAGCCGTTCCGTGGTTATTACCGGGCGTTATCTTCAGTACTCGACAAACGGCATGGCCTAACCAAAGTACCTGTTATAATTTTTCCTACTCAGATCAATTGTTTCACACAGTTCATAAACGATTGCTCTAATTTTCATTACATGAATGTGAGCATCTCTCATTGTGCCTCGAGGGATTGATTTTCATGACTTCGGGCGAGTAGCTACCGCCCCGGTACTGCACCTCACGTTGGTTTTAAAAGGCAACTACATAAAACTGTTGCTATAAATATAAATAATTATTAAATTCAATATTTTTAATTAGGAAAAATATTTTAAGAATCTTTTTAAGAATGTAATTTGTGTTCAGTATCATAAAATATGGTATACAGTGGCACAATGTGACAAAATCAAATGTGCGTGACAGAAAGGTATCCCTTAGGATTCCTCACTTGAAACTCATGTAACTGTATTGGATGAATAATCATTGTCTCGCATTTTCATAGACATTCCTCGTTCCTAACAATCAATATCATTTGGGTCTTACACCTTGGAACGAATCGACTCCAACGTCGCGAGATCGGTGAACGAAAGCGAAGAACGAGGGCATTTTCTTTCAAAATTCAAATGAAATTGGCGCGTTTATTCAATTAAAAAGTATTCTGGCATAAAATGCTTTGAAAAGTATGCATTTAAGGGACTTTCTACGGATGTTTTATGTTAATTGCGTAGTCCAAAGGTCGGAACCTTGCCATGAAATTGGTCATGAGTAGCAAAGCGTCAACTCACCTTGAAAGTTTGAAATTATAATTGCGACGTCATCGCGGGCCCGTGTTATCGTTTGCTATGATCTCGTGGAAGAGAGCCGATTCATTCACATTCGTTACCATAAGGGTGAAGATATTATTATTTATTAAAAAATTGGATGAAAAACTTACAAAATGCTTTGTTTAAATAACGTTGAGGTATAAAAAAATACTTTCGGAATACATGCTAATTGGCGACTTAATATTAAAATCAAGATATATATATATATATATATATATATATATATATATATATATATATATATATATATATATATATATAAAGAAAATCGGGTAAGACAACATTGTCGAGAGAAATTTTAGAATTCTTACAGACAAAACCTCGTAAGTCTGAAAACTGACGAAAATGGAGTTTTGGTACCGTTGGATTCATCTGGCTGTCTGACACACTGACGAGCCCTCAGAAGGCAAAACCGCATTGTAGTGCACTTTATGGGCCATTGAAAGTACTCAATGTTTCACTGGCTTATGTAGTCACAAATCAGATTTCTCTCCTGAAAAATTACAGAAAACTGACATACGAGGTAACACTACGTGTTCCCTAAGATGTTCTTCGTTTCAGTCAGTCATCAAATTTTAAATTTGTTTCCCTCTGAAAAAATCCATTAATATTTTCCTGATCCTTTTCTTCAATAAGAAGACAAGTGTCTGCGTTGCATCCCTTCAACCTACACCACTGATTTATCATTTTCTCGCTACGAAGTAGAGAGAAAGTTGTGTAATGCTGCGCGGAACAACGGAGAATTTTTGGCCGAAACACTCTTATTACAGGGCCCTGGAAACGAAAAAGTGGATAAATTGAGTTGCTAAATTTAGAAAGAAAAAAACTCTAACACGTGGAGCAGCCAGAATATGTTTTGTGGATCCTTGATACCGAAAAATCGAATGACGGCAAAACGTCTGTCCGTCTGTGAACAACGCTAGCGGTTAAACCGTTCAGCCAATTTTCTCCAAAATTGATATTCCTCAATCAATATGGCTGACGACGTGCCCCTTGACTTTGAAAGCGATATTTTAATTTTTGGTGTGCTTTAAATGAAGCCCCTGGGTCATTAAAAAAAGTTTCCATCGTTTTTTATTAAATTTTGTTCTAGGATAGACGCTTAAGAGAATGGTGCAGGTCTCATATTCGTTAAAAACCCTTATTTTTCGAAAATTGCAAAAGTTCAAATTTTTTTCGGAGTCTTCCTACAATTAAAATATTAAAGATAGATCTTAATGAAATCTGTTCCTTAATAATAGACTTTGATGTAAGGTTACGTATGATGTTTCTAAAATTCGAGTACTTTTCGCGTAATTTTGCGTGAAAATACAGGCGAGAAAGTACACGTGTACGTGCTGTTTTAGCACTACTAGTTATAAGTTACATAGTTTACTCGGAGCTACAATTCTCTGCGAGAAAAGCGTTTGGCACCCAAATCCGAGACTACAGGACTGTTCAGTGAGCGTTTTAAGGTTCATGACAGCGTGAAATTGGAAGAAAAAATGCATTTCGATTTAAGAAGCGAACTGGGCTGGTCGAGCTAGGGCCTTTAATTTATTCAGGAGAGCGGGAGACCATAAGCGAGAATAATATTAGTAGAAGTTCCAAAACCTTGACTGGCTTAGGTGGCTCAGGGCTGATCTCAGTGCAGGGCCTCTGACCGGGATGTTCTAGGATTTGAGTCCTGACGGTGACAGCATTTTCGACACTATCTAGATAGCTAAGTTGAATTCAGCCGCTGTGTGGAGAAGAATTCTAGCGGTCGGCTGCTCTGATCTGTAGTTTTCCGTGATTTTTCCGATCGACACCAGGGAATACTCCAGCAGTACCCTAACAAAAAGGCTACAGACCGCGAGCGATTTTTCCTTCCCTGACGGATCCTTACCCCTTACACTTACACTTAAACGCACTACACTACCACATGTGTCGGGAGCCCAATCGGGAGCTGAGAGCTTGTCCCGGCTGGGGGAGGTGCCCTGCTGGTGGGAGATACCTGGTTGCAGAAAACCCCGCAAGCCGACGTGAAGATGGGAACCGGATCTCGCCATCCAGCGGGGGAAGATCACTGCCACTGCCCGCGATAAAACCATGCACTGCACTTACGGGTCTAATGACCAAGTCGAGGTATTAACCAATCAATCAATCCAAAAACATATTAAAATATAATGTGTGGAACGCGCAACGTGAATTGCATTACATGAAAAATTTCAATAGGTTAGACTCATATTAGAAGGGAAATTTATTCCCAATTAATACCGGTAGCGCGTCAAAAGATTCAATATTCTTCTTGCGCATTTTCATCTTCTTGCGGAAGTCTGATCGCCATCGTCGCGTCCCAGAGGAAAGGAATGGGTCACGTGGGTGGTCAGTCCACCGACTTGGCCCAAGAATGGGGAAGGGCGGCTTGCTAGCATCCTTTGCCCTTTGAAATATTGGCTCGGCATCTGGCTGGAAAGAAAAGAACTACGCAAAAGATTGATAAGTTTCATTCACACTAAAGTATCTTGACAAAAGGCTATCCTTATCGTTATGAAACAAAAAAACGAAAATACTTGTTTTAGGAGACTTAAATTATTAATGGATTAGCATAAACAATGTTATTTATGCGTCAAATATGAACAGAAAACTAAATTACATCCAATTTAATTTTTCATAAATGCAACTCTAAATCGATGGATAAGCGTCTTTCAATTGAATAATATAAACTCCGACGGTTCTACTATAATCCGAGTACAATATTAAATGGTTAGGCGTTGAACTCTTGAATGCTTTATCGTGTTTTTATCCGTCACTTGCATTCTTAAGTACCTACATTCAGCACTCATCACTTCCATGTTGAACCATGTACTTTGGTCCTTTCATCAACAAAACGCATTGTCTGTTGGTCCGAAAGTTGAGGATGAAAAAAAACATCAAGAGTTTGCAGATAAAATCATAATCATTCTTCCACTGCGATCCCTTGTACTGTACACTCGCTGTTATCCGAGACTTCGGATTAGCCAAAGCAATCATCAGAAAAAAACGACAAAATAATCCATTGAAAAACAAAGCACAGAAATGTATATGTTTATGTGATAGTGATCGAATCTGACTAATTCGCGAATAACTTGGTTAATGTTCTCATTATACAAAATTGGTGACTATAGTTATAAATTCTGACAGCTTCGAAAAAATACTTCGGACTTTAGTCGGGAAAAAATACTTCGGCTGACTTTAGCCAACAAGAGGTGCCTAGGTAGAGTGAAATTAGTTACAGTTGCGAGGAATAACAACGTGATAAACAGGGATCAGGCTACTATTGTGAAGTTTCTAAAATTAGTGAGAGACAAGGTGAGTAGTCTCGAGTTACGTTGTCAACCGTAAATTTCTATTTAGGCGATTCGCTCTTTACTTCGTATTCCTCAGTTGACGTTTCACAGTGCATTTTCGAAAGCTCGTCCTTCGAGAGTTACACAAAATAACCTTGAGTCTGTGCAACGCATATATACCAACGCATATATACCAACGCATTTTTATGCTAAAATACTTCTTGCGAATACACAAGTGGTTTACTCGGGTCTTCAGCCACCGTTCTGTGATTATCAGCAGCATTAGTCCGATGTCCAAAGTTATCCGTTTATTGTAATTCATATAGCTTTATCCACAACTCTAGCTAATGTAATAGGAATTAACAGGCTTCTACAAACATTATCCTTATTTCGTAAATTAGTTGATGCATTAGTGGCGAGCCGCACGCGCATTGGAAGATGTCGCCACCTTCTCTAGGAATATTGGGTCCTCACTGAATTCGATGAACATCGGATTCACTGGACAAATATAGTTTGTCCTTTGTCATTGTTACAGTTTTAGATATATCTCTATGACGGGTAAACGTGTACATTCATCTATACACAAAATGGCTGAGAATATAAATATTAGACACTTCTCGAGCGTGGGTAGCAGCGGCCGGAGATGACCGATTGTCGCTAGCAAACATATGTGTGTGGGGGGGGGGGGGGCGTAAAAGAACCCAGTGGCGCATGTGACATCTGCCTGTGAGGCGATGCGCTGGTGTTTGGCGGGTCGCGTTCGGCCATCGAAAAGATTTCGAGTACCTGTCAAACATCAAAGTAAGCTGCTCACCAGGCATGGGATTATTGATGTGTTTTGTAATTTGTATTTTGAGTCTAAAATGAATTTCGGATTAATCGTTTTTCCAAATACGAGGTAATCGGCGCCGAGATTGATTGATAGCCTACTATACTTCATATATTTCCTCCGCCTTTGTGGAAACGGTACCAGGAGCTTCAATATTGATTCCCTATTACAATGAATTCATGATGTGGTTGCTTGTTTAATTTTGTGATTTTGAATACACTTGATTTTAACTATTATGTTTCTT
The DNA here is from genome assembly GCA_011170035.1 of Teleogryllus occipitalis. Taxonomy (NCBI): domain Eukaryota; kingdom Metazoa; phylum Arthropoda; class Insecta; order Orthoptera; family Gryllidae; genus Teleogryllus; species Teleogryllus occipitalis. Next base: position 159,629 of record BLKR01000226.1, on the reverse strand, counting down.
GCAGGAAAACCACGATCCAGTAATTTCCTGTTTGGATATGGGTGAAGAGGTAATCATCGAATTAAAATTTATTGATGTTTTTACTTTCCCTTATATTTCAAAACATTTACTTAACGTCTTGAAAAATATTAAGAAATAATAATTTCCAGAAAAGTAAATATGTCCGAGTGTTGTTAACAAAGTTCATTACATAGCCCTATTAATTTACAGTTTGTCTTGAGTTTACGCTGTTATGTTTTTTTATCTACAAAGGCTATATTCAATGTTTTAATTCATATTGCATGAAAGGGATATGCTGAAAGCTATTACCATGAAATCCTCTTTCCCTTGGAAAAGCTAGGAAAAATTGCACTGTTTTTCATGTATTGTCGATTCATTATATTTATGATAGCATGTACGTAGATTAGTCCAACAATCAGTGAAATCATACGCATCTCTCTCAATATTATTCTTATGTCCGACTCAATTAGATACAAAAGTATATTTTTACAGTAATTACAAGCTGTTCAAAAAAGTGGAAACACTGCTACAGTTCAACAATCTCCTTCAACGCTGATACAAATAGTTTATTTTCTATGTGAACGATTTCGAGATTAAATTGATTTTTAATTAATTAAACTGAATTACTTCCTGCACAATGAGGGGGCTTGAAATGCACTTTATTTTTCCTAATGACGCGAAGTTTGGATAGTAAAAAATGGGCGATGCAGATGAGCAACTTGCGATGTCTGGGTATAGAACGGATCAACTTGATTATTGGCGAAGGCGACTGCCTACTCTAATAGGCCTATTGTTTTTTTTTTAGCATTTCCCGAAGCGTATGTAACCCTCCTTGCATTGGTGTCTCACTGGTTGCCTACGAAGGAGTTGCTAGTGAGGGGGCAATGATGAATACTATGCGAAGGTGCTTAATTTAAGTTTAATAAATAGTTCATAACTATCGAACGCTGAATTAGGCCCGGTTATGTGGAATTTAATTTAAGAGTTGTTTAAAACTAAGTTTCTCGGGAATCAAACTCATTAATTAAATTAATTCAAAACTGAAAAATGGATACATTTAAATTTTTGTTACAGATCAATAATTCATTATCAAGAATATTTGGGTCAGGTATCGTGGTATTTCATTGGAATTTGTAAGGTTATTGCAGTTTTTGATGTAAGATGCATATTTAACTTACATGAAACACGCAATAACTTTACAAATTCCAATGAAATTGAATAGTTCACTGGAGTAGTTCAAAATTTGTCTTTCTTTCATAGACAAATTCCCCTATAAACTGTTTAAAGACAAATTATCTTTAAATATTTGGATGTTGCTCAAATCGATTTTCTGTTTACTTTTTAAAGTTAAATATGCATCTTAAAAAGGTAGAACAGAAAATAAATTTGAGCAACCTCCAAATATTGAAAGATTATTCTCTTTAAACAATTTTTTGGGGGAATTTGTCTGTGAAAGAAGTTACACATTTTTGAACTACTCCAGTGTTTACCTTTTGAAGTTATGAGAAAGGTTTTTCATTTGCAGAACCTGATGGCAGAGTTTGAACGTCCAGCACTGGAAACTGTGAATTTGGAGGTGAGAGTTATGTTAAATTAACGCACATATTTGTCACACTTTGAAATAATACAAAGTATCAATCAAAATGAATTTAAAATTGTTTGTATATAATTTATAATATTTGAGTATACTATATATGAAGTATACTATATATGCATTCTTTTTAGTTCTGAACTATTTGAAACTTCTTGTAATAAAATGGATATCTAATCAAAGATTTTATAAAAGATCATATTCGGTAGCTTAAAATTGAAGATTTTTTAATATTGTGACAAAAAACAAGAAGAAAGAGAGAGAAATGTATTCAACTGACACTTTAAGCGATGCTAAAAGTGCTTCTATTAACTCCAATTAAATGGGAAAAATTCCACAATTGACTGTGTAAATTTTCTTTTGGTATTATATTCTACAAAGAATATGCAAGAATCTCATATTTTATGTGAAAAGTGTGAGCTATTACACAACAAGACTGTTGTAACTTTTTATGTTACATAACTCCACAAGTACTGTAAATAAAGTTATTAAGTCACACTAAAAATTAATGTTATTAAAACTATTATATTTCCTACATTTTTACAAAGTGTAGCATTTCAAAAATTAAAAAAATATTAGGGATACAAGTTAGTCTGCTTGGTTTTTCTTTTTTTGATATTTTAACATCAATGTCTCATCAGCTTCCAATTTACATTTAGCATTTCAAATTATGTTCATAGATTCCTTTAGAGACAACTCACCAAATTCGAGATATATGATTGGCAGTGCAGTTGAAATTAATTGTCAACATATACAATGTCACAAGCAACTCTGGGATTTGAATGCTTTGGGCTTGAGCCATCATCATTGAAGACCCATCTGGAGATGAATTGACATCTTGTAATGTGCTGTAACAGAGACTGGGAATCTTTTCGAGTCCCTTTACGTGTTAGTTGAGGCTCAGGAGGATGTGCATCAGCAGGTAATAGTTCTCTGATAGATTGCACGGAGTGGAGCTTTCACAAACAATTTCTTTGTGCATGCAAGTATTTTTTCTTTAGGAAAATTGTTACATAACTGATTACCATATTCTGAAGATAAAGTTACAAAGGAAAATATATTTTTATTAAAATATTTGGACAGAATACAGAGAATATTCTCGTTTGTGCACGGCTTGTTGGTAGATACATTCCAGTAAGTATTAAAAATGAGTGAGCAGTAATTTTTCTATTTTTTAAACCTCTTTGAAAGAAATGAAGCGATTCCAAACTGGTTATGCAGTAAAGAATACTTGAGTTAGAACGTCACACTGGATCGAAAACATTTTTGAATGACAGATCAAGCAATTTTTTCTATGCCAGAGATGCACTTCAGGCTCATTTGCGCATTCTCCTTTCGGCACCTCCTGCATGGGTGATGACAAGGACAATTCCAGAAAAAATTAAGAGGGGGGCATTTTATAAAATCAAAGAAAGCACTTTTTTAAATATTTAAAACTGATAAAATGAATTTGACTATTAAATAAATTGTGTAATATCAATATTCATTAAAAAATTGTTAATTTGAGAGATACAAGGAAATAAACTTTAAACTCTGCAAAGTCTCTTTCGTAAGTTGTTCAATGTCTTGGGAGAAATTTTCTCGAATATGGACCCCCTTACATATAAGCCCCCCTGAGTTGTTTGAATGAAATTTTCGGAAAACTATGAATGTTATTCATTGCAACAACGTTTAAAACTGCCAATTCCCAGCAATTTTCATTGACATTAGGTTTAAGAAAATTGCATACGAGATGTCAGAAATAAAAATAGCAATCAATTTGTAACATTGTTTGAAAAATAAAAAAAACAATTTTTGAAAAATTATTTCAATTCATTTCGAGATATTCTCATATTAGTCTGCCTCCATTTTTATCATCAATTTTTGGAAAAAAGGGGGCCCAATATTTGAGAAAACTCGGTAGCTTGAATTTAAATTCAATTTCAACGTTGAAAACATTCAAATTGAAAATTATTTGATTTAATAGTTAGCCTAATAGTAACAACACGCAACTGATGATAATAAATTAACTCAAAAGATGTAACTTTGAAGCAAATTTATAAAAAAATTTAAAACTTAATTATTTCAATAATTCTGAATTCTTAAAAATGTGCATGACCCCCTCACCCCGTGGGTTCGAAATATGAAGTTAGTTTGGTCGTCGACTAGAGTCATTGGGTTGACCAATTTTTGCCCGCTAGTCGCAATGCCACAAGTTCACTAAATGCGCCCACTTCATTACGGACTGGAAATATCTCCGCTTGGCTTCTTTATGCTCGGCGTACTCTCGGCAGGCACAGTCCCAAGAGAAGAGAAGAGAAGAGACGGGCTCCGGGCAGTGTCTGCTGGCCTCCGGAGGGAGGAGTGGCGGAGAGCTCTTTTGTTGGACGATCTCAAGGTCGCCGCCTGTAATTACTGAATTGAATTGAATGTGCCTTATTTTACGTGGCGAGACTCAGGCCATGAGGCCTGCTCTTCCGTCTGACCACGCAAATTTCGCTACGCTTCTTTCACCAATTATCGCGGACGACTGAGCCGTGCAATGATTTGACGCAGCAAATGAAGCAAGTCCGCCATTTTGTGGAAAAGGCGTTTTTTTGGCATGGCTGAATTGAAAATGGGTGCTGTTTCCTCTTCCATATTATCTCTTTCTGCGTGTTCAAAGACGCGCGGCTTTAACCTAGAAGCGTTCGGTATTTTGCGGTAGTATTCGGAGCGATAATTGTCGTCCGCTGATAGGTCACTACATTTGTCTGATTTGTTGTTTCCTGCACATCAGTACGTCGCAGTTAGAGAGGGAAGAAATATTAACAGATTTCCATGCCAGATCCGTTCATATGGATTTTCCGGCCATAAAGATGTGGATTTGCATTCTACAAGTGAAAGCGGAAGCAGGGAAAATTCACAGAAACCGAATCTAAAAGAGACTCTGTAGAGGCCAACATTAGACGCTTGAGTACTGACTGGGTGCATTTCACACTCAAACTTATTTAAGAGAAAAATAAGTTTCATGCATCTTCTTCAAATTTGAACACGATTAATGAAGATAAAAAATACGTACTCGTCGATACACCTCAAAGTGGTGGAAAAGCATGTTAATGCTAATTAGAATGCATTAAAATTACGTCTCAATTCCTCTTGTGACATTGGAAAATTGAGTAATTTCTGAAAGTGTAGATGATGTAGGGAGATGATGTAGATTTTTATTTCGTTCTTTTTCAATCGAATTGTTTTAAGTAAAACATGTATTCATAGGCGTGCGCGGTGTAATATATGGGGGACAAACAACATTTCTGAGTCACCTTATAAAAGTTTCAGACAATTTTTCAAGTATGTTTTGGACCATTGTAGGAAGGATTGACTCCGACTAGACAGCATTCTTTTGAGATATTTTCGCACATTTTTCACATTTTTAGCCGTTTTCCACCGGTTTTGAATTTTTGACGGATTTTTAGGAGTTTCTTTGGGGTATCAAGTCTAATTTGACTACTTTTCAGGGGTGGATTCAAAAGTTTCTTCACATTTTTGCCTCCGATCCCTCCGTTACACTGTAGGTACACTTTATACAATATCCAATTTTTTCATAGTTTTTGGAAAGTAAGAATTTTTCACATATTTTTTTTCGTATAATATTTAATATGATTTTTAACGGTTTTAAAATGACGTGTCAAAACGCGATCAATGTAAGAAGTTCGAGAACTGAAATCAACTCTTGACTAAACACTCGCAAATTACATATGTCCAGATACAATTTCAGGTAACACTGTTTCAAAAACAAAATCTAAATAATCGAAAATATGAAGTATATTAAAAATGTGCAAGTTTTTGTAATTTTTGGCAAATATCTACCAGTTTTGCAAAAAATAGTCTTTCATAAATAAAACAAAAATATTTTCATTTATTGAAAAATACCTTGTCAAGGACTCATTACAACAGCACGAGTGTTGACTTTTGCTCTTAAGAGAATGTCCAAATTTTTCATTTTTTTCTTCTCTATTCAATAAGGCAATATTAACTTAACACACATATTGCAACAATGTACGAATAAAGTAACCTGTCAATTCATTTGTCGTCACTGTACAATTGAAAATGTATCCATACCTTCCAAACATCATTTTTACCAGGGGTTCAAAATATTTACGAAAATGTTTTATTACGTGAGACTGCGAGGTCCATTTCAAACTTCAGGGGGAGCACTGCCCGCCCCCCTCGCGCACGCCTATGCTTATGCCTTTGTTCTACTGAAAACACGAATCCAGTGCAGATCGTTCTCTCCGAACGCTCTTCTGATCTAAAAGCTATGTAATTACACGGATGATCTACGAGCCTAGAAAGAATGTGGACCCTTCCAGTAGTTTATTTGTGTTGTGGTTTGTTTCGTTATTAGCGTAAATAATTTAGAGTTGTTTGCCTTTAAAAATGTGACTTCCACTCCACTGAGTTCTATTAACCAAATGGATTTGTTGCAGTAGGCGTTATCGCAGTGGACTAGCATTTCCTTGCATGTAGAATATTCTGCGAGCCATCTAGTTCTGGGGAAAAAGTTAATATGATTTTATTTGTTTTGTCACAGGATATTCAACCAATGAATGAAAAGAGCAGTCCAATTGATCTAATGGATTCAGATAATGAATTCTTCTTGCCAGGTAAGCATCATGTACGAGTAAATAAGACTACATTTTTAGAACGGTCAAAATCGTCAGAAAAACAAGATCAAATATTAATTTTTTCGCGTGCGGTTGTGAGGTGTCTGAGGAAATGAAATATAACTAACATTCGAAAAGATTATTGATTGTGAAGGCACCAGTGGTGATTATTGCCCTCAAAAGTTGGTGGTTCACAGAGCGATTATAGTGCGATGGATTCAGAGGCTGATCAACCGAATTTTTATGGTTTAGAAATACATATTTCTCGTGCTGATTTTTCTTTAAAACATTCCCAATTAAACAACTATTTGATTTGAAAAGCTTTTTAGGAGTCCAGGTCGTCAATTGGAAGCCAGGTCTGAGGTAAAAATTCCTTTCGAGCCTAACTTTCTTCATTACCCTGTGCTCCTCAGAGGCGGCTCGTGACCGAAAACACAGTGGGATATGAACTACTTTAATACACTTCATAAATAATTCGATTTAAATGAATCTTACAATTTTCGTAAGTAGTTTTCACCTAGAGATACTAAATACAAATTTCATTTTCGTATATAGCTTCCACATTGCCGCTAAAATCACACTACTTCTCGTTTTCGGGTTCATTTCATATTACCATCTTTCAACTAACAAAGAACTAAGCTCAAATTTCAATGTTTTTACTCATAATGATGATGATTAAGGATTAAGGGCGCTTAATTTTTATTAATGTTTCATTGCAGTATAATTAATTATTCCGAAAAACTTGTATTATTAATTATTCTAAAAAGTTGGCAATGACTTTACGCCGAGTTTGAATATAACAGGAAGATCAGTTCCGTTCACTCCTGCTCTCTGGAGATTTGAAACTCCCCCAGCGTCCGGGGCTACAATTTCAGCTGCACTCATGGCAATGAAGACATTCATGGCACTCGGCACACTCATGGCAAGCGGGTAGATGGCCTCAGAACTTAGGCGAATTCCGGTTTGTGCATATGCGCTAGCGAAGCTGCGGATCCACACAGTTCACTTGCCGGTAAGGAAGATATTCACATTATCGATGTCAGCGACTGACTGGTAAGCAGATAGTTAACGATCTCCGACATAACGCCACAAGTTAAACGACCACAGGATGTTAGCGAAATTTCAATTTCTGTGTGAATTAAAACAGTTCATTAAAAGTATTTTAAAGGTGAAACACAATATGCGAATTTCAGAAAGTGTAGCACACAAATGTGAGCCGCCGTCGGTCCTCTTTAGTGAATATCGATCTCAACGTGGGAGGAGTGCGATTCTTTCGCCACGAGCCGCGACCTCAGAATTGCAGAGCCTTGCCTGTCGGCAACTTTCCATGCTCTTTGCATTTTTTGCCAGTTGCTCTAGATGCTCTTGCCAGCCCTCGGTCAAGGACGAGCCGCACCTGAAGGGGAGCGTAAGGCCCTCGACCCAACCGATGATTGCGTGGCATTAGAGACTTTTTGCACAGCGTGAGGCACTTTCGACGCATGCGCCAACTCCATCTCCAAGGGATAGCGGAGCGTCGGAGATATACAGTTCTATAGAGAATCCGCCGGAGTTATCTATATCGCAGGCTAATCGATCACTCGGTCATGCTATATCGAATTTGACGAATTACTGATTATTATTATCATTATTATTATATTATTATTATATTATCGAATAGCATGCGACTTACTCTGCATGCTAATTCAAATACTATATCAAATGTGGAAGAGTTGCTGCGAACTGCATATTCGTATGATGCCACATAATGTAGTAGCATTAATCTCCGTATATACGATATTTGTTATATTTATTTAATAATATAATTATGTATGCAGATTAGTGTTTGATGGGCAGCTGCAGTCGAACAAATGTACATGAAGTAGATCTGACCTTATGGGAATTGAGCACACACTCTACCGCCAGTTCGGAACTTATTCCTTTTCGACCTAAACATCTAAGCTCTTTCTCGAGTACACAAACTATTGGTATCGAGGTTGTCGTTACGTTCTGCAGAAAGTCCCGCTTAATAAAAGAATTTTCCTGGTTATTATCCGAAGAGTAAACGTCAATAAAGGGGGTCCGGAACTATCAGTTTATAAGAGAAACGACATTTCTGTCCTTTTCAAGAAAAAAATGCATGAAGTACATCAAACGCAACATAACGGTAAAAAGAAAAAACTAACCAACCATCAGGGAACATTCACTACTGTCCCTCCTTACCTCGAGAAAGAATTGTAATCGTGCGCCGGAAAAGGGCGAATTTTTGGCAGAAAAAACTCTTATTACTGGTCTCTGGTAACGAAAAAGTGGATAAATCATGTTCCTATACAATAGTATATTACTTTCTCTATCACATAAAGTAGACAAAATCCGTGATTTGTGGGTCCTGCGTACCGAAATACGACTGACGGCAAAACGTGATATTACTTACCAAAATTGATATTACTCAATGGATTTCAATAAACTTAAGGCCCTCTGAGTTTGAAATGGATATTTTAATTTTTGAGGATATTTTACATAAAGCCTCAACATTTTCAAAATTTTCTCAAAAATGGCTTCACATTTTTTGATTAAGCTTTGTCCTCGGATAGCGTAAAGGTCGCTTAAAAGAATGGCGCAGATCTCGTTGATATCCCTAATTTTTGCAAAATTGGAAAAAGTTCATTTTTTCGGCGTTTTCCTACAACTGCAATATTGAATTTAGAGATTTTTTCCTTAATAAAATGTGTTCTTTAAGAACAAATCTTTAAGTAGAGCCATGTACAATTTTTCGAAAGCATGAGTTTTCACGTAATTTTGCCTAGATTATAGACAATTTCTATTTTTTAAAACATTTTTCCTTAATTATTTTCTTCGTGTGTATCAAGGGACAGTAAAAAATGGGTGCTAGTCTCATTTACGGCGATTGAAAAAGTACAACATTTTTAACATTTAAAAATTACAAAATTGATGATAGAGATGTTTGCCCTAAACAAAATCGATTCTAAAAAAATAGCTCTTTATCCAAGTTCATGTACATTTTTTTTGATAAAATGAGTAGTGTTTGCATAATTTGTGGTTGAAATTTACGGATGTTATAAAAAAAGGCATTTTCTCAAATCCCACTCCATATTGTTTCTTGATTTTTTTCCACACATAGAACAACGAACGCTTAGAAAAATGGCGCATGCCTCATTTTCGTTGAACTCTCTGAATTTTCGAAAATTGCAAATTTAGAAATAATGGGAGATAGCATGTGCTGTTGTAGCACACCTTGTTTTATTTGCATTGGCATTATTTGCATTAACTTACTCGCATTTATTGCATTAACGCATTTAGCGCATTTATTGCATTAACTTACTCTTGAGTTGAATTATTTCCAGTAATTTCAGGGCGCGATTTATCTACTACATTATTATCTATTTAACTACTATCATAAGGAGTTGCTTAGGGGCCATCATTCATGAGGGACCCTGTTCCTCCGAAAATATCATAAATTACTCGAAAAAATGTTAAACAACAAATGTTTTTATCTCTAAAATAATACAACCATTTTCACTGGCACAAGAAGTTATTCTAATTGGTCTTGTTTTATTAGTAAATGTGGAAGAACGTTTTCCGGGAAGAGCTGCAGTAATGTGCATTACTGTGTAAACTCGGTGGCTACTGCAGGAATCTTGTGGAAATCCATATGGAAAGGGTAAACAGAAATAATCTTCCATTATAAACATGTATCTTACGCAAAATTCACATCTCACATTCCTGCTTACATGTTTCGAGGAATGTTAGTACATCTTTGGAGCTCAAATACAGCGACAAATTTCTGCATTACTTTTAATGTAAAAGTACATGGAAGTCATTTTCATGTACGTAAATTGAATTTAAAGTACACGTACAGTAACTTTAATGTACATGTACAATTAAATTTAATATACATAAGTAAGTTAAGTTAACAGTCGTTCATTAATTTACATTGATTTTAATTTGAACATGAAATTTAATGTACATGTACATTAATCTCCCTTTTAATGTACAAGGTATATTAAAATTCGTTTACAGTCGTTGATTTAACGTACGACAGTGTAACATGGTACGATGTAATGAGTAAATCAACATTACATTGAATATAATTTCTGACAGTGTAACATGGTACAAAATATGGCTGTTAAACAGGCATTCCGACGCCAGAGCACAAAATGGCGCCGGCAAGAGAGGATGTTGAACAGCCTTGTTTTGTACTACGCTACTGGAGGGAGCACAGAAGATGTAAAATTCCCCACAACACATATGCTGGAGTGTAAGATGTGAATTTAGTTCCATTCGCGTACGCATTGCTGTGTGTATGTTTCGCAGGCGAACGCGAGAGCCTGTGCGCGCCGCTGTGCGATCCGGCGGAGGACGAGGAGGCGGAGGGGAAGCAAAAGGAGGCGGAGGGCGAGCGTGAGTGCAACGCGTGCGGGCGCGTGTTCCCGTCGCAGGCGCGCCTGGAGTCGCACGCGCGCAAGCACCGGCGCGAGCGGCCGTTCGCGTGCGCGCGCTGCGGCAGCCGCTTCGCGCGCAAGGAGATCCTGCAGCGGCACGAGCGCACGCACACGGGCGAGCGGCCCTTCAAGTGCGCGGCGTGCGGCAAGGCGTTCGCGCAGCAGGGCAGCCTGGCGCGCCACACGCGCACGCACGCGCCCGCCGCCGCCGCCCACAAGCGCCACCAGTGCCTGCAGTGCGGCAAGTGCTTCACCGAGCGCAAGAACCTGCAGCAGCACCTGCGCATGCACATCGGCCTCAAGCCCTTCGCCTGCCACCTCTGCACCAAGAGCTTCGCCGAGAAGAAGTACCTCACGCAGCACATCTTCACGCACACCAACCACAAGCCCTTGCGATGCACCAAGTGCTGCAAGTGCTTCTCCGAGCGCAGGTACCTCGAAACACACCTCTACAAATACCACACGCACAAGTGCCTCCTGTGCGACCAGCGCTTCGACGACAAGGAGGTGCTCGAGGCGCACATTCGCAGCCACATCGACGAGAGCCCCGGGCCGGCGCCGACGCCCATGCCGAAGCCGAGGAAGCGGCAGAAGAAGGCCAAGGGCTCACCTGCCACCGCGCCGCGTTAATTTACTCGACATTGGCGATCACATATTACAGTAGACTCGCGATTATCTCATGCAGCAGTCACGAAAACATGTAGTTGGAATCCACAAGAGCAGAACTAGTAGCTGGAATAGTAGCAAACCGGCATGTGCGCGCTGGACGCCATCGATTCTACGAATAAAGGTATTCCTTGAATTCGATATACATCGCATTCGCTCGTCATTTTTTTATACTTTGCCACTGTCACTCTTCATATCAGTTGTCCCTTTGTGACTTCGTAAATGTGTTCATTATCATAATGTATATAGTCCACTCAATTAGTGCGCAAAAGTGCCCGATCAAGGAAAAAATTCAGGAAGTTTTCTCTCAACGGTACTATACGTTTTTGAGGGTGCTGAATTCGAATTTGATGTTTACCATCTCAAAAAAGGTCGGCTTTACAGAGCAAAATTGCAAATAACACAAAAAATTACGCCCCCTTTTTTTTTAGTTTTTCGCTTGTATCTTCAAAACTATGCGTTTTATCGAAACAACTCTTATTTACAAAATTAAGTTGAATTTTAAGTAAATTAAAAAATTAAGTAAAATTTCCTACAAAATTCATACATTAACTTTAAATTTATGAAAACTGTTTAGACGCAAGAGCACGCTGAAAAACGGTTACTTTAGATTTTTAGCCATCCTATAAAAAAAGCTGTAGCTTTTTCCAGCCATTCTATCTCGCGGCGGCGCTCTAGTTTCACTTCATCATGCTTGAAAACAGCTATTGTGGACACATTATATTGGTATTGTTAAATGATTAACACTCTAATACTCACGAAATCAATAGGGCTGCTCTGACCGGTAGTTTTCCGTGGTTTCTCTGATCATCAGCAGGCGAATGACGGAGCAGTACCCTAACAAACGTGCCACGGACCGCGCGCGATCTTTCCTTCCTCTCCCATTACACACACACACTTACACTGCGCTACACTACTACATATTCCGGGGTACCGGTCGGGAGCTTTGAGCTTGTTCCTGCTGGGGCGGTGCCCCGCTGGTGGGAGAGCCCTGGTTGGGGGAAACCCTGCTAGCTGACCGTAGGTCGGCGCCGGATCTCGCTATCCAGCGGGGGAAGATCACCGCCATCTCCCGAGGGAAAATGCACTACACTTACGGGACTAATAACCTAAGCTGTTGACGCGCCCGGAATCACTAACCAACCAACCAACAGGTTATATTTGTTTGCGCGGAGTATCTGTAAATCCTTGAAACCTACTACATAAGGTACACGTGCTTTAACTATTTTTGGATGTTGAAGAAAATCTTCAATCAATTTTATCAATTGTCCATTGGTAAATTGATATTCCTCGTCATGTTACCAAGAAATCTAAAAATAGTGTGCATAGCTGATTCTACATTACCTCTGCAGGGCTGACTATAATTTTTGTTCCTGTCTTCTTTGGGAGCAGATGCAGTGCTTTCATGCACATCAAATAAGCCTGTGAATCAGCAGCTAACATGTCCTTTACTGCCTCTACGCAATACACTATAAAAAGTCCAAAATCATCATTACGATTTCTCGCGAGTCATAAAAGAGTTTATCTAAAAGCTTTCCTCACAGGCTTTGTATTAAGGAAAACTGTTTGATTTGTTTCTTCGCAAAGTCTGGTAGTTCCTCCTCTCCACAAATAAAACTATGGATTTTGAAAACAAAGTCTGGTGTAGATGAACGTAGTTGAGGTGATTCATCCTCTTCTTGAGCTCTATTCACATAAGCAGAAATCAATGTTTCCGTTCGTGTTGCCTCACATACTTCCTATGGACTTGAATTTGTGATTTACATTTAAATGAAAAAAAACTTATCATCCTGTGCCTCTCTCAGGCTTCAACAAAATATTGCAATCCCCTTTTTTCGCGAAACTTGTCTGCGTTCCATCTTTCAACGTTTTATTTTTTATTTAATAGTTAATTATTACAGACAAATTAGAAAACTTGATGCAATGTGGCTAGGCCGAAGGCCTTTAAGCCATCACAATACCTACATTCTACCGCGTTCTAACCTTTCGAATTCTGGTATTCACCCCAAATGGTCTCTCCTTCGCTTCAAAGCCGCGGAAAAGAGACCATAAGGTACGGCTGAGGAAAAAACCCCTGAAGGGGGAAAGACCTGCCGTCAGAAGCCGAGTATATGCTAATCTATCCGGTTTTTAAACCATTTATTTATTTGGCGCGGGCGTCAGGCATTCTCCTTCCAGTGTTTGGCCTCCTCCGCACCTGAAAACAAACAGCACCACAGAAAATCGTCCGCACCAACGCCTCTGCCCTAACATTTCCGATTCCTACTTCCCTTCGCCTCCTAATGTGTTTTATTTTAACCGTTTCCTTTTATTTTATTTTAATTTAATTAACTTATTTTAATTATTTTAAGTTAATTTATTTATTTTTATTGACTTATTTATCTACTTATACTTAACAATTGACTACAACTTATAACTTTTTTTTACTGTTTACTAACCTAACATAACTTACTGACTAACTTAATTATTGTTAGTTTATTGATTTATTATTTATTTCTCTCCAGTCTAGGCTCTGCTCGTACTAACCAGTGCTGTTTTCCCACTCCCTAATTTCAGTTTCTCTAATGGTCCGAACCTTTCCTAGAAATGTTCCTAATTCTTTCATGAAGTTAGATCTTTTATCACCTAGAATGTTTTGGGCGAGCGTTACGTTCCTATGTTGGAAGTAGTAATTTCCCATTCCCATCCATTTTCCTCTCCAAGTTTCGGTCGCATTGCATTCAACGTTTTATTACAAATAGCTCATTCCCTGCAAGGCATTATGTGCACGTAATGAAACTGCAAATATTACTGGTTCATATTATTTTACAATTAGTTCGTGATGTGACAAACGATCTTAACATTGATTGCTGATCTCGCGACAGCGCTTAAGCCTGGGTTATCGCTGAAGAGTCTATCACACATTTGTGCGTGGTGTACGGTGATATTTCAGGTACAGTCACGAGCCGGCGGATGAAATATTTCCTGAAATAATATGCAATTTATAGATTTCCAAAATTGCTGCGAGGATCTGCTCATCATACGCAAGAATCTGAATTATCTCTATAGCTTTCGTTTTATTGGGAATTATACAGTATATCGGTGTCGAAGATTTGCAGAAGTAGTTTTTAGAATTACAGCTGGGGGATGAGATAGAAGGCAAAGAGAGAGAGCAGGAGATATTTTGCGTAAGAACCAGAAGTATCGTTTCTCAGAAAAGATCATTCTTGTTCGGACCAGGTGTCTTCCTCCATTGTAAAGTTACATCTGGAAGAGCCAGACTCTATGCACACCTGTCAATGTAGCTCATTTCTACACACTCTATGTTTAAGTTTTTACATTTTTAAAAGAATTCGATTTATCATTATTTTCTCCATAGACTATTACATAATTATCGGCAAATCACCGACATGGATGTCTTGTTTCCACCTCAGTGATTGGGTAATAAGGAGAATTTCGTAATAGAGAAAACAAAAATCACACATTTAAAAAACAGACCACACATCGGCGATTGGATATAATCAGTGTTGCTCGCTGATTCCTTACCCTCGTTTTATTCTATAGTGATATTCTATTTCGTTTTTAACTTGAAGTTAACATCTCCAAACATCTATGAAATTATCTGGTTCGATATTTTTTTAATACCTAAAATTTCCTCATTAGTGTTATTTTTACTTTTACTCATGATTTGGCACATATTGACGAAACATATAGTAGGTATAAATGTTTGATGAATATATTGTATTGTATAGAACGTATTGTCGTAATCATTTTCTTATATTCCTCTTATTTTGGTCACCTATGGCTCACATTTACAGATACTCCGCGCGAGCAAAATACAACTCTCTTGATTCCATGAGTTTTGGAGCGTTTATTATTTAACAATGCCAATTATTTGACCACAATAGCTGTTTTCAAGCATGATGAAGTGAAACTAGAGCGCCGCCGCGAGATAGGATGGCTGTAAAAGGCTATTTTCCCGCTTTGGCCAGGGGCCCAAAAAGTAACCGTTTTTCAGCGCGCTCTTGCGCTTAAACAGTTTTTCATAAATTTAAAGTTAATGTATGAATTTTGTAGGAAATTTCATGAACTTTAATTTTTTAAATACGAATTGTTCCGATGAAACCCATAGTTTTTAAAATATAAGCGAAAAACTAAAAAAGGGCATACCTTTTAGGATTATTTGCAATTTTCTCTGTGAAGCCGACCTTTTTTGAGGTGGCAAACATCAAATTCGAATTCATCACTCTCAAAAACGTATAGCACCGTCAAGAAAAAACTTCCGGAATTTTTTCCTGGGTACCTTTTGACTGGACTAATAGGTAATTCCATATTATCCTTAAGTTTTTTCATAGCCGAGTTAGAGGGAGTCAAGGTCTCAATTAAAAATAATACCTGAGATCGTGAGTCTACTGTATATGACTAGCTTAGATATTTTCGAATTGTCGAGGAATTGGGTTTATTTCGTAATTTCCTTACTCTCGAAAGATTCCTTCAGAGAAACATTATGTACTGAAAAGATTTTCGAACGGTCTTAGCACGAATAAACGAAGTTCGATCGTAGAAGAGTATCATTCTTTTATGATTCAGTTCAAAGAATGACGCCACTTTTTTGTTTTATTTTGAAGAGTAGGAGAGGGCATTGATACTCTAGTTTAGTTACGCCTTCAATTTTTCTACAAAACCAACCTGCTCAAATGTCTAACACACGTTCTGTAAACTAATCTCAGAATACAGTTTAGATAATCGGAACCTTCACCACAGTATTAATTTTATCGAATATACAACCATTGCTGTCACTCAGTGACCATATTCCTCTACTTTGTAATGTAGAGATGCTGATTGTTAGTTAAAAACAGTGTGCAGAATACGTGGTGAAATGAGACAGGTGATATTTCTTCTCCGTGACATTTGGTATGTCTTGTTAATCAGCAACTTTCAAAATTAAACCATGGTAAAATTTGAATTTTATCCAATGGGACAGTGTCATTGAGAACGCCTTTCACCTTATCTAAGTGGAATGGAGAACAGAGGCAGATCTAGTAGGGAGGAGCATGCCCTCTCCCCTAAATTCAACATTTTTATTGTTGTAATTTTTCTCTTTATTTTCAAAACAATTACTACCATATATTAATCACATTCTAAAAAGGCGAATTTTGTTTTAAATGACTTTATGGGCTAGGTCCAAACTGAACCTGCCCCCCTCTCTCCCAAATACTAACTGGATTCACTCACATTCAACAGTTTTATAGTGGACCTGGAGTTCTTCTGTTGTGGTTCAATGCGACTTAAAAAGTTAAATATGATTCATACTTGGCAGCAGAATATTGTTTAAACTTTCATTAAAGAGAAATTGCCATTAGTCAAAACTTATACAACTTGACAAATGATTGGCAAATGGCATTTCCAGCAGATTGTTAAATGTGTGCATTTTAAATGCTAACAAAAGTTAAGGATAGAAAATTTAAAACCAAAAATTGTCAATAATAAAGATACTCATGGTAGTATTGGTGAACACATGAATGTTCATTTTTGACATTTTTGAGTTCTTTACATTGCTAAGTCACATTTTTTCTACGATTTTGCTTGGTAAAATCGTTTAAGCCAGGAGTCTGGGTATACTAAATTATCAATTATTCTTTACGGAAGTAAGCCACATATCAGTGAATACAGGAAAAAACATCTTTGTATCTGATTTATTTTCTTAAAAGTAATATTACATTTTAAGATGGGTGTTAAAAAAGTTATCCACATTTCATCTTTTATCTATCAAAAGATACAGAGTATACTAAATTAACAGGATATGTAACTTATTTTATCACAAAACATGATTTTTGTAATCAGCGAGTTTTACTACATTTTATGATTTACTTAATGTAAACATTACAACTAATAATGGTTAAAATTTTGTTTTGTATTCCTGATTGCAACCTACTAAAGAATATTATATATAAGTATTGAATACTCAAATACTTAATATATTTACTTCATTTAAAATTTGGTATCTTTTCTATTCAAAATTTCTGTTAATTTAATGGTGAATATTTTTTATACAAATTGTTATTTGTTCAATTTACTATTATTTTCTTAATAATATCAAAAACTTGGGTTTATATTTTAAAAACAACGAACTAGAATCAATTAGAATGAAAAAAGTGATACCCTCCTCATTATTGCAAATTTATTTTGCATTGAAAACTTCATTCATTTTTTTCAAAACTGACAATGACAGTCTCGCAGTTCGTAAAACTAAGTTTGTCAGTTATATTATGTAACCTTTAATTAATGTATTTAATGATGCATACTATTTTAGTTTTTACTTAATATTTCTTTCATTGTAATTGTGTTCATTTTCTGTGCAAATTTTTGTCTTGTACCCCCAATGTCTAAAAAAAAAAAAAGATTTATGCTTTGTACACGTTTTATGTTTTCTTGTGTTAAAATTGTCAATTATCCTTGACTTACATAGTACGTTTGAAAATACGAATGGGTGATTGTTAAAGGTACATAGTCACTTTTTCATTATTTTAAGAAAAACGAAAAACTGATTTTTTTTCTTGTGCATTATTAAATAGTGCTTTGAAGAAATAAAATGTTGATAAAATTATATATAATATAATTAGGTACATTTTCGACCTCTAATACTTAATAGGGAACCAGAAAATAATTGTTTAATCTTGTTCACATTCAAAGTTTGAATATAAAGTAAAGTAAGGTTTGATTTGCAAAAATGCAGAATTTTATTTAATTAAGAACATCTGTTATATAATATTACGAAAACAAATCTTTAATAGTTAATGAATATTGTTACATTACAAAGTCTTGGCTCATTCATTTTTATTGAGAACATAAGTTTCTTGTCACTGTAAAAGATGTTTGAAAAAGCCTTTGTGTTCTTCTACAACATATTGCATAGTTTTCTTTAAGTTTTCAATTTTCTTTTTTTTATAGGTATTTTTTCCTAGTGGATAAGCTTTTTGACTATTCTTCGTTCGCTGTTAGAAACAATCTGATGTAAACAAACCCGAGGTAGGCAGTCATCCGCCTTGCTTCGATTCTCAATTATTTTTTTTAGTACTAGTGAGAACCCTAACTAGTTTCAATACAAAATATTACAAAAACAATAAATGGTGAGTATTATGAGAATAAAAATCAATCATGATTTCTGTACAGAAACTAAAAAATTGGATGAAAAATGACTATATTGTTACTACCCAAGTGAATGATCCAATTTATTATTTCTAGATTTTTTTTATATTGTCTTTTCCCCAAACTATTATTCCATAAGTTAGGATCAATCAAAATAGTGCTTAATGAATCATTAACGACTGATAATTAAAGTCAGACTCAATTTAAAAGACTAAAATAAAATCTCTCATATTTTGTAAAATTGTTTGTAGTTGTTGTAATGTTCATGTGACGTTCATGTGACTCTGACCAGCATACCCATTATGTAGTTTTTTTTCTTTATCGATGTGATTAATATACTTTTCTTATTTATCTACAGTTAAATTTTAATTTAATACATTATGAAAGGAAATATAGGATTGTAAACAATATTTGAATAGTAGTCGGAAAGTTCGAAAACTTTTAAACATTTTAATATTTTAAAAATTAACATAATTGAAACAGAAATAAAATCTGATTTATTAGAATGGTACCTATTCATTGAAATTGTTTTAAGCATAAGAAACAAAATCACTGTTTTGAAAAAAATCCGGAAATCTCATAACAGCATTTAAATCGGTGAGAAAACAGTTATGTTCTTAAATACTACGTCAAAATTTGACGGTGAGATCTGAGATAAATGTAAAATACTGTGCCCAGACTAATGTTCACAATACGTTGCATTGTTTGAATCTTCAGGTTACAACGAAGATATTCTGTGATGTGGAGTTCCCAAAATTTTGAACACGTATGGCCCATGACCAGGTGGCAATGCAATATCGGCACCAAATTACACAAAAGAAATTATATTGACGGATATTAATTCTAAAGTTTTTTGATGTGTCAATCTCCTATAAACAACTGTTTGATTTCTTCTGGCATATTGCTCGAACTTATTTTCCCATTTAAGCAACCCAGAGTAAATTCGTTTACAGAATTTCTCTCACATGGGAAGTACAAAGCAGAACAAAACTGACATTTCATAGAAAACGACCCAACAGAAAGCGAAATGACCTCACTATCACGACACATACGCTGACTTTCTCTTTCCCTGCTCCCAGTCAATGAACTACGCTTGCGTCTTTTGGGGCGCGTGGGCAACGAATCGGAATTCGACATAACCTGTGAACAACTTCACTACTTCAGTACAACCGAACAAAACCCACTGTCCGAATGCTCTCTACAAAAGGAAATACATGCAAACTGTCATCACCACAATGCAACTATTACACTGAAACAAAACCTTGACGAATTGTGAACAAATCTCAACAATCAAAACAAAACATCAAGCAGCGCCACCATGAAGCGGCGGGGACTCACATCTATCAACACCACCTAGATATACAGCACCTAGTATCTAGGTGGTGTTGCATCTATCGATTCATACATATCAATTTTAAAACAGCCACCCTTTGGAAGAAAACAATTGACTATTGATAAGCGTACTATTAAAGAATTATTTAATTTACACCGTAAATGTTGGTGAATCAACACAAACAATAACTGATAACACATCTAGGGATCACGTTCTTTCATTTAAAGGAAAAAATACTACAATCGGTTCAGTAGAAGCTCGAAACGAAGCCATGGCAGAATACCTTATTTTTTTAAATATATAGATTGTGGGGGTCCCAAATGTGTGAGGGGCCCGGAGCTACAGCCCTTCCAGCCCCGCCTTAAATCCGGCCCAGCTATAAGCTCGCAAACTTCACGTGGAGTGTTTCCTAATAGGACGTTTTATTACGTTCAATTTTCAGTCGCATGATTTGTATGAACGTAAAGGTTTGAACCTGCGTGTGTCGATTAAGGCAATACTAGCAGGAACGAAGTAACTTCATCGGGTCCTTTGTGGACCTGACCTTCATGGTAGATGCAGTAATGGACTAAATATGTTTTAGTCTTAGAAATTCAAAAAACGTTCAAGTTTTGTGAGTTGCATTAGGTAAAAAATTTCTTGAACAGGAATCTTCAGTAAACTTACATTATGCATAAAATCAAATGCAAGTTCTAGGATACCTTACTCTTTTTAGATGTTTCTTACGTTTTCCTTACTTTTTTTTAGATGTTTCATTAAGAGCAGATGTGAAATATTTAGCTTGCCTCGAATGGAGCATTAATTCATCAGTCACTACTATTTTCACACTACCATGTAAATGAGGACTACGTATTCGCACGTTTTATCGTCACAAAAAAAGCAGGTGTTTGTGTTTTTCCAAATTGCTGGTTAAATTTACTTCGAAATACATACTAAAAACTCACAGCCAGTATTTGTACAAAGATATTGCTACCAACGGTCGAGTGTTAAACGGGACCTGGACCACTGACTTAAGACAATTTTGCAACTCACT
This sequence comes from Teleogryllus occipitalis, assembly GCA_011170035.1. Lineage (NCBI taxonomy): Eukaryota > Metazoa > Arthropoda > Insecta > Orthoptera > Gryllidae > Teleogryllus > Teleogryllus occipitalis. The sequence continues at coordinate 138,811 of BLKR01000226.1, read as the reverse complement.
TTAGAAAAGGCACTGGATGTAAGAAGGCTTGACTGAGGTCCATTTTGACACAAACATGTGTAAACCCCTATAGATAACGAAAATGCAATTATCGCATAAAGTGAAAAAAAAAAAAAACTTTAATTTTCACCCATTCGTTCTGTAGGACGATTCCTTCTGTAGAATATTGAAATATGTGTTGTATTATTGCTGTCTTTAATAATTTTCAGGCCACACTGACTTCCAAATATATCACATTCTAACACTATTACAATATAGTATATCCCACGATCCTCGATTGGCCATTTTCTCCAATGAATTATCTTTATTTCTTCTTTCTGGAAGATATTTCAAATATGCAACTTCTCTTTTCTTTCACTGTCTTTGCTAGTTTTACATCACATTTACAATTTTTATATATTTTTTGTAGTGCCTCATATGCTATTGATGCTTTAATTTTTCTCTACTCTTTATTCGAATCTGATGTGGTGACACTGTCTAAAACAGGGGTGTCCAACTACCATTTACTGTGGCCCGCGAAAGGGTCTAAGTCAAAAGTCCCTTCCATCCACGTCGGGCGAGAACATTGTGCGCCTATAGCACGCGCCCTGTCGCGGTCAACACACCCTTAATGTAAACTAGTGGTGCTACAGAATGGCACTGACTTTCTCGTATTAGTTTTCTAATTTCTTTGGTCTGGGCTAGTTTCCGGTCTGGCCCCATTCTCTTGCCCCTTTACATCTGAGCATCAATTTCTATTCACAATTACGTAATCTGCCACTTGAGTGTTGTCCCTGGGCCACGAGAAATAAGATGGCGTTTAATTGAGAGATGTATTAACCCTTTGTTAATCTTCAGAAAACTTCTGATAGAGTTACAAGCTGAAAAGTATGTATTAGTGTGAAAGAAGGATTCCAAGTGATTATTGTAAGCTGTGAAAAAATGTATAAGTCTAGTGTTGTAGCAAAATATGGTGGGTTTGTCATGGAATAAAACAGAGAAACAATCTTTCATCAACACACTTTAATGCATATTAAATATACATTAGACAGAATAACACGATATCCACAGGAATGTAAGCTTTGGGCAAAAATAAAATTTTCAATACACATCTGTATGCTGAAAACCACGTTATCCTGTACGACACTGAAGATGAGTTACAAATACAGGAAAATCTGTCTAAACGAAACCTGTACAAGTCGGAAACATGCTTTAACCGAAATGAAATCCCTGTAAATTTAACATAATTGGCAGAGAGACACGCGACATATTCTTAATGAAATGAATGCAATTACAAGTCTTTTAATTTTTTTAAAATTCCTGTGACATGCGATTCAGTCGTGGCAGCTGCACACTTTAGGCGAGGAGCTTCGGCTGAAAGCGTAGGATTCGACTTTGGGGGTAGCTTGTCTCTCAACGCATAGGTCATTGGGAAATTTCTTCCCGTCTCTCTAAGCATGGGAAGGTGTACGGCATGGCTTCATTCCTCGCGTCTCCTGCCCTGTATGTAACCCCTAATCGTAACTTTTCGGCCAGAGACGCATTGCTCAAGGCCAAGGTATAATTTCAGAGTCAGAGCTATGACGCATTGTGCATTGAAAGAGCCAGCAAACAATCCGACTGCAGCCATTAAGCAGGGAGTGGTGTGTTTTATGAGTTTCTCAACCAGTTTAACAATGGTTAAAAAAAATTAGATGAAAAGGTCAAACTTATAGAAGTAAGAGATTCGCCGAAGCCGTGAGTGAAGAATGCTTAATATTCATTGGATTTTTCCATAAACACGTTATGTTTATTATAATCATTAAAATGCTTTACGTCATGTAATTTATTCCTTTTGGGACAGAAACATCAATATCACAAGTGTCATAAAATGATCAACCCTGCATAAAACGGAAACCTCCCTAAACCGGATTTTGTTATTCCCATCCATTCCGGCTTAGATTTTACTGTATCAATTTATCAACTTATGCAGATTTTTAAGGTTTACTGATATGATAGCAACTAATAAAGCCAATGTAGGTCTAATGAGTTCTAAAGGAAAGGTAAAGGTATCCCTGTGCAATTGCACACAGGCCGATGTGGCCCATAGGGAAGGTGAAGGTAGAGTTTCACCTATTCGTCGCCGTCGAGACAAGGTTGTATGGTGAGCACAACACTTCGGCCGTCTCTAAAGGAAAGGACCCATTATAATTAACATTGTTCCAAAATAAGGACTCAAAACAAATTTAAAACCTTAAATTACATACGAAATTAATGGCGCTACAACAGCTCATTTTCTCGCATTAAGAGCTCCACAATATTATGCTATGTGAACGTGACAAAAGTTTTACCAACCAGCAAACATATTTTCAGGGCCAAGACTTGATCTCAGGTCCATTGAGTTAAATCGTTGTGCACATTACTGTTACACTTCGCAGTCGCCCTGCTGCACTCACTTGGGCCGATACATCAAAATTCAATTCTCTCTCCCATTACTTCCAACATGCAATTATCAGAAATTCAGAATTCATTCAGTCAACTCCGGTTATAATGAACTTCTGGAGACTAACGTTTTTGGTGCACTATATCCGATGATGTCAAAATTAAATAGAATTTCTTCATAACGATTCATTTTATTAATAGATACGCACAGCAAAATACATTAACAGTATAAACTGAAAGTTTCAATATCTTTATTTGTCCTAAAAAAATAAATTATTTTCAATTGTTTGCTTAGTACGTTTTAATAATTTCTCCATATCCTTCTCCAGAGTTCGTGCTCTCTCCATACTTGATTCTACATTGTCCATTGTCTATAAGTTTCGTAATGAAGTCTTGACTTCCTTCAATGCCTCTTGCACTGTTGGAACACCGTCCCATACTCCGAAGATCTTTTTACTAGCCTAATTACATACGAGATCCTTTCGATCTCGCGGAATTTTAATTATTCACTATTAATTTTGTTACAAAAAATATTTTGTTTTAAAAAATTAAGTTTTAACAGAAATGCGTTCGAAAATTATTAATAACATAGATTGCTGTGAAACGTTAGAATCGGCATACCTATTACATATTCAGATATACTCCCACAATACTATTTCACTATAATAATGGTAGTGAATAAGTTTTGATTCTTGGCGTTTTCGCAAACTATTCACAGCAACTATTGTTGTGAATATATACTGAACACTCATGATTCATTTGTTATTCAACTCTCGTTTTTATTAATTCGATTTTATCCAACCCTGTTTTCAACAGAAGTATAAAATAATTTAAATGCAGATTTAGTAAAGTTTTATCGCTGCTTTTAAAGTTTAGTTTTAATCATTCATTTTATTTATTCATAAAGTGCTTACATTGTTCGTGTAGCAATACATTTTATTGCTTTCTTGTCCTTATTCTTAATTTCATTTAAGGGATGGAAAAATCAAGAGGAAATGCCATTTCATTGATCAATTGAAAAAGGAATTTTCATTCCTCATATCAAAGGAATGTGTTCTGCAATATTGGCAGAGGACAATTTTGTACTGCAGTTGGAGGCAGTGCAGATATAACAAAAACACTTTTACACCATACACAAGCAACCATTAAATGCATCAGCTTCAAGTTACATTAGTACATAATCAAGATTATACCTCGTTCACAAGGGAAACCAATAATCTGCTATTTTTGCTCTAAACCAAATCACACTATAATAGATTGTAGATCTTTCCTTTCTTTTCGTAATAACCAACAATCAATGCAATTTGCACCCTCACCTCTAACTATAGCATACTACCCAAACGCCAACAACCTCCCGAGAACGGCCCAGCAGGGAGGTCTCCAATTCAACATTCCCAAGGGCCACATATCGGACTCATACAAGAGAAATTAAGCCCCTCTCCCTGCTTGGATCTTTGCCTCTCCAAACAACGTTCTCGGGAAGATTCCTCACTGAGCGGGGGGGGGGTATTTAAAGGGACCTCCCAAAACACCAGGCAGTTCCCGTCTGTAGTGTGTGTCGACGCCTGCGTTGCAGCCGCTCGTACCACCATGACAGTCACCGACAACCAGGTGCCCGCCGGAGAGCTAGAAGGTAGGGAGCAAAACGCCGTCATGAGTGCGCTCGACATCTTCATCCTCATTGCTCCACTGATTCTCTCTCCCTCTCTCTCGCATTACTCTCTCCCTTCCTCAGCCCTATGCCTTCAGTAGGATACAGTGATCTTGGGGTAGTTGATTTGATTGATTGAGTTTAAGGGCGCTTCAACGGCTAAGGTCATTTGCGCCCGTGTCAAATTATTTTAAGACCAGTGCATAATATTGCAGTGCCAAGCTAACAAAGAAAAATTAAAATCTTTAAATAGAAAGCTAAGTAAAACTGAGAAGGAATGTAGCCCAATAAATGGGTTTGGCAGAAAAATGTCAGATAGTTTGTTTAAAATCTCGGGCTAAAAGCCAATAATTGGCATTATCATCTTCTCTCAGATAAGGCTGTGCAAGCCAGTCTCTCGCAAAAAGCCAAAAAGCTTGCAGAGAGAAGATTCGTCATTTCTAAGAATCTCCGCAAGGTCATGCCTTCGACGGCTCTCTATCTTAACACAGTGTAAGAGAACATGCTCCACGCTAAGATCTACTTTGCAGTATTCGCATATAGGGGGTGGGTCCCCGTGGAGGAAATAACCGTGGGAGAAAAGGTAGTGACCGATTCGGAGGCGTGTTAAAATGATCTCTCGCCGAGCATCACGAGATGAGGAAGACCAAGGATTTATGGAATCCTTGATTCTCGTGAGCTTAAAATCTGAGTTATGCCACTCTGTTTGCCATTCACTGCGGATAGAGCGTTTTATAAAGAGCTTAGTGTCTTCCGTGGGGACGGTGAAGATGTCTAATTCTCTTTTCTTCGAGGCAGACTTTGCCGCCTGGTCAGCTATTTCATTTCCTCTTATTCCCACGTGTCCAGGGACCCAACAAAATACTAAAATATAGTTGCGGACCAATAGATGGTGGATTTGCTGTTGGATGGTCATTGTCAGTGGGACACAAGACGAGGAGGAGGAGATGGATTCAAGAGAGCTTTTGAAATCACTGCAGATCACTACTTTCTTTAATGACATCGATTCAGCAAATTTAAGTGCCTCCAAGAGCGCATACTTCTCTGCGGTATAGACGCTGCACGAATAGTCTAATCGAAAACCTTGCGTGGCTCTACTGCAGTAGAAGGCACATCCGACTTTGCCGTTTTGAGAGGAGCCATCGGTGTAAATGAAGTAATGGCCAGGATACGTAATTTTATCGCCTCAAATTCCGATAAGAATGTACTGGGGGGTTAAGGAAGGTTAGACAGTCTAAGATCTATTATCGGCCGGTGTAGTTTCCAAGGGGAAACAAGGTTTCGGGGGGGGTCACAGGGTTGGGCAGTTTTATATGAAGCTTCTGTAAGAGCATACGGAGACGGACCCCCAGGGGATGGGGTAACGACGGTCTAAGCGCATATGAAGTCAAGTGGGTTGGATGGAGGACTGCTTGACGCGAGGGAGTATCAACATTGGATAATTTCGCGCCATAGGAGGCAATCAGAATATCCCGCCTTCGGCTCAGAGATGGTTCTCCAGCCTCGGTCAAGAGGCATTCGATGCGACTCGTGCGGTAGGCGCCTGTACTGTCACCGTACCTCCTCACCTCACCGTACCGATTACAAAAGTAGATCTATCATTTGCCTACTTGTTTCGCGACGTGTGATTACACCGTCACGCATCCCTGGGAATATCTCAATTTACGGATAACCTTCCCTATTGGTAGTGGGTTCGTCTTTGTTAAACTACTGATCAATTAACAAGCCAACACAATTTTTGAGTTTTAAATGACAAATAACATATATTCTATTGAATGAAAATCACTGTACAAATGAAATTCACAGATCCTACTATGTTTTCACTTTTCGTAAAATTATGGTAGCTAATTCCCTACCTAAACTGCAGTTTTCACTAAAATAATAACTCAGAACCCTGTTTACAAGAAAACAAGCAATGAATTCATGTTTACACTTCACAAAAAATATCACACATGAGACACACAAATCATAGTACAAATATTCATCCTGTAAAAGAAAAATACATACACACAATACTCGAAATTCACCACTACCTTTTGAATCACTAATTACGTTACACTCAATAGTCACATTTGACCTTCGGCTTCTACATAGCCTTTCAACACAAAATTTTGTTTCATAACGTCTCTCAAATGATTTGAAACATTAAAATATGACTAAATAAATAATTCTGTACAAAACAACTTCTATCATAAACATAAAGAATTACTTTAATCTGATTCTTGTTACGACTGTCGAAAAGAAATAAAACCACTGGCTAGCAAGACCAATGTTCTCAGAAACTTGCTCGATCAACGTCTATTATTGAGGGAAGCTCACATTACAACGTTTTGGCTAGTATACTTATACTCCTATCTCAGAAGTTTTTTTCCAGACTGAAATTTAGTGAGTGTTCTTTCTGCTTTTATATGACTCACGACCGGCGAACTCCGCAAGTTGGTCCCGCGCTGTGTAGCTGGCCCGTCGCGCGACACTCGCGCCTCAAGGTCGTCGTTCTTCTGCAAGGTCCGTGCGTTGCCCGTCGCGTCGAAACTGGAGTGTTCCGAACACCGTCTCCCCGTCGTTCGGCGAAAATTCACCACAGCTTTCGCAGAGGCGATGGTCGCATCAGAATGCGAGTCCGAAACTCCAAGTTATGACTTCGTAATAGCAAAAGTCAAACTAGTTCTTGGATAATCCGTCTTTCTCATAACTCTCAAAATTCCATAATAGGATTTTCAAAGTGAAATTCCCAAAAATAAGAATAAAGAATATATGAAAAGTATGAAATATATTAAAGCTGTAACAAAGAAGAAACATGTCCTACGTTACAATAGTCCTCTTTTCTAGCAACAAGAATGCAGCAACGTGGTTTTACAGATTCATTTCGATCTATTGCCGCCGTCGTTCTTTCGTTCATTGCATTCTTGTTTAATATTCATTTACTAATTCCATGTAATCTCACGATATTCACAGTACGTAAATCCATGAAAAGTGCTCAGTCAATTACCTTTTATTAAAGCTTTTGTGTTCCGCAATCTTCGCGTGTCCCTCGTTGACTATGTGGTGTACTCGTAGGCAACCGTTCTCCTTGGCGTCTCGAACCAGAAAGAGAGCGAGCTCTTTTGACGCAAGTTCACGTCACGTCCGTATTTCCACAAAAAATTCCTGATTGGCTATGGTCGGAGTGCGTTCAGAAATCCTTTCCTGACTTACGCCATCTCTTCGCCACAATAGGAACTACGTGTAGGGCCTAATGTCGGGTATTATTGCTTCCATTTTCAGTTGGTTATAAATGTGACCGACGACAAGCGGTTACAGTACTAATCCTTATGCCAGCATTGTGTATGGTATTTAATGGCCGGAGGGTTGATGGAGACGCTGACCCATACACTAAGCATCCGTAATCCAAGATAGGGTGGATGAGAGTTCTATACAAACGCAGAAGACAAACACGGTCTGCGCCCCAAGAGCTACCAGTAAGAGTGCGAAGGAGATTCATAGGTGATACACATCGGCCCTGTAGTTTACGGATGTGTTTTCGCCACGTTAGGCTCTTGTCGAATGTGAGCCCAAGGAAGGATTCAACGAAAGGAAGTTGCTGTCCTCCAAGAAAAAGGTCGGGGTGATTATGGAGGTGATGGATTCTGCAAAAGTACATGCAAGTGGTTTTTGAGGTAGAGAACTTGAATCCTGTTTCTTCGCTCCATTCCTGCAGTTTGTTGAGCACAAGTTGTAGTTGCCTCTCAATAACTTGCACGCTCTTCGAGGAGCAAAAAATTGCAAAGTCGTCAACGAACAGTGATGCTTTCACAGGCTCCCGGATAACTGATGCAATACTATTGATAGCAATGGCAGAGTGACGCTCAATATCGATCCCTGGGGAACACCGTTTTCTAACAGGTGACTAGAGGATAACACGTCGCCAAGGCGGACGCGGAAAGATCTTGATGAAAGAAAACCTACTAGAAACAAAGGGAGCCGTCCCCTAAGGCCCCAAGTATGCAAGGTGCGAAGAATACCGTACCTCCAGGTGGTGTCATACGCTTTCTCTATATCGAAGAAAATTGCTACCAGGTGCTGACGTAGCACGAAAGAAGTGGAAATCTGCGTAGCGAGGGTGACTAAGTGGTCCATGGTTGACCTGTGCTTCCTGAAGCCACATTGGAGAGGTGTAAATAGGTGATTTTGTTCCAGGAGCCAGACGTGTATTTACCATTCGCTCTAAAAGCTTGCACACACAGCTTGTGAGCGAGATTGGGCGGTAACTTGAGGGGGTTGTTCTGTCCTTTCCTTCTTTAGGGATTGGGAAAACGATGGCATCACGCCAAATCCTTGGTATAGCATGTTCAGCCCAAATCTAGTTGAAAATGCCGAGGAGAAACGAACGAGCGTTTTCGGGTAGGTGTTTCAACATTTGGTTATGTATCTGGTCTGATCCTGGAGCAGAATCTTTCGCACAAGCGAGGGCATAGGAGAGTTCGTCCATGGAGAAAAAGGCATTGTAATCTTCCTCCACGCGACTCGAGGAGTCTAATTTCGATCTTTCTTTTCGTTTTTTGAAAGCCAGAAGGATAGTGTACGGAGTTGGAGATGTGTTCGTAGTGAGAGGCCATTTCTTCAGCAATTTCTTGTGGAGAGGTTAGGAGATTGCCATTTACCATAAGCCCTGAGATAGACGGCGAAGGGAGTCTTCCACCGATCTGTCGGACTTTCTCCACACTAGTTTAAGGGATGAACGGCAAGAGAGTGACGAGATGTAAGCTCTCCAGGACGCTACTTTTCCGTATTGTTAATCTAGCTCTGGCTCGGGATCTTTTATAATTTATTAGGTTTTCCATGGTTGGAAACCTACTACGTTTTGCCAATGCCCTCTTCCAATCACGGACCGCGGTGGCACAATCAGCGTTCCACCATGGCACGGGGATGTCGTGCATGGCCCAACGACTTCGGGATGGCAAATGAGGCCACATGAAGGACGGCGTTATTAAAATGGGCAACCATAGCATCGATGTCGTTTGAGCAGTTTTCCGATATTCGTAATTCTTTCTTGAATGTTTCCCGCTCAGCTCGGTGGATTAGCCAGCGAAGGAAGATCGGGAATATCGAGGTTGACCCGAATGGGAAAATGATCACTGCCATGCAGGTCCCCAAGGACAGTCCACTCGAAGATTGTAGAAACAGAGGGACCACAGAGAGCTAGGTCCACGGACGAGAAAGTGTTAGAAGCTACAAAAAAGTGTGCTTTCGCCAGAATTTAGGAGAATTATGTTTTGGTTATCTATAATATTTTCAAGTAACCTGCTTATCGTGCACGACCTTGTGCCACTCCAGGCTGGATTGTGGGCGTTGAAGTCCCCCACAAGAAAAGGTGCGGGCACCTGAGAGAGCACATCTTCCAGTTCTTTGTGAGACACTTGTCCAGGCGGGATGTAAACGTTGCAAATGATAACAGAAATAGTTCGGAAATTTACACGAACGCAAGATATCTGGAGAGTGGTTCGTATGTCTATTTCTTTAGATACCACAGAGTCTGTGATAAAAGTGGTGACTCCGCCATGGGCGCGGAGGCCATCGTATACGTCTTGCTTGTAGCAACAAAAGCCGCGTAGAGAGAGGGAGTGCTCAGAACGGAGATGTGTTTCCTGCAGGCAGATAACCACGGGTCTATGCATAGACATTAACTTGAATACGTCCAAACGGGTACGAAAGCCATTTAAGTTCCATGAGAGGAGAGCCATAGTTTCTAGTTCTTAGGTTTTTTTTATTCTAGGGTGGGTTATGCATCAGGTTTCTTTTTCTTCTTTTTCCTTCTCTGTTGGAGAGTAATAGGCTGGTTCGTGAGGAGGTCCTTGTTCCCTGCAGAGTCATCTTGACTACTGCTAGAGAGAGTCGCATATATTGGGAGACCACAGTCCCTTGAGACAGGCGACCTAGATCTAGCAATAGGGCCTGTCGGCCTCGGCTTCTCTGGATGCGTTTGAGTGTTGAAATATTTATGCTTTTGGTTTCCGTTTTTGTTTCAGACTGGACAAGAGATTTGGGATAGGCATCTCCGCCGATGTCATCAAATTACACCTGACATGCAGCATCGCGCAAAGAGGAGGCTTTAGGTGTTTGGGTTTCAGAATTTACTTTCTTCTGTTGACCCACGGTGTCAGCGAAACTTCGGGCCATGTCCACGGGGTTTCGCGTCTGGTAACGGCGTCGTGTCTCCGGAAAGGAAACTTTCTCAGAGACCCTGTTCTTCTGGATCTCTCTTTCTCTTAAGAAAATGGGGCACTGGTTAGAATTTGATGGGTGTTTTCCACAACAGTTCACGCACTTTGCCTCTGCGGAGCAGTTAAGAGTCGTTACAAGCCTCCCTTCCACAGTGCACGCAGACTGCGGCGCTCATGCAGCGAGGTTGCGTATGGCCAAACCTCTGGCATTTAAAACAGCGCAGAGGGTTTGGAACATACTGCCTGACACGGAGATTATAGAAACTAAACGTTATCTTTTCTGGTAGAGATGGACGGTCAAAGGTCAGTATCAGAGTTGAGGTAGGAGTGAGTACCCCATTTACCTTCCGCTGTATCCTGTAAATCTCGGACCCATCATATGGTTCGAAGAAAGCTTTCAAGTTTTCTTCCGATTCGGTTGAAAAGTCTTCATGATTCCTACCCTTGCAGAGGTTTGAGGTCAAGTGGGCGGACACATGCACCTGGAGGCCGGCTATTTCTTTCAGGTCAGTGATTTTGCTGATCTGTTCGTCAGAGTGACATTCGAAAAGGATTGTGCCGTTCCTTTGACGAACCACCGACTAAAATTTACCAAACTTTTCGATTTCTCTGGCAAGTTTGATCGGGCTGACACTCTTCATTGTTTCATTATCTCTTTTACATGGCATGACGAGAAAGCGGGGCTTAGTAGGTCTGTCAGAGTCTGTACAAAAAAACTCAAGATTTACTGTTTCACCAACAAATCTCCTCTTCCTTATGGAAGAGGGCGGGGGAAGGTTTTTTATCCATTAAGAGAATATCAAATTCATCCCCGTGGTCCCCACCCACCACAGAGCCCAACAAGGGGACACTCCATCGGAGTGCCAGGATTGCCACGGGGATATAGTGGGGGGTTACCACAGCGCTGCACCGCCGTGGATCCTCCCGCTCACCCTGGAGTTCAGTACAAGAACTAGTCCAAGCCGGTTGATCGGGAGTGGGTTAGCTCCCGACCGCCCGTCTAGAGTCCGTAGCCAAAGAAAGTGTATTGAGACCTACAAGGAATGTTCTCCAAAATACGTAGGAGCACGTATCCCTGTATGCCAAAAAAAAGTAGCACGAGGAGTAATTGGGAAACAGACAGACCCCTCAACCGCCAGGACATACATTCCCTCCGACACGGGTCGCCATGCACGGCAAACACATGGGTAGGCGTTCAGCATACAGAGGGAGCCAGTGAAATAGAAGAGGGAGAAGAAAAATGACTTGAAGGACGTGACGTGAAGGAAAGGAATACTTGAGAGCCCTCTCTGTTTCCCGCCGTCAGGACGTGGACCAACCCACCTCGACGGGTGGCGCAAAAGAGGGTTATAATTGTTGTATACTGTAATTCCACACTACTTCTTCGTATCTTCCGGTGAGGGTTATCTCTTTAGATTACGTTCAGTTATATTTTACTTGACGTGGGCGCATGCTGAAAACTTGCTGCACAGTGTTCTCTAGAAGGTAAGTTTTCTCTTGCACGTGCTTACTTTTATTGTTTTCCTGATATATTTATCAATGACAATACATTTAGGAACATATTTAGATAAATATTTGTGCAGAAATATATTGGTTTTCGTTAGAGTAATCTAAAGGTGTTTGGCAATTTATTTAGCCACTCGGCTCATTCAGTATCATATTTTCAAAAATATATTTGCGTATAATCTTACTTGCCAAGATTTAAAACTTGTGTGTGACATTTGTGTAATGGACACTAAATTCCAATGATAAATTATTTCGGGTAGCTCGACTTATATTTTGACAGGGTTTATCGAGAAATTGTGATGGTTTGCTTCTGCATGAAGTGCTTTTAGAAAATGGCAGCTTGTGCCCAGACAATATCGCTATTTGTCCGCCTGGTGAACGTTCTAATGCTGATACGGACAAAGATTCTGAGAACTCTGAGGAGGAAGTGTCTTGTGAACCTGATTATCTTCCTGCCCGGGTTTTGCGCTCCAAAACAATTTTGCAATTTTCAAAAAATGAAGAGAGGCAACTTACTGGAGACGTGGAAGATGGCGTAAGAGTAAGGGAAGAAACTACTTCAAGGAGCTCGAACTATGACACTGTAATTCGTCGCGGTCAAAAATCCAGACAAACATCCTCTATCGAGTGGCATAAAAGCAACGACATGTCACACAGTATTCCTGAAATGGAATTTGAAATACATCCAAATGCAGAAGATTTCTTGAAGAATACAAGCTCACCCTGCCAATGCCTTTCAGGTTTATTTCAGCAGTAATCTTTTACATCACACTGAAACAAACAGATATGCACGTTATGCAGGTCAACATTTACGTCAGGATATATGTTTCACCTGATGAGATTTTATGGATTGTTGGCGTTATGCTTGTCCGGCTATCATTACCTCCCTTCAAGAAGGCTTTATTTGAAGACTGATCTCGATGTACATGTGCCTATAATTGCAAACGCAATTCGTCGAAATAAATTTGATCAAGTCATAAGTATACTACATCTAGCGGATATTCTACCAACGATGGAAGTTACAGGTTATACAAAGTGCCCTCTCTTTGATATTATGAATTCCAATTTCAAGTAGATGAATCCAGGTTCGACTGTTAGCATTGACGAATGCATTATACCTTACTATGGCAGACATGGGGCCAAGCAATTTATTAGAGGAAAGTCGATAAGATTCGGCTTCAAAGTCTGGGTAGCAGCTGATCCATCGGATTACGTTCAGCATGCCCAGCCATACTGTGGCGCTTCTACTTGCTTACCTACTACAGGCTTAGGCCAAGGAGCTGACATGGTTTTAGGTCTTGTAGAACAGGTAGATCTAAAAAAAGGTGTTACGCTTTACTTTGACAATTTGTTCACATCTGTAGCACTTTTATAAGAGCTTGGATTAGGAGGTACAGAAAACTCAACGAGAGAATCGTTGTCAAAGTAATGAAACCGCGTACGCGTGCACCAATACATTTATCTGGGTACAGCGTGCGCTTCAACAGAGAATTTTTTTTACAGAGAAGTGGCAGCGAATTTGGCTAACAGCGAAGGTTAGTATATTGTATCCGATTACATCGCACGCAGAGATAAGTTCTGTGCAATTTTTATATTAGTGTCATATTTGATATTTTGAATTGGTAGGTACAAGTTTTTTTTACGAGCACTTGGCTTAATTCTGCATCCATCTTGGTGAAGCAGAATAGCACAGTTTCATGTGCTGTGATAAAACTCTTAAATTACAATGTTGAATTAGATGCAGTGGCTAAAAATTTTATACATAAAAAAATGAACTCCCAGTATATATAAAAGAAAATTGTAATTAAGGGAATTTTAAAAATATTGAACTCCGTGCGAATTATTCGCACGGGCACTACTAGTAATATAAATTGGTGCAGTTTTAGAGAAAATGACATTTGAGCGTTTCTGAAAATGCGGAATTGCGAGTTCATTTTCCCAGGAAACGATTGTTTTCAAGAAACTTAATCATAATTGAAAGAATACATACTTTTAAATGCAACTACGTTGACAAATCGCGCCTAATGTAAATAATGACGTGAGAGACAAGTGAAAAAAATTAAATTTTTGAAGAGTAGGGTAGAATGAGTTTATGTCATCTCATAGAGTACACTTAGCACTACACCTACCAAAAGTTTAAAGAACAAATTTTGAGCCATTTTTGAGAAAACATGGTTTTTGCTATTTTTAATACTGCATGCAATATTGCACGAAAAGTACTAAAATTTTTAAAAATGTATAAGACCTTAACGAAAGTACTAATTATGGAAAAAAATTACGTGATGGAAAAATCTATTTTTTTCGTAGTTGTTGGAAGATGACGAAAAAAAAAAATTCAAACTTTTGCAATTTCAAAAATTCGGCTTAACAGTGAAAATCGGAACTGCCTGAAGTGCGTTTCTCTTTCTTCTTACAATAAATTTAAAGAAAGAAATATGGAGCCATTTGAAAATGTTTAATATGTATGAAAATTAATGAATGTTTTTCAAAATGGCAGTTTCAAGCAAGGCCAAATCAACAGGGATTTATACGATTTGGAAAAATTCCTCTGTATAATTTAGGTACTAGTGTATTTCACATACACCAGACATGTTTCGATTTCACTGAATTTGATTTCTTTTAACACAAAGACTTAACTTCCGATCCAGGATAACTAGTTTGACCAGGACACGCCTGTCTTTTCAGAACAATCAACTCCACAAATCTGTTAATATGGCTCTTTATTGTCAGAAAAAATGAGGGATACATAACAAGAAAGAAATCATCAAAACAGAAAACTCCTCGTGGATAAACATGGTCATACATTTAAATTATTTTTTTCTTTAACTCAAATACATAGTATAATATCCAGTTGTAACTGTTCATTACACCCTAGATTATTATAAATAAATGAACTTTGCACAAATATACAATACAATGGCTTCAATCATCTCACTACATATATAATTTACTTATGACTCATACCACAAGGATAATCACAAGGTTAAACCCTGAATTTGGAGGACAATGCAGCAATGCTAACTAATTTGCTACTGTCCTTTCTGGATCATCTAATCTGAAATAGAAATACAAATCAGTGAAGCATGCAACAGCAATAAAAAATTAAAAAATTCTATGCAGAAGAACATTGATTTTGCGTTACCTGTAAATAGTAACATCTTCGGAAGTTGTAATCTGGGATGTATCTTGAGGTGTAAGAAAAACATATTGATGCTTTTTGTTTTGTTGAGCATACCATATAAGATTGTTTATAACAATTCTTCGATTTACTTTGTCCTGTTAACATATTTAACAAAATTTGAAAGGCAATGTGCTAAATTTTGTGACATTGCACGAGTTTAAACAAACAAATATTGACATTTATGAGCACATGGTAGAATAACAACTTCCTGACATGAGAGTCTTTTAGATTGGCAGTTAAAACTGTTTGAAGACACTTTGCTACATTTTACAGCACCTGATATGATATTACCAGGAGCAAAATTCTATGAAATATAAGGAACAAAATAAGGTGGCGTTTATTATTGATAAATAGACAAAATTTAAACTAATAAAACCAAAAATATTTATTATTTTTATCACTGATAAAATTCAGAAAATTGAATTCTTCCAACTTGATGTTGAGATGAAGACTGTAATTATTCACAATTGTTGCACAATGTTGCTCAAAACAAGTAGAAAATCTATTCCAGCCATCATCTCAATTGCATTGAACGACTCTGTGCTGTTCTCATTAAGAATAGCTTTGATGCCAGATAAATTTCTTCTTATGACAAGGGCCTGATAGAAACACTTAAATAGAGCTCCAAAAAATTCTTGTTTTAGGTCCACATATGGGCATTTACCAGAAATAAGATTATTTATTCTAATCTTCTATTTAAATTAACAATTAAAAAGAATATCTTGAAAATTGAGTCAAAGAATTTTGCACAATGATTTCTAAGGAAATAAAAGTACATACTTCAAAAAATTCTAAAACTTGATTTCACCTTAACAGAGCTTGTCTACTATAAAATTTGTTTACTGCAAATATAAAAACTGATTGAATATACACAAATCAAATCTCAATAAGGAAAATGTCACTGAATATTGTGGTTTCTTCATAAAAATAGTAATATAACATTAAAATCCTACAATACACATTTATAGGCCTAGAAAGAACAATTTTCTTTCCACCAGAATGCTTAAAATAAAATTTATTTCGTTTAAAGCTTCAATTATGGGGAAGTAAAAAATGCCATAAAAGTCTGTTCTCTACCTATTACACATAAATGACAGCTACAACTTGCAATAAATCTAAAGAAAATCTGCATGTTCTTTCATCATAACAAATTTATACGATCATGATCAAATAATTCCCAAATATCATCTACAAATTAATTTAGTAGATGTTATGGAATCAAAAGAATTAACTTGAGCTGCAAGAACTTGCAAGTAGCATCGGTAACAGACACTTAAAAAAATGTAATAATCCTGTTCACAATTGCATACTTTTTATATTGCAACAATATATACATATACAGAAATGATTCATCATAATGTAAGCAAAATATACATAAATACTTATAAATTACGAAGATGAACACAACAATGGTGAATCTAAAGGAATTATATGGGGATGGATAAATAATGAGAATGTAAAGGAAGGGCAGTGTGACTAATAGATGGGAAAATAGCGAAATATGTGGCGAGTATAATATCAAATGGACACGTGAGAAATTTCCGTGGGTATTAGCTAAATTTCGTAAAAAACGCAAGAATCGATAGTTCATGGAATAACTTAATAAGATGCTTAGACGGGATTAGCTTATCAGAAATGAGAAAGACGTGTGAGGAAGGGGGAAGTTTGCGCGAAAGGAACTAAAGAGAAACGAAAATTGTATAGTACTTCATATCTTAGGAGACTTGACAGCCCGAGTTATGAACAAAGAGGCAAAATGGATTCCGATGTGGTGACGATCGAATGGGAGTACAAGGTTCTACGAGGTAGTGACAGCCAGATGTTTAAATTAGTCGGATTGATGACAGTATAAATGTTTGAAGTTGGAATAAGTATAAATCTTGTGCGGAGAAGAAGAAGATGATGCCATGGATTGATCGGACTAAGCAGAAATTGAATTTAAAATGTATGCAAGTCGATGGCCAAGGGTGCAGCGGACTCAAACAGGAAAGTGATATCAAGGAGACATAGTAACACGAGTATTAAGACGACCAAGTTTTGTAGTAGAGTTTAGTAATCTTTCCATTAGAATAGTAAAGGGTAAATGGCCATGCATGCAGGCAGGAGTAAATTAGAGTATTTAAATGTTTAACAGGGTTCTTGTTGTTTTGCAGCAATTATTATGTGGAGTATTAGGTATGTGTTGTGATATACCAGAATGACGAACCATTTTGGTTATAAAATGTCATTTATATGAAGTAGAATATAGGGATGTCAATAGACGATCGCGGTGGGGTTGCTATGTGACAAGTGAACAACCGGCGTTAAAGGTCATTTTCGCTAGGTAAAGAGAATGTGGAATAGTATTGTTTTGTTAGACAAAAAGAGGATGATATTAAGAGTTATCATGTTTTGGGTTTGAGGAAGGACAGTGACCCTATCTAGCAACGCGGTAATGAGCGGGTCAGCTCCTAACATTTTGCCAAGTCTAGGAAAGACTGTTGATGGACAACCAAATCCGATGCAATAACTTGTATTATTATTAAGTCTATTGTTTCTTATATTAGGATAAAACGTTCTTGTGGGAAAGACGAAGGAATTTTACAAAGTAATAGTCAGTACGTGTATAGGCGTCCACCCGTGATGCGAGTAAGGGAAGTAACAGGTAATAATAGTATCGCTGGGAGAATTTGAACTTGATCGCGAACATTAGGCGGAGGACTTTATGAAGAAGCAAGATTCTCCAATGAAGACGAAGAAGATTCTACGAGGCGCCATCGAATGGAGAAGTGAAGAGCGCGCGAAGATCCGCGAATATAACAAGGTTGATTTATAATTATTACAAGATGGAGAGAGCTGGTCATGACCAAAGATAATTTCATTTTGGATTAACGATGTAACAATTCATGTTTAACTTTTATTAGAATCATATTTCACATTATAATAAATTCCAATTTGTTACTTTAAAAGAAAGCTGATTATCATTATTCGTTACGTGCAATTCAGTAGAAGATATTTTGATAAGATTTTCAGATTCCTCGCCACTCCGTATGGATGGCAGATTGAGTAATTGGTTGCAGAGTAAGTAGCAACAATTAAGAACTTTGAACCCAATTAACTGTGCTAGCACGACATAATTTTGGATGAGAAATATTATAATTACGAGTGTGATTCAAACGAAACGAGTCATGAATCTAACTTAATAATTCGTAAAATTACGAATTTTGCAGGTAGAGAAGAAAGGCTTGTTTCAGTGTTATGGTTTCTTTGAAGCAGAGGGGGCAAGAGATAACAATATTGAATTGATTTTGAAAACGGGTATTATTTATTTAAAAAATTTTTAATATTTCTTACCTAAATTTTCGTAACTGTGAATCCGTACGGACGTGCTTGTCAACCCACAAAAACTAATTTCCCAAGTAGACCTCGGGATATAAACAGGGAAATGGTTAAAATAAATAGATAAAATATCGAAGGATAAGTTAGGTTTGATGGTAAATATTTACCCGGGTAATATGACAAAAATCAACAGAGAAGAGAAAGAGGAGAGAGAGGGAGGGAGAGAGGAAGGGAGAGAGAGGGAGGGAGAGAGAGGGAGAGAGAGAGAGGGAGAGAGAGAGGGAGAGAGAGAGAGGGAGAGATGAAAGGAAGAGAGAGAGGGGGAGAGAGAGACAGAGACAGACAGACACACATTAATTTGGGAGAACTTGGTTTACGGTACAGAGACCTGATACCCCAGTAGCTGTCGTGACACCCGTAGCAAGTTTGAAAGCTGTACAGGTTTCATCCTGTAGCGACCAAAGAGATATTACAAAGGAGAAAACATGTTTGCTGTACCCTACTAATACGAGAGGTGGGGAGAAGCAAGAGATTCTTTGCAATCTTGAGAAGAGAATTGAACTTTCCCACAATTCCTCAAAATAAATGTCACTCCTGAGTTTGTCAACCCTCGCCACAATGTGCATGGCGTGATCAAGAAATTAGCTCATGCAATTAGCACATGTTTTAATGACGTGGTTGTAGTTTAAGAAAGAAGCTCGTCCTCTCCAGTTTCCCAGTCTACTAAGAACCCTGTAAAGGAGAGGAGCACTCGGACGTCAGACGAAAAGCAACAAGTCGTGAGTACAGGGGCCAAGACGAAGAGCAAGCCACCGCGCAATCGTGAACACCAAGAAAAAGCGGCGGCGGAATTGAATGAAACCCGGTGATCAATGAAGACGAAACCTGGGCCGAAACGCCTTCCTTAGTATCTTTAGGAAGCGAGTCCAAACGCCAAGAGGTCGACCGTACAAAGAAGAAAAAGTGTTCGAAAACTCAAAAAAGACCACCAAAGCCAGATTCTTTAGCAATAAAAAAATATTTGGCTTATACTACGCGGACA
Source organism: Teleogryllus occipitalis (assembly GCA_011170035.1). Taxonomy (NCBI): domain Eukaryota; kingdom Metazoa; phylum Arthropoda; class Insecta; order Orthoptera; family Gryllidae; genus Teleogryllus; species Teleogryllus occipitalis. The sequence goes on along the minus strand of BLKR01000226.1, from coordinate 119,513 downwards.
TATTGAGAAAAGTGAAAGGTGATGTCGAGCTCAAGAACCTGGGTTCAAACGTCACTCAGATCCGGAAGACAGCATGCGGCGATCTTCTCTTACAACTTCGCAGATCCGCAGATTGCCAAACATTGGAGTTCCAGTCTCAGTAAAGAAAATGTTTGGGTGGCATGCCGATGTGAGAACACTCACCCACGAAGAGACCATTGAGGGGAAGGACCTGGATGAGTCACAACCAAAAAAGTCCACAGTGTTTGGTTGGACAGTTCCCAGAAGCAAAGGATTTACCGGCATCAGTAGTGAAATTCCTACGACTAGCGTATGGGGGAACACAGCAGTCAGTCTCCTGGCCACCGTAGCCAACGCCCTATTAGCAGCTGGTAATGTGAGAATAGGGTGGGTAAACTACCTATTGCGTGAGAACCCCCCCCCTCAGATGTTTCAAATGCTTAGATTTTGAGCACAAGTCGAGTATGCAAGAGCACGTGTGACAGATCAAAGTTGTGCATGAATTGCGGTGGTGATCACTTCGCAAAGACGTGCACGAAGGATCCAAAGTGCCTGCTGGGCCTACAAAACGGCAAAGAGAGTAAAAACGCTACCGTCTGTAACAGGTGTTCTTACCCAGAGCGCTAAAGGCAATATTGGACAGACCCTGAGAATCGTTCAATAAAATCTAAACAATTGTGAAGTTGCTCTGGATATCCTAGTTCAGTCTGTTAGGGAATGGGAGACAGATGCAATAAAGCATCAATTTGGGCGTGTGGGAAATGTCCATTCCAAGTAATGACTTGAGATGAAGTTGGTTTCGTCTGAGTCAAAATAGATGGAATCTATATCTACAGCTGCTACGTGTCACCAAACGCTACTTTTGATCAGTTTGAGCAATTCTTTAACCGTCTAGTTCTTGATGCCAGAGGAGGCAACCCTATCGTGATCGTGGGGACTAACGCGTGGGCTGTGGAGCTCGGCAACGAACAAGAGGTCGAGTTGTGCTAGTCATTCTCTTGAACATAGTGCTCGTTAACACCGGAGAGATACACATACACCTTTCGCAGTGGTGGACATGTTTATGACAGGTAGATAGTTGAGAATGGAGTCTTGGAAAGTCAGTGAATATTACATACACAGCGACCAGGCTACTCTATACGAGATACAATAAGCTAAGAAGGAAATGTTGGACCGGGATGCAAGGCGAAAGGATGTAACACCAAAATGTTTTTTTTATCTTTGTTTGGAGAATTTCGTGCCATCTGGGACGGCAGAGAAAGATGTTAGCCAAATTACGAATTGAATAACCACAGCTTGTGATGCAGCTATGCCCAGAATAGGAACCAATCACTGGCGGTTACCAGTTTACTAGTGGAACAAAGACAGCTCAACGTCGCCACTGCCTGCGAGCCAGGAGACTATTCCCATTCTCACAAGGAACCAAGAGCATAGGCTTCGCAGACATGCCATTGTCGTCGCAAACTTTATAGAAGAGCTAGAATGTATTTGTAATGAAGCAATCTGCCATTGTCGGACGTTCGCTGGATTCCGCAGGATTGCAGCTTGCCGGACACACGACAGTGGTGATACTTGTATCTAGCAGGAAGAAGGGACAATCTATCACTCTCAAAGTAGCACTGAAAAAAATCAATTCCGCTCTCTCAACCGTTAACCTATGGTTGCGTGTCTTCCAGTTGTGACAATCGATTTAGACATTGTGACAATCATCAAGGATGACGTGCCCAAGGCGTATTGATAAAGCAAACCAACCGACGACCGTTGGAAAATGTGTGGATCTTACAACCACCAATTAATTCTCATTACCTTTCTAAATGGTTTCCGCCAGAGCGCATTTGTGAACGCTGAGGGCATGGGATATAAGACCTTTAGTATGGTAACGTTGGCGTTGGTAACTTCTTGGCGGGATTCCTATTCAAGGAATCGCGGGGATTCCCGCATATTCATATACAAGTCTTTCTTTGTGCGGTCGGGCAGAGAGTGCGAATCTGGTGCGAATTGGCATAGACAAAGGGCGAGGTGTGCTGGAGGTGTGAGGTCTGGCAGTGAAAATCTGGATCGACAAAGTGCTTTATGAGAATTGGTGAATAGAAAGTGCAAGTGCTCTGCGTGTGAATTCGTGAGAATGGACACGAAGTGTAAAGAAGCACGGAAGAAAATGAGGCTTCCTCATCTAATAGAAAAGTTTGCTGGTAAGAATAAATACTATTACTGTGTAATGTGTAATACGGAGAATATACTTTGTTTAAATGTTCCGTTTCCGAAACTTGTTTATTTAAGAAAGATCACGTTAAGTTGTTATTGAATAACAACGCGCACGTTTTTTTAACCTTTCCTTTCTTGCCCACATTGTAAAAGTATATAATGGACATCCCTGTCGGATTTATTTTCAGGCTTCCTTTCTATTTTTGTGAGTTTATAGTGCTATTTTTCTCATTTGCATGATTCCAATCTCTCTCAATTGTAAAATAATTGATAGCGACTATTTTTCATGTAATTTACATTTCATTTTTCCCCACACCTCCAATTTCATAATCAGAGTTGGTTTAAAAGATTGATTAAGTAGTCCGTTTTAATGTATTGTTCAATAGGTTATTTTATTTAGGAAGCTGGGATGGGTTGGTCGGTGAAAGGATTTTGACTCCAAAAATTGATTTGACTAAAAATGCAAAATTAAAGAAACACTTCTTTGTTCAATTGATTTCCCAGAAGGTTCAAATCACCAGACTGTAATGAGCGCACAGATCAAAATAAATTATTCTTTTAACTTTTATTAGTGTTTGAAACAAGGAGTAGATTTGTGAAGCAATGATGCAAAGTTGTAATTTGTATAGTTGTTTTATTTGAAAATTAATATATGAAAATTATCATTTTAATAAGTAAAATCTTAAAAAATTTAGTTTACATTGGAAATTACAAAGTAAATAAAAGCATTATTTTATGATAATTGCATTATTGTTCCAATGTGTAAACAAATAAGTTTATGCATAAGAATTTTTATGTTAGTTATTTTTTTGTACAGAAAGTTCAGATTCTTTTCCAATCCTGATCATATAATTTTAAACTTCTTCCGGTTTGCAGAGAATAATATGGATTATGATGCACTTCTTCTGAAAAAATATCCTGATTCTATTTCTACCACTATCCCCACTATCAGGGATGCATTAATATTAAGGGAAGGATTGGAATCGTTAAATGAGGTCAGTGAAGGGTTTTTTCATTCTGGGCTATTAATGTGGCTGCAATTAATTCCAGGGTGTGGTGCATGAACCTGATAACCCACATTTTTTTCGAAATTGAGTTACGAGTAGAGTAAGACTCGTCCTGTCATCTAGTCTCTACCGTTAAATCACCACCTCGATGCGTGTGCTCATTTCTTCACAAAAGAGCGAAGCACTGATTGTGCGGTTTGGAAACTGAGCTTCATTCGATGCATGAACCTGATAACCCCATCAAGATGGCTGGTGAAGTAAGTATGCGTGTTTCAGCGGCCAAAAAGCTTGGTTTTTCGGAGTTTTTCTTCGTTCATTAACATCAACAAACCAAAGAGAAGATATTCTTCTAGTCCAAAGAAAAAATAGATTGTACAGTAGAATATAAAGTAGTTGAGGATGGACAAAATACACAGATTTGTAAAACGGTCCTGGCTAGTTTCTTAGGTATCAAAATTGCAAAAATTTATTACACGGTAGATTTACTGAAAGAGAATGGTTCACCGCAGGAAGATGGTCGAGGTCGACACCAAAACTGACCTAATAAAATACCGGAAGACAGAAAACAAATTGTTCGCGACTTCATAGAGCGGCTACCTAAGTTCAGAAGCCATTACACAAGAAAAGATAATCCGCATCGGAAATATCCCTCACCAGAACTTTCTGAAAAAAAGCTACATGAGCTTTACGTAGAAACATGTGCTTCAAGCTGTGGAACCAGTTTCATATTGCACATTTACACATATTTTTCAAATTGGGTAGAGTCTTCATTTTGGACATCCTAGTCTCGACACATGCAAGTTATGTGACAAACTGCAAATTAACTTGAAGAGTGACTCAGGAGATACAACTGAAGCAAATTCGGCATTAGAGCTATATCTTACGAAAGCTGAGAAGGCACAGTCACAAATGACAGAATATTTTAAGAAAGCTCAAAATAATCTTTTACTAACTTTGGCATTTGATATGCAACAGAGTTTACCTACTCCCCACATATCGACCAATATTACATTTTAATGCAGACAGTTATGGACTCTAAACCTTGGTATTCATGATTCCACTGGAAAGAGACACATGCACATGTAGTCCGAAGACATTGCAGGGAGAGGGTCACAAGAAATATTATCGTGTTTGTTTTCCTACCTGAGAAAGCTACAAGACCAAAAACAATACGAACATTTAATAGCTTGGTCTCATACCTCCGGGGCCAAAGTAAGAATAAAAATATGATTTGTTTTTGGTATTATATTGTTCATACTTTGAAGATGTTTAAAAGTGTTGAACACAAATTTCCAGTACCACGACATACATATCTGTTTTGTGACAGAAATTTTGGGACCGCAGAAAAGAAAAAGGAGAGAACACCTGCTGTATATTCACCAGAAGATTTCTGCAAATTAGTAGAACATTGTAAAAGGGTTAATCCTTTTATTTTAACGAGAATGAAGCGGGAAGACTTTGTTTCTATTGATAATATGAAGAAACACTTAATATTTAGAAAGAAAGGTGAAAATGGTAGACCTGTAAAGATACAGAAAGCATCACGAATTTTGATATGTGCGAATTTGCTAGAAAGCTATGGTATAGTATATATACACAACAATGATGTGGAAGACTATTCATTGGTGAATATTTTTCGAAGAGGTAAAGTGCCAAATAAGATTATTTTGCCTCTTTTATTCAAAACCAGGCGTCCTATTACAAATGCAGAGTTGAAAGCTTTGAGAAAGTTGTGCCAGAATATATACCAGAAGAACACAGAGAGTTTTATGCTGGGCTTGGGGGAAAGGTTCAGACCCCAAAGAAAACAAGGGGAAAAGCAAAATTCAGCTTACCAGTACCTGATGACTCGAGTGACAATGACAATTCATCTGTGAGTTCATTTTATTATGATTCATATGAGTAGTTCATTGATAAATGGTATACTTGTGGTTTGTCAGGTTCATGCACGGAAAGGTCGAAAAATTCGGAACCAGATATTTTACTTTCAATGCAATATTAATATGACAATGACTTTCAAAAAATCTGAAAATTTGTAGAATTGTAAGGTATTATAAGTACTACCTCTATGAATAAAAAGATAATTGTTGTTTGTAAGTATTGTGTACTTATATACCCCTAAAGTTTTCTCCCTTTTTCTCCACTCTTCCTCTATGTGGGTTATCAGGTTCATGCACCACACCCCAGAATTCATTCATTTATTTAATTTTTTAGGTATGTAGCATTTTATCACTGATTCTTGTTGATTTTTCAAACTAATTTCTCATTTTATTTGATGTAGGAAATTAATACATCCTTCAGTCTTCCTTCTGAAGGAGAATATATCCTGCCAATTTCTTGGCAGCCAGATATTGAATCTCCAGAAAGTGAATTTCAGACACAAATTTCTAGTAGGCCTACTATTGACCAGAGGGAATTTGAGGAAGAAAATTCAGAGAGTCCTGAGATTCATCTGAACAAGATAAGATCAAATAAAGAAACTGAACCCAAAGATTACAATCAACCAGCAAAAAAAAATGTAAGTAATGAATTTTAGAGCACAATAGTCTGAATACAAAAATATTACTTTGTTTTCTGTTTTAGTATATACATGAAGTTTTGGAAAAGACTGCAATCGGGAAGTCTGTTATCGCTCTTCATGGTAAACATGGCTTGGATAACAGCTCTCATTGCAAGCTAGCTGAGCTTGTTATTTATGCAGAATATGGAGCCAATACAAATACATTGTAAGAATGTTGAAAATATGCATTTATAAGTCTTACAGCTTTTTTCCTCAATTGGTTTTAGTAAAGTGATTGTTAATTAAATTAGTTATAAATTATTATTATTATTAAGTATGGTTTTGAAGTGGTAAGAAAGGAAGGAAGCATTTTAAAAATATGCATTAGGAAATTCATTGAAACTGGAATATTTTTTTCTTGCAGAATCTCCAAACCGAGGTTTTTAGAACTGGCAAATTTGATAGTTCAATGTTTTTCTGGTGAATTTCAAGTAAGTTCAGTTGTTGTTAATGGATTTGAAGGAAAATACTGTCTCTTGTAACCTACTCTGTGCAGGAGACTTACTACATTCCATCAAGTGTGAGGGGGAAGGGTCGTACAGCTTCAGGGAAGCTGTATGATGCATATACGAATTTAAACAAAACTCTCAGGAAGACAGAATTAAGAAATTGCCTTAGTTTTTTTGCCTCTTCGTCACCCTCTTCGGGTGTATACAGTTCTCCATCTCTTCCTACTTTTCCATCTCAACTAGAATCACAAGAAGGTGGGAGGAAACATTGTTACTTTCAGTGATAACCATTGCTGTTAGATAATGTAAAGGTGTTTGGTATCTTTTCTAGATTTTGATGTTCAAAGAAAACAATTTGGATAAAAGATACATTTCATTTTTGCACAAAATCATTGGTTTTATATAGTCAGGTTTATTTTAATAGGTTGATATGATTTTTCATTTAATGTATCATTAGAGAGATTTGCTTGATTTGTTTAATTATTATTTTTACCAAAGTTTTGCATTAAATGTGCATAATAATCAAATGTAGAAACTATTTTTTTGATATCTTTTTATTAGTGTTCAAAACAAATAGATTTGTTCTGTGATTATGTAAAATTATAACATACTTAGTTGATTTATTTTAAAATTAGAGTATGAAAAATTTTTATTACTTTAATGAGTAAAATAATGGAATATGATACTAATTGAGAGTCCGGTTGTCACTTATAATATTGTGTACTTTTGCAGTCCTATTTGATTTTTGAAGTATTGGATAATTAAAAATGTTATGGAGTTCGATTCTGCTATTTTGCTATTTTATCATTATTGTGTCATGCTATTTTATTCAAATGTAACATAAATTGTTTTACGTTTCATTTGAATAAAATAGCACAAGATGGCAGAATGTGGAACTCTGTAACACTATTAATTGCATGGTTGTCCAAAAATAGGCACTGCAATAGTATGCAATATAAAGTAATGGAAATATAAGGTACTTAGGTAGAAATATGATATCTTTTAGGGTCATTGCATTGTTATCCCACGAGTACAAAAAAAATTGCTTACACACAAGTTTAAAAAAAAATTAATTTTCTTTTCCAAAATTGGATTGTAAAATTGTAGACTTTATTTGGTTTGCAGGAATCATATGGATTAAGACGCTCTTTTAATTCTAAAATAATATCCTGACACAATTTCCACTATTAGGGATGGTTTTATGCTAAGGAAAGGTCTTGAATCTTCAATTGAGATTTGGGAAAATGATTAAGTCTTGATAATTGGGTTCCAGTTAAAATGAATGAGATCCTTTCTAGATGAGTGTATTGAATGTTTTATGTATGTTTGCGTGTTATCACAGATACATGTTGATTTTTTAAACTAATTTGTCATTTTATTTAATATAGGAAACTAAAACATGCAGCAACTGTCTCTGAAGGTGAGTATTTGATACCAAATGTATAATAAACAGCCCAAAGTTCATTTTAGATAGAATTAATAAATCTAATACTACTGAGAAGAGAGTGTTAGGAGATAAAGACCTGTGATTTATTGAAATCAAAGGATTAGAGTAAATAGTGAAATTGAAAAGAGATTTGAAGAGAATAATCAACCTTCAGGAAAGAATGTAGGTAGTGAATTTTAGAGACTAATCTGAAATCTAACAATATTTTTTCTATTTTCAGCTTGTGCAATTACATTTTGAAGAGCACTCTTAAAGGGAAGTCTTGCAGGTGAAGAAAGGCCTACTTTATCTCTTAGATGGTGGTTAGCAAAATTGTGCAACTGCATTTTGTGATGTACTTCCAAAATTGGCATATTAAATTTTAACTGTTTTCAGATTATTGGCGACTTGCAGAAGATTGGAAGCACAGTTCAGTGCATTTACAATTAATACAATTAACTATAGTATTATTATTATCATAAAAAAACTACTTATTGTATTTGTGTTTGTATAAGCATATTTTTGGGGTTGAGTATATATGACTTGCAATCATGCCTATTTGCCCAGAATGCAGGAATACCTTTAACGGTATAAATAGTTTATATATGCATCTGACCATTGGTCACAGTATTGATAGAAACAGTACTTTTAGATGCCATGAACATGCTTGTTTTCGTGTCTTTTCTTCCTGGCCTTTGTACCGGAAACATTTATTATTGAGGCATTCAGCAACTCTAACTTCTGAAAGTGTTGCAGATGTGAGAAGCAATCCTGTAGACACAAATCCATGTTCCTCTAATCAAAATCCAAATGCTCCCATGGAAGATGCAGGGAATCTTTATCCTCAAGAACCTGATCCTAAAGACTCTCCATCATTGCACGATATTGATTTGAGTTTTTCAACTAAATATTATGCGAATAATCAACTTCCACAAATTTTTTTTTTTTTACAAATATTGAATTATTAATTTAATTTTTAATGCGTATTTTTTGATGAATTGTTACTAGTTTGAATGTTTATTTGGATAATATGTTCACAATTGTTTTTACTTCAGAAAGCTATGTTGAGTTTTTAATAAAACTATATGATTTTGGAACATTTATTATTGTTTGGGATTGATGTTAAAAAATGTTAAGATTAATGAAAGCTATTTTCTTTTGTAATTCATATTTTTTCTTTAAAAATGTTTACATTTTTACTTGTCTTGCTAAAAGGACAACATAACTTTTTTTACTGGACTATTTTGAACTTCATTAAACACTGAGGGCCCTTCAAGTAATAATAACAAGTTCAATGAAATAAATTAATAATATACATAAATTCATTGAATTGTAATTTGATCTCTTTATCATATTTCGTGTTCTAAAGGAGAAAGCACTCCATGAAATATTTTTATTAAGGAGGCTATGGGCACATGTATGATATTTACTGTGTGAAAAAATTTATTGCATTCTGAGACGCAAAACTGGTATCTTACTTTTCAGGATCTGTTGAAACTGAAATAACCTAAATAAGTTTGTCTTCGTTATAATATTTTTTTGTGAACTAGGGCACTTATGAGCTATTATTTGTTGCTGTGAAACGTTCATTATGAAAATGTATAAAAAGATAATGTAATTAATTGTTTCAAATATAATATAGCACTTATTTCTTTGTATGAATCTAATGTTTTTTGTTTTGTTTTTTTCCACATCAATTTCCCAAATTTATCTACTTCAAATTATTTTACATTTGTTCATATTACTGTTTCTGATTTTCATGCTAGCAAAACTTGGCATATTAAAGTAATTGAGTTTCAATGTATTAATTTATTTGGACCGTAGTCTCTCTTATGTCATGTGCAACTTGTGGCATACAGCTATAAATATGTGAAGGTTAAAATGAATAAATTAGTTTCATGAAATGTAAAAATTTTTAACCTTCACATATTGATGGTTGTGCACCACAAGCTGCCAATGACTTGGTAAAACAAGTGACCAAAGAAATAAATTAAGTCATATTTAAAAATACTCAATAATATTGCTGAGTTTTGATTAATTTTGTTTTGTTTTTTGTGGGGTAGAGGTCTTAAGAGAGTTTACTTGTTGCCACTAAATGTTAGGAGTGAAAATATTTAGAAAATTAATTTAATGAAATAATTTCAGGTTTAATTTTTATTTACCTAATTCTATCCAGTAACTGCTTTTAGGGTCAAGTTTTCAAAAATTTCTTTAATTGAAGTGGTATCACTTATTTTCATATTTCTACTTCCTTTTCAGTTCAATTTTTTAAAATGTAACACTTTTTAGAATCAAATTTATTTACACTAAATTTCATGGAAAATTTGAATTTTGAAATTGCCTATATACTCGTGGTTTTAAATTTTCTTTCTTACAGGCATGAATTTATACATTTCTGCAAAATTTTATAAATTCTTGACTAAGCAACATAACTATTTAAAACCACATATAAAACAAGGTAAGGAGCACTAGCAAACAAGGGTTGAGGCAATTAATTCCATTTTTGCTATAAACATTTACGTAGGAACTGTAGCTCTAAATTATGGGCTGTGAAACCTCTCACCGAAGTTCCGAGAGCATCAGCCAGGAACTGCAAACATTTTGTGATTCAGGACCCTACATGGACAAGGGAATCACAAGACAGAGTGGTGGTTCAGGGCTCCATAGAGCTCCACACACGGCACCTTCGGTACGTCAACCACAAAAATAGATGGGCCAAATTTTACTATTGATTCTGGGTGGGAGAACCATTTTTCAATGTAGGGCAACCAGTTCTTTTTTTCAGTGTACCGACTGATTCCTACAGTTGAATCATGGATCAGTCGCAAGCACGGAGGAGTAAATTATTATCTCATCCAACTTCTGACGGGATATGGAGGCTTCAGAGCCTAACTCACAGGTTCAAACTAGTTGGTACCCCGTACTGTCCTGAGCGCGAACCTGCAGTCGAGGTCATTGAACACGTGGTTTTTGACGCAGCCACATTTCGAACCTCAACGACGAGTTACCGTTCAGAGGCTTGGGGTAGAGCAGATGAATCCAGAAAAACTAGTTGCTAATATGCTTGCTTCTGAAGGCAGTTGGAAAGCGGGCTGTGAATTTGCGTAAGTATTGCTCTAATTGAGACGCCTGGGAACAGAAAGAAGAATCCTGATCCTACCTGACTAACTTCAGGATATACTTCTTATACAGTCTGAAGTTATATACAGGATATATAACTTCAGGACAAAGACTGATGAGCTGATTAACTCGATTAATTCTGCTGGCATGGTATATGATGTTATTATTTTGGTTGAAACCTAGCTACACGGTGGTTTTGCTGATAGTGAACTTGGTCTTCAAGGATATACTGTTTATAGATGCGACAGAAATACTACCTCAAGCTGTAATACCAGGGGTGGAGGTGTACTTATTGCTGTTTGAGATATATTTCTATCGGATAAGCTAAGAACATCAAATCTGATTGAACATTACTTATGTTACTCTGGATGATCTCAACCTCATCATTGGAGCAGTGTACTTTCCACCAAAATCTGGAACGTCTGTGTATGAGATTTATGGACATGATATTCAAGACATCTTCGAGCAGTTTCCGGATTCAAAATTTCTTTTCACTGGTGATTTCAACCTGCCTGGTTTTGACTGGTCTATACTGACAGGGGAAGAGTCTGCTTGTATGCGTTCATCAGTTCCCTCGCATATTATGAATTCAGCTCTTTGTATTGTCGAAGTTTTATCGGAGGCGAATGTTGTTCAAAAAAACCATATTGTAAATGTCAAGGGTAACTTGTTGGACCTTGTATTTTCTAACTGTGATATTGTTGAGGTTGTGCAATCCATTGACCCCCTCATCGCCTGTGATATGTATCATCCTCCGCTGCTTATTAAACTACCTGACATTGTGTATCAGCCTCGGAGTAGACAGATCTCTCTTCCGTTTTATCTATACTAATATATAAAGACAGAAGTGCGTTGACTTCCAACGCGGTAATCTCTGGATCTACTGAACCAATGCCGATGAAACTTTTGAGCTAACTTCCTTTAAAGGTCTGGAGTACTATAGGCTATGATTTACAACCATAGACCGTACTATATTAACAAAATAATGGCTTTTCTCGACATTTTTGGCATAGCTTTACATCACAGATTCAAGAGTGCATCAATGTCAATAGTTTAGCTGTGCGCCACCAGAGGATGACGCTTGTGATCTACTACTGATTTCATCAATGTCCAGAATTATTACGAGATTCATTGGACGTTGAATAAGGTTATGTAATGTCCCTGTATGAATGGTGGTGATTTGTTAGTTCTGAACACTGGTGGAATATTTGGAAGAAATCAGTAACTAAAGTGGTAAAGATGACAAGGTACATGCATTATCCTTAATCCATGTTATGTACAAAGTGGCTAGAAAACATTGGAGTTTGAATTTGTACAAAAATTGAGGTATATTGAGTCAGTGCAATGCACAATAATGTATAATACAGAATATACAGTGATCTACAATGTATTATATCTAGATATCGTATACATTCTAAACAACCTCTTCTTTTACAGAAATTTGTAAACATTGAATTGCTTGAAACAATGCGAGTGTCAAGTTGTGAAAACAGACTATACAAGTGCAAATAGATGGGCAGTCTATAAACTTTTTGAATCGGTTATTAAGAAAAGTGCGACTTGCTGAAGTACTCACTCGCACTATTGAAAATAATACAGCAAGGAGGGATGCAAATGTAAATAATTCTCTACGTAGTAGGGTAGCTTTTCTTAGCACTCACAATTTGACTATTTACACAGTTCTTATGCTCAAATTGGTAAAATGTAAAATGTTTGTATATTTTGGTTTCACCCAGTTGATTTTTTTCTTCATTATGTGCAGAAGATTAGTGCAGTAGTATGTAATTAAGCAATGATCACTTACATGTTGAGACTAACCTGTGCAATTATTTTGCATTGCAATTGCTCCCAACGCATGAATTAGTTTCTGTTGTTGACATTTCAAGATCCTTAACATATAGCACTTCAGATCAAATAATGAAGCTAATATGGTTTTGTTCAGAACATTGTCAATTAAGTGTGTACACATAATGTACATGTTGATGGATCAGTATTGTTCTCATGCTTCAATGTTATGATTTATTGATTTACGGAAAAAATAAAGTTTTATTCTACATGTAGTTTAAACTTACATATATTTGTCGTCTTCAAAATAATTATAAGTACTGGCAATTACGTTCGATATTGATATTTTCATTTACATTTATGATTATGATTTGTCAATTACGTTTTGACTTATACATTCATATTCCATATCTATCTTCTAGCGTCTCCGTGCGAGAACTCTGGCATGTTAAACTTCGCTTAAAACAGTAAATCCCTTCAAGGTCACGATTTAACAGATCAATTTCAAATATTTATTTATGAATACAAGAGAAGACAAAATATAAAAAAGAGTAAGTTTTACAATGTGACAATTTATTGACAGTATTGGAAGTAATACATGAAACTCCAAAAAAAAACAAAAAAAACACACAAAATATATGTGAGTCTGCAATTATTTTATTCTGTAGTTTAGTATTGTTTATTGTTTTTATTTATTAAGTGAAGAAAGTTTAAGAGCTGGAACCCCTAATAAGAAAAATATAATTTTTTGTGGAAAAGTGAGCGTGTAGACTGGAAATTTCCAAATGGGGTTGAAGAGAAGACAGGGGCTATCGAAGCATGGCCGTGCAGAGCATGGCAGGGAGGAGCAGGGCGGAGAAGGTATACAACAGAAACGATAGTTGGCCCCACCGCAGGGTATGAAAAAATGGAATTCCTCTCCCTGTCTAATAATTTACTATAAACCTGGGCAACCCTGGGTACACCAGCTAGTGATTTTTATAAAGGCGACGATGCTTTGATTATCGGTGCATTGAACTCTATTGATTGGGATGTCTTTCTGAATGATGATGATATTAATGTCAATGTTGATCTTTTTTATGACATCTTATATGAAATTATTGATAAGTATGTACCTCACCATTGTGCTTCATCCTCTACGTTTCCTGTATGGTATTCTAGGCAGCTCATCGCTTGTATTTATGAGAAGAAAAAAGCGCATAAACAATATATACAAACGAAATCACAAATTGCCTATTCTACGTTTTCGAGATTGAGGGCAAATTGTAAACTCCTGCAATCAAAATGTTACTCGAGCTATATAAGCAATATTGAAAATTCGATTTCTTCGGATAAGAAGGTTTTTTGGAAATATACCAAGTCGTTATCTGGAAAAGATGATTATCCTTTTAACATGCACTATGGCTCGAGTAGCAGTTGCGAAATGGAGGAATTGGTTAATTTATTTGCAAATTTTTTTGGTGATGTTAACTCCTCTTTTGTTACTCCCAGCGTTACACCAGTTACTGAGAATAAGTATATTATCTCCTCATTTATACCCGAGACATATTTTATATCGAAATCAACTATTTTCACAGAAATTGTAAAGCTTGATGCGAACAAGAGTGCTGGTCCAGATGGCATTCACAATTACTTTTTGAAAAACTGTGTTTACGCTATTTCGCATCCACTTTGGCTTCTTTTCAATAGATCCTTGAGATGTGGCATTTTCCCTAAATTCTGGAAACATGGTGAAATTTTTCCAATTTTTAAGAAGGGTGATAGAGCTGATGTCTCCAACTACAGACCCATTACTCTTTTAAGTGCCATTCCTAAGATTCTTGAAAAAATTATATCTGGTTACTTATTTTCAGACTTAAAGGCATTTATATCGCCTGCACAACATGGTTTCATGCCGAATAGATTTACTGTTACAAATTTAGTCCTTTTGCAGAAAGCGATTTGTGATGCCATGTCAAGTGGAGCGCAACTAGATGTAATTTATACTGATTTTTCGAATGCCTTTGATCGCATAAATCATGCTATCTTACTTGCGAAATTAAGGGAGCTTGGGATAGGAGGAACTTTGTTAAATTGGATTGGTAGTTACCTCACGGACAGAAAGCAACTTGTTTGTATTAAAGGCTATTCATCGGGATTATTTGATGTAACTAGTGGAGTTCCGCAAGGTTCGCATCTTGGGCCCCTACTGTTCAATCTTTTTATAAATGACCTACCAGGGTATATACTCGATAGTCAGTGTCTGCTTTATGCAGATGTGAAATTGTATAGGGTTGTCTACAGTGATGATGATGTTGCTTTGCTCCAGCGAGATCTTTGCAATTTGCAGACATGGTGCAGGACAAATGATATGAAGCTAAATGTGGTGAAATGCTTTGTAATGTCATTCACACGTAAAAGGAATAAAATAATAGCTGACTATAAAATAGAAGATGAAACCTTGAACAGAGTTGATTGTATGAGTGACCTGGGTGTCACATTTGATGACAAGCTGTCTTTTGGGAATCATATTCAGTGCATTATTTCCAAGGCACTGAGAATATGGGGTATGGTCTTACGGAACTCTATGCAGTTTCGATCTGCTATGACCCTTTTGGTTCTTTATCGTGCGCTTGTTAGGCCAATTCTTGAGTATGCATCCCCTGTTTGGAACCCACATACAAAATCACAAAATCAAGTATATCTGCCATTGAAAGAGTTCAACATAAGTTCCTACGAGTTTTTGCCCATAAAATTGGCCTGACAATGGCTCCCGACAATCATGACTATGACTTCATTCTATTAAAATCTAAATTAAAGAATCTTCATTGTAGAAGAAAGCGTGAGGATTTACATTTCCTACGTGATATTTTGTTGGATAGAATAGACTGCCCAGACATTCTTTATTGCATACCGTTTAGGATCCCAAAGCGAATCTTTAGGAGAACAACTTCCTTTTCAGTTGACACAAATGTGAGTAACTATTGCGCTAATAAGACTATGAATCGTATTTGTTGTTTGGCGAATAACTTGGGCACTGATTATGACACATTGACAACTAGTAATAATTCCTTTCAAGGTTTTTTGAATAGACATTTTAATTGACTATATGTGATACTTGTAAGTTTGTAAGTACTTTTATTTTCTTTCTTTGCATCTTTTTCATGTTTTTCATTGTTCATTCTTTTCTTTCTTTTTCTAAATTTGCAAGTTTGTATGTACTTTATTCTTATTCTTTATACTACATTCCATGTACGAGATCTTCCAGTTATTCTATGTACTTGTATTTTTATGAAAAAGGGTATCACCTGTTAATTTGTTTAAATAAAACAAAAAAATATTAAATACGACATGTGACTGGATCACTATTTCACTCTCCGCGATGTAATGCTTATAGGCGGGAAGGGAGGTTCTGTTTTAGAGAGTAAAAATCTCACACGCTGGGTAGTAGGGGCTGCCCAGGATCTTTTGGAGGTTACCACCTATCCTCGTAAAATAAAAAAACCCAGATAAATAAAAATATATAGCAAGTCATCTCACATTCTAACACCATTTTATAAAGGTAATAAAACAGTTTGCTGGAAATTCTGTCCATAATTCATGTTAATCATTCAAGAAGTCTATATATAAGAATAACTTCGCTACCATGACTATAAATAATCCATGAACAATATGCTGTTGGCCAAGATATGTACTTCGACAACTATGACAATTGTGTAGGGGAGCCTTGGACGCATACAGGAGGCACTGTACTTGTTTTAGTAACGCTAATTATACATAGGAACATACAGGTGAATTGAATATTGGCTGTATTAGCAAGCTTATCGCAAATAAACTAATTATTAAAAAGTTGATAAGATTTTTTAATTGTGAGAATACAACATAAATGTTTCCTGCGATTACTTACCATGAACACATCAAATTCATCCATAAAGTAAAATGGTGGTTCAACGCATTCCCATAAGGACAAAATAAATGAAACGGTGGAATATGATCTCTCTCCACCTGATAAAGTCTTGGTTTCACGTCTTTCAGTCTCTTGAGCAGGTGCAATTTCAACATTCAAAGTTCTTGCCGAATCATCGAAATCCATACTGCCCTACATATTGACAAAAACAACCATCAATACATTTTAAGCTTATAAAAAATATTATAGATAAACTAGGAAAATCTTCAGCACCTTGTAACCTCGTGTTCGTAACAGTGGCTTAAACATGTAGGATACCTTTAATTGCATAACTCTTCTAATTCTTAAATAGAGTTTCTTCCTGCTTATCAAAGATTTGGAAAGAGCCTGAAACAATAATTACTCATTTAGTTTATCCAACAATACAGGTCGTCCATAAAATATGTAACAGCAAAGTGTGTGTGTGTGTGTGAGTG
The DNA here is from genome assembly GCA_011170035.1 of Teleogryllus occipitalis. Classification (NCBI taxonomy): domain Eukaryota; kingdom Metazoa; phylum Arthropoda; class Insecta; order Orthoptera; family Gryllidae; genus Teleogryllus; species Teleogryllus occipitalis. The sequence goes on along the minus strand of BLKR01000226.1, from coordinate 102,599 downwards.
GGGGAGACAGAGTTACTCTACGTTACATAGGGGTAGGAGGGTGTTAACTTCGTGTCATGTAGCATAGGTACTTACTTTTTTAAAATTACAATTGCTGAAATAATTCCCTTCCTTCAGACACATATTAACACATTAAAATAGTAATGAATTCAATTTAAAAAAATATAAAGAAATTAAAGAAATGGACGTAACTGTTACAATGAATGGAAATCTTTTTCTTCAATGATACATTGATTGAATCTGTTAGATTATGAAGAAAATATTCAAAATTGATTTGTAATTTATTCTAGAATCCAATTAAAATGGCACAATCTCTTGCCCCTGCATCCTTCCTTCACTCAGAAATTGTTCCCAATCTTATTGTTAGGAGCGGTCATCATTGGCAAATAATTCTAACTTTAATTAGCATAAATTTTGATATACAACACAAATAAAATTAATATAAATGGTTTTTACTGCTGTATAATACATTTTTACTTACTGTAAATAGGGGGGGGGGGAAGGTGTCACAAGTAGAGACCGAAAAAATATGTAGTATGAAACATCAAAATATGTACATAAATATGTAATGAAAAGAATAAGAATATGTAAAAAATTGGTAATATCAGATATAACATGTAATATTAAAATACACAAATTAAAAAACACATTTTCATATTACAAAATTACATTTATAAAAAAATTCCTAAAACAATTTTAAAAAGATTACAAACATTTTAAAAATCATTCACTCAGTCAATCAGTAGTAAAAGCTTCATCTATTATTTATGCAGAACCATTGTTTGGCAGTCAGATTAGGTGCAATAGAAGCCATCGTACAAACTGGCGATATGTATGGCCAGTAAACAATCACTGCAGTGTGCAGCATTACACGTCGCAAGTATTATACGTCGGCGATCGCAGATATTAAGGTTAAAGGTCACGAAATGTGGTGTCAGTGATACTTTTCACACCTAACGGCGAAAATGATCTCAGTCACTGACGCGGACATCTCGCTACAGATCTGAAGCAGGTGCGCCGGACTGATAACATCTACCATGTCTTCACGTAATATACCTCAAGTATACAGCATGCAGTGATAATGTAGAGAAAAATGCACATTAAAAAAAATTATTTTCATAAAAATTACGTAATAAAATTTAACTCAATTGATAGAATATTAAAAATATTTTGTGAAACTTGCAAAATAAGTAAAATAGAAATAAATATGTAAAAATATGCTATGAAAAAATGAGCTATTGTGCTTAGATGGCAACGATTCACCAAGATTATAATTTTGAGAATGGAAAGTAGGACAAAACATATGTAATTACATAAAAATCTGGTCTCTAGTCATAAGCATCGCATCATGATTGAGGGAGGGTTAAGCATGCCTCACAGGGTGGAGAGGGGGTTTTCAAAATACATTAGATTTGCATTACGTAATTTATGAATGGCCTCTAAAAAATAATTTTCAGTTAAACATGAAAATTTCATGAAAACATGAAAAAGGGGAGTTTCAGAGACAAAAACTCCCCTTCTGAAACATTCAGCATTCTGTGATCAACATTCAAGAGATGTTTTAATTGGCAACTCTTCTGCGAGATGTAAAAAGGGAGTTAAATTCTCGGGCAGTGTGCTTGAAGTATATCTTTCAATATAAGTTTTGCATAAAGTTTTCATTTATTAAATATACGTCACTCTGAACATAAAGACAACCCCTTAATTTTGAAGAGCCTTCCTAAGAATTTTTTAAATTTTAAAATAATTCCTACAATTGAATCAAAATAAAATTGCTATTTATTAAGAAAACTGTCTTGCAGATGATAATGTTAAAAAGAACTATAATTATTTTCCTGTTCCTTAAACTCATCACAATGTTTTTACTACCATCATTATCTTCACTGTCACTGTTTCTTTCTTTTTGGCCCTCCTCCCATAATGCGTCATTCTCAGACTGTTTAGGCTACCCTGAAAAATTTCAACACTCTCTTCTGAATCAACAGACTTTCTTCCTATTGTTCTCTTGTTTATGGCCTCCAATATTTTAATAGAACATACTTAAAATTCACATTGTAAATGTTTTCCTCGTCAAAATGTCAAATGTGAACTCTTACATCTATTGTTATTTAACCGTGTAAAAAGGTAATGCTGAATAAATATTATTTATTAAAAATAAAATGAATATTATCAGGAAAGTATGAAAATAAATCCAACAGGAGACAAAAAAAAAAGTGAAACAATTTGATTATGAATTTTTAATTGGCAAAAATATGGACAAAATTCAATGAAATGTTCATTGTAAAAAGTTGCACATTTTTCATTTCTCAAGTACCGATAACTTTGTATTTTTGAATAAAATAAATTCTTGATCAAATTAATTCAATAATATTTGGTACACAAGTTAATGGTTATTTATAAGCCAAGGCCATTGTAAGGATTTTAATGATACTAGAAACAAAAAGGATTTTTGTTATCTAAGATCTTTACCACAAGTTACCACCCGTGGATATATATTATTTTATTTTTACCTAATTTTAATGATTCAGGATTACTGTTGCACTAATTAACTACATGTTAACTTGACTCCATTTGTCCTCTAAATGAAAATTCATCATTTCATTATTCCACGGAAAGATATTAAATTTGTAAATATGTAACATCATTTGTACTAGTTGCCATATCATGTTATGAGTAGATAATTTTACTCTTGAAGTAGAAGTAGAAAGCACACTGTCAGAAATTTCTGCAATACTTTTAATGTAAAGAACATGAAAGTATTTATCATGAACACACATGTGGATTCGGTGGTATAACGGTCAGCATACCGGACTGTTGTACCCGAGTTTGCGGGTTCAAACCCGATCGAAGCAGTGGATTTTTAAGGGCGAAAAAATCCTTCCTTCAGAGGGGAAGTAAAGCTGGCTGTCCCATATAGTAGATTTACTGCATGTAAAAGATCCTCAAGCCTAAAAGAAGCCTCTGAGCAAAATTGAGATACGCCTGTTTCGTCACCCAAGATAATACCTCCTTTCTCCGCTAGGTGGTGAAAGGAGCGTAGCGAAATTTGCGTGGTTATACAGAAGATCGGGCCTGATGGCCTGAGTCGTGCCACATAAAATAAGGCATTAACTTAACTAACACATTAAATTTACTGGATGCATGCAGTAAATTTAACCCTTCAGTGCAATGTCATCTGGAGACGGCAATTTCCTTTCTCTTCTGAATGCGGTATGCCATATCTGGACAGCATGGATTTCCCTTTCCATTCGCGGGTAGCTGTCTCAACACGGAAGGGACATTTACCTGTTTTTCCTCCCATTTGCGGTGTGCCATCTACAGACACTGGTCGCTTGGTGGTGCCGTGCACAGACGCTGGCAGTGAGTTATGGCGAATTTTCTGTTTCTTTTTAAGAGATTTTCAATACAAATAGTTTAATATCAATTAAAGTGTTTCTATTTCTGTTTTTTATAGTAATAACTAATTTACAATATTCGACTTCTATGAACTAGATATCATATTAAATTATTGCGATTGCAGACATACGTGGTATCATGATCTGAAAATGTTTATTGATTGAAGTGTGTATGTTGTATGTATAATAAATTATAGTCATTTTTTATTCGTCATAATTTTATTATTATATTATCACTATATTATCACTATTATTATCATTATTATTATCATTATTATTACCGTCATTATTATTATCATTATCATTATCATTATTATTATTATTATTATTATTATTATTATTATTATTATTATTATTATTATTATTATTATTATTATATTATCCTCCTCATCATCATCATTATTATTGGTGTGAAGCGATGCATTCTCAGGATAGAGCACTGAGAAGCGCAACACCACCTGAGCTGAGATGCTCCCGCAGCAGGCCTCGCCGGATACGCTCAGCTGGATACCTGGTCCCGCGATGCTGCTGACAGAACCTTTCACTTAAAGCCGCCTTCAAATGCTACCGCGCACACTCTCGCCACCGTGTTGAAGGGTTATTGTTCACATGTACATTAAATTTACTGCTGTATACATTCAATGTACTGTACATGTACATTAAATTTAATATGTGTGCATGGTAAGTACTTTCATGTACTTTCATTTTAAAAGTAATGCAGAAATTTCTGACATTACAATTTTATTTTACCAACACATTAAAATTGCTATTTAATTCATTAGTTAGATGTGTATTTGAATATGCCATTATAGTTTGATTCCCGAATACCCTAAAGTCAATAAAATAGCCTCAAAAAAGTTCAGCACAGGTAGTTGCGTGGTTTTCCATAATAATACCCTTTTTCAAAGATTTTCATGATTACTATGATTATTACCAAATGTTGGAACTACTTTTGTTCACAAAAGTCCTCTCATCTCTGACTCTGAGTACGCAGTGAGTGTGGGGTGGGGGAGTTTGACAATTCATGGCGAAGATATGGTGGTCATAGAAGCGCACAAGCTTTTTTTTTTTATAGTTATAGCTATTTTTATAGTTTATTTTTTTTATAGTTAGAGCTAAACGACCTAAAAATATGCAATTATACCAAAATATGTTTAAAAAATAAAATAAAAAAAGTTCTAATTTATTCAGACTGTCTTGTAAACTCTAAAAAATATTATTGAATGCAGATATCTAGTTCCTGTAAAAACGTGTAATTACATGGAAATTTGTTCCCTATTAATAACTGTCAAATATTTTGCACTGATAGTTTTGATTTTTTATATTTTTTTTAGAACTGTATTCCAAATGCATTTCATATTTTATTTCAAACTACCATGAATATTGTTTTGTTTCTTTGATCCCTCTCACAGATAATATGCAATTGAATATACTCAGCCATCCCACTTACACTTGAGTTTTGAAATTCTACTCCCTTTCTACTAATTCGACTCTACCAATGATTATCCGAAAAGTGAATAAGACGATGTGCATCTCACCTTTAATCCTAACTCTATCTCATTCATCTGATCCATATTTGCTTGATATTTTTTCTTTTTTTCTTCCAGGATTTGAAGCACCTCCTCTGTAACTTCATTTTCTTCTTCAACCATTTCCTGATAGGTCTTTAGATCTTTAATTAAATTTTGAATAACTTGAGCAGACCTAAAAACAGTTTTAGTCAATTTAAAACAAGTTTATTATGTTCAATTTGGCAGTAAAAGCAATTACATATATATTTGATTTTCATCCACATGAATTCTGCAGATCTGTTAATAAAATTCTCAGCAAATAACACTTCATAGTTTTTTGAAGTAACACCTTTCAAGATGGAACGGTAAATTCTTAATTAAATATGCACTGTAAACGATCACTAACACCATATGGGGGGGTTATTGTGACTATACTTTGGTTTTTATAACGTGGCACATCAAGACCTATCTTCACAATGGAATATGTCATGGCCTTTCATGTCTTTCTTGATCGAGCTGCTAGATGTCGCACGATTGTGACCATATCAAGCATTGCTTGACGTACCACTTTATAAAATCTTAAGTATATGCCTTAAGCTGAAGGACTGGAAGGGCACCCAATTCAAACAAAAAACTGATTTTTCAAAAGCCAATTTACATGCTCAGACAAAACTTTTATTAACAAAGCAGAAAAGGTTAAAATTTCAAAAGTAAAAAGGCAGATTGATTTCAAAAGTGTTTCTTGGAAATCAACACAGTACAATTCTCAAGAGATATGGAACTAGAAGTAGAGCTAAAGTAACACAAATTAATTATTTCAAGTCAGAAACTTTTAAAAGGCTTCTTTTAAATATTGGATTGGTAAAATGTATTAGAATACAATTAAATTTCAGAGCATAAACCCACAAGATGACAGTCAAAAGTATTAAATCTATATTTCCATACTTAAAAATCTTGAAACAAGAATTTTTTGAGTTAGAAAAGGTATGTCAAGAATTTTACTAAGCATTAAAAAAATAAGGTAAAGAAGTAAGAGTTTGTCAAGTGGAGTACAAAAAATGCAGGAGAATACTCTTATAAAGAGATGAAAGTAAGGGGTGTGATTTATTGAATTTTAATTATTTAACTGAGGCTTGGAAAATGTTTGTAAAATACAAAATGCAAGTAAAATGCAATTAATGTAAATTACTTCACAAAAACAACTGGGAATATATTCCATAACCAAACATCAAGGCGTAACTCACAAAGAGGAATACAATTTCAAAATTAGTTCAAAAGGACCTTAATCGAGCATAGTGACTAGAGACCAGAAGTTTCGCAAAACGCTCTTTTGTTATTGTCATGATTTTATGACTTAACAACAGGAATGACTTAATTGTACTTTTAGAATTGGTTTAGTAAATTTTCAATTTGCCTTTTTCCTATTTTTTCCTATTAGCATCTGACATTTACTTTTGCCATTTAATCTTATTTTTGCCTTTGACATAATTATTTTGCTTTTTTCCTCTCCTGGCATCGATCTTGATCAAGCTGGAAATAAACATGTAAGCTCTGACATCACGAATGCATAGGCATGTTTTGTCTTTCTGTGGAAGCAGACGCTTTGATAAAATCTAAATAGAAAAGGAAGGTAATACCAGAAAAAGGAACATAATACTAATAAAAAAAAATAAATATTTTTTCCATTGTGCAGACAGGCTTTGTTCGCTCATGAGGAATCTCATTCTACTTTTGAGTATGCCTGCCAATCCCTTTTGAGGACAGCTCTCTGTACACGACATATCCTTCTCAGTGCACAAGCGCAATTACACAAGTGTGAAGAATGAAAAATATTATTCCTTTTTCACGCAATTCAACATTCAAAACGGAGTCTACTATACCGTTTCAAAGAAATACCACTGCGACTGAAACAAATTTGTATTCTTCAAATTTGATATCCAAACAAGAGGGTCAGGTGGAATCAAGATTACAAAGGAAAGATCGTTTCCTTCACATTAAGTGCTGATGTAAATTTTAAAGTTAGAATACAAATGTGAAACATTGTAATTATTAATTTTTTAAAAGAATTCCTTGTGATTTTTGAAAATTTATGAGAAACAAAAGGAAACATTTTATGAATAAAGGAATCAGTATGTTAGAGCCAGGATATTCACTGAAAGAAATAATTTTCTACCAGGCATAAGCTTTAAATGTGGTGGACATGTTCGGACAACACCACCCATTGTAGATGGCAATAAAAGGGAAAGAATAAGATGCAGAATATACAAATACAGATTGCTCTGAATTATAGTGAAGTGATTATGTTCTATGATCTTGCAAATGAACTCAATATACTATCCTACATGATAAGCAACCAAGTCTACAGAAAAGCCTCTAGAAACAAATGTTTAATCAATGCTACATTTTTCTGGTAATTAGCTGGTCTCTTTAGGAATAAGGAACAAAAATTTAACAATTGTCTGAACAAGTTTTAATGTCTAGCAGACAGAATCTGGAATTTCTTTGATATTGTTCATATTGTAAAAGTTTCAAAGGTATAATTACCTTGTAGTCTCCAGTCGTTGTGGACACATACTGAGTGCATGTTTCACAACCATTTCTGTTTGTTTCTCTTGATTCTTCAATGACACCAGCATTTTGTCTACATTACTGCAGTGTTCAGTGTAGGCCATTTCCAAATCTTTGACTTTGGATTCTATCTTTCTCACAATGTCTTTCTGATTGGCAATTTCAAGCTAAATTCACAACAAAAACTCCTTAATACAATGTAACAAATTTATACCAATGTATGATATGTAAATAATTTGTTCTTACCTGCAATTTTTGCATGGACTTGTCAATATCTTCTCTCTCTGCCTGAATTGCTTTCACAGCTTCTGCTGCCATCTGAGACAATTCTTTTAGGTTATCAGACTCCCTGTTCACTTCCTCACACTCCTTCCTCACATCTTCACCTTTCTTTTCTAAGTTTTTCAATTCTTCGTTCTTGGAAAGAATAAAATGATTCACATCACAATTCAGTAAATTACAACAACAAAACAAACAGTTGAGCATTAAATCCCTAATATGTTAAATGAAAAACTCGCATCATACATCCAGAATCAGGAACTGAATACGTTATATCCAAGTGAACTGAATACGTTAAGTTATATCCAAGATCACAAACATTTGTCCATGTCACCAAAATATTAAATTTGTACAAAAATTTCACAATATTATGCAATTCTAATCAAATAATATGCATTTGTAATACCTATATTTCAGAAATAAACTTTTGTAACACCAGCAAGCACATATTTTAGCAGTACAAACAAAAATGCTTGAATGAAGTCTTAATGAGAATGCAATTGATTTTGATGTCATTTCTTGGAGCAAGCCTAGTATTAGGGTTTTTTAGATGCACTAGATTCTAAGAAACTTCAGTTTTATTAACAAAGGGGGAAGTAAAAGGGGGATTGTACGGAGACAGGTGCAATTTCTCACAGAGAAGGAATCAACAAACATAATGGTAGAAACAGTAGCCAAGTTTAGACTATTACTTGAGCTATCAAAAGCATAGTACATGCTTTAATAGAGTAGAGAAAAATTTGGACTATGGTAAAGAAATGCTCTAATAGACATTTTACTAATATTATATGCAAGAAGTGACAGAGCGGCCAGTGGTATGGCATTTTGGAATTCAAAGTTTTTTCCTGGTTTTCCAGGTTTTGTTTCACACATTACAACACATTTCTTCCAGATCATTATTTAACCATACAACAACAAAAACATTTCCCTCGCACCCAAGCACTAAAGCAAAGAATTTTGTACAAAAATGAACTTTCCTCTAGGAAACAGATTTATAATTAATATTCAAACCCCACTTAAAATGTTTAAGGAAGTATTTTTCAGTCAGAAAGTCAATCTCAGGACTAATGTTAACACTGGGTGTGAGGTACCGTATCCCTTATATTGGGTTTGAAAAAACTGTCAGTTCTTCTGTGCATAACATTAGTCTTCAACACGGATGTAGAAATATTTTTACTAAATAGTTATTCCTCAGGCAAGGACAAAAACGACCTTGCAAATTTCATCTTGAAGATTACTCAAAAAATGCGAATTTTCTTTCAGTTAATTACACATGAACAGAGAAAAGTACACTTAATAAAACTTGCATATTCAATGAAGCGTTCTAAATTTTTGGAATTAATAAATCTTCGTAATTGCTTTAGGCATCCCAAATATCTTAATTGTTGATATTTTGAAGATAACAATCAATATCGCATTACAACAATTTTAAAAAGATGTCCAGTAATAGTTTTCACAACATTTATATTTTTTTATAACATTTATATCATAATAGTTTTCACAACAATTTAAATTAAGAGTTAAACATCAATTAAAACAAGAGTTCCAGATTTTTTTTGTGTGTTTTGTTTTTGCTCTTAGAATATTTGAAAATTATTGACCAGTGTGTGCTTTATTATAAGGGTTTTGATGACGATTTGCCAGAGATGGGCTGTATACAATTTATGATAACAATAATATAACAGTAAACCCTTGTTAGCACGAACTCGCTAACATGAATTTCACTGTCACACAAACAAAACTTCGCTCCTGGCAAATGATTACAGTAATATGGGCATTTATAATACTTGGGTAACACAAATTTTTACAACATGAACTTCGATTATTTCGGACCCTTGGAATTCATGTTAATGAGGGTTTACTGAATTAATAATTTTACTATTTTACATGACTGTTTCGTATGTTATGAGACAGCTAGCACCAAGTTTCCAAGCTTTGGTTTATGCAGTGTTTGAACAAAACTTTCAACTGCTAGGTTCTTTAAGTTGAAGTCTCCATAAAAAGAGACTTTTAAATTTTGAACTGAGGAAGCACTACCACAATGTAATTTGATTATATTTTTACAGTATCATCATGAACATAGACAACATTTATTTCTTGTTTAATAGCTACTAAAAATATTAATACAAACAATGAGACAATATCACTGTAACGATTAATTGGACAGACAATAATACAGAGACATGATCTCTTTTGTTGAATTTCAGATATCAAACCAATAAAATACTTACAAAGGGGGTACCGGAATAAGATAGGCAAATCTGTCCCCAGGGATAAAAATTTTTATGTTGAAAATCGTAATTGAAGTATTCAAAAAACCAGTTTTTTTTGCCAGGATTAAATCAATTTATCCTGAATACTTCGAACAAATGAATAAAACGTATTTTAGGTTCTTATACAAGTTTAAATTATTTTAACCACATTACACCTATGAATACTGACTTAAATTACTTTTATGATTTTTTATAGATGATAAAGATGTTTTGAGAATTTTTCCAGGCATTTATATCCAAGTTTGACCCTTACAATCAACAAAAAAGGAAGGGAAAATAGAAAAAAATTACTTTTTTCCTTTGTTTTTTAAGAATATCTCATGTTTTGACACATATCATAAAAAGGGCTCAATACAAATTGTATAGCTATAAATTCTCTAGTTTCCCAAAATTTCAACCTTTTATCTAATAATTCGCACCCGACAGCTCAATATAAATAAAACAGTAATTTCTTATTTTCTTAAAATTAGCTTTTGTCTTATTAATTTTCGTAGTTTTTCTGTTTTATGCTTAATAGAAAAGATAAATTATGAAACAAAATTGCAAGAATAATATTATAACCAAATTAAGATTTTAACTCGTTCAATATTCGTATCTCGTTTGTGCACATGCTACACATAGACAACCACATACATGCTCTGTGATGCTACCTACTATACCCATGGTGCCTATATACTCGCGGCAATGTTTGAAAGTCGTGTGACTCACGAGACAAGAACTTCACAATCCTAAAGCATACACATGGCATTTTTCATACAAACTTAGATTTGAACACTTAGAATTATCATATACTGAGTTGAATCATGCTCTTTACTGAATATGATGTCATATGTGAATTTCTCCTGAAAGTTGACAATAAATCTGAAGGGGGAAGGAAGCAAGGAAGAAAGGGGCAAGGAAGGAAGGGGGAGGGAGGTGAGGGGAAGGAAAGAGGAAAGAGGAAAGGAGGAGAAAGGAGGAAGAGGAAGGAAGGAGGAGGAAGAGGAAGGAAGGAGGAGGAAGGAAGGAGGAGGAAGGAAGGAGGAGGAAGGAAGGAGGAGGAAGGAAGGAGGAGGAAGGAAGGAGGAGGAAGGAAGTAAGGAAGTAATTAAGTATAATTTATGTTTAAAAATTGTTCACATTTGTATGACATTTTCTGCTCATAGATAAAATTATTTTTTCTCACACAGACTCTACAGAAAAACTGCCAAATCTGGCGGATTTCCCCTGACCTGGAAACACTAACAACAACAGAGATGCAAAAGCTTTAAGAATTCCAATTAAGGTAACTGGAATCACTGTAGCATGAAGACTCCTTTTCAGTAATTGTAATTAAATCTTAATTGTTTGACTTGAAAATATAAACATTGCTTGGTTTGTCTTATCACATGTCATATAGCAAAAGGCAGAATTGTATAAATTAATAAATTAATTTGAGAGTATTTAATAATTTTGTTAAAAAACTCGGAGAATACAAATTTTTAAAAAAAGGAGAAAAATTGCACATGACATAGAACAGGTTCTTCCGACAATTTTTGCTGCCCCCAAAACTTTGCCAACATAGGTACGTGCCAATGTGTAAATCCGCCCTTGCTTGTATCACATGCACTGCAACAACAATTACATTTACATCCTCCAACTCACTTTCACAACTAATGGAAATAATACAGTAAAATCAGTCTAAATCGGAACCTGTATAAGCCGGAAACCTACATGAACCGGAAAATTTCTCTGGCCAGTGAAGTTAAATTGCATTTTACACAGCATAAAATGAAATCTCTCCAACACGGAAATGGGACGGTTTTTCATGTCCTGCAGGGGAAAAAAGTCTTTGTAAAACGGAATTCCTCTGACTTTAATGGAATTGGCAGAGAGACGCGATATGTACTTAATGAAATGAATGTATTTGCAAACTTGTGTTTAAGCCCACCCATGTGACACGCGATTTACTTGTGGCAGTCAAGACATTGAAGGCGAGGAGGTTCAGCTGTCAGCATAGAATTCGATCTTGGGGATGCTTGTTTCGCATGGCATAGGCCATAGGAGAATTCCCCCTCTCCCAACTTTCCGAGCATGAAAAGGGGCACGAGCAAGGCTTCTATTCCCGCTTCTCCCTGCCCCGTGTTGAAAATCATAACTCCTCGACCAGATACGCATGTTGAGAGTATCGGAAAGTCATAGTACTGGGTTGTGATGCATTTTGCATTCAATGAGTCAGCAAGCAGTCCGAATACAGCCAGTAAGGTGTGTGTATTTTTCAACTCGGAAGCTGTCAATGAAGTGTTTAATATTCATTTATTGGGGATTTCTTTTATAAATATGTTATTTCTTAAAGTATTTTGATAATTATAATAAAGTCATGTAATTTACTAGTTTCATGGCAGAAACGTCAATATGACAAGTGTCATACAAATTGCTTGTATAAAACGGAAACCCCGGAAATAATGGATTTTTTTGTGTCCCGATCAATTCCAGCTTAGACAGATTTTACTGTAGTACAATGTTAAATAATAAAGAAAATGTTAACAATGAAAAAGCATGTTTCACAGTATCAAACAAATTTATACCTGAAAATATTAAATATCTTGAAAAGTAGGTACTTTTTTTTACAAAAGCACACACACTGGAGGACTAAATAATAATTCTTACTATCATATCAAGACTATTCTAGAAAATCAATTACTTACCAACATTAAGAAATGCTGTGGATCAGGCAATAAATCCATTGCACTTTCAAATTCACTCTTCTGCTTAATTAATTTTGCTTTTAAGCTTCGCAACTCCATTATTCTTCGGCATACATCATCACTCATTGCCCTATTTTTATCAATCATCACATTCATTTCACGCATCTGAGTATCATGTGCTGTTAAACTCTGCATATCTGCTTCCACTTCACAATGCAATTGACTAAAACAAATGAAATAATAGATATTCATTTTCTAAGTTGTAAATTTCATAATAAAAAACGAGTTGTTCTAAAACAGCACATACTATCGTGCTCTTGGTAACGGTTACATAATATTATTTATATTGCAATTTCTCTCTGAATTAACACATCTCAGTCATTTTGTAAAACTTATTACAAATCTTAGAACATTAGGAGTGAAAACTAAACATTTTTGAGAAAATATCAACACAAATTTTGCAAAATTACACCAAATTACTCATTTTTATAAAAATGTACATGACCTTTTTTAAAGAACTGATTTTTTAGAATAGATTTCATTTAACACAAAACTATAATTGAATATGTACTTATGCAATGCTAATTTTGTTGCATATTTATATGTATGTTTTTGGTCCATTAAACCTAATGAGCTAATTTCATTTGTAGTTATTATACATTGATGCATATGCTATAACAGCCTTATATACTGACACAGCCCAATCAAAGCACGGGAATTTCAAACTAACCATTTTGATTTTTTCCCAACTTTTTGAAAATACAAACCAGGCACTGAAAATGAAACCAGCACCACTTTCTTTTCACCATTCTTTGCTACATATGTGGACAAAATTTGGAGTAATTTCTGAGAAAATAATGGTTTTAAAATTTAAAAATTGCCCATGTTTGACAACAAATTACACCAAAACACTCATATTTTCAAAAAATTGTACAGTAGCTTATTTTCAAACCTGTCTTTTGAGAATGGGTTACATTAAGAAAAAATCACCATCTTCAATATTTTAGTTGTAGGAAGATGCTGAATAAAATTTGACTTTTTGGAATCTTTGAAAAATCAGAAATGAAAATCAGATCTGCATCATTCCCTTAAGCATCTATTAAGCTAGCCAACAACAAAATTTAATCAAAAAAATCTTTTTTTTTTTTTTTTTTTCATTTTGAAAATGTCCCAGGGACTTCATGTAAAGCTCCCCCCCCCCCTAATATTAAAATGTCAGTTTTGGAGAAAATTGGTTGAATGCTTTAGCTGCTAGTGTTGTTGTCAGATGGACAGACATTTTGCCGTCAATTGATTTTTTGGTACCAAGGACCCACAAAACAACACCGTATGTTAGGGGATTTTTCCTATATTTAGCAACTGGAATTATCAACTTTTTCGTCACCATGTGTGCCATAGTGCCATTACTATATAGGTCAGTGGTACACCTGGGGTGGGGTGGGGGTGGGCCACTCGTGGGGCTTTAGCTCCACGAGTGGCCACGATTGGCTCCACGAAGCCAATGATATGCATTAAAAATATAGCTTTTGGTATTTTCTCAACTAACTTAAGTCATTTAATATATCAATCGTCAACATTATAAATGTTAACTATGTTAGCTAACTAAAATACATTTTATATTTAGCATGAAAATTCTTTATACACAGGGCATCAAAAAGTTTTGGAAGTGAAACCTGCATTGTTGAACAATAGTGAGCATCATGTTTGCATTATTGCAAGTGAATTCTGCGAACTTCCTGCCACAAATGCGTGTATCAGTGTAAGTTCAATCCTGTACAGTCTGAATCAACTAGGCCTTAGAAGTTAGGGTAGTGACCGTACCTGGGGTATAAACATGGATTTTTTGGAGAACAACATTCGATTTTATATATTCATATACTACAAACTAGGTGAAAAGGATAAGCAAATCTATGACTTGAAAGCAGTTCATGGGGACACCATGTTCATTTGACACCATTGCCAGATGGAATTGTTCATTTGAGTTCTGGGTGACCTCGGGAAGCTGTGGACGAGAGAGCAATTCACCATGTGAGGCAGTTTGTGGGAAAAAAACGTTTATCACTGTGGAAATGTCAAGTAGAGATGTTGGTGTCAGTGTTGGTAGCATGGAAACAATACTCCACAAACCTTTACAACCGAGGAAAATTTGTGCAAAACTCATTCTCTCACTGCAGAACCGAAGATTGCTCGCTATGTTTCCACCAAATGGGCTGAAACAACTGACAGACATGTATACAGGGGTTGAAAGTTGGTTTTACTACCACACCATGCCAAAGAACACCCAAAACTGTGTGTGGGTGTCTGGAAATGAACGAAAACCAGTTGTTCTTTGACAAGTTTTCAGGTCACAGACGCGACTTTTCACAATTTTCTTGAGCTACGAAGGGCCATTGGTGGTTGAATGTATGACAGAAGGTCGGACCATAAATGAAACGTACTATGGTACTGTTGTTTTGGCTACTCTATTCAAAGAATTGTAAAAAAGATGCATCGGCTCACAGAACATGTGCAATTGTGCAGAAACTAAAGGAAGAAAAAGTCCACGTTCTTGAACTTCCACTCCACAGTTCTGACCACACACCTTGTGATTTCTGGTTGTTTCCTCGGGTGAAGTCAGTCATCGCTGGAAAGCCCTTTAAACATGTGCAGGACCTTTCTGAAGCCATAAATTCAACTCTACTAACAATACCTTGATCGGAGTATCGCAATGCGTTTGATAAATGAATGCAGCACCTGCAATGATGTGTGGAGTACAAGGGGGAGTACTTTGCAGGATTATGAAGATTAGTTCTCCAATATATGTTATAATGTGAATTTTAGCAGATCACTCGCAAAACTTTTTGAATCTCCCTCATAAGGAAACAAGTCACTACTACAGTGCAATTAGGCTTGTTTCACTACTTGTGACAGCTTGTGGAGTCGCCAGTTCTGTATAATCCTCATGCAATGATATCTTACAACAAATGGTTCATTTTTACATTCGAGACAAAGTAATTCCACAGGGCCAAAGTTCCCTGTTTTAGGGAAGTTGGATGCATCAAAACCCCTTGGTTAGTAGTGTAATGAGTCTTTAATTATGCATTATTCGTATTTTGTTCATTTTTGACATCAAGACAATACAAGTATACACATGGCCTATTGGAATAGAAAATCATAGGTTGGCAATGTTTGATGTCATGGAGTAAGTTAATTTTTTTATTATGAATAAATGCTATCTTGTATTTTGATTTTGAAAGTGTTTTAATTCACTATTTTAGTAAGTTGCTCCATTCAGATCTATGGTTTATGGTGTATACCATAGAATCATCAGCCCTGACTAAATATTACATATTTCCCCCCCATGAAGTAGTCATTATATTTTCGATTAATAGAAAAAGTAACAACCATTTCATTTTGCTACACTTACAGGGACCTGATGATATAGAATTTTTACTACATTTTCAAGCCCTAAGCGGTTTAATTATTAAAAACTTTGAATTTGAATAATTATTGGCAAACTTTCTGAACTACATTAAATTGAATACAATTTCAGAAATGGAAGCCAGAAGTAGATATAGCACAACAGACAAGAGAAAATGTGAACGAGTTTGTTAAAGTACATTCTGACAGGGATTTAGAAGGAACTCAAAGTGATCTTGAGGAAGTGAGCCCTCATCTTGAGGGAAATTTACAGGATAAGATAGTATTTGGGAATTATAATGAAAATGCCAATGATGTTAACGCAGGAGCTTTTATATGTAAAACGGTGGCATTGGTGAAGATATACTTCAATTATTATTGCAATATAACAGGAATTGCATAAAAAATTAGATAAAGTAGATGGAAATTTTCACAACTTGATTCAGAAAACTAAAACAAATGAAAGTAAATTATCGAGATTTAAGATAGAAATTAGATTGAAAATTTTCGGAATTTGAAGTTGTAGTAAATGATAAATTAGGCGACGTAAATAGAGAAATACAAGTTATTCAGAAAAAACATAGATTGAAATTTTTGAAAGAAACAGTAGTTATGGATATTAATTTAATTAATGAAAGAGTTGATGAACTTGAAAGTAATATAAAAAAACGATAATAGCAGTATAAATCAGAGTCGGGGAAATTCAACAACCAATATGGAAGGTAACTAGAAATGTCATTAAAATAATATATGATGAACAACTAGGATATTTGGTTGACAAAAATAATTTGGAAATGAAATTTAAAGAATGGGAACAAAAATTTCAATATTTACCAGTAAAAACAAAGTGTAAGAGTAATTTGCAAACCCCAATTAACTTATTATTTGAAGAAGACATTAGGGAAATGCCATATAGTGTTACTGGCTTGCAAAAATTATTTTGCAGTGAACAATTTTCCAGATTTTGTTAAAGTTCAGTTATTATTTAATACAGTATGCAGAAAGGCTAGACTATGGCACCAAGTGTTTATGCCAGTTACAAATTCGTATAAAGAATGGAAATAACCAAGTTTTAAACCGTTATTGCAATGAGAACCAAAGATTTAATTAGAAAATGAAATTGTTATCTGAAAGATATCAAAAGAATAGTAATGAATATATGAATGACTTTGCTATTCGAAAAGTTGCGGAATTGAAATTGTGTGGGAAATTAATGACAGAACTTGAGGTTATTAGAATCATCACTAGACTTATCTTTTGCAACTGAAAATATCATAAATAATGCATCACTTAAAAGTATAGATGAATTACAGAACATTTTGGGAAAATTTGATCAGTATCTCCTTAACATTAACACTTTAAATCCTTAAAATAAACAGGAACATCATGCATTGCATCAGGTATTTTAAAGGTCCACCAAGGGATGATACAAAGGAAACAAAACAAAATGGCAGAAATTTTAAGGGAAATGAGAAAAATGGATAGGTATAGGAAAATTTTATAAATTTTGAGGCTAAACTTAATTTTGATCATGTGAGAAACCAAAGATAGTGGAACTGAAGAAAGAAAGAATTATGAGAGGATTGTTAAGAATTTTTTTGGGGGTATGCATCTATGATAAACATTAAGCATGGGGGTCTATTCTCGAAATTCGAATGCTCTCTTTCGCATACGAAATGACGTCAATTCGCAGTCGAAACGCGTCGTTGTATTCTCAAGATTCGTATTCGAGAAAATCCGAACAGTTTGCGTTCGATTTCACTCAAATGGTATCCCACCATTCGAATTCCAAAATCGTATGCGATTTCATGCTGTGGTATTTAACATCCTAACCTAATCTTAGATCACCAAGTTTCGGACAATGGCTAATTTCGATGAAATATGTATTTTAGCAGCGGTAGAAAATGAAGAATTGCAGCAGGAAGCTGTTGAACTTGGTCCACGAGTGTTTTATCATAAATATGATCCGTTTGAAATATCTGATAAGGAGTTTGTGAAAACTTTTAGTGTCTAAAGACGTGGCCAATGTTATTATTAATATGCTGACGCCACATTTAAAACAGGCAACGAGGAGCAGTGCAGTTAGTGTCAAAACTAAAGTTTTGTTAACTTTAAATTTTTATGGTACTGGTTGTTACCAAAATCCTGTAGCCAAAAATTTGTTTATGGCTGTGTCACAGTCTACTGCTTCTAGAGCAATTCATAATGTTACTGAAGCTTTAAAAAAAACCCGAAATATTTAATTCATGGGTCCATTTCCCTTGAAATTTACAGGAACTAAATACAGTGAGGCAAAATTTTTTTGAAAAATATAATATTGTTGGAGTTGTTGGTTGTGTGGACTGCACACATATAGCATTATGGCCTCCAAAAATCATAGACGAAGGTAACCCTGAACACATATATGTTAACCGGAAGAACTACCATTCCCTCAATGTGCAGTTGATATGTGACTCACATCTTCGCATTCTAAATGTAAATGCTAAATTTCCTGGAAGTACCCACGATTCATTTATTTGGAGAAATAGCAATATTCAAAATTTAATGAAGAACCTGCATGAAAGAGGCCATAGGGGATATTTTCTTTTAGGAGATTCGGGATATCCTCTAAGGCCATGGCTGCACACCCCAATTTCAAATCCTCAACACAATACTCCTGAAGAAAGGTACAACACCCATCACAGACAGGTCCGAAGCATTATAGAAAGATGCAATGGTGTTTTGAAAATGAGGTTCAGATGTTTGTTAAAATACAGGGCACTGCATTATTCTCCTGAAAAATCATCAAAAATTATAAATGCTTGTGTGGTTCTTCATAACATATGTCGTTTTCATAATTTACCAGACATAGGAAACGAAGATGATGATGATGATGTGGATCTTGGTGTGTATGATGAATTGTGCATTGAAGATCCCACAAATCGTCAAGCACAAAATGAATTTCTAAAAGACAGTATCAACAAACTTTTATTAGAAATTATTATTCATGAACTTTTAAATTAATGTGTAAATATTTGCTTGTATTGTCAAAATGCTTTAATAATGTACTTTAATAATTTTAGTTACATTCACAGTTTTAGTTGCTTTTTGAAACTGGAATATTTTTAGACGAAGTAAACCCTGTGGCCAAATACATTTAATATACAGATTTTTTAAAAGTTTTATTTCTCTGTACTAACTAATTAAAATATGTTGCAGAAAACACACACTGCTTACGGATCATTCTTGATATCAAAATAGCTGCATTTAAAGAGCTTATAAAGAGCATGTACCCTTGCTATACAAAAAGATTAATTATTTTTTAAACGCTGTGCAATGTTCTCTAGTGCTATAACTTGCCTCTCTAAAAGTTTTAATTTTTGTTCATAATACATTTTTTTAATTTCTAATTTTTGTTTTGACACTTCATAAAGACCAGCTGTTGAATTTGCTGATCTCTCTAGCCGCTTTCCAGCCACTTTGCGTTTCTGTTTCTTGTTCATCTCTGTAGTAGGAGTTAAGTGAGAAGGTCCAGGGGCACCTGTACTCTCTACAGTTACAGAAGATACTTGGCTAACGTTATTTAATAAAATTAAATCATCGTCCTCAGTAACAGATGCACCATGCTCTTCGATTATTTCAAAAGCACCCTGTTCATTTTCGAAAACAAATTCGGTGCTTGATTCTGCTGTTGAATTTAACCCTTTAATTGAAGTCTGGGGTATTGTTGATAAAATTTTTTCTTCCACACATGTTAAGTCTATTGGTGGTAGTGGACCTCCTCCAGTTCTCTTCCTTTCATTATTAATAATGGCCTGTTTCCCTTTCACAGCAGATTTCATATCATGCCATGTTTTGCGCCAGTGCTTCCAGTCCTGTGCACCAGGCATGGCATTCAATTGCAGAGTTAACTGTTCCCACATTTTTTGAGAATCTTTGACACTGAAAGTGGATGAGAATTTTCCACTTGACAGAGCTTTATTTGCATTCATAAAATCAGCAAGAGCTGACTTTTGCTCCAGACTAGCGTGAGCATTCTTTTTTAATTGTGCCATTTTCTTCTCTTACAAATTAATATAGTTGTCAAATATAAATCACATAAAACTAAATATCTATTATCACTCTGACTAATTTATATTTACTGGCCTTAAAATATTTATAGAAATAAAAGGTTTTCGAATAGAAAGTAACAGAACACTATAAAAACACACTACCATACGCACGTGACGCTCAACGCAATGAAATTGATAATTTGAATTTCGTGGAAGACGGGAAATGCCTCCAAAGAGAAATCGCCTGCGCTAAAATATACTTCGTCTTTGTTAGTCAGAGAAGAGGTAAAATTCAATTTCCAATGTTGCCAAATGCATGCATGCGAAAATTTTCGAATACGCTCGAGAATGCAGCTATTCGAAATCAAGCGTACGAAATTATTCGCATACGAAATATTTTGCATGGTTTCAAGAATACAGCTAATGGTTTCAATTATTATCACAAATTATGTGTAAATTACATTCCTTCATGAGAGCAGTGGTATTTCTGCTTTCAAAGCTCATTTTCAGAGAACTGGGGATGATTTATTTAGTAAATCATACATTCCTGAAGATATTTCAAGCATTCATAAATAGGCGATAGGCGATGAAGTTCATCAAAGTTTACGTAAAGCTGCACGAAGTAGAAATTCCAAAAAAATTAGGGAAAGTACAATTTTGCATTAATGATTGGGTATTATTAAGGACACCTCAAACTTCCAACATGGATCAGAAGATGATCTACAAGCTCTTCCCGATTTTTGCTGGTCTGTATAAAATTGTTGCAATGCCATTTAGAAATGTATGTAATCTATGAAATATTTCTGGTCAAATGATAGGAACTTATAATTTTTATCACCATTATGAACTTTTGAGATTTAGGCCACTTGGCCTGTTCCATCTTTCCAGTATTTCCTCAATTGCTATTGAGGTGTTCCTGGTCTATCCACCTCTCCTTCAGCCTCCTTGGTTCTCTACTTCCTCATGGCTTGTATCTCTTTGTCATTTTTGGTATCTATTGGGTTTCATTCTTTTTGCGTGTTTATGCCATTTCATTTGCTGTTTCTCTACTTCCTGGATAATGTTCTTTATTTTAAGCCTTTTCTGTATTCAATTCTTATCCTATATTTCCTTGAGATCTTTAACACTGCTCTTAAGTAACTCATTTAGGCTGCTTCAATCCTTTACTTAGCTCTTTGTCATAATACCCAAGTTTCACTACGATGTAATGGGGTTGGTTTGGATAGAATGTTATGCAGTCCAATTGTTTTTGTATTGATGTTTCAAAAATGTCTTTTGTAGCATCCATTAATTTTATTGCATTTTGCCAATTTTGTATCTATGTCTTTCTCTTGAAATTTTGTCTCCCAGGTATGCGAAAAAAAAAATACTTGTTCTATAATTTGATTATTTATTACTAGACATCGGATGTTTAGACACTAAAAAATCGTCTTTTAGGTGCCTAAAAAGGCGCTGAAAAGTCAAGAATAAGGAGAAAAAAGGCACTGTCATAAGAGCCATAAAAATTGTATTTTTTGTCTATATTATTTTGTAAACTTAAATGCACAAAACCAGTCATATATTTTAATGTAAAACTAGATTTATACATTTACTTCTACATTTTATTCTTAATAGTTTCCATTAACCAGTAATATTTACATATTACCAGTAACTTTTCAAGGATCACAATTTCAAATTTGCGACGACTGGGAGACAAAATCAGTTTGAATGTGGAGAAGGATATCTGAACGATGTGACTGGCATATATTTTAGCAATCCAACACTAGCACCACTGAAACCTTCTGGGAATTTATCTTTATTTCCACTTAAAATTTCGGTTCTCTCGGTGTATCGTCCATGTTCTCAGATCATGGCTGGTATTTATGAAATAGGGAAATGGAGAAAAATCAGTGGGTATACTTTCGGGAATTCACTCGTAATTTTAAATTTCAAGATGTGAATTGAAGATTTCATAATGAATGGTCACGTTGGACCACCACCGATTTTCCGATATAATAAATAAAAGGCAAAAAAAGTCCTAAAAAAGGTATTTATGCAAAAAATAGGCATTTATGCTAAAATAAGTAAAAATGAGCATTATAAAACTTCGTCATATGTCATCATCTGTCATGATTCGTGGACATATATTATCAGCCTTTGAATAAGTTCTCTAGAAAAAAATATGCATTTCCCTAAACATCAGATGTCTATTTATTACTCTTTTTATTCTACTGTATTCTTTGCTTATTATAATTTTAAGAACTTAAATTGTACAAATATTAGAGCACTTGTAAATTTGTTGACGATTTTGTTTTAAAATAATGAGTTTTTGGTGGGAAAGAAATTGTATTGAGTTTTTCACATTTTATTCATATTTGACATTAAGACAATACAATTATAGACTTGGCTTACTGGCAAGTATAGATATGGCTTACTGGAATAGAAAATCACAAATTGGCAATGTTTGATATTAAGGAGACTGCCAATCTAAAAACAAGTCATTCAACAGTCAGAAAGGAATTAAACATTCTTGAATGAGGATGTAAAGTTTAGTTAAAGGCTTTAACTAGAATGGTGTAATTAAGTGGAGCATTTGATGAAAAAGATGTATTGGTGGAATATGAATTAAGGACAGTACTGTAAAAAATTAAAGGGACTAAAATATTTGATAAAGTGAATGCAGTGAATTGACTGCATGAAATTGCACCTGAAGGAAAGACTAGCATTGTTTTGAAATGTAAAGAAGAGACACACATAGGTATTGTTATTTAAAATTGTGAATTCAGCTGGAAGTTTTGTTATTATTTTCATACAAAAACAATTTTGTG
Source organism: Teleogryllus occipitalis (assembly GCA_011170035.1). Taxonomy (NCBI): domain Eukaryota; kingdom Metazoa; phylum Arthropoda; class Insecta; order Orthoptera; family Gryllidae; genus Teleogryllus; species Teleogryllus occipitalis. The sequence continues at coordinate 79,670 of BLKR01000226.1, read as the reverse complement.
TAAGTTAATATTTAGTCATAATAATAATAAAAAAAAAAGAATTTGAAAGTGTTTTAATTTAATATTTTCAGTAAGTTGCTTTATTCAGATTTTGGTGTATACCGTAGAATCATTGGCCCTGAATAAATATTAAATAATATCTTCATTTCTCCCTATTAGGTAGATTCATTAATTTTTGATTAATGGAAAAAGAGCAATCAATCTCAGTAGTTCACAATTTTCTACTGATGTAAAGCACCTTTGCCAATCTCCAATACTTGGCTTTCTATGTCTAAAAAATTACCACCATTTGGAAATTGAGGCATCTCACCATCCTTCACAAGTTGGCAATCGGTAGTGTCTATGGTGGTGTGATAACTTCATGTAGGACAGTATATTCAAATATTATTTTTTCTCCCAGACAATCTAACCATTAGATCTTAAGAAACTGCACATTACACATTTCCATCAATTCAAGATACAAGAAAACCATTTTCTCATAAAACACGTTCCTGGCCATTTAACCCTTACCTACCCATTAACCCCAATCCAGGATGATTTCGATTTCAAAACTGGTGCCTCAAATTCATCTAAGCTCTAAAAATATGCTGTCACAGTAGTCTCGATTTTATGATTTCAGCAGTTTCCTTTTTCTGAAAGATTTCCAGCTTCACTGGCCACCGTTCCAAGAGTAATCTTGCATTTTGCATTACATATATTTCTTTAAAATTAATTTTCTACATGGAACTATAATACTCCCATGCCATATTTTCTTTCTTCTCTTTTCATGTAATTTCCCCATAATATTATATGAGAGATGTTATAAAAAAATGAATATTCTGAATTGTTGAAAATTTGAAAAAGTACAAAGAAAATGGTATTCTGAATTCAACACTAGGCAAAATTAGGAATACTTACTTAATCATATCTTGTTTGTTGATCTGCAAAAACCTAGCCCTCAATTTTCCACTTCCTGCGTACATTCTATAATCAGGAAAGGGAAAATATGTGTCTCCTTCCAAAGTTATAGCCTTTCTGCAATTCTTCGGCACATTCTTGCTCATCATTCTAACAGCTTCTTTGGGAGTGGGAATCAATAGAATACCTTCTATACCATTTGCATCAATCAATGCATTAGCAGCATTTACATCAGAAATGCGAAGAACATCATAAATGTTTTGATAACCTGGAGCTTTCACACAGCTACCATGTATATTATGGAGCTGAAATGGAAATATAAAGCAACATTAATCACTCTCACCTTTCATTAAAACAGTCCAATAATTTTAAGAATGGGGAAAAGAAGTGCCCTGCCTTCTATTTGGTCATTTAACAAGTAACTAGTTGTGTTACAACAGTACATACCGTATTTACTGGAATATAAGTCAACGTCAAATATAAGATGAGCTCCAATTTTGAAGAAACCTCTATAGAATTTTTTTTTTTTATTTTGAAATAATTTTAACTAATCAATATTACAATAAAAACACAAATGGTATTACTGACTAAAACATGTTTTAAATGAAAAATCTAATTCAATTGGTTTTCTTCATCAGAAACATCATCACAGTCATACTTTGTTCATCTTCACTTGTACGGTTTTTATCTTCCTGGTCTTTCCACACTAGGGGCCAGTTTCACCACCTTTGATTATGTTTTAACAGTTTATCTTGGAGTTTAATCATGTTTAAGGTCCTTGTGAGTTTCACCACATGATTTAAACGCGATTACTGGAAGTTCAACTCACGTGGAATTAAATGCCCGAGATAAGGTGTTTAAGCACAGATAATTGCAATTATCAGCTATCCATCCTTGTTTTGACAAGTTATGGTCTCGTTTTATTACAAAAAAGTGTTTAAAGACTGTCAAAATGCAAAACGCTCAATCACAATGATCTTGAGCCAACCCTGATATTTGGAACATTTGTGGGCTTTTATTCTGCTCATTTTCATGAATGAAGGCCCATGGTGTTTGAGGTTATTTAAACACAGTATTATAGTCGTACGGTTGTAGCAGGTTCATGCTTCTTGATCAATAGAATATAGTGTTAATTATTTGTTTATCCACATTTCTGAAAATGTATTTCTGTCATAAGTATATCATCATATAGTACATAAAATCAAAAAGCAAGGTTTTAAAAACAAGTCAATTTTATTTGCACACATACATTATCAACAATTACACTAAAATGACAATCACAGTTTGAAAAACTAATATCAACAGATGATACTTTACACACAACAACTAATAATGGAGCTAAATACAGATGCTGACTGATAACCTGAAGTAATTTATGGCTCTTCTATGAAGGTACCTCACTACACCCATACCATGTCTGCAATTAGCAGTGTTCAAAAGAAAAGGAAATTGACCAAGCATGTACTATTTGAAACAAAATATACTTCTGGTAACAGTCTATTGCAAAGGTGTATAAACAATGCTCAGTTCTGGTTAACAAAAAAAAAAAAAAAAAAAAAAAAAAAAAAATCTGTGGGGGTGATTATTGCAGAGAATGTTAGCCAACTCATTGCTTGTGACACTCATAAATATTAATGTTACTATGTTCATCTAGACATACATCACAGCAGTAGATATGAAAAGCATAAATCCAAGCATAAAATAATTAAAAATAAACAAAGAAAACTGATAAAATGTATAAGAATGTTAATAAAATGTCACTACATACATATTGTGACATACCAGACTGTCACACAATATTTTGATGGGAATTGGGGACAAAAATTTATTAAACTCGTTATAAAAGTGTAAATGTTGAGGGCATAGGCATGCAGGCAGGGCTTTCCTTAGCAACCAGGGAAGCGGAAGTAAATAAATATAGCGCGGCAAGTAACGGACAGAAGATTGTAATATAAGGGCATGTAGGATTGGTGGTAAACTGGTAATGGGGTATGACGTAGAAGGAAACTCGAGATTGTTTTGTAAAACAAGAGACAAGAATGTATGAAAGTTATCGAGAGTTGAACTTTTAGTAATAGGAGAGATGAGCTTTAGACCACATACCGTGCACATCGTACTGCAGAGGTTATTGTAAATGATAGATGCGGGACTTGGTGGAATTTTGCGGGGAAATAATTGAGCAGTGAGGACTTATATTTTGTGTGCTTTGAATAATTCTTTTGGAACTTTGAATAATTCTGGCACTGGGAGTGCGCAAATCAGACTTGAAGAAAATACAGACATGAGAGCAGGGAAGAGAGGCTCGAGACATATCTTGTAGTTTAGGTTAAACTTTATGTTTTATCGCGTTGAAAGTTGGAGGAATTAATTAGAAGAAATAGACTTTCATGTATCGTGGATTAAGCAAAACGTGACAGTCTTGTAGTTAGTGCCAATCCGTGGCAAAGAATAGGGAAGTAAGTGAAACAATGAATAAGTTGTGGAGGACATTGACCCGGCAGCGGACCGAGAACAAGATACAAAGAGAAGATTGGTCGGAGCGGTGGATTCTTCCTGGCCTCATCGTCCAAGAGCGCATGGATATCTAAATTAGTAAGAATAATAGCGCTATAGACAATTTTTACGATCGGTCATGATCAAGGTGATATTTTATGTTAAAAAGGATTAATTGATGAATAAACTTATAACGTTCTCATTCTGAAAAAGAAAAGCTGATTATCATTTCTTTAGCATCTTGTGCAATCCACAGTTTAATAATTTATTTCCAGAAACAAATTTCAGATTCCTCGCTTCTTCCGTATGGAGAGCGGATCGAATGACCATTTGCTAGGAAGAAAGTAAGTACCGGCGACGATTATTTTCGTAAGAACCCAACCGGCAGAGCTAGTAGGATAATTATTTCCCTTTAGATGTGTTCGCGGGAAATTTAAAATCGCAACCCTTTCCTGGCGCCCAAAAATTATATAAATTCGGAAACTGGTTGCAGAAATAATTTAACAGAAATGGAGAGTGTTTCAATATACAAAAAAATAATACATGCAAAATCTTCTACATATACAACTTGCAATATGCACAATCTAGGAATATTGGATTCTTAAGTGATACATTTACGTCAATCAGAAAAAGCTATAGAAAGAAGAGAAGACGACAAAAAACACAAACAAACAAACACACACACAAACAAACAAACAAACAAACACACACACACACACTCAAAACCATTTCAAGTCGTGTTGGCAATATCAATTTCAAGGCATTATAAATGCCTTGAAATAAAAATATTAATGAGTGTAACAAGAAATGAGGTAGCTAACATTCCTTGTAGTAACTATAATCATAGCTTCAATATTAATTTTTTGTTAACCTTGTCTGAACATTTTTTATCTTTCATTGTAATTGGAGATTTCACCTTTACAATTGTCTTTGTTACCAGAAATACGTTTTCTTTTACATAGTACATGCTTGGCTAGCTTCCTTTTCTTTTCAACATTCAGCTAATCGTAAATATGGTGAGATGTGAAGCGATGCCACGTCAATGGGCAACAGACTACTTCTGCTCACCAATCAACATGTGTATTTATCTCCATTATACGTCGTTGTGTGTAAGATATTCTCAAAATACTTTTTAAATTCTGAGTGTTAATTTTGAGTCACCTGAAATGTATAGTATATGTAAGTAAAATTATGTTCATGTATATTTTTAATTACACAATGCTTTCTGATCTTGTGAATGCACTAAAAGCTCAAATAAGAATGCTCAAATAAGTTTTCAAAAACAAATAATTCGAACTTGACAAAGTCCCATGAAGAAGCTACTTCCATTCTTACATTTATGGTCATAAGAACTGTTTCAAAAACATTATTTCTCTGATGGGAGAAAAGTTGACTTGAGAAGAAAATTGAATTTCATTTTTTTAAAATTCAAAATAATATTTGTTTTACAAATAAACATTTTATAAATAATTCATAGGAGACAAAAATAGAATATTTCACTTGTTGGAAATAAAAATAGGAAATTATTACTTTTGGTTTAAATGTTAATATTAATGTATTTAGAGAATGTTTATATTGACAAATGCTATATTTTTTCTTTTATACATTACAGATATAATTTAACAAATAAATAATTCATTCGTTATTACATTACAATATTTTATTTCTGCAAGTTAGCAGCGGAGAGGGCCAAGGAGGATAAAATATATCGTTACTAACGCAAAGGCAGTATGGACTTTGTGGTTTCTAACTACTTTGCTCAGAATATTATACAATTTTGTGCTTGCAAAGAGTATAGACAGAAAATTTAAGGCCATAATGCTCCACAGCCTGTACCAACCTCAAGATTTTAGCATGAAAACTCAATTAACTTAATCGAGTTTATATATTCAGTAGTGAAACAGATGCACATATAAATGTGATTATCTTGCAGGTTTAATTTTAATCGTGATTACTTTAAACACAATTGGTCAGATACTTGAATGCATTTGGTGAAACTGGCCCTAGGTCATCTTCTGAGCAATCAAGTGCACTGGATACGGAGCACTTTTTGAAATCCTTCACAACTGGAGATCCTATTCCAAGCAGTAGGTTCTCCCAGTTTGTACTCTGAGCGCTTCCTTAATTTCCCTTCAGGAGTGAGGGCATGGTTTCCTTGAAGCCAGTCATTATAAAATTGGTGAAGATGATTTGCTGCGTATTGTTCGGTGAGTGTACGTGTTTTTGGCAAGAATTTAGGATAAAACCTTGTCTTATATTCGGGTAAATACGGTACTTTAATATTAATTGTAATGATTATGAAATATATTATTGCTACCTATTGCTTACCTCTTCTTCACCAAGTCTAGTGCACGAGATAAGAAAAAAGCAAAAACATACCATACCTTTCATTTTTGAAAATTCAAAAGTTTTAATGCAAGTTGCACTGAATTCAATAAATTGTACTCTATCTTTCTCTAAAAAATCTGATGTAAAATAACATTTGCTCATGATGAGATTTAGGTTTCTGAAGCCGAAGCCGTATCTACCAGGCTGGGATGAGCGAGTTATTAAAAAGGATTCTTAATATTACAGTTTGCACACATTGGCGGATCCAAAGGGCATAGAGTTTTCGCTTGTTACCTTCCTTTATTTGGCAACATTGATTTAAATACTTTTATTAGAATTATGTAATTATTAAAAAAAAAAAAAATTGTATATTATCATATACACACTACAAATATAATATACAAAATAATAACAAATGTTTATTATTTAACAAAAATCAAATCAATTATTCAAAAAATGATGGCCCCATTCAAAATAATCAGCTGGATCCACCCCTGTATGCACACAAGATGAATATTATTGACAAATTAACTGAAAATGACATGCAAACGACTAATATTCTGAAAATGGTTTTCATGAAATGAAAAAAAATTAAGGTCTCATATTAAGGAATGGATTAGACTAACAAAGAAATCTCTACCTTCAATATTCAAGGAGGAGGAAAGATTTAAAAAAAACGAACATTTGCAATATTTGCCATTTTAGATGTTTTAACCTTTACCACTCAAATGTCGAGCCCAGCTCAACATTGTGCCTGTATGCCCAGTCTAGCTCGATATGGCATTTGAGACTGCTTGTGCACTCTCATTTTGAGCTAGGCTCAACGAATTTCCACACTGTATAATGCACTCTAGGAGATCTATGGTGCAATTTGACAGTTTCCTTTGCTAATATAACCTCAGATTTATACATGTTTGTGCACATTTTCGTATGGGCTGTGTCACAATGTCTGAGAGAGGTGCTAGCACATCAATGAGAGAAGATTGAGGAAGCTCTTCACAATGTTGAGGATAAGGGAAGTATCCGATTATGAATATATATGATACTGATAATGAATACTGATAATAAATATATTATACTACATATCATTTTCTATATCTCTTATTTCTATCAATAAATTCCAGTACTTGCACTCCCATTGCACACTGATGAAATTCAGAAAAGATGTGAAGATATACGTCTGGCCATTGGTCACAGACACCGTAGAATGAACTTGTAGGTCAGACAGGCAAAAGGAAACGGGCGATAACAAAATGCAGTATTGCATGATATGACTCCCCACACCTTTGGCGATGCAAGGCACGGGAGTAGACTGACAAACAAACATACTCACTTTGCGTGCAAAGGGTTAATGAGAACCAGACCTATACCATATTCACAAGTGCACTTTCAACAACAAGTTCAGAGGGTTTTCATTTTCCTTCCAGGAAATGTCAACAATTTTTAACAAGTAACCATATCAACACATACTTGTTGAGGGGTTAGTAAAGTAGGATGCACACACACCCATACGCAGGTATATAATTATTCTAGGTAATACCAAAGTGCTTTGGAAATTGTCGATAAATCCCCGACTTATGTAAAAAGGAGGGGATTATTTTGAAGATTTTCAAAGCACGAGTGATATTTAACAGGACTATTCCATGAATGAAATTATGTTCCAACAGATTCAAAATGCACCAAATATTGAAAATAACTGACAGCTATGATAAAATCAAAAAGGTTATGTTATAGTACATGTGTGATTTATTGGACGCAGACATAGCAATTGATGTATATTGCCTCCTAAGATAGATGAGGCACAATTTACGATTGGTCAGTAGGGAGAAGCGGTAAGAAAAATCAGATAGAAAAGTAATAAACTTTCTGGGATACACCACACTGGAGCATTTTGTATGTATAATTAAACACTTTTGGTTTAAATTTCACAAGTGGAATAGTCAATATAAACTACAATTATTTCCAGTCATACTACCTTGTCTGTAAATTTGCTAACTAGAATTCCAGGATTTCTAGACAATCGAAGTTCTTTGAAAAGGCCTTGTAAAATCTGGGAATCTTTAGCACAATGTACAGCAAAAAATTGGCAAGTACTTCCAAGTTCCTTTTCAATGGCTGGGGTCCATTGTGCATCTTTCACATTCACCAAAGAACCTAAAATACACATTACAAAAAGCAGAATGTTACCTTTACAATTCTATACCCTTTCAGTTAATGGAAGAAAAATAAACCAAACTAGGTGATACAATAGCACATAATCTTTCACATTATTTGTAACAGGAAACTGCAAGTGTTTCCAATCAACAAAAATGTTTCCTCTGCATTAAGATTTGAACTCAGATCTTTAGAAATAACACATCATTTATCTTCACCCAACTCAACCAACCTCACAGCTAAACTCAACCTTCCTGATGGTTTAAAAACTAGCAGTGATCCAACAGCACACTCATGCGTTATTTCTAAATTTGCAATTTCCAAAAATTCAGGGTTCAACAAAAATAAAACTTGCACCTTTCTTTTCAGGTGTTCCTTGTTCTATCAACTTTGGAGCCGTTTTTGAGAAAATTTTGAAAATGTCCGTGAGGCTTCATGTAAAGTACCCCCAAATTTTAAAGAACGATTTCAAAATATCAAAGCTTCAACTAGAGCCAGATTAACAGGGGTTTCTTTAATTTGGAAAAGATCATACACATGGTTAGTGTTGTTCACATCACCAGATGAACTGATGGACTGATGTTTTGAAAGAAACCACTTTTTCGGTTTCAGGGGACCCCAAAACGTGTATTTCCATTGAAATCTCAAAAATGATTTTCCGCAGCATTACATAACTTGCTCTATACTATGTATATATACTATGCTCTATACATATATATACTCCATATATATGTAAAAAAAATTAATTATACGGAGTATGCTGAACACAATTCCTAATGAATACAAGAAAAATTTATATTTAGAAAAAAATGTATACAGTGAAAAAGACAAAGAAGACTATGAATATATACACACTTCCTATTTTGATTAAATTATTGATGCAATTGATGTAGAGTATTAATAATTGTATCTTCAAAATTTATAAGTCACATTCTCAGTGTTTTTCTATGTTTTGGTCTATCACTATTACAATCTTTCACTTCAGCACTCAACAAATTAAACGCTTTTCAACTGATCCACTTATGGTTCTTGATAATTGTTTATTGAATTGAATAGTTGGTAAAACTACCCACCATTATAATCAACACACATTGATTATAATGTGTGTTGAAATAATGTTTTTCTTTGAATGTCATAACCTGCAAATTTCAATTTGTCTTCTGAAATCGGTTCAGCGTACGGGACTGGGGTGTATTTTTTGATCCACCAATATCACACAAGGTTTTGAGTCAATGGTATCTTATAAACTACGAAAAACTATTATCTTTCCTTCAAATATGATATACATAGTGTATTTAAACAGTTCCAGGACTGCTAGTCATACAAGAATACAAGTGACGCAAACTCGTGTGCAGTAAATGGAACCACGTACCAATATCTTTGTGTCATGGCCACCTGAAGTTTTGTTCATTTCTGCCCAGCGTCAGCTTCAGGTGTGTGAAGGTTGTGTGAGTGCCAATGTCATTGTGAAGGAAGGAAGCAACGAATAAACATCAAATTTTGATTGAAATTGGAAACATTGAACACAGAGACTTATGAAATTATTAAATCTGTGTACGTTCATGATCCTACGAGTCATTCACAAGTGTTTGAATGGAATTCGAGATTCAAATGCGGCAGAGAATCGACAAAAGATGATGAGAGACCTGGGCGTCTGCGTTTAAGTCAAACTGATGAAAATGTTGAGCATGTGCAACCATTGGTAAGATCCGACCGCTGAATGTCGATAGAATTAATTGCCAATTCATTGGAGTTGAGTGAAGGATCAGTTTCTACAATCATAACAGATTTTAAAAGTGAAGAAGTTCTGTGCCCGCTTTGTTCCACACACCCTCACTCCTGAACAAAAAGAATTGTGGATTTCTGCCTACTTAGATTTGGTTGCCATGGTCAACCAAGATCCAAATTTTTTGCAGAACATTGCTATCGGAGATGAAACTTGGTGCCTACAGTGTGATCCGGAAACAAAATGCCAGAGTGCTGAGTGGACAAGCCCAAAAAAGAGTCTACCGATGAAACTGAGAGCCTCCAAATCGAAAAGAAAAACTATGTTTATTTATTTTATTTACTGAAATAATGGTGGCAGCAACAAGCTGTTATACACATATCTTACAACATTGTTTAAGTATCTCAAATCATGTTCTATATTATATAAATTTATAAATCACATTTATAGCATCTATGTAATATATTTCTCAGTATATAAACCTATAACTCAATTCATTAGCATGTATTAATCACATTTCTTGTTAATTTATCACCCATCTTTCACACAGTTATCTCGTATGTTTGGATCATAAACTTCACTTTGCCCTCACTAATTTGGAAGGCATTTAGGGTCATCTTTCTGATGCTTTCTGCTAGCACTTCATTCCATGTGTTGATGCCCCTATTGGTGACGAAACGTGCTCTCTGTCCTACCCTTGTTTTTTCTTTCTTCAGTTTCATTGTGTGTCCTCACAGTCAGCCATCTGTAGATCTTGTGAAGATATCTATGTATAGTGGAACATTATAGCGGCCATTCATAATTTTTTCAATTATAATAAAGTCTCAAATATGAGAGTACTATACCTCCTCTATTCCAATGTGAGTAGCGACATTTCTTGGCATCTCTTTTGGTAGTCTTTACTGCAGCAATGTCTTGGGACCCATTTTCCTTTGTACTTTCTCAAGTTGTCGATTATCTTTTTCATAATAAGGGGACCAGACCATGATTGCATCAAGCACAGGTCTGATGTAGGTTGTATGGACTCTCTTAATAGTGTTTTGTGCAATTTAGAGAAAGTCTTCATCATATATAGTATGGTATTTGCTTGTTTGGAAATCTTGATGACCTGACTTTCCCAGTTCATATCTTGCAAAATTAGTACACCCAGGTCGTTTTGTGGTGCTGTGGTCTCCAAGTTGTGATTTGAAATTATTTAGGGAAGTCTTTCGTTTGATTTTTTGCCGATAAGAAGTACTTTGCATTTCTTGGTGTTCAACGGGAGTAACTATGTTTCAGACAAGTTTTCCATTGCAGTAAGATCATTCTGTATTGCTGGTAATCGTTCAATGGATTTGCAGGAGTTTTGTATCATCTGAATAGCTATTCCCTCACCAAGGTCACTTGTATATAGAATGAACAGCATCAGTAATAAAACAGATCCCTGAGCTAATAATTTGCCTCGTATCCCTGTTGCTTCTAGTTTATAAATCAGTTGCTTGTGAGGAACTTTGTTGAAAGACTTCCAGGTAAATTACATCAATAGGTTGTCCTCGATCTAACATTTAGGTCCACACATCAAGCGAGCTGATCAGGTTGGTGATGGTTGACTTTCCTGATACAAATCCTTGTTGCTCCCTGGGTTGTTGCTTTGGGAGTGAACTTTGGACAATCAGTCTTTCCATTACTTTCCCAACCATACTTGTCAGACTTATTGGCCTGTAATTCTGTGTTAGCCGTTTGTCAACTTTTTTAAAAATAGTGTAACTTCAGCTATTTTCCATGCAGAAGGAAGTTTTCACTGTTTTGAGTTACTGTCTGAAGAATTTATTGAGAGATGGGGTCAATTGTATTGCACAATTCTTTAAATAGACTGTTGGAATATGGTCTGAGTCACTAGAAGAGCTTTTGTCGAGTTTAAGGAGGGTTTGGGCTATCTCTATAATTGTAAATTCAATATCTTCTATAGTTTCTGTGCATCCGTTTCTAATGTTTGGTGGTTGATTCAGTGGTCCTATTGTGTAAACATCTTCAAAGTAGTCTGCGAAATGTTCTGCAATTTGCAGAGGGCCAGTTACTGTGATGTACTGTCCTGCATTGTACGATTCTACATGGCCCTGACTTGCATGAAATCTGCTTTCTGATATAAGAATTGGCTCCTTTTGGTACCACTTGCTTCTCATATTCCAATCTTTTCATACATATGTCTGAAGTGAGCCTGTTCGATATTCCTTTATAGACCTCATAATGTCCGGCGTTTAGCTGATTTACCTTTTTTCATCTCATGGTTGATCCAGGCTTTGTTTAAGTTTTTCTTCTTCCTGTATTTTGGTCAATAGGTATATAATAATTCCTGGGATATTCACAAAATTTTCTGTAGTTATCTTCAACTCCGGCTCTCACATTTTCTTCATTTCCCAGGGTCATGGATTCACATTGTTCTGAATCCATTTTTTGTGTGTTTTGTTATTGCTTCAAAGTTTGCTTTAAAAATGTTTAACTTCTTATTGGCATTATTGGAAAGGTCTCCACTTTCTGGTGCAATTGTAAAGTAGTAACAATTACCAGATGATCACATTGTCCTGTGTTGGGTCTCAGAGTTGGGGGAGTAATAATATCGTCTTCATTCACCAGTACCAGAATTAGAATTGCAGGGCTTTGGTTCCCTCTATATCTCATGGGTTCATCAATTTTCTGGCTCAGCTTTTGGCAGTGCATTGTAGGAATTCCTGTCCCACTTCAATCTTGGATATATAGCTCCATCTTCAATTCATGTGATTGAGAGGCAGGGTTGGTACATTACTTCAAATTTAGTATTTAAATAAACGAAGTCGTAGGCTTCCGTGGCCAGAGTCATGTAACTGATCTTGGCTGTCCAGGTGACGCCGCGTCGAAGGCTGTGTTGCCAATGTTTCAACCGTCATTTTGTGGTCTTCCTCAGGGCTGGTCTGCCAAGGGTTGGCAGGTTTATTGAAATTATCAATTACAATAAATTACTAACTGTCAAATTTCTGAACAACTGAATATGTCTAAATGAAATAAGCCGAATTTTCTTTTAAAGCGACCAGTTTTTTAAACAAATCATCACACAATAAACTCCTATTTGGCAAATGTATAAAGCCCGCAAAGGAAACCGGCCGTTCAACTAGCGTGGATGAACATAAACTAGTGTTATAAGTAGAGCTCAGACTTGTAGGCATTAAAAAGGTCGAAAATTGCAGTTAAAAACAGGCAGGGAAATGGGCACTATAGTTGAATAATATTTTGAATAACTTGTTTGGCAAAGGGGTACATGAAGAGACAACAGCCAACTGGAAGGTAAATTTGGAGTCTATTTTAAGAGGATATCAACCAAAAGACAATGTTAATGCGGATGAGACGAGACTCTTTTACTCCCTTTTGCCAAAGAAAACTCTGGCACATAAGGGAGAGAAATGCCAGGGTGGTAAGAACAGCAAAGAAAGACTCAGTTCTTTTTTGTGTAAATTCTCTTTTTTTAAAAATTTAAGCCAATGGTGATTGGTAAATTTGATAAACCACGTTGCTTCAAAGGCATTCGAACTTTACCATACGATTATAAGAATAACTGTAATGCATGGAAGACATCACAGATATTTTGTGATTGGTTAAAAGCATTTGATGCTAAAATGGAATGTACACGAAGAAAAGTTCTCCTATTCATAGACAAATGCCCAGCGCATCCACATCATTTGTCAGGAATGTGAATATCATGTTTTTTCCTCCAAACTGCACAAATGTGCTTCAACCATTAGAATTGGGCATCATTAAGTCCTTCAAGTCAATTTACAGGAAGAGGTTGATTAGAAGACTTCTGACCCACTTGGACATAGAGCCAAAACAACACATGAAAGTTAATGTTCTTCAAGCTACACATTGTATGTCCACATCGTGGAATAGTGTTGCACAACAAACTGTCCAAAACTGTTTTCAAGGGCTGGTTTTAGCAAGAATGATGTTTTGGTTGAAGAAGAGGAACTTTTCACCAAATGGGATGAAGCAGAAAATGATGACGTTTCCTTCCATGAATATATCACATTTGATGAAGATTTAGGCACTGATGAAATTAATTCAATAGCAGAATTATGCTAGGATTTTTGCAATGGAGATGATGAAGAAAAGGTAGGCCAAAATAAAGGAGATTCTCTGCCACTGCTAAAACATCATGAAGCCATTGTGATGATGTAATCTTTAAGAAACTACGTGCTTCAAGAGGAGATCCCAGATGATGATGTGACTTCCTTTGGCATTCTTGAAAGAAGAATCTTAAATGAGACTCAAAAGGAAACAGAGTACTTTAACTTCTTATTTTTAAACTCAGTAAATTATTGCAAATGAAATTTCATGTACCATTACATTGTAAATATGCATGTAATTTTCTCCAAAACTGCTCATAATTTTTCCATGGATAGAACAAAGAACGTTTAAAAGAACAGCATAGATCTTATTTTCATTTAACTCTCTGAATTTTCAAACATTGCAAATTTAGAAACAATGCAACAAAGTATGTAGTGTTGTAGCACCAATAATTTTAGTATTCATAATACTGATGACGAGGCTTTAAAGTCTGAAGTAAAAGACAACAAGCACATATTAGTCACTATTTGCTTGTAACAATGTTGATTTCACTACTTATTACTAACCAAGTGGTCCCAGAGGCTTGCGGACAAATTTATTTTGCTTATAACATTCTTCTATGCGCCGAACAAGTCTAGGCATCCATTCTCCATAAATTGATAAATTACCAGTCTCCAATTTTAATTTCTCCAACTGTTGTTTCTTCATTCCTGAAATAAAATTTGGGGAGCAAAAATTAAAAAAATATTTGTTAAAAAATAACATTCTCAACTGAACAATAATTCTTACTGATGTCATTCTCCCTCTTTTTTTTGTCCATTTGCAATGAAGATGCTTTTCCACGCAACTCATATGCTTCATCTCGTAGTTGCTGTTGTTCTAATTCTGTGCTTTTTATAACAGAGTCATATTTACTAAGTTCCATATTGCATTTCTCAACTTCTTCAGTTAACCTCTTTCTTTCTTGCAAGTTCTCTTGGGCACCTCTGTTTAAATCATGAATAATTATTTTCATTTATACAATATCCCTAATACCTTCAAAAGTTTTACATAAACACATAAACATGGGGTTGAGGAATTGTTTTTTTTTAACATTACACATAAATTTACATAAACACGGGATTGAGGTTAAGTTTTAATCACAAGGAAGTGAAGATAGGTCTCCCAACCACGATAGCACTAGAAAAAACACTTCTAGGAAAGAAACATTTAAATAATTGACTCCTGCCAATTATTTAAATTTCCATCAACAATTCTGTGGTGACAGGGTAAACATTCTTTAAAATTTAATTAAAAATCTTAGAATGAAGAAAACAAGGTTAGATTAATGTGCTGTAAGCTATATTAAACCGATTAAACTATTATTTCCCACCACTTTTTTGCTGTTAAGGAGGCAATTTGAATTCGGATGTTTTCCTAAAATAAAATATAGATACTTACCTTGTAGTTTCAGTACTTGACTCAATTTTGTCAAAAATTGTCTTAAGAACTTTTACCCCATGACCACAGAATATTTGGGTTTAATTTAAGAAAATGCTTACATGCTTGTGATAAAAGAACACTGGATAAGACACAACTGGCATGACTACAAGCATGCTCAGATTCAGTGTACGTGAATGGTGATATCATTAGAAGGTATGAGGTTTCAAACATGGCAAATGCTCTGGCCTGCATAGATTCAGAGGAAAATGCATCTCTATTTCTTCAGATATATTAAGAGGAGGAGAATTAGCAGCATCAAAATTGTTGAGAGGCCCTTTTTAGTGCCAAAAAACAAATATGAATGTTTTCGAAATGAAATATTTGAGAGCGAGATGTCTTTCAGAGATTTTACTTGCATATTTCAATACAAAATCAAAATTATTATTTGTTAGCCATAATGGAGTAAATAGTGTTGATAGCACTCTTAATTGTAAAAGAAATTGATAAGGATACCAATTAACTTTGTATTTGTCTGCATTATTGGCAATGCATGGATACTGTTACTGTGACAAATCTTTGTTGTCATCAGGTTTAAAATACCACTTTAATTCAAGCAAATCAAGATTTTGGAGTGATTTAAACTCACACTAAAACAAAGATTAAAAATTAAATATTAAAATCTCAACAGACCAGATTTTAATTACAGCAATGTGTAAATAACCTGGAGGGTAAGGATTAAAAAGAACTTTAGGATTTAAAAAATATCATAATTAAATAATCAAATAACGAGGTCACCTGTGCTTTTCAATTTCATGTTTGACTGCATTGCAATCCTGTTTGTACTTGTCTTTTTCTTTCAAAAGATGTTTATATTTTTGAAGAGAATTTTTGTAAGCTGTATGCCGGTCTTTAAATTCACTAGTGGCTTTCTCTAGTCGTTCATTTATGTCCTTTACTTTTCCATCCATGCCACCAATTTCAGCTTTAGTTGCTCTAAAAGAATTTATTTTTAATGTATACAATTTTATAAACAAATATAGTTGATTGAAGTGTATTACAAAAAATAGTTTAATAATTTAACAAAAAGAGGAAATACTTTTGTGCTTCCAACTTCATTTCCAACTCTTGTTTTCTCTTCTCAAGCCTGCTTTTGAGAGGTTGTATACTTTCTTTTTCATTGTCAATCTTGCTCTGCATGTTTGCTAATACTTTCTCTTCATCACGAGCCTGAAAGACCATACATCATATTATGAAAATTCATCAAAATAAATAAACTAATATTACTAAACAAAAAAATTCTTTACTTCAACAGATTTAACAATAAATACCTACACCAATCACATTCCCAGAAAATTCTGCTTTGTTAGGCACTTCAATAACCACCTCTGTTATAATTGAAGATTTGTTTTACCTAACATCTCAGAATTACATTTTTGTCACCAAATAAATGAATCCCAGATTCACTGATGTTGTGTATCATAACGCTTCAAGAACACAGACAGAATGCTCTATGGGTTTCCTTGAGCTTTCAAAGTCATTTTCCAACTATCACTAAAGCAGTGCACTAGCAAAATATCTATGAATATCACAGGTTTACCCCCAAAAAAGAAAACGTTTGAAATTCTTAATTTCCCAGACATATTTCTTATATGAATCTCAATAGTAGGACATATTACAATTTTACAACAAATTTTAGACCATAATAAATCCTGACTTGCATACTGTTGCACTGTAATATTCATGCCTCAAAATATGCAATAGATTTGTATGTAATAATCACTGGTTAATTAAACCAGCCAGTTATTTGGGCAGTATTTTGAAGAATACAAAAATGAAGAATAGCTTTAATCCAGTGATTTTTTTAAAAAGCCTATCCCACTTGGTTGACCAGCTAGAAATACATAAATTTAACACCGTCCGGACTACATCCGAGCATGCTCGGCAAGCACGCCATGTTGGGCCAATGAAGCCTGAGCACCGTTTCAAAGTTCATGCTACACAAAATGAAAAGTTTAGCCAAGTACCATTCATTTGTCATCAGACAGTAATGTTTCAATTATTTAGAAAAAATTCAAACAGATCGCAGTGTCTGCCAAGAAATAATTGTTTACATTTTATATTTAATCCTGAAACAGCTGAGAGCTTGCAGTTCGAAGACGGCTGATGAGATTTATCAATATTATGCAGCCTAAATATTGTGAAGCCCCAAAGTAATTATATTTTTGTATCACTGTTGATGCCAATAAAACAAAGGAAAAATAACATCCATTTCTGTATTATATTTATGGTTACATAAGAGCCTCTGCCGTATTTAAAGTTTTTTTTTCTTGAAAAACTTACACTTTTTAAGCAGAATTTAATAAATGATAGAAACACCCTGCCTATTGATGAAATATGTCATTGTAAAGAGAAAATGTTATAATAAGTAACATTAGAACAACATTATAATAGCTTTAAGCTTCATTTTTAGTAAAAATATAAAAATAGTAAAAAACTGCCCATCGGTGGGACCAAGTACTTTCCACAGAGGCAGTTGGGAAAGTTAAAATTTTGCATTTGTATTACCAATTACCAATTCATTTAATCTACTACATTTACGTTAAAGGTTTGTCTTATAAAAAAAAAATTTTATTTTCTTGTACATGTATGTATATACAGAGTAATATACATAGTATAGAGAAACTTATGTAATGCTGCAGAAAATCAATTTCGAGATTTCAATGGAAATACACAATTTGGGGTCCCCTGATACCGATAGAAGGTAGATTATAAAGATAAATGTGACGATTGTGATACTTTCTGATAATTGTGATATGTTTGTTTTGATATTTGGTATTTAAAAGGAAAACATAAGGAAACCGACAGACATAGAGTAGCAAGATATAGGTTAGGCAATGAAATGAGAGCAAGTTGAATAGAGGAAAATAGGAATCTGTGAGATGGAGGAGGAAGAATGGAAACATATTTAAGAGAGATGTCTGGTTTTTGAGGAAGGTGGGCAAGGTGGAATATTCAGGATAAGGTGACGTGGTTATTAGAGGACAAACGGCTCAGAAGGTTTGATACATACAGGAAAGGGCTTAGTATGTAGCATATATGATTACATATTAAGCCCATAGAGTAATATTTGTGTATACTATGAATATGTATGTTATTCAACTGTTGTACATACAAAGTTGTTGTTAAGTGGACATTTTAATGTCTGTTAAGTTTAATCAATAAAATTAATAACAATAACAATGCTGTTAAAAAAATATACATACTAGGGCCCAAAAGTATTCATTTTCCAAGTTCACTGCTTCCCGTCTCACTTCTTCTAATTTCCTTAAAGCATTCACTTTCTTCTCCAATTCATCTATTTCATTTTGAAGGCTCCACATACTCTGCAACAGACCCCATCCAAATCAAGTCAAGCCGAAATAAGAGATTTCAGAGGCTAATGAACATGATTGACTTTACCCTTCTTGTGTGTTTAGACCTTTATTAAATAAATTAAAAAAAAACAAACAACACACACCACACAATCTTTTCAAATTGCATTTATTTTTATTTGAATAAACATGAAAGAAAATGAATCCTTTACAAAATAAATAAAACCACACAATGGTTGTTTTTTTACACAATTTTTGGCAAAGTTGTATGCAGGTTCGCTACTAAGAACTCTGAAGAACCAACTACATTATACTACTACTACTAAGACTACATTATAATTTTTTTCAAATTTTGAGACTTTCATTCCTTCTTTTCACATGATCTCATTCCTAATGCATTTTTTAAAACTCTTTTCTGTGAGAAACACTTTGACAATTTTCCCCATTTGTATTGGTCAAGTTAACTCACAGCTAAGTTTGTTCAAGAATAAATTTAAACACTAAAATTCATTTGCATCATTCTTTACAATGATGACTACATTTAAAATGACAAACTAGATTTCCCTTGAATAAACAGGGCAAATGATATCACTTGAGCACCTTTTGCCATTTTTGAAAATATTGCAATGCATTTTTCACAGAAGTATCCTGAGACCCTACCAAGTATTATATGCAAGTGTTCATTTTTTTTTTATGAGATATTGAGGTAACTTTGTTTTATCAAGTAGAACTATCCATATTTTTTTAGTCTATCATGTTATCAATTATTATCATATTGCAGATGAACTTTTAAAAAAAATAATTTTGAATCATTTGCAATTTGCAGTTAACGAAAATTTGAATAAACTGCTCTACTCACTGGCCTTCTAGAAAAGTCTTGTGGATCTTCCTTTTAACATGTGCTCAGTAAATATACTTTTGAGAAGCTGATTAATGTTTGAAAATATGAAAGAAATTCAAGATTTCACAAAACAGTTTTACTATTTTTTTCTGCTTCCTGACACTCTATACTTTCTGATTTCTTGTCACATGTAAGATATGAAAGATTGAAAGCAGGGATTAAAATAAAATTGTTGGTATTACTCCCATTTATTTTAATGTGTGATATGAACAGGATCTTGGAAACAAAACACAAGAAGAATAAATTACAGTAAATCCTGTCTAAGACAGAACCTGAAGGTTCCTGTTGTATAGAGGGTTGCCAAAAATTCACCTTATACAGTATTTTTGATATAAGTTTGTTAGTGAAACAAAATAAAGAAAATACAGCATAATTTATCAACACAAATATTGCAGGAAATTAAAAAAATCAACAGCAAAACATGAGGAAAATATAGGACAAGCATTTATTTTGCAATTTCTTCTGTAGCAGAAGGGTTTTGCACATACAATTTGAAGACAATCTGAGACACTAGCACACAGCTTTCCCTTAACTCTGAGTGTTCACTAATTGGTATGTTCTACACCTCGTCAACTCAACCTCTGCCAAGCTGTGATGATAAGACAACGTTCCTGGAATTCTAGTGCTGACTTAAGAAAGGAAACATGGTGACGCTTTTGAGAATTGATCCAGGTGCAGATAACCAACATTAAGGATTCGAAACAATAGGAACACGCTTATTGTAACCTTGAAAATCACACCAAAGTGTGAGAAAATCACAGCGAAACCGTATTCGTCAAAGATTCCCTGAGAGCTGGTATAAGAGGAAAAAACTTGTCATTCTCTGTACTGTCTCAGGACAAGACAGATAGCACTATGCCATTCCCAAGAGAAAGCTGGAAATTAAAAAACAATAATTGCCTTCTAGTCAGGTAATAACCATTTCACGTTTTCTAAAAAAATTCTGTTTTCGTGGTAGACAGGTTTCCAGTTTATAGAAGTCATTTTCGTGTATAAAATCTTTCCGTTCTGAGATTTTGTGTCTGGGATGGCAGGTTTCTGTCTTGGGCAGGTTTTACTATATTATGATAATGACAAAGAATATTGTAAATTTTGAGAAAACAATTTGAGAGCATAAAATAATAAATGATGAATAGGAAAATGCACCAAGATGATAATAATAACAAGCTACAACCATGCAAATATTCTGCACTTTTAATCATTGTTTTAAAAGTGAAAATGGCTTCACACTAAATCTCAATTTCAAGGCAGAATCTGAACAATACATTGAAGCATTGTAGGCCCATCATGACAGTTCTTTTAAAGTGTCAATTTAATTTTACGTAGATTTATAATTTCTACTCATTTCTGACTACCCTGTTAAGGAGTAGTGGTTGCCAGAACAGCCGAGTCTTCACTTAATTCATTCCACAAAATCCCTGGATATTTCCTTACATACTCCAATACAATCCCCTCACATGCTCTCCTTATGTTTAACACACGTTCATAACATGTTTACAAAAATTGAAATCTCAAAAAATAGAACCTTTTAAATCATTGTTTTAAAAGTAAAAATTCAAGTAAAGATGTGGATAGGCTTGAAGTCAAGCCCCCCCCCATCAAAATATCCATTTCAAACTTGCAGGCCCTTGGTTTTGTTCAGATAAATCGGGGAATACTTCTTTTGGAGAAAATTGCCTGAACAGTTTAGGCACTTTTAGCATTGACAACAGACAGGTGTAAATGGGCTTTACTTCTTAGAGAATTTCCAACTATTTAATTTCAGAGTTCCTACTAACTCTAAATTATTCTTCGGTAATTTATTTGTCCAAAAATTTACAATTTGTGAAAAAACTATTGGCACAATTTCTGGGAAAAGGATTTCATTCATTAGTTCATTTTTTCATTCATTCATTAGTTCTCTTGTTTTTGACCTTGGGCTAATAAAAACAAAATTTCTGCTCGCCAGTGCATACTTCTCTAGAACAAACATACTACTTTGTTTTTATGCGAGAAAGAAACTACACTTTAATATTATACATAAATGGTGGTTAATGGCAAGTATAAAGTACTCCTCTCAATATAAATTCAACTGCTTGTCTACCATCATACACCTTGATGGATATTTTCGGCAATTTCTCCACAGTCATTTCAAAAAAAGATCTAATTATTGTCAATTACATCATTCTCTGGTTGTATGCTCTTGTATTGCTTGAAAATTAATACAATTTCAAAACAAATTATTAAAATCAAATCAACAAAAAAAGAACCAGACTGAGCAAAATATTTAACATTTTAATTTTTAGAATATGTATCATTCCGACTACTTACACCTTCTAAAATCTTTTTTTGATTTGATTCCAGTGGAGTGAAGAGAAAGAAGATAGAGGGAGGAGAGAGACTTACTCTCAACCATGTCCTCCTCACACATACACTTACCTATGAACATACGCATGCATTACACATTTTCATATATATTTTTTTATATCTACTGTTCTGAATGAAGTTTATGTTAATTTGCAGTTTTTCAGTAAGACCCAATCACGAGGAATTTTATTATTTAATTCGTTCAACGTTATTCATTGTTAAAATTTTCACCACTGAGTTGACAAAAAAGAACACTTCACTTTTTCAAAGCACATAAAAACCTACATACATTTGGAAAATACTTTTGGGTTTTGTTCACATTGAACGGGACCTAATCGCAAATCACTTGAATAAAAGTAACTGTTCTTAAAAGCATGAGTTAACACCAGAATTAACAATACAGTACTTTACTTTGCACATATTTCATGTGTTAGAGAAGAAGTGCTTTGGAAAGGACAGGATGGGGACATTTAAAGACAGACATCCTTCTTTCTTCAACAAATGTTTTCATCTTTTCATGAACATGTGCTAGACCAGTGGTTCTCAACTGGTGATCCAAGGAGTTTGAAGTGGTCTGTGGTGCAGGTGATTTACATATTTAGTAGCTTTGGAACTGCTCCATAAAATAAACACCTGAAAATGGGCGTCATCTATTGCGTAAGCTTTACTTCGGAGCAGCACTTATAAATGCAAGGTGGTCTCTGCGCATTTCGAGAATTTGTAACTAATTACATTCTCTTAAATCTCATGCCTTAGGGGAAGTGCGAGCTGACAGACTCTTGATACACTCTTAATTTCAAAAAATATGTTTTTGGATGCTCTAAGAAGGATTTACTCCCCCCCCCCCTTTTTGAAGTCATTTATCAGACACATTACACCGAATTAAATTGGATGTGCACATACAGCAACCAGGATCCACCACAGGCAATAACACATTGTAAAATTTGAAAACAATGCAAGCAGCACTATCAAAAAGTCTAATTGGTTCAAGAAGATCCACCATGTAAAGTCTGCCTATTTCGTTAAATTCTGAAGAAAATGTCATAAACAAGTAACAAAATTGATTTTATGATTTACTAATTCACTGCTGTGTGCTTATGGACATAAACAAAAAATGTAATGATCTTGTTAATACCCTTGTGGGCCTTTCTGATTCTTTATGCCAATGCAGGCCATTTGAATACTTTATGCTTGCCGTAATACCAACACAACAAATAAAATTAATTTGTTTTAATTGATTTATTAAACTTAAAAAAGAAATAAACTACAAGGTACTTAACTAAGAAAAATTAACTTTATAATAGAAACATTGAATGAAATTAAAATTACAATTTTGAATGTTCCTGAAATTTGATGTTTCCACCAGTCCAACTTCACATTCATATATAATATTTTCTTTCGCAGACATAGATCCTTGGGTATTCATACTAGATGACGATGAAGAAGGCACATGACTAATATGTCTCTCAAAATGTTATTTTTGGATCTTTGTGAATCTTCTACAGTTTTCCGCATTATGAGCACTCTTCTATCTGCCATACTGTTTTAGTAAAGCAGATGTATAGCATATTTGCCCTTGCATCTGCCAGCAGAAATTCGCCATAAGCAATGGCCTGAATACTACTCTGCCAGGAGACTATATCAGAGAGCTTGTGGTAAAGATAACTTTGTTCAATCGCAAGAACAATATAAACTGGCCAGAAACTAGTTGAAGACCACAGTCTGGGAAAGTCAACATCTTTGCACTAAAAGCCTGTGTGATGAAGTTGATAAAGATGTCTGGGGTAGGCCATACAAGACGAGTATGGGTAAGTTTATAAATTCACATACTCACTCTCCAACCTGCCCTAACCTCTTTGGATTATTGCAACAACTTTATTCCCACACCACCCCGGCCAACTGATGATCATCATGCCACTTGATATGGAAATGATACCACCAGTCACTGAAGATGAGCTACTGCACATAATCAGTAGAACCAAATAGTACCCCAAAATCGCTCGCAAGACTGCGATATGCACTCGTAATGAAATATTTGTGGACCTCTATGACACAAGTCTGAGAGAAGGGATATTTCCTGAAAGATAGAAGAAACAACTAGTACTTCTTCCAAAGGGGAAAAAAACTTCTGATCCAGTGTCTTACCGGCCGCTGTGCATGCTCGATACCACGGGTAAGGTTTTCGAACATATTATTAGCGCAAGATTGGAAGATGCAATAGATAAAGGAGGTGGACTCTCAAAGAACCAGTATGGCTTTTGCAAAGCTCGTTCAACAATAAATGCTGTTAAGCTTGTCATTGACTGCCCAACCTTGCATTAAAGGAGTAGGTGGAGAAGAGGTCCAAAAAAGTACTGTGCAGTTGTAACATTGGACATTAAGAATGCTTTAATTCGGCAAGATGGAGTGTCATTTATAAGGCACTACATCAAATCAATGTACCTACGTACTTGAGAAAAATAGTGGCTGAATATCTGAATAGACTAATTCCAGTCTACAATATGGATGATGGACCGAAGGTACACAACTTCACTGCTGGCGACTCAGATGGTTCGGTGCTGAATCCACTTCTCTGGAATATCATGTATTAAGGTTCTTAGGCTCCCACTCCCAGAAGGAACCACGATCATTGGCTTCGCAGACGACATTGCCATCGTTGTCATAGGAAAATTTGTAGAAGAGCATTTGTAATATGTATTTGCAATGAAACCATTGCCATTGTTAGTCGTTGGCTAGATTCCGCGGGATTGCAGCTTGCTGAACATAAAACAGAAGTGCTGCTCATAACTAGTAGAAAGAAGAGAGAATCCATCACTCTCAAAGTCGGTCACCGCAATATTTCATCACAACCCGCAATAAAATATCTCTGCATCGTGATCGACATGCGCTTGTGTCAACAAGACCATTTGGACTACGCCAGCAAAAAAAAGAAAAGCAGCGGTAGTGAATGCTGCGTTGACTAGGTTAATGCTGAACACTGGAGGGCCTAGTTATGAAAAGAGAAAGCTGCTTGCCTCTATCGTCACTTCGGTTCTGCTCTACGGATCACCAGTTTGGGCCACCTCTGCAAATACGAAGAGCTACATAAGAGGCATGGCTTCAATATATCGATTACCTGCGCTGAGGGAGGCATGTGCGTTCCGCACTGCCTCCAATGAAGCAGTTTGTGTCATAGCTGAGATGATTCCGATAGATATAATGGCTCGTGAACGGCAGAGGTGTTACGACAAAAGAAATGGGAAGCAGAACTGCTTGGAACAGCTAGCAGAGAGGCAACAGCGATGGGACATGTCCTCCAATGGAAGATGGACATACTGATTGATTCCTACAGTTGAATCGTGGATCAGTCGAAAGCACGGTGGGGCAAATTATTACCTCACGTAGCTCCTAACAGAACATGGTTGCTTCGGAGCCTACCTTCATAGGTTCAAACTAGGTGATACCCCTCATTATCCTGTGTGTGAACATGATGTCGAGGATGCTGAACACATGCTTTTTCAGTGCTCACATTTCGCACCTCAACGACTAGCCACTGCCGAGATACTTGGTATAGGCCAGTTGACACCAGAAAACGTAGTTTCATGTATGCTTGTTTCTGACAGCAATTGGAGAGTGGTGTGCAATTTTGCACAAGATATATTGATGGAATTGAGATGCGTAGAGAAAGGTAGGAATGATATCTCATGATTCCTCACTAACTAATTTCATGTGACGAGGCCATTATTCCACTCTCCACGAAGCAATGCCTTTAGTTGGTTCCGCGGAGAGGATGGAGGAGAAGGGAGGTTCAGTTTGAGTGAGTAAAAATCTCAAACGTTGGGTAGTATGGGCTACTCAGTGTCTTTCGAAGATTTCCACCTACCCTCTAAAAAAAATGCACCACCACCACACAGCGTTTTGTTTATAATGATTACAATGTGTCTTTTCGCTTTAGATACTAGAAAAATTATATAAGGTTTGAAATTCTCATTTGATTGAGCAACAAAGTAGTAAAACCAAGTTTTGTATGTACCACAGGCATTACTAGCTATTTTTATGCTTAAGGCAACTTATAACTGCTTGGGCCAGAGGCCCTAAGGTTTGGAAGTTGCTCTGACCAAAATTCATCTACTTAATGTCCTAGATACATAAAACTATTTTGTCTCACAATTTACTTACTTCTTTCCTCAGTTTCAATCGGCTAGCTACAGCTGCTTCACAGCTTAGAGTCTTAGCATGCAACTGATCGACATCTTCTAATTTTGTAGCTTTCATGAAAAGTGTATATTTCAATTTGGGATCAGCAGTAGCCAAAAATGTTCTAGCTGTATCTTGATTCAAAACTGAAATGGGATTATCGACTTGAATATTAAAAGCTGTGATTATTTTCTCAAGTTCTTCACGTTTGGTACTTATTATTTCCCCTAAAAAAAATACCAATAACAAAATTTAAGCAATTTTATTGAGTCTACAACAATAGTTGTACCACGTCAACATACTTAAGACAGTGAATGTAATAAGTAATGTATTAATGGTACATTTATTACATTTATTACCTTTATTTACCTTTTGCAGATTTAAATTTGTATGATGATGGAGTTGAACCAGCAAATATGCTACGAGCAATAATAATCTTAGATCCATAAACTTCTGGTTTGTAAGCATACAAACCTTCATTGCTCAAGGTTACTTGGACCATAGCAGAATTAGCTCCATTTTTAATAAAATCTTGCAGAAAGAAATACACATGAATAAACAATGTTAAAACATGCATAAAGAAATATTACAAAAATATTTAAAGTGCTATAAAAAATATTATTGATTATAAGATTATTGATATAAAGATTATAGAAAACACATTAATATATTTTTGTACGTGAGAATGTTACATTCTCAAAAGAAATATTTGAATACATCCTGTGTGAATTCTGAAATGGAAACTAAATACACATATTATCTACTAACTCTAGAAACAAATAAACGTTGAAGAATCAAGTTTTAAATCATCTGAAAGTAACACATTCCACGTTAAAAATATTATATATTATTTTGATAATCAAAGATAAAATCTTGCTTTAGAAATTGAAAGTGTGACTTTACATTAAAGCAGGGTCTCCTTTAACCAAGGCTGTCAGATTCACAACCTAGGATACAGAGGAACCTGATTCAGGGGAAACTGTCAAAGGTTGATAATAAAAGAAAAGTCATCAGATTTTAGCAGATTGCTAAGCATTGTAACCAAATGCAACTCTAGAAAAATAATGGAGAAATTAGAGAGAGAGAGATTTATTACATTAACAATCATTAAACTAAAGGATTCAATACAAAGATACTGAGAACTGTGAAATCTGAGGCCAAATCTGTTTCAACATTGATTATTTTGCATTTTCAAGTGCATCAACTGCTATGGTAATTGATCCCGTAAGTGTAGTGCATGTTTTGTTACAGGAGGAGGAGGAGGAGGAGGTGGTGGTGTTCTTCCCCAACTGGATGATGAGATCCGGCACCATCCAGAGCTACATAGCAGGTTGCAGGGGTTTTCCCAATCAAGTGTCTCCCACCAGCTGGGACAAACTCTCTAAGCTCCTGACTGGTCTCCCAACATATGTGGTTGTGTAGTGCATGTGGGTAATTCTAAGTAAGGGATGAGGTTAGGACAAGAAAGAGAAAGTGAAAATTGTGTGCGCTCCGTAGCATGTTTATTAGGGTTGGCGTTTGCCTGGTGTTCATCAGAATAACCACGTACCAGTACTGCAGCTGGCAGCTAGAATTCTCCCGTAGCTGAACTCGACCTAGCTATTGAAGTAGTGTCGAAAAACCTGGCCAATCAGGAATTGTAACCTAGGACTTCCCAGTCACAGGCACTGCTGTGTCATCATCAGTCATCATGACCTGAGCCATCTCAGATGGTAAGTCACCAAAGAGTAAAGAAAGGTTTCACCCACAAATTTTTTCCCCTTTTCTGTTGTGACATCTTAGAAACGGTATCAGGCAGGTGACAGGTGTATCTATGTTCTATATCTTTAGAGATTGGATTTCAGAACAAACCAACTTCTTCAAATGAGAAAGTCATGTCAGCTCTCCACCCTACCCCTAACCCTCTCATGGAAAATGATCACTAAGCCACCATGTTTTACAGAGCCCTCGTATTATACTACCTAGGTTAACAGCCCATACTGTAAATAAAACCTACCTTTTAGTGAAGAAGCTCTATTTGTGATAGAAGCTTTGCATCCCAAAGCAATGACAACAGCCGCTAAGATTGCACTTTTGCCACTACCATTTCTTCCCACAATGAAATTTATCTTACTGTTCAAAGTAACTTCTAAAGCAGAGTGGCACATGAAATTCTTCATGTAAACTTTTTCAATGTAACCAGCAACTTTTTCCTGAAAAATAAGAAAAGGACGATGTTCATTTTATTTGCAACATAACACAGGCAACAACAGTTAAGGTTTCAATAAAATAGAAGTTTTTGACATCCAGAAAATGAAACTTTATTTTCATTTACCACTGTTTTGAAAGAAAACCATCAACTCAAAAAACCTCTTTTGCGAGAAGAGGCATTTCAAGTTGAACTGTGTAAGCATCTAGCTCTAATATATTCTAAATTTCTCTCCCTCCTGGCAATCACAGATTACTTTTATAACTTTTCAAGAAAGAGAGTCTTATTGTGGAATGCTGGGGTGTCCAACTTGCAAGGCCTCAAGGGCCACAACTAAAATCTCTAATATTGTTGCGGGCCAGATTTTCATCACTTGGATGATCCACACCTAATTTCCCCTCTATGAAGATCTTGGTAGTTTGCCTGGTCGCTCTGGAACATTGTATGTGTGGGGGAATGGAAACATGAGTGATATCAGGTGGTACCATGCATAATGTAGTGAAACTTACTGAGATGATTTTGAATTTCTCCGTTTACTATAAAAAAAAATCCTTAAATCTAAACAACTTATTTTTACATTAAAGAGGTGTTGACCCCAGTACAGCATGTACACTAGCCGCACAATGTTCCCACCTGACATGGATGAAAGGAACTTTCACTTTTAATAGACTAATAACCTTGTGTGGGTCACAGTAAATGGCATCGTGGGCCAAACAGGGCCTGCCTATTGGACACCCCTGGTGTAGAGGGTAGTATAACAATCTAAAAAGTCGCTTCTGAACAAGCAATATTTATTGTTATTTTTATGTTTTTTAAACCAGCCAGTTGAAATAATACTTTAGAAAATTTGGCAATCAGGATCTTTAGTAAACTAACATTTGACAAATATCAACCATAATCAGAACTGCAAAGATCTATTTAATACATAGTCAAGCCATCTTTGGCAGTTATCAGTGATTCAATCCTTCATGCATATTGCAAATCATCTCCTGCATGTTATTTTAACAATCTTTTCTAAGAGATAAATAACCTTCCTTTCAAATATCTCTTCATTTGTTCTACATACTTTCTATTGGATCCATCTCCACTGAATTTCCACGTCAAGGTAACAATCATTTAATAAAAGACACTTTCTTAACTTTACATTCAATTGTATCTGTCATATAAATCATATTTCAGTGCGATTATACCAAAGAAGTATCAATAGTCGATGCAAATCTAACAATTGGTCAGGGACTTCATAAGCATTTTTCTAAAGATCTTTCCTTCCAAACATTTGAACACAAAATACAGTTAAAAACTATTATGAAATTCACAGCAAAGGAACCACATATTCAACAGACTATATATTTCATAGGGCTCTCAAGTACAATTTCACATCAATTAATAATAATATGGGGGACAATAAGTAATCAACTAATCCACAATTCTCTACAAAAAAGTCTATTTTTTCAGAAGAATGGGCCTCTTAAATATGCTTCTCTCAAAAGCAACATCCGGCTCTTTTGTGGTTTTACCCCAGTGCCAAAGATATAAATAAGTAGTTTGAAAACAATTAATGACACAACTACAAAACCATAAGTTCTGTAAGCGTAGTGCACGTTTTCATCATGGGAGGTGGCAGTGATCATCCCCTACTGGCTGGTGAGATCCAGTGCCAGGGACAAGCTCTATGCTCCTGACAAGTGTGTATGTGTGTGCAAGTGTAAGGCCACACTACTGGAAAATGATTAATTATAATTCCTAATAAATATATTTCTTCTATATTGTACTGAAGGAATAAATAAAACGTACAATAGCGATAATAATGGTCAACATTAAACTAACAAAAAACCAAGATATTTTTTATCAAACATAATACCTAAAACATATATACATTGCATAGAGAATTAGTTTCAAACATGAAACGTAATAATAATTTCAGATAGCAACACCAAATTCTACTCTTCAGTCCACTGTCAGAAAAAGAAAGAATCTGAGCTATGCATTCTGAAGTATTCGTAAATACATTTACTTTCCTGGTTTTAAAACATTGCAGTTTTCTAAATATCGATTTTCTAGGTACATAGGTTTCCTACATGTATAGACCATTTTTACATTCTCGCATACCATTTACTTTTTATAGAGAATGTTACATAATGTTGCCCTAAAAAGTGTGCACAATTTTCATCAAATTCGATATTTCCCCCTTTGGTCTGGTTGATGATGCAGTCCCTTGAATTTGAAACTTAATATTTGGATGTACTTTACATGAAGCCTCGAGGATATTTTCAAATTATTTTCAAAAATGGCTCCAAATTTTTCTATTAAACTTCGGTCTCAGATAGTGTAAAGGATGCTTTAAAAAACTGGTGCAAGTTTCAGATTTGTTTAAATATCTGAATTTTTAAAACTTTCAAAATGTTTTTGGTGACTTTCTACAACTACATTATTGAGGTTAGATTTTTCTTCTGAATTTTCTCACTTTAAAATTACATTTTTAAATGAAAACGTATACATTTTTTTTTTGGAAAAAAAAACTAAATGGTTAAAATTAATTTTGCATGAAATAAAGGCAATTTTAAGAACTAGATTTTCTGAAAAACAGCTCCAAAATTTTTCTTTGAACCTTTGGTACAAATAATAGTTGGACATATACATGTATTGAATAAATGCCAAATGCAATTTTGAAGTATTCTTTAGGTTTTTCAAAAATTACACAAACGTAATATTTTTATACAAGACTTGCATCATTCATTTTTTCGTTACGGACATGTTTTATGCATTATTGAATTTGCAAGTACAAGTGTTTCAAATGATTTCAAATGGAAGTCCCTTGAAAACTCTTCTGGTTTCTGTGAAATTGAGTCACAAGTTTTCTGTGAAACCAAACATGCTCAAACATGCACATTTACTTATATGCTCAAATGACATTTTCTCAAATCTGGTTCTAATTTTTTCTTTAAACTTTTTGTACAATAGTGATAAATGCACTGAATAAACATGACATATATACCATCTTGATGTATTATTTTCATTTTTCAAAAATTACACAATTGCATTTGTGAACAAAAGTGCTTCACATAACTTTGAATGAAGTTTCCCAAAACCTCAAAACTTTTCTATGAAAATGGGCTCAAAATTGTGCATTTTCAGAAACAGTTTTTGAGAACAATATTTTCTCAAGAACGGGTTCACATTTTTCAATGAAAATGTGCATATAAGCAGCTGGGATGAAGGTGGGTCGTTACTGCAAAGCTAACCTAGTCTAAAATCCTAAAATCTGTAGAAAATTAACTAGTGCAAGAAATTTTGTGCTGATCTGTAGCACCACTAGTTTTATAAAATCATTCCATTCCAGGTTTTTGCTCCAATATTTCTTTTACATAGCAGTCTTGTGCCTTCATATTCTAATATTTTTAGATTTAGAGGCAACTTACAACCAACAAGTATTGGCTAGTATGAGTATGACAGGAAAAACTGTATTTTTAAATTTGTGTCTTAGTGTCCTCTACTCTTTAATACTTTGTGGGTTGAAAAATTGGAGGTTTAGAGAACAAAAATTCAAATAATAATTCGAATTCAACTTGTAACTGACAAAACTGATAAATTGCTGACAAGAACGGGAAGTGTTCCCCTATCAAGTTTCAGGTGTCAACCCATACTTGCACTTTGTAACCACCACAAAAATTGATGTCACACGTTTTCTATATTCTAACTAAAAACTACAGACTATATTAGTGAACTACGAAGAAAATGCACAGTACATTAAAGTCTATTCCTTGCAAAAACTTACTTCGTTCCCGATGGTACGTGCAACTTGACTTCGGCTGGTACTGGCCCCATAATTCACGAGACTGGTGCTTAAATCACTTGTAGAACAACTAGGCAACTCCTCTGAATGGCTTTTAGATTTTTTCTTTGACGTATCACCATTTTCCAACTCATTTGAAGATGATCTTCGTTTTGCACCAGGCATTGCCACCAAAAAAGTGTAATATTACTTGATAGTAGCAACCTGCTTGAAAACCATGAAATGTTTATTTCTCAACAAAACATAACACAGTAGCACAATGTCATCCCAAAGTACATCACCAAACCATACTACCTTTAACAAATTACAATGGCCTCTTAAATTGAAACACAAACCCGCCAAAACAGTCAACACCTGCACCCGCCAGCCATTACCATCCAAGCATCCACCACAACAAAACCAACTAAACTCTAAAGGCCCGTTTTCACGATGGAATATGTCACGACATTTTGCGTGTTTCTCGGTAGGGCCGCTAGGTGTCGCATGATCGCGACATTTTATCAAGCTCTGCTTGATTCTGGTGTGGCTTTTGCGATAGCAGAGACACCTCGCGGTAGAATTTGTAAGCATTTCAGACTGCAAGCAGTCACGGTAGGAGCAACTTCGCCAGCTCGAAGCAGGACACGGGGAACGGGCTGGAGCCGGGGTCCAAGTTGGGCGGAAGTGAATAGGACTTGCCGACTGGCGTGACCTATAGCTATGGGTTGTCTCGAATAGAAGTTGCGAGTAAAGTTAATAACTACTTGCCTCGGAGGAAACTTATTTCACAATTTTAATAGTAACACCGTAGTCCTGATAGCATTGGCATACGAATATGAATAGAGAAATATTTGTTTTTAGGTTAGGGTGACATGAAACAGTGGCTTGTACATTACTTATAAAAAATCGTAATCGTGATTAGTTTCTAGCGTTTATGTTTGTGTGGAAAATCTTCGTGAATTTTCATCTTCAAATTGCGTGTAATGTCACGTATCTTCGAATTAAAAATGTTTTAGTATATTGTTTTCAATCGAAACGAATATGTTTACCTGTGTAACCTAAATAGGCTTCATTTTTGTGTAAATGAAAAGTTGTTTGAAGATCGATTTCCTAACGAAAAATTTTAAAATCGAATTGAAATGTAAAGATGGTCAAAATTAAATAAAAACAAAAACTCTACATTGGCTATATTATAGATATAATTGTTATTTTTTTAGTAAAATATGCCAGATAGTATTTGGTGTGTAAGCATTATACTTTTCAATAATTCCCCAATCAATAATATTTGCTGCTTCATACCCCAAACTAATTCACGGTTCACTGTCAAAAATTTAAAAAATTCACATGAAGTTAATTCATAGAATATATCTTCATTTTATGTAAGATTCTTGCATTATGTAGAAATAGTGAGTCTTTGAAGTGTAGGGCAATTCAAGACATGAATGTATTGTATGTGTATCAATAATATTACAAGACTCAGGGATGAAGATTGAAAATTAACGTTAACAACCCTTGTTTACCCAGAAACCATGGGCATTTCTACCCAAATTTGAAATATATCCAGATTCATAAATAAATCTAATAGTCTTAAGAATAAAATGAATGTTCTATGCTCGTATTTTACAAGTAAAAGAACCTTCTGTGCTCATCACTTCCTATCTACTCATAATGTATTTTTCCATATCTATTTATTCAAGTAAACAAACCCACATGTTTCAAATCAATTCTTTAGGCTATGGAAACATAATTCTTAAGTTTCAAATTAGTATTACTTTTTAAAAATTATTATTATTATTTATTTATTTTTTATTATTACTTTCTGTTCAACAATATGTCTTTCAGAGCTTTGAAATTTACAAAGGACAGTCGTCATGGATACTAAACAGTAACCTCTTTAAAAGAATTTATTAAGGTAAAATTTGAGAAAAAAAATGTTGTAAAGATAAGATTGGATTGGAAATATGAGAAAATAAAACTACAGAAGATGAAATTTGTCTTTAGAAAATTTAGAATTAATTCCACGAGGAAAGGGATAAGATTTACCAAGATGAAAACATTGTGCATGATATAATGAAGGAAGAGAGTTCAAAAATTTGAGACTATAATTTTTAATCGGTCATGTATTGTAGGGAGATTTAATTCATTATGAATTTGTGTATTGGGAATAAACCAAGGTGTACGTTGAATTTTTCTAAAGAATTTGTTTTGGGTATTTTGAGCTTTTTGTATTTTTGATTTAGCTTCATTTGACAAAATTGGATATGCATATGTTAAAGAAGGCCTATTAATTGAAGTGTATATTAATTTAGCAGTTTTAACACGAGTTTAGTTATTATAAGGGAATTTACTTTGTGTATTTTAATAGTAGTTTTTTGTATCACATTTTTAATACGAAATTTTCCATTTCAGTTTTGTGTGTAAATGGAGACCTAAATATTTAACATATGAAGAGGAATAGGAGTTTTATGAATGAGAAGGGGAGGACTTATTGGCTTACATAACGTACATATTTTGGCTTGGCATTTATTCATATTGATTTTCATTCTCCAGTTGTTGGCCCAAATTGAATAACATTTATGATCTATTTAAATACTTCGACTTGAAATACGTATTTTAAATACATTTTGCTTTGGTGTTACGTGACTAAAAATGTCATGGAAGTAGATGTCAACGTGTAAACGCGCACTCTCGACTTTCAAGAAAAGTCACGACTGTGAAAGTCGCGCCTTTCAAATGTCGTGGAATATTCCATGACATATTCCATCGTGAAAACGGGCCTTTTACATACATCTTCGTCAATTCTTCCGTGTTCATCCAGCGCGCCAAAAACGAAACCATCGGCTCCGGCATCCATGAGCAGTTTGGCATCCTTCTTCATTACGTCAACTTCCAATCTGCTATACATAAAATCACTTCCTGCGCGTGGTCGCAACATAGCGAACACAGGAATAGACACACATGATTTTACAATTTCTAAGAGTCCACATGTGGGAGTGAGGCCACCTTCACTCAATGCACTGCAAAGCTCGATTCGCATAG
The DNA here is from genome assembly GCA_011170035.1 of Teleogryllus occipitalis. Lineage (NCBI taxonomy): Eukaryota > Metazoa > Arthropoda > Insecta > Orthoptera > Gryllidae > Teleogryllus > Teleogryllus occipitalis. Next base: position 44,783 of record BLKR01000226.1, on the reverse strand, counting down.
CACCACCTGCCGCTGCATTTATTGCAGATTCTACACAGTCTACGCACACTTCCATCACAACCATTTCGTTCTTGACAGCAGGGTCTGCTATGAATGATTGTGTGTTCTGATCACTCACCACGTCACACGCATTAACAACAGGTGGTTGTGGTTGCCACAGAGCACTCATACATAGAGCGATCACTCCCATGTTAAGGGGATGGCCGAGCAAACGATGCATACATTCTCCCCATTCTCATGGTGGAAATAACCACCATGAGATTATTTCCACCATGCCCATTCTTAACCTAAGTTCCACCAATCCACGACGTCTCCCTTCCACTTGCGTGTGTGCCAATTACGAGTACTGTCAACTCTTAAGCGGGAGGTCAAAATTAAATTACTTTTCGCGGCCTTCCTAGCAGCCACATTACAAATTAACTCCATTTATTTAACTCTAAATGCGTAATTAACTGCGTTATAAGGTCTACCTCCTTATTCGAGCCTTTTTTTACTTAAACCCAAAATGCATTGAATTTGTAGGAATAGGTACCTAGAGGGCTATTGGTCATAAATGAGCTAGGAATGTGGGACAAAAATACATGACACAATTATTAGTAAAACATTTATTTACCTCTTAAAAACAAGTGTAAATAGGTCAACAGCAAAACAACCCAATGAAAGGAATTAGATAATATTTAATTACAGAAATAGCATTGTGTGCATTGATTAAAAGTATTTGCAATAATATATTTGCTTTATACATTAAGTCATTTAATTAATTACTATGAAGAAATTAACCATAGCAAAATTTTGGCACTTTGTCATATACAAGAATTTTCAAATATTAATGGTGACATCTAAGTTTAAAAAGTTGATTACCACAAGCTATAATGTAAAACTGAATTACTTCTCTTTACAATACAAATATCCATCACACAACAATCCAACAAATGATATTGAATATTATTGAAGTAATAATTAATTGAATATCACATGAACAATCAATCCACAAACAGAATAAATTTTAATTTTCCCACACGGTTATACGAATTACTGGTTCAATTTTTACAACATTCTTATCAGATATGAGGTTAGCAACATCAATACAGAAACTTTAAACACAGAAGCAATGACTAGGAAGTTACAAGCAGACTTTCAGAAGCCATATATAAAATACTAAGTAAATCTAAAGTTACAAATGATTACTCTTTTGAAAACTAAAGGGAGAACAAGGACAAACCAAACAATTGAGAATTAATGTGGCCAAGTATTTTACCAAATTAATACAAATAATAATAGTTTGGTTTTAGGAATTAATACTCAATTGAATTCTATCTAACCACTGAATAGAAAAATTGTTGAATTAGTTATCAACAGGGAACGGATTTGTATGGAAATACATGTTTACTAAATAAGCTAATATCGATATTAATTTGCATTATCTTTATATTTCTCTATGTGTAGAGTAGAAAATGCTACATTTATTTTCCATATTTGAGGTTTTAGTACATATTTGAATGAAAGTCCACATTTTTCCATATTTCTTAGAAAATCAGTCAATATAGCATATTAAGCTTAACAGTGAAATTTCATTAAATATTACTAGAAATGCATCTCAACAAAAAAATCGTCAACATTTTTAGTATTTCCTTAATCATAAGAGTTTGTTTGAAAATTACGGAGAATTGGCAATGGAAAAGTAAGTTCAGAAACAGTTAATGTTTTAATTTATGTAAAGAATAGATCCACTCTCCAGCTTTGAGGCCTTGACTGAGGTGTCTTAAATGAGCCGCGAGGTGCAGGGGGCACAAGGAGGCGATGAATGAACTTATGGATTTGTTTGACAAATGACCTTGAGACTTCGACGGCTTTTGGGAAACACTCCTCATTTCAGTATCTACACCTCCCCTTCTCCCTCCCTCTGAGGCTGCCACCCTAATATCGCAAGCCATCCCAGACTTGGATATCAGAATTCAACTTATACAGCTCCTCACTGCCAGTTACAATCAATCAGAATACTGTGTTGGCCCAGTTCTAAGAATCTCTATGAACACCGTGAAATGTCAAAAGTAGCACAATCAGTCAGTGTGAAAACTGAAGTTACATTTCAGAATTAAAAAAATTAGGTTTATCAACTGACAATAAAATATTATTTTACCTTAGTCATTTTTTTCACATTCCAATTTTAACTCCATATTTTGATAAAAATAACTACATATATTTTTACATAATTCATATATTTTTAGTCCATATTAATCTGTTCCCATCAAGCATTAAATGAAATCTATACATTAGTTACAATCAGCAATTTTAGAAAAATTAACATGAATTTGTTTGTTGAAATGACTAATGACTTCCCTCTTTAACAGGCCACCTAGTATACAAGTAAAGGAAACAAAATCATATCTTTTCAGAGCTCAACACAGTAGGTTAAATATTGGCAAAGTTCCTGATAAAAATACTCTCCCTGCAGCTGAGACGGTACCCAAAGAACCTGCTTTCTCGAGTACTCTCCTTGACAGTTCCTGTGATGTCGACATAGATAAAGAGGATGAAAATGACCCTATAATGTTGGGGATGTACGCTAAAGACATGTACAAATATATGCGCGAAATGGAGGTATTATCTTTCCTATTATTATAATATGACATGAACTATTGTTTGTGTAACCACAATTTTGTTTTTTACCTTGAAGGTGAAATTTCCAATTTCTCCCCAATACCTTACAAACTCAAAATTGACTGGTGAAATGAGAGCTTAGATAGATTGGCTTGTTAAGGTACACGGAGACTTTGAAATGAATCCTGAAGCATTATATCTAACCGTTGCTATTATTGACAGATTCTTGGAGGTATGCCTTCTAGTGCTCGCCAATCTTTGAGGTCTTTAGCTACATAAGCCACAAAATCCAGAGTATCCTGAATGCACAAACAGAACATAAATTATTAATATACCTCATTTCATATTTCAGAATCTTAGTGCACAACTAATGATTTTCAAAGAGCATTTTTTTTTTGAGATGACATCCAAAGGTATTCTCATTTTACTGCAAATACTCGTGAAGCTTTTGCAGAATCTCATTAAAAAATAACTAGTGATGTCACACCAGGAAATACTTTCTCATATTATTTGTAATGAGTATCCTATTAATAGATGAACAAACTCTTTAAAAACACTTTATCAAAAAACATTACTTAATGGTAACATGGCCCATTAATATTTAATTAATTAATTGGACTTTAAAATTCTGACCTTCCAGTCTAGAATAACCAACTTCTTTACTTGTCGTTAATACAAATTTTTTTTTTATGAAGACTTACTTTTTATGAATTTTTGTAAATGATGGTTAAATTGTCTCTGAATTAGAAATAAATAATTATGAATTACTTTTTTTACTTTCTCTTATAAGTAGCGAAGAGAAAGCAATAAAATGCTGTGATGTCACGATTTTGATAGAAATACATATTTTAGGGATATTTGATACAAAAAAAAGCGTTTTCCCCCCAAAAACTGTCTGTTTAAATGATATGTGCAAGGCAATTCAAAATGAACACACAAAATCTGTACACATGATATTTTCCAAATTTGATATTCCTTAAACAATATGCTTGAACTCAAGTCACTGCAAAATTTGAAATGGATCTTAATATTTGGAGGTACTCATTTGACGTTTATGATTCTAAAAAGTTCAGTCTCAGTTAAATATTTATATTTCTAAAATTTTATACAAAGTAACTCCAAATTTTTTCTTAATATTTTTATCGTGAATAGAGCATAGTGCACCTATAAATTTGATTTGGATATGATTTTCATTATAAATTTCTGAAATTTTGGACATTTCATTTTTTTTCACACATATTGAACACCTCTAACATTATAGTGATACTAATAACATAGTGAAGCATCAGATTCCTTACTTAATGCAATCTTTTCCTCAATATTAGATCTTCAAAATATTTCAATTACCTCTTATCAAAATATTCGTAGTAATGGAAGTTAATGCAAGCCAATGGAAAAGGAGATTCTAAAAATCTTATTACTTTTCAATACTTTTACTGAGTAAAATGTTCACACTTGTATTTAGAAAGAAAATAGTGATAGGCATAACAAAAAGGCAACAAGCTCTTCAGCAAACTGTTGCAATTCCAAGAAACATCTTTGTTCCTTTTTTTACCCTGCAATAACATCAGTTCCAAGTGACTGCTTGTCAAATGCAAGCCACCCAGCCTAAGAGCCTATGCTCCCAAAGAATAAATTACATGTGACTCTTAAGACAAAGAGGGAGATTTCATGAATCCCTAGCACATGAACCAGTGCCTGAAAGGGTCTCCAAGTAGAAGTTCACACATTTTCCAGCTGCCTTTTCAACCCTTCAGGATCACATTAGGTGCACTCACCAAGGGTTAAATTGAGTTCAGTTTCTTTCACAACCAAATAAAAGATATGAAAACTGCAACTCATTTTTTTTGTTTTGTTTAAAATATTTTAGTACCCATATGATCCTGGATTATGCTTCCAATTTGCCACTGTTGCAAGTAGCAACGATCAATTCAGAAGTATTCATTAAGAATATTAATGTATGGGTGTGAGACATTTTAAACTTTTTGACCATGACTAGTACACATCTGTGAAAGCATCAGCCAATGAATATTGAGGAAAATAAATCAAAGTTGAGTTATATCATCCTCTTTTGTTGTTTTTAATTACAATTACCTATGTACCAATAATTTCTGTCGTCTGTAAAAATCAATTAAAATAGTCAAATCTTGATAACACGAATTTTTAATACCTCAAAGGAAGTTTTCATCCCTTCAGAAATATGTAGGATTACACTGTAATGAAGTCTTGATGACTCAAAAAATGGTATTGAGATTTTAATGCTAAAGTTTCTATTCTTTATTGAAGAGGAAATATCATTGAAAACTCAAAGAAAGTATGATTCAGAACTCAGGGGATGTGACTAACAAATTTCATCAAACATCATTATTGCTTAAGTGTTCTTGCCCTGTGAAAACTGTCCACTGCCAGAACTATTCTTGCGGGCTTGGGCATCTTGTCTTACCCTCCCCTTCTGCGCCCAAGCCACTCCAACTAATCAATGCAATGTGTCTCATGTAGTGAGGAAAACGACATAATCAGGACTCTTATATCAAAGACCCACTCTACTTCAAGCCCAATGGTCCATGTTCCTCTGAGCAGAGGAGGAGAGAAGAGAAGCTTGATGTGCAGCAAGACAAGCAGTATTGAACATGTGCCATGCAACCAAGAGAATGTTAGACAAAATACTATGGCAACTTCATCTGCTGATTTGTTTGTTGCATGTGAAAATAAATGCTCATGAGTTAAATACTAGTATGTCTGAATATTTTAATAATTAAATGATATGGTGACCTTTGCAATTTAAAAGTAATTCTGATATTTTAAAATATGGTTGTGATAACTCAAAATTTTGATAAGGCCAAGAACTATTTCTTCAGAAGCACTTCACAAGAGACAGGTTTAACATTAACAGTATTTATCACATTTCTATGGAGAATTCAGAAATGTCAGAATTTTACAATCCCTTTGTAGTAATAATATGAACTTTTGAATTTGTGCTCTCATTTTGTCTTACCGTATCACCACCTGATGCAAATGAAATTCTAGGCATATCATGGCCAGCAATAACACGTCCAGATTCAAGTGCAGTAAGAACAAGACTGCAACTGGAAATGGTCAAGTTAACATTTGCTCCAGCATGTTCCATTTTTGGCGGTTCTGCTATGGCACGTTGAACACCGTTTCTCAACCTACAAATTGCAAAATTGTTAACAAAAAGGAGGGGGAAAAAAAGTTAATTTAGACTTCAATATTTGAGTTAAAAAACCATCAATTTAAGTAGGCACGTGAAAAATAAATATCTAGTCATTTATTAAAGATTTCATAATTAGAAAACCTTTAATGGTAAGGATTTCAGCCGATTATAAAGGCCCATTCACAATGCAATCACAAACATAAGCATAACACAGACATAGACATTAACACAAGCGAAGAGTTGGCGTATTCACAATGTCGAACATAAACACAGGCAAAATAAGAGTTTCTATTGGCTATGAGACGCAGCACACGAATCGACACGATCGACTTCGATACTCGATTTTGAGTTAACGAACTGTGATTGGCTCATTCCTTATGTCTGACATAAGCATAGCACAGAAGCTTGAAGCTTGCAAGCTCTTAAGTTAACGTCTTACGTGTTATGCTTATGCGAACGCATTGTGAATGAGTCCACTTGTAGACGTAGTCCTAACTTTTATGTTAACGCCATGCTTATGCTTATGTTTGCATTGTGAATGGGCCTTAACTTTCCACAATATATAAAGACCTGGATATTTACATATTTCCGTGATAATTCCTGCCACTAAATATGTTTATGAAGTACAGAAGAGAAAAAAACAAACAAACAAAAAACGCGTAAATTAAATATATTTAATTTCTTTAGTACCTGAAATTAGTCCACCAGATGAAATCCTGCACTCAAATATTGCAATATAATTTGTAATTGGATACAGTCGTCACGGCCTACCAATATTCATAATCCTTTCGCATTCCTTACGACTCCCTCCATGTTTATACGGGATCCGACTGTGACGTACAACCCGCGTGCATCAGCTGGACTCACAGACAAATAATACATGGATGGATCACTTATATAGGCAGGAGTGGCCGAGCAAACGATGTATACATCCGCCGGGCACGGTGCAATCGCGTTCATCGTATCGGACGGAATCGTATCACGCGGAAATAGTCCGGCGAACCGGCGAACACGTGTGTAGTGGTTTGTCGTGTTCAACGGTTATACAGGTGTTTGTTTCTCGTGCTACGTTCGTGTATTATATCTTAAACGTGGATGAAATGGTACGAAAGGGAAATAAATGTTCCGTATTGAATTGCGGTGATTATTTTGGCAAGAGACATCGCTTTCCTCGAAGTGACGAAGAATTGCTAGCGAAATGGGTTAATGCTTGCGGTAATCCATTGATTTCTGAGATAACACCGCAAGGGAGTTTCAGGAACACGTTTATTTGTGATCGGCATTTCTCCGAGGAAAGTAAATGCGCAGAATTAAAGCGAGGACTAAAAAGAAATGCTGTTCCTACGCTTTTTCTGCCTGGTAAGAAAGGTTGAATATTGGCATTTTTCTACTCTACATAGAGAAATATAAAGATAATGCAAATTAATATTGATATTAGCTTATTTAGTAAATATGTATTTACATACAAATCCAACAAGCGGATATTATTATATATAATTTGTTTGGAAATTTTCTCCATAAATTTGATTAAGACGGTATTTTTTAAGAATCTGAAAATCTTGAAATTCCGTCAACGACTGCATGCTTAATGGAAAAACTGCTCTGGAATGAATGAAATCAATAAAACAATTGCTTTGAATAAACTGAATAAAATTACAGAAAAACAATTGGATTGAAGTGTGGAATGGCCGTCTCGGAATCCGCCGCAGTTCAATTATTTGTTTTGCCTACTCTGAACACTTGTACTCGAGCCGCCACTGATTAGAGGAACTATTTTTTTTATTTGTGAAGATGCCTACATTTTTCTTCAAAGAAACACAATATAATTTGAGCAGAAAATTAATACTTTGTTTCTTTTACTTGCTCGTGTTACTCCGTATGTAGTAAAGAGAAATTATTGTAATGTTGCAGCAAAAATTGGTGACTTTCAACAGAAAACTCCACTTCGTGGAGCCCAGGTATCTGAAAATTGGATGAATATTGTTCCCATTTTTGTTCTTTGTAAATTACTTTTTCTAATACGAAGTAGAGTCAGAATCCACGTTTTGTGACTTTTGGTTTCCGGCAAAACGTCCTTCTGTCTATTGGTAGTCAAGACAATTTAATCGTGCCCTAATTATTCAGACGATTTTTCCAAAACATATTCCCCTATTGATCCGGGTAAACTCGAGGTCCTGTGAATTTGAAACAGATATTTCGATTTTGGGGGTTACTTTTCAAGATGTCTCTACATTTTCAATAATTTCTCAAAAATTATTTGATTAAATTTTCCCCTTGGATAGTGCAAAGGGCACTTATAAATTGCCGCAGGTCTCATTTTCCTTGAAATCTAGATTTTTGAAAATGGCAAAAGTTAAAAATTTTTCAGTGTATCAAATAGTTGAATTTTTCAGTTCTCAAATAGTGAATTTTCAACTTCTGCAGAGAGTAATTTTAATAATATAAAACATATCTAATTAGAGCATGTTTTAAAGCCCTTAGAACAGTGGGTGGCCAATGCTGTCATACATTGCCTAAAGTTAGAGACAAAGCTGGAAGACTTTGCCATTGCGAGATATATTTTGTACATCATTTCACCATTTTATCGCAATATTACTGAGTTTCTGCATTGGTCCATAGTACTGTCATTCCCTCATTCCAATTTCAAGAACTTTAACTACCAACTCCATTGTATGCAGGTCATGTCCAATAGCTGTGCAATGCCAACCACTGAAGATTCAAGTTCCCAAGCTTGAGCTATTTTGACTATGAGTGAAAGTTATTTACAGGATTTCAGAAGATCTTATCCTAAAGTGACTTTATTTTTGAAACTTTATATTCTATGTTAAGTAGATCATTTTTCAACAATTTACCCTTTTGTTGTTAAACTGAGTGAGTGGTTTCTGTTTGTAACAACCGTTTCTTGAATAAGTATTTAATTCTAGAAATGTTTGTGGCAGATTCAATCTCATAGTTCATCAATTAGGCCCTACAATGTATGTGACACAAGGAAATATTAACAATAAAATTATAATGAAGACAAACCTCATTCTCAAGTTTACTCCATAAAGAATAAGAAGAAAGTGAAATAAAAACGCATGCAGACACCAAAAGAATTGGGATAAGATGAAGAAAAACATAGAACAAGCTATCAAAAAACAAAAGTTCTTAACACTACAAAGACAGGACAATTTGCCATCCTACAACAATGGTGGGCAGTCACTGTTTAAAAATAATGGAAAGAATGCAACAAATAAAGATTTTTGTCAACATTTTTCTTTCTTCAATAATTGTCATGGAATATATGGTGTCTTGAAAACAAGTATGAACTTCTCTGGAAGTAATATTACATTCAAAGTGTAAGTTAATACTCCATGTAAGTAACATTAAATTGTTTATGAGATCAATTATTCACTAAATTATTGGCAGTGGCTATTACCACAGTTCATGTGTGTGAACAGAAAAGGAGACCCAAGTCATGACATTTAAAATAAAGTTAATTAAATGCATAATTCAAATTCTCAATCTTTGATACTAATTTACTAACATGATTTTCACTTTTCAACACTGTAAAGTAAGATTGGGTAATTGAGCCGTATTTTTACAATATACTTAACATAGTTTATGCTTAAAATTGATTTTTTTATTTTTAGCAGCACAAAAAATTGAATGTTTTATTTACCAAGATCAACATGATCACAAAAGTTGGATGTAATTCTGCTTTTCATTATAAATTATATAGTTCGCATTTTTTTGTAATTTATAATTCAGTATTGTGTAGTTCCAGTTACCCAGTTCCCTGTAGTTCACTTCCCCCTGAATTTCAATGTAATACTTCAGTAATGTCTACACAGTATCTGGTTCCATTCTCTCTCCGTTATTGCAAAACAATTTTAAAATAATATTCGCTCCCTTACTCTATTCCCTGAAGCTTCTTTAAAGAAAGGCTGTGCCAATTTCAGAAATGAATGAACCATTCGTTCCAACCCTAAACTTGGTTTTTAGATCATATACTTTTACAAATCATTGTAGTGTCCATAACCTCCTCTTTTGCGAGTTTTTTACTCCTCTCTTTTCCATGATTTGAAGACAGTTTGTCAGATGGTCCCCAAAAGTAGTAACTGACTGTTAAAGTCTTCCTTCTCCTTCCATTCTATTCTAGGAGACACTTCCCAAACCTCATGACTCATTCATGTAGTGGTGAAGAGTGCTGGAGTGCAAAGCAACAGCCCAAAGGCTAGTTTCCATTTTTAACATCTTCAACTGCCTGAGTAAGAATCTTTTGTGAAAACAACCCTGATAAGCTTATTGTTGGACATTTTGTTTTGTTTCTTAGCATTGGCTGAAAAATAAGTATGTAAACAAGTAATAAGCCCACAAATACTTCACTTTAAGATCATTCATGTAATGAATTCACTATTACAACGGTTTTTGAACTCACAAAGGCCCTACCAAGGCTTCGTTATCCGAAGAGTATGGTCCAGTTACCCCACTCATTTGTGATCTAATAGGGTATCTGGGCTAAACCCTAAAATCTAGGGTTGAATTTGTTTCACCAACCACCAATTTAAAAACCCCTTCTATATCTCACAAAGTGATTCAGGTGACAACAGTTAAAATACACTGAAAAGTGTAGTTACCAAAAGTTACAGAAACAGATCAGTCTGGGGAATTGTAAACATAGACAATGCAAAAACTCATGATGATTGTTAGTTGTATATAAGATGGAGGAGGGTGCACATTGTTTTGGAACACACCACTCACCTACAATACCAAGTTCACAAAATTCAAAGCTTTCTTCAACTTCAGGGAAAGCAATTGAAGTACGACCCAGATACCCCATGGGCCCAGTTACTCAAATGTACTTTAAATTGTAGGAAATATTTTATTCAAAAAACCACAGCATTAAAAAATAAAAATTTTATTCACATGCAATATTCACTATGTTGTAATAAATAATTTGCTCTCACAAATCTCAACTTTTTTGTTTTCTGATTCCATCTCTAGAAAGGAGATTGGAAGCAAAATACTTCACAAGTTCAAAGAAATAATTCTACAAGGAATTGATAAGTTAGTAGATATCTTTCATATGCATGCACCATTGATTGCCATAAGTATGGGGCAAATCAGCTTAATTTCACTGAACTTCATTTAAGTTGAAAAAATATTATATCATATATTACCTCGCAATTGGAACTGAAGATCATTCTGTTTTGTGTTTACGGCTCTTTTACAAAGAAAAGAGCAATTCACAATTCTTGTAACTTTCCCCAATGTATCTAATGATCTCATTTATCAATGAACAAAATTACTTATGCAATAAAATTTTTTGATTTAATAATCTGTTTTAGAATCAGGTATATACAAATTTTTCCTAATTTGTATAACTTCTTAGTTACTTATCTCAATCCATAATCTATCTTCTTAAGCTTTCCATGAATGCGAATTCGATATATACATGTGTAGTTTGGATGACCATAATTAGAATGGAATTTTACAAGTACATGGTCAAATGGTTCACTGCTCTGAAACTAAAAAAATAATAAAATTAGAAGATAAAAACACAAAGACATGATTTCCGGGATTCACCATTTTGTGGACTCCAGTAATCAATATTGTCTCATAGATTCGCATTAACTATGTCTGTAAATATACATAACATCTAACTAATAACTAATTTCTTCTCCTGTTTCTTAGTATGGTCATTGCTATTCCAATATGCCTGTATTTTGAAAGCAATTAAAAAACATTGAAATTTTGTTTCTGTTAATGCAAGGGATTTGAATGCACAATAATGCTGTGTCTTCATGTGAACATTGTATCTAAACAGGGTTCATAATTGGTACAGGGCACAGGGTGATACCAGGGATTGTTATCCTCTAGAGAGGTTGATGTTCCCTTCTGGACGAGAATTCATTTGTGCGGTTACATACACAATTAATCCATTTGTATTTGGCTCATTTATGACAACCAACTTTTAAATGTTGAAATGAAAGTAATTGGTCAAGACAATTCCCAAAATCATTGCGAGGATTTATTGAAGCTATGCTGTGAAAGAGAATGGTCTTTCTTTCTCACATCCATTCTTTAATGAATCACTTTCTATTTTGGAAGATACAGGAAGGTTTATCGACCAAGAAGCACTGGGGCAATTGACAACAAAACACATATAGGAACGACAATGATTGATAATGAAACTGCATGTCATGGACATGCAGAAGACGTGTGTGTGTGTGTGTGTGTGTGTGCAAAATAAATGCAAATAGTATGATCTAACTTGTTTATTCATTTTGTAACACAGTTACACTACAAAACCAGAAAAAGAAAAAAAAACATCAATTATGTCCACAAGAGCACACAATATGCTCTTATTACGATGTAGTATACCCAAAAGTACACAACTGTAATCCTATGTGTAATAATTCAACCTCAATTTCACCAAAATCCCCAAGTTATTTTTTAAAAGCATGGTTCAGTCCCAAAAAATTTGACAATGTTATTAAAAGAAGTCTATACAATCCTTCATATGAATGATTATCCTTACAGAAAATGAAGATCTGAGGCAATAAGGAATAAAGCTATAACTTTTGTTCAATTTCCAAATGCGAAATAGTTTTTAAAATTTTTTAAAAATATATAATTTATTAATTTATGATTATTCTTTCTCTAATGGTAAATCAAGAGATGACAAGCTATTGGTATATTGTATATTGTGTGATTTCAATCCACTTGTAATTGTAAATAAGATCTTTGACAATAAAATAACATCTGTCAGTACTTCAATAATTTCAAATTATGTAATTGTATGTTACAGGTTGTCAAAAACTGTTTTAATAACTTTGAATGAACCTTCATAGAAGCAAAATTTTGTCTAAGAAATTTGACAGAACAACAACTTCAAAATAACCTTCTAGAATTTTTGAAAATATTTTCTAAATATTAATAATAATTTTAATATTTTGGCTACATTATAAATTGATTTTAAATAATTCTTTAAAAACTTTTAATTGATACCCCTGTAACAATAATTGTAATTAGTGTCTAGGTTAATGAACCCCATTTCAATCAATTTTTTCATTCTTTGATTCATCAAGCAAATGTTGAAATGATCCCTTGCTTTGTAACAGAACACTATAAGTACCTTTTCTTCCTTCCCGAGTCATATACTACTATTTTTTTTCTGTTTTTGATCTTAAATTATTAAACAAAACAAAAAACCTAGTGAAATGGGCCTTAGAACAGGTATATTAAATCATCCTTCTGAGAAAAAATTGTTAAATTTAAATTTAGGTTAATAAGTTAAAAGAAAGGAAATCTTATGGTACCTGCACTGGGAAGTTTTGGACTGGTTTCCTTGAGTTATCATAAACAAAGTTTCCAAGTAAAACACGTTCATCATCCTTTTGACAACTAATACCCTGAGAAAAGAAAATTATTTAATTAAAATATTTAAGAAATTATTTTTACCCAAACATTTAAGAAATACGATTTTGAAATAGAATACAATGATATGAATGTAGTGGTAAGACAAGCAAAATGAAAATATTTCATCCTTGCATTTTTATTTTAGCGTTGCAACAGAAGTAGAGTTCATTACAAACAAGTAATAGTGCAGAAGAGAGCTTCATGATATACTAGTTTACTTCAGAAAATAACTATTGTAATACTGTAGCCAAAATACCTAGACATTTTTTTTAATGAAAACAATACAAACATTAATTTTGTATAAACTACCAATAAAGGGTCAGTTATGAAAACAACTTCTTCAGGTTCTCATCACCACTCTAAATCAAAGGAATCAATAGTTGTTCATTAATCTTAACAGGATGGTACAGAAATGCATGCTCTAAATTGGGGGTGCACCTGTAAAAGAGGATAAGTTAAGTTTTTGTCCAAAACACAATATACTAGGACATTGCTTTACTACAATACTATTATTGTGTATTGGAAAGTAAGTGACTTTTTAATTATTCCATTAGATTTTAATTTAATGGGAGTGACATTTCAATTTTGCCATTAAATTTTAATGGCAAAATTGAAATGTCACTAAGCGCCCTGTGCACAAAGATAGTATCGTAATAAAGCAATGACCTGGCATACTTGTTTTGGACGAAAGCAAGACTTATCCTCTTGTACATATGCACCTGCTAACTAATACCTTAAAAAATGAAAAGTGAAAGTGCTTCTTATTGAGCCTGTAATGGGTCACTAATTATCTCAGACACTTAGATAACGTGCTCCCAAAGTTTGGAGGCCATCAACCCACATCTGTCTATCCATGACAGAACACTAATGATGAATCAGTACACCAAATTTTTTCTGAAATATTTTTCATTTGATTTGCTTCAAACTTGAGGCCCTGCAAGTTTGAAAGAAATCTTTTAATTTTAAGGGGAACTTTGCATGAAGCTTGTTTCACATTTCCAAAATTTTCCTAAAAATGGATTAAAAAAAAATCCTATTTCAATACATGGCATGTCACTCACAAATGTAATTATCGTTCAGTTTTATAAATAAAGTTCTAAAAACTCCGAGTTAACAAATATGATTTCAAAAACAAACAACTTAAGAAACCCTTTAGTAGAGCTAACAAAATCTCACCACTTGACACTACTAGCTTACTACAAAATGCAACTTGACTATCTGGCTTGGTTCCTACGGAAAGCAGGCCACATGCCTTCATTTTCCCTCTTGTTACAAGGGTAAGAGAAAATTTTGGCTAGTCCACAGGAACTTGGCCTTTTATTGGAATGTTACCTCAAATGTATATCATTATATTCTAAATTTATTGTTAGAGCATTCTCCAAGACAAATGAATACATAATAAAAAAAAAAGTGTGGCATTGCCTTTTACAACGAAGCCAGTCTATTTCTTGTTTATGCATCTATTACTGAAATTTGTGGAAATCACAGTGAAGATTTAAAAATAAAATAAACAACATTCATTTTATTTAGTCTAATTTAGAAGGAAGATGGTTTCTTTTGAGCCAAAGTATTCTGGAAATTGAGTAGGTGGAAGTCTTCTTGAGACTTCACTCTTCCCTTTTGGAAAATCAGATCAGAAAGTAAGAGAAAATATATGTAGCCAAGAAAATTCTGCAGAAGGGAATCAAAAAAGGAGAACAAATGTATTCATTCCAATAAAATAATCAATTGTTGATTCATAATCATCAGATTATTACTCTTTATTCCATTATTTGTGTTACGTCCTGTTTTATAATTCTGCTTCCATTTATAAGCTGTATATCCACTGAAGTGGGGAAACTTTCCTTTGTTTGGCACTTGTTTTTACTTTCCTTTGTTTGGCAAAATTGATTTAAGTATTTGTTAGAATTATGTAATTATTTAAAAAATAATTACAAAATATTGTACAGTACCATATACAAACTACAAAAAATAATATACAAAGGTTTATTACTTAACAAAAATCTATTATGGCCCCCTCCAAAATGATTGGCTGGATCCGCCCCTGCCAGCCACTCTTCCTCTCTTGGAGATCTCTTTCTGCCTTCCTCGCGATACAACAATGGCACTAAAACAATGAACTAGTGAACAAATGATAGCCGGAACTTCTTGTGATAATGTTGCTAGCTTGCGTAGAATATTATTGCTTTTTTGGAACATAAAAATATAAGGGACGTGTTAAATTATCACAATACAACTTTTATTTCACTGTTTACCCTTTACTTAACCATCTAATGCCCCTTGTTACATATATGTAACTACATTACTGGTCAACTCATATTTGCACATTTTGCAAATTTTATTTATTCAATAGACAGACATCCTAAATGAAACATGCAATTTTTTTTCATTCAGTTTTCATCTTTGAGTGAGTGCTGAGATGGCTCTTTGTTTTGCTTCAGGACATAAATGTAATTTCACTACCTGTGCATGTTTTCTAGAGCTTAGTGGGGAAATATAGTTATTCGAATTAACATTTTCCATGTGCTCGCAGCAGTAATTCCATTCCTTCACCAAGGACACAATGAGGAACAATGGCCAAAATCTGTAGTTCATTTGCCTTTGCAAATAGTTTTTTATTATACGGGAGCTAATATTTACTTATCAGTTTTTGTCAAAAACCCTCGCTTCCACCTGTATTCAATTTGTTTTTAGTTTAGGGTAGTTCCCAGATATGAAGAAAACATGCACGTAAAATATTTCTCCCAATAGTACACTTTACCTTTTTTTTACATTAAATAAATAAAGTAGAAAAATTAAAAAATTGAAATATAAATTACATTAAAAATGTGCAATTTTTGGTATATATGTACTATTTTTTGCACAAAAAAATCAAAGAAGGCATAAATAAACATTAATCGTAAAATTAATTATTGAAAAATAACACATCAACAAGTTGATAAATAGAGCATAACAAGTGTTAACTCTTGTAACTAAGTAAAACGCCAAAGTTTTTCAAATTTAATATCCCTAAATCATAAGTAAGTAATGCTTACTCAACCATAGTTACAGTCGAAAGCCAGATAGACAAAAAGTCCATCTGTCATCATTCCATTAAATTTTAAAATTTATCAAACATAAGATAAATCATTTTATCAGGGATTGAAAATACTTACAAAAATAAACTGATTTATTACACAAGGCTAAGGGGCCCATTTTCAAAATACTAAGGGGTAATGGCTTTCTTGTGTACACACCCATCCTTCACCACAATACCTCTTTTCCCGGACTAGTTCATTTCCATAACTTTTCTTTTCATATACATTCTCATTCTTCTGTATACATGGCCATACTACTGGTTCTATTCCTCTCAACTTACTAAGTACCTACCCTTTCCCTTCCAATGATACTCTAATAATATTTTAAATATTTTATCATGTTGCTGCACACTAAATCCTCACCATTATTGTTTTTTTGTTAAAAAACAATTTTTGTAATATAAAATAGTCCAATATGTTAAACAAAACATTTATTACAGAAAATTGATCTTTTGTCCATATTAAATGGAAGTGTCTGTGTGAAATACAGCAATGCCCACTATGGTCATCCACGTAACATAATGAAGCTAAATCCAGGAAAAGACATGGGAGATGGATGGGAAACTGCCCGTCGTCTGGTGTTACTTTTGTTGATGAGGTAAGTACATATTACTCACATCATCAGGTCCGGCATATCAAACACAACAGAAGTTGTGGACACCAACAAATCGCAAAATCTGCGAATACAAACAAATTCACGGTCGCCACCTGATATAATCAGGAACAAGACAATTACTTTACTTATAAAGCAATTTAACAACAAATATGCCGGCTGACCACGTTTAATAAGCCTAAGGTTCAGCGGAGTTAACACAGAAAAACTCCTAGGGCAATGACCTCGCAAAATGAAGTGCGTATATTCCAATAGGGAGTACGCTATACAGATTCGAGCTATCGAACAAACATTTAGATTGCCAGGGAAAGAAAGGTTAATGATTACTATGAGGAAACAGTCAAAGTACATTAACCAACACTTTATTACAATAAATAACAAGGTTATACTATTCCTCGAACAGGAAAACACACATCTGTACTCGAGGAATGACACAGAATTTACAACAAGAAATATCATCAAAAAGGTAGTGAACGGAACAAGACCAGTTCACGAGGACCCACTGAAATACAATAATAATACAGAATTACAAACAGCGTCGGACAAAGTATCCACTTTAGGAGTGCCGACGACTTACGCGCATTATCAAAAAATGACAAAGGCCTTCACATAAGCGCCTTTCAATTACAAAAATTTACACAAATTGAATGAGACACTGTAATAAATATGAAAATATACCTTCAGAATACAAGCAAGAAGGTATTAAACTGAACTACCAAATTTAAATTTTAAGAGCTCACTTGAGCTAGAAACAACAATGAAGAAAACCTACTGTATTTAATGCCCAATTAAACTAATGAATAACAAACAGGGAACAAACCACACATGGCAACTTCCTGGGTGTCACACTTAACACTTTGATGGAATTGGATTGGATTTTGATGCGCTAACACTTTATACCTCACACATATGTGTGTGTGCTGACTTTTACCACACAAAGCTGCTAAACCAACGGCCGGCCAAATGCCGACAGCAGCTTGTTGCCCGAGCTGCATACAACAAGCGAGCTCACGGGGCCAAGGACGGAGCGTACAAATGAGCCACGGATAGACCGTACGGGCTCTAGTCCGACAAACAAGTGCCCAGGGTGGTCAATCTTACTAAGGACGTGAAGCTAAGGAGCTGCAACATATAATAATAACTTGAACAATGTCACAGCACTTATTTTAACAAACAAATGATTGACATGTGCCTAGACAACAATCATAAAGCAATGCCCCTGCCTTACAAATTAGGCTCACCTGGCGTTTACCTTCGATTAGGAAAATAGGGAAAACAAACATATTAAATAATATAAAAAAATGGCTGAAGAAAAGTGACAAATCCAAAGTAAAAATCATCACAAGCGCAACATTAAGAAATTTACAAAATATACATAAACATATTTTAAAATTAAAACATCCGTTGACACAGCAACCCCCAACTATCCGACATATCCTGCAATGCAGTATCTATTGTCCACTATCATGATAAATTCAAAAACAGATGTGTTTTGATAGCACTCGTACATTATTATCCAAAAAAGAATACTGGAACAATGACGGCACTCATAAGCTGGAGTCTTGCAAACCCTTTCAAAAAATAAGGATTCTTGTGGGACCGTGCATTATGTATTTGAAATAGTTGGCTTCGCAAAGAAGTTGGGATGGAAACAAAGACACTTTCACTAAATTCAGGTGTACAACTATCGTTTTGACAAAAGGATAACCTACATGTTCCCATTCATGTTAACTTATCAAAAAGTACCCTAATAGAGGGCATTACACTTTACAACAAATTGAGCCATGATATTAAAGATATGAATACAATACATAGATTTAAAAGTAAATTGAAAGCTTTCCTGCTTAACAACATATTCTACAGTGTGAAGGAATACACAAATCACACCACTACCTCCCTTAAAAAACAAAAATAAAAATTCTAATCCCACTGATTCTCTGTTTCATGTTGACTGTTTAAGTTGAAGCAAAGAAAAAAGAACTGGCATATACCATCCTGCCTGTGTTAAATTGCAGTTAGACTGATGTAGAAGGAGAATGCCAAACCAAAATTCTATTTCCTTCATCCTGAATTTGCTAAATGCACTAGGCATCATTAATATCGTTAAATCATTTCTGAATGAATAGTATTTTATTATTAGTATTGTTACTATTATAATATGATATTATTTATTATTATTATTATTATTATTATTATTATTATTATTATTATTGAGTATTGTAAGATCAATGACCAACTTGATCAGGGTTTTTTGTCCAGTTTCCCTTGATCCTTTGAGCAAATGCTGAGATGGTTCCCCTTGTTTAGATTTCTGGACAGTAAATGTAACTTCACTCTGCCATATCTGACTCGTCATACACGATTGAAATTGTATCTGTGACTCAATAAATATTATTATTATTATTATTATTATTATAAGATCAAAAATTATTCCGAGGAAATTATGTTCTTGCAATGAAAAACAAAAAAATTAAAAAAGGACATTATCACATTTAAATAAAAAAAATTGCTACTTAACTTATATATTACTTCAAACTCCAGTAACATATGAAAAACGAAATTGTCCAGAAGAAAAGTTGGCCCAAGAATTTTTGCTTCACATTACAGTATTCAATATAATATGTAACCAAAAAAATTACCTACAAAACCAATAAAATTTACAAACATAAATAGAAAATCATTGAAAACTGACTTAAAATGAAATGTTAATTACCAAAAAGTAATATAGCACATCAGTAGTAAACATTAAATTTTACTCTATATCATGCCAAATAATATCATGAAATAAGTACTTACTAATTTCACTTAACAACTGATTACCATTTGAACAAAACATCTAAATAAAATGATGTATGTTCTGAACTCCATTATTGCATATCTGAAACATTTATTAATGTAATGTATGTTTCACACACATGCTAAATCTTTCAAGTGTATTCATTTATATCATTTAGCATCCGTACTTAAACAGAACACAAACTCAGAGGCATTGGCAGTAATGATTAATTGTATTACAGGGATAATGTAAAGGAAATTGATTAACTGTTAATTCATTGGGATTAATTAATGTTAATGAAATGGTGCTCTTAACTAGTGTCTTCGGTTGAATTGAGAAGGCAGGAGTGCACTCAGGATCTCACACTCATTAAAACTATTAATGCACACTCACTGCAATAACCACAATTCCATAATCGAGTTTATTCTAGCTATACCTTTTCTGGGGCACAGTGTAACCAAATTTGTTCTTAATCTTGACTTGGTGGTTGCTTTACGGGGGCAGGAGTTTTATAATTTGAGGCACATCTGAAATATTGAGTTACATATTTCACAAGAATATCACTTTTGTTCCAAACACTTTAATGCTTACTCACTGTTTTCACTTTTGCAACCCTACTCGATCCAAACACACAACTGAAGCACTGGCAGGAACAATTGACTGTAATGTAATAATATTAATGTAACAACTTGCAATAACCACAATTCCATAATCGAGTACATTCTAGCTATACCTTTTCTGGGGCACAGCGTAACCAAATTTGTTCTTAATCTTGACTTGGTGGTTGCTTTACGGGGGCAGGAGTTTTATAATTTGAGGCACATCTGAAATATTGCGTTACATATTTTACAAGAATATCACTTTTATTCCGTCGTGTAATATATGAATATATTTCAATAAAATAATTATGATTCACACACACATGTTCATTGTGAAGACGTTCTTGAGGCATGCAATAAAAAGTAAATAATTATTATGACATTGATGGCTTACCCCCACAATTACAGCTACCTTTGCAATGACACTGCTCTCAGGAAGTTTCACTTCTTTACGAGAATTTTTCTCGCTCTTGTACTTATAAACATTAAGAAGGACCTGCCTTTCACCACTCGATAAAATCCACTTCCCCTTCTGCTTCACTGGAGAGTTATTTCTGGAATTACCTGACATTTCTAAAAATGTCAAGCCCAGCACACAATAAGATTTCCCTTAGGAAACAATTCGCGCACGCATGCGGCTCACTCGCATAAGCTCACAATCTCCACACAACGCTTTGCTGGTTGAAACCGTTGAAGTTGGCACAAATTCATTTCGCTCGCATGCATGCCAGTCTCCAGCCAAAAAAAAGTCCCTGGCAGCTATACTTCCATTACGTGGGGAATTTACGTTGGGGTTGGCACCTACTTTCTCCAACCTAAATGGTAATCAAAAGTCCCTAAGTCAATGTAGTTTGTATGGCGGGTGGTTTACGGGAGGTTGGTATTGCCAAGCTCTCTGGGTCACATCTTAAATAAATCTAGGGCCGCAAATAAGACCAAGAGGTGTGCGTCCAGTCTCTTTTACGTGAAGAAGTGGTGCGCAACATATCAATACAAACAAATTAGATAATGTGCACACACTATATAACAAACAAATGATTGCGTCGCACTGTGCCTAGACACGCAATCATACGCAATGCCGCCGCCTGTAACAAATAGGCTCGACGCGGGATGCGTTTACAACATTCTGACTGCCGAAATATGGCAAGTACAGATACACAACAATTAAAGTGAACTGAGTCGCCGCCAACAAACAATGGCTCGACACGAAACAGTCACGACAAATCCAAAAGTAAAAATCAGCACAAGCGCAACATCAAACAAGAAATTTACAAAATATACATAATTCTAAACATTGTATACCAATCCAATTCCATCTCAAATACGGCATAAATGCCGTTACAAAAATTCCTTACAACAACATAACGTAGGATTACAACTAATGACACCCGTTACCATGTTACCCTGTCGGCCGAAGCCGATAAAACCGACGCGCGGTCGGGCGGAGTCTACGCGCCGAAGCAATATGGACCCAAGACCTGTCAATAGGTAAAAGCCGTTGAGAAAGCGCTCGCAGGCGCTTAAATAGATTCTCCCTGAGGGGAGAGGGAACAACAAGCATCGAGATGTGACGAGTCACAAATCGATCGTAGTACAAAGAACAAGTAAAAACTATTGGGCGAGCAACTTGTTAGGCACTCATAATAAGCATTCTTAGAAATCGATATGTACTAGCCCTATCTAGCGGGCGGCAGGCGAACTATATACCTGCATACAAATAATTTTTTATTTTGTTAATAATTTTTTAATTCTAAGGCTATGAGGCCAAACAAGGTGTCCAAAACATCACAAAATTCATGTAAATTTCATATTTTATTAGCCTGCATGGCTAGAACATCTGTATTATTTATAATAAATGAAAACCTGTTTTATAATATGAAATTTTTACATCCTAATTTTTCAATTTTCCTTTAGACCCAAATGATTTGTCTGAAATGTAAACAATATCAATAAATACACCAACCTGAGTCTGTCTATGGCCATAGACTACAAAAACATACACTTTTAGATGGGTTTTTTCCCATTTTATCATAAAAATATGACATATACCAGTGCAATAAATAAACTTAAATTACAAAACTAACTACAGTACAATGAAAAATTCTTCTCAGGTGCACAGATGGCTTCTCAGATGTCGATGAGAGGATGCACTTTTGGAAAGTTAGTTTTGAAATTTAACATCTGGACAGACCAAGCATTCTAAAAGGTAAACAAGATAAAACATCACCAATATAAACAAAGTTTAACTACAGATTTCTTTTTAAATATTATCTTTGTTTGTCTTCTGTATAAGAAATGTCTCAATTGCAGTTGATAAAAATAATATTTTGCAAGTTCCTGGCAATGAATGGGCAATATTCAAACTGGGATGCTCTGGTACAATACAAGAGATTGAAGTAGATACAAGCCATTTCAAAGGAAACTTCCCCGATTCTATCAAAGTTGAAGGCACAAAGGATATTAATGGAGATGTTCTCTGGGAAATACTACTTCCTCCTGTTAAGGTATATGCATAAATATATTGATTGATTTATTAAAAATATTTTAATATAATTCATAAAGTACAATAGCATATTTAACCTCGTATAACTTTTGCAGCTTTCACCACATAAAAACCATATATATCTAGAATCCACTTCAAGCAAAAGGCCCTTTCTTGTATGTTCGAGTGACTATTGCCCCTGATGGTGGAATAAGTCGTTTAAGATTGTGGGGTCATGCTGTATAGATATATTTCATACTACATTGGAAAAATTAAATAATACTCTTTTAAATAAAGTGCTTTTCTTGTTCTTTGAGAGCTCATTTCAGTAAATTATGTTTATAAGACCTTTTGATTATTCGCATAATCACAATTTGCAATTCTTACCATTTCTTTAACCAATTTTTCACAAGTGATTAGAAGAACACAATCGTCCACAGAACCCATTTGACATTTGACATCCACACGATTAACAGGGAGTTTCTTTGGTCGCCTCGCTGATGCATGGAACTCAATAGCTCTCGTGGCGTTTAGTATGTTTGCGATATTATTTTCAGTAATACCTGCTCCCGGCATAATCTTAATTCTATTTCCAGATTTCGAAATCAAATTCTTAATTAATCCAACACCTTTCTCGGCACTCGTTTCTTGGCCGCTAGTCAGAATTCGCGCAAAACCTAACCTAATCCTTCTAATCCTACTAATGGATCTACAAGTACGTCAAAAGTTCTGTGAAAGGTCACCGGCAACGGAGAAACCACATTTAACAACTCGGCCACAATCCCGACGCCGTTCGGTGACTCTAGCGCCATTGTGGTGCTTTTGGAAACTATTAAGGCCCGTTTTCACGGTAGCATATGTCATGGAATATTCCATGACATTTGAAAGGCACGACTTTCACAGTCGTGACTTTTCTTGAAAGTCGAGAGTGCGCGTTTACACGTTGACATCTCCTTCCACAACATTTTTAGTTACGTGACACCGAAGCTGGCGCGCTAGTTTAGATCATTCGAAAGCGCAATGTTGACAGACGTGGTATCTGCAGCAATTGTTGTTGTAACAGAGGTTATTGTATCTTCGCAAAGCAGGAAGAAAAGAAAAGCAGTGAGAGGTTGGATTGAGAGGAGGGATCATCTGGGGGGTTCGAATACACTGCTAAAAGAACTCGCGGCGGAAGACACTACATACATATATACATAAGCTACAAATAGCAGGAAGATACATAAGCTACAAATTTGACCTTTCAATTCTCGACTAGATCGATAATATTTAATTTCATTTATTTTGCACCAAAAACAGTTAAAACTGTGTGGCGTGCTAAGGGGAGAAGTGTAGTCTGTGCACGTTTCCTTGCAATTGGAACTGTAGTATTACTTCAAGTATGTATCAATATTCTGCTATGTATCTTATATAAAACCAAGCTTTGGACAAACAGAATTACGTTTTTATCTGAATAAAAAAAAGAGAGATTGATTTAAAGAATTCCATGTGATATTTTCATGTCGATGTGTAACATTGTCTTCTATTACTTTTCATGTGCATTTCCCATATTTTAATTAAAACCCTTATATGTGCCTTCATGATTATTTTATTAACTGGACAGTGCAAATTTCATTCTTCAACAGTCAGCGAAACATCTTTTTTCTTGGAGAAAACTTCTTCGAAGTAACGGAACATGAAGTAATGCCATTCACTCACCGGCGCGCCGCCCTGAGCTCCAATAACTTTGCCTCCCCTTCAGAATTTATATTATTTATAAAAAAAGAGATTATGATTTGCGTGATAAATGAAAAATTTGTAATAATTTGAATGAATGGTAATAGCAATAATATAAATGAACATTAGAAGTCAATGCTCTCAGTCAATCACTGACGTGCGCGAATTGAAATATACAACCTCCTTTTTTTCTCTTTTCGATGGCGTCATCTGATTTTATATAATCTTTGATGATGATGCTTTCAGTTCAAACGAAATAAGAAAAAATAAATAAATAAAACTGAACCTAATATATTTGTTAATATTTCTTAAAATTGTTTATATTAACATATTGGCAGATTTTATTACATTTGCAATAGACAAATTTTGAATTTTAACGACCCACAGTCTCGTGTTTAAATTGCAATTTTTTTTTAAGTGAACATGGAGGAATAAGTATGTTCTTGATTTATTCCCCCTATATCGATTGAGAATAAATATTTTCTACATGTTAAAAAATGTATATCGTAACTAATGCCGTTTCCTTTGAAGCACAAAAGCTAATTCCGAAACTCAATTCTAAAAGAGAAAAAGATAGAATATGGGTTCATTTGAGTTATTGTTTCAAACGTACATGACATTAAAATTCAAAATATTTTGGAATAAATTTTGGAAAATGTGTCGCCCTCAAAACGTGCCGCCCCGGATTATAGCCCGTCCGGTCCATATGTCAATCCGTCCCTGTTTTTAACCCTACTCACAGACCAAGTACGCCTACTATAGCTGATATTTTTTTAAATGCCTGTAGCATTCTCACTGTTTAATATATTTTCATTTTTTACATAGAAATACAATGTACATATTGGATGAATTACAATCAATTACAATCACTGTATTACAATGTACAAAATGGATTCGGAGGAGCTGAAAGAAAGTTCTATCTCTACAAAAATAATTACATTTTTCCAGAAGTTTTTTTCGAAAAATAAAATACGTGCAGTACGTAAACAATAATACTGTACAACAACAATAAGCCAGCGCTGAATCACGGATGGGGGTGAAGGGAAAAGCACCGCACTCCCAAATATAAACACGCAAACACATTCAAATAACTGTTCGTAAAAACGTCACATTTCGATCGAGTTACGCATGGGGTCTAGGAAACGAGCACACACATGGTTGAATTACTTCTTCACAAACGTCCGCCCATCCTTGATTCCGAAAAGGCGATTTCCAAGAAGCAGGGGGAGAGGAGGGATTAGTTTGACAACTCACGGCGATTTGCTGGCCAAAGAAGAGTATTAGCATTGCAATAGCATAGCTATCATAGGTAGCATTGCCTCATAAAACACATTATTCCAGAAACGTATTTGGGGAACTTGTATCTCAAAGGTTGAGAATCGCCGTATAAATATATTAATCTGCTACAAAATATCAGGAATTGTAGTGTTACAAAATGAGTGCTCGCAAAACTTGTATCCGGGCCCTCTTTATAAAAGGGTACCTATAGCAAATACAAGTTATGTTAGTACCTTTAATAATAAAATATCCTTTAACAAATGCACATTCATCAGTCTCTCATTACTACATTACAAATCAATGTTACTACAGATTGTAGGATGGCCTCTTTTACCTGAACTCGAACGTAACATCGCTGATTAGTAGATAAAAGTAATTATACCAAAATATGTAGAATAAAAATGGCTTTAATTCATTCACAATATCTTGTACACTCTAAAATGGTTATTGAATGCAGGTATCTTATTCCTGTAAAAACATCATCTTTACAAGAAATCCTTTCCTTATGAATCATTTAGGGAAAACACTCGTACCTAGACACTTTTCTTGTTTTCTTTTTCCCTCTCTCTTCTTCCGAATATGACACGTGATGATTCTGTTTTTGGGATGATACACATCTCAGCATATTTATGTGTACTAATAATAACAATAATTACGATGATAATGATAATAACAGAAATTACAATACTAATAATAATAGTATTCATTGAGAGCTAATTTACAGTATTAATGTTAACAATGCCTAATGCATCTAGCAAATCCAGAGTGAAGAAAACAGAATTTTGATCAGGCATTCTCCTTCTAGTACAACTGCAATTGAAAACAGGCAGGACGGGATATGCCACTTCTTTTTTCTTTGCTTCAGTTCGATGATAGATGAACTTAAACTAGTGTTATATAATATAAATAAGTACTTTTTTTACTGTCATATAATTGTCCAGCATTTGTAATGATTTATGCTTATCATTTAAAAATGAAGGGAAACAAAAATCAACAGCTAAAAGGGGCTTTTGTTTTCGTTTCAATGAGATCCATAAACTAGCAGAATCAAAAAGAAACGAACATCGTTATCTTCTTTATCTGTATTTTAAGTATTTATTTTTCTAAATACATCTATTCGATGTATTGAAATACATCTTTAAAATACATGTCCAAAAACTCAAAAATATAATTTTTCAAATGCAAAATGTATTTAAAATGCGTATTTCAAGTAGAAGTATTTAAATTTACGAGCGAATCTGACAGCCTTCCGTCGCAGTTCTGACCGTTCCGCACTTTCAGCCTTTTGGTTGGTCAACGTTCTGCCTTTGGCAAAGCGCGCGGCTTCCAATTTTCTGAAGTCTTTCCTAATGTGTAAATACAACGCCTGATTCAAACATTTTAATATTCAAAGAAACAAAAACTACAAAGTTAATTTTCATAAAGTGAAAATATTTTTGAATGGCACAAAATACACTAGTTTGGGTTTTTCAAATCAAATGCTTGTAAGAAATGACTGAACAGAATCAGCCTGAACAGGAGCGACCGCAGCAAGCGCCCTCTATACTGCGGATTTTTCAGAGTTGCGTTTGAAGGATATCAGCTGTTTCAGTGTCATCCAATCGGTAGGCTGAACGCCACCATTATGACGTCACTGTAGTGACGTTAAAGTCCCGATTGGACAAAACACAAAACTGGTGATATCTTTCAAACGCAACTCTGTAAAAACCGCAGTATTTATATACTTGGAGGTTTCTAACGAGGCAACTGAATGTATTATCTTCAAGATAGAATATGGCACAACTTCTTGCAGCAGGACCGAGAAAGACGCGAAAAGCCGTGCCATATTCCATAATACCCTCAGTGGCAACGTTAGAAAACCCCAAATGTGTAATGTATACTGCGGTTTACGGAGCTGCCTCTCAATTCCGCTCAAGGCCCGTTACCACGGAGGCATTTAGACAGGTTTTTTCGCGTCATTCTCAGTCGTGCCGCTAGGAGTCACATGCTCACGATCGTATTATCAAGCAGTGATGCAGATGAAGCGGCTCTCGCGGCACGACCAAGAAAGACACGAAAAGCCGTGCCATTTTCTATCTTGAAGATAACGGATTTCGAATTCCCGGGGCCTTCTCCACTCCCTCAAAGGATTGCTCAAAATAAGATATTTTTGTTACTTTCTCTATCATTTTTTGTTACCACAATTGATGAAGTGCATAATTTAGGACGAGTTAAGAAAGAAACGAAAGAGTATAAAATAAATGTAAACAGAATCGGTAACTCCCAAAAGAATTTTGTAATCATGTAATAACTTGATAAAGGAAAGAATATTATTTAGGGTGTACGCTGTAGAACTTAATTAGGGTGTACGCTCCTGATATTACAAAAACTAGAGAAGAACGAATGAAGTTCTATGAAGAATTTCAAAAAGTAATTGACACAATACCGTTAAGTCTTAACTTCATAATAATGGGTGACTTAAATGCAGGGATTGGGAATCGTCCAATAAATGGAGTAAAACAACGCTTCCATGAACCAGTAACGAATGATAATGGTGACTTGTTGACAGACCCATGTGCACAAAATAACCTAAATAGTTATTTACGATATCAGTATCGTAACACATCTTATAATAATACGAGATTGAAGTATTGACAAACGGGGCCGTTAGGCCGAGTTTGATAACCAATCGAATATTGTAATAAGATGTTACGATACGTACATCGTACAACGTTTTATCCACTTTGTAAAAACTCAAATATCTGAAGTATTGACTATTTTGTTCTTCTGAGAAATGAGGTCAACTCATGTGACTATTTTGTTGATCGAGGTTAGTGGGCGGCAGTGGTGGCTCGTGCTTAGATTGCACGGTTGTACAACCCCCCGATAATCGAAAAATTTCTTGTAATATCTTAGGAATAAACATGTTCCTTTCATGACATTCGATATTCAAGATATTGCAGCAATATCGATGTATACGAAATCATTTCGAAACCAAAGAACGTTCAACTTATGAGAGAGGTCTGGTGCCTTACCAAGTAGTGCACCACGCTCTTGGCTGTATTCCTCGATTTTCTGCATTTTCTCTTTGTCCCTTCTGTTGCGGCGGTGTCCGCCACATCGAAACGCGCGCCAGAAAGTTGGCGCGGCGTGACGTCGGCGAGGTTTAGCGGAGCAGCAGACCAGCGAGTGAGCCGGCCAACCAGGAGCGAGCAGCCGGCGCGCGAAGCCTCTGCTAGGAAGCGAGGCTACGGCGCGCGGGACTATATGGTCGGCGGCCGTCGGTGGAGCAGCAGAACTAAGTGAACTGTGAATTAGAGCGCCTCGCGAGTTGCATAGTGCAGTTAGTGTTGACCAGGCACTACACTATTGGTTTCTTCCAATTTGGATATTGTGACTCGACGTGAACTTGGACATCTTCCGCACGACTAGAACTTTGGCTTTGGAATTTCGGTATACTCTATTTGGTTCACGGAATTTTGGATGTTTTGTTGTAAGTTGGATTGACTGAGAATAAAAAAATCTGTTATTGTTATCCTGTTATTTTCAATACATAACACCTTCAATTTATATGGGGAAGATATGGCATTTTGGTGGCACACAAGCAGACTACTAGCGCTGTCGCACTGCGCGGCGACGGAGTGAGTCTCAGGGGAATACCTATCTTCGTCTGACTCGCTTCAACGTAAATTTCGCTTCTTATTGGAAGTACACAAGTTGTCAGTACTTGCCGCAATTAAATTCATTATCTATATATATTTGGTGAAATTATTTTCATTCGATGTCGGTTTGTTGATTAAAATCGTTCATTTGAAGAGAGCATTTTCTTTGGTGTAAAAGGTGGCCCTTGTGGAAGAAATCCCCTTTCGTTCGCAAGTCTCTTCCTCCAACACGACAGTCATTTCCCGGTCATTTCGGGAGCTACATTGTGTGTAGTGAGTACTAAAAGTGTAATGGATATTTTATTATTTAAGTGTTGTTGCTTTTGTTGTTGCTGGCGGTAAAGAACGTACGTGTTTTTTATATTTCTGACAATGAATACAGTGCAAAAATGACAAAAAATCCTTTCGGTTCACGCCCTTTTGAGGTAAAACTAGAAATTAAGAGACTCGGAAGGCCTACTCTAAGTCTGCATAATTTTATTCAAACAATAAAAAGAGTAAAAAGAAAATTCAATCGAAAAATTCAAAAATGATTTTTACAATAAATATATGTGGTTATGTGGGAGTGATTCGAATACAGTTGTGGTTTGCTTTCCTTGTATATTGCTTGGAGGTGAAGATACGTGTACAAAAACCAGGTTTAATAGATCGATTGGAAAAACATGAAGCTTCTGGAACTCACGTAAAAAAAGTTTACAGTTAGCGTTATTAGGAAACTACCAATACAGCAGAACAATTAGATAATGAATACAGGAGAAATATTGCAATTCACAATGAACAAGTGAAACAAAATAGATATGTATTGAGCACAATAATTAATTTTATTCGTTTCTGTTGTGTTTTTTAATTAGCTTTAACGGGCCACGATGAAACTAAAAAATCCACAAATCTAGGAGTTTGGAAGTGGTGATGGTGTAAAAATGGTGTATTAATGTTTAAATTAAACCAATAACGTACTTCACATTTCGAAATAAAAATTATTGCATATCTCTGTAAGAAGTTAGTTTCGAATAAGCTAATAAGAATTTCACTTTAGGATAGAACACATTAAAGAAAAACATATTTTCAATAAATGCAATATATACCAGGGTGGTGAACTTTTCTAAATACAATCATTTTATTTCGTTATCACTACTAGTAGCAGCAATAACAACTAAGATCATGAAATGAATAGTATTTTTATTTATTTTATTTATTTATTTAGTCAAAAACAGTCAAAAACTGTATGTGACGTATGAGGGAGAAATCATCTGCGCACGCTTTCTTGAGTTTCTGAATCACTTCCCAATAATTTAACTATTAATAGTTGAAAAATAATAATATATACAATAATAATAAAAATAATAATAAAAACATAATGAAATATAATAATAAAAACAAATTTTAAAAAGCGAGAGATTAACATTTCAAAAACTAGATATTTTCGTTGCCAAATTATAGAAAACTTATTTTTAACGGTAAAGGAACGAACAGATTTGATTTTTCTGTATTTTAACAAAATAGAAACTCACCCTAAGCTCTACTACCACTACAAGCAAAAGGAAAGTTCAACAAAACGTGCGCATAGTGAAGTTACATTTACGTCCAGAAGCAAATCAAGGGGCCATCTTAGCATTTGCTCAATGGATCAGGGAAACTGGACAAAAACCCGATCGAGATGGGGGTCATTGACCCGGAAGTACATTATTTGTTACAGGCATATTGAGTCTTTTTTGAAATTATACAATGCAAATGTAAACTAATTCATTATACTATATCTTGGTTTTGTTAAAGTAAACATTGTTTTTCGTTTTGACGATCAGTATTGTCTCTAATTGTATAGAAACAGTTTTGCAGCAGAAAAGATTTTACTTTTAACTGAAATTTGTGTACCAATTTTAATTGTTTAATTTCATCTGGCAAAGCGTTGTAAAGTAACGTACATGTATTGTATGTGGATTTCTTGTAGTGAGCTGTTGATACTGACACTTGATGAACATGATTTCTACGTCGAGTGTTGTAATTATAAATGTCAGTATTACATAAAAATATGTTCCCACCGTTAAGTAAGTCAGTTTTGACAAATAGTACAGACTCATAAATAAATAGGCAAGGCAATGGTAAGATTCCAAGCTCAATGAAAAGAGGCTTGCAGGGATCACGTGGATGGGATTTTTTCATTATTCGGATAATTTTCTTTTGCAATCTAAATGTCTGGGCACTAAAGGATGAGCTTCCCCAGAATATTATGCCATATCTCAGGCGGGCATGTACATTTGCAAAATACACGCAACGAGTTGCATGAAGGTTGACAGAATTAGAAAGAATTCTGAATGCATAACATAATGAGCTTAATTTAGTGTTTAATTCTGTTATATGTACATTCCATTTGAGGTTAGATTGAATTGAGAGACCTAGAAATTTTGTTACTTTAACATCAGCTAATTACATATTGTTCATTTTTAATGGAGCATACGATTGAAACGCAAAATTACATTGAGAAAGTTTTTCCTTCGTTAACTATTAATTTGTTATTACAAAACCAATTTGAAACTTCTGAAATTGTACTATTTATTGTTTCTTTTTTGCAAAGAACATTCGTGTCATCGGCAAACAGAACTGTTCTTCCATTTTTAATAGATCAGGGCATATCGTTTACGTACAACAGAAAGAGGATAGGACCTAAGATCGAACCTTGTGGGACCCCATGTTCAATTGGCAAAGAATTGGAGAGATAAGCAAATAATGTCCTTTCGTGCCAGTACGGTATTTCTACTCTTTGTGATCGATGTTTAAGGTACGAGGTTATCCAATCTAGGGCTATACCACGAATTCCATAAGAAGGTAATTTTGAGAGCAAGATGTTATGGTTAATAACGTCAAAAGCTTTCGAAAGATCTAAAAATATCCCAATGGGTTCTTCATTTAAGTCCATTGATGAAGCAACATCTTTAAGGAAAGAAAAAATGGCAGTTTCCGTAGATTTTGATTTCCTGAAACCGTGTTGTGAGTCTGAAAACGCTTCGTTTTTCCTTAGAAAAGTTTCCATTCGCGTATAGAAAAGCCTCTCTAATATTTTTGAGAAAACTGACAATAGAGAAAGTGGCCGGTAATTTTGAATTTCATTTTTGTTCCCTTTTTTAAAAAGTGGCTTAATCTTTGCTGTTTTGAAAATATTTGGAAATATTCCTGTGCACAAGGAAGCATTGAAAATGTGAGTTAATGGGTGTATAATGACAGATGCACACGTTTTTAATAAACAATCCGGAAATTCATCTAAACCTGATGAATATTTATCTTTTAGTTTACTGACTATTCTGAGGATTTCGTTAGAAGAAGTTTCGTAAACATCGTGCCGAAATTGTTTTGGGAAGCATATGATGTTGAATTTTGTGGTTTTAGTCACTTCGTGAGATCAACCGCAATTCTAGAAAAGTGTTGGTTGAAGAGATTCGCAACTTTTTCTGGATTACTTGTTTCTCTTTCATTATCTTTTAAAACAACATTCTCTACGAAATGTCGTGATGACGTGGTCGTATTTTTTACGATATAAAACGAGTATAAACAATAGTGCTTGTTGCGGAGTGCGATCACCGTATTTTCGAAAACTAGTTAATTTTTGAATTGTGCGAATATTATTTCCGGCAATTGTCTCAATGCACAACTAATACAAACTATCGTGTGGCCACTGGAAATAATAGCAAGTACCATGTCCGCGGAAGGAGAACATACACGACCATTATGTAAGTAATGTTTGAATATAGATTTATTTAACTGTACATAATTTTACTGTAATATACTTTTATTTAATTGTAATGGTTTTCTGATCTTAATAAAACACTCTATAATTTATTTTTAGCAATTTATTTATTTTTTAACGTTTCAACCCTATTTGGGGTATTTTTCAAAATTCTATTGTCCGGGTTTGTTGAAACCACATCATAAACAAACAAAATGTAAATAAAAAATTGTCAAAGGTATAAAAAACTGGTCAAATGGCGAAAATCATCCGTCCAACTAGTATGACAAGTCGTTTTTTAAAAATTAGTTCCAGATTCATCAGTGTTTACACATGATCATTACAATTAAATAAACAAAATAACAGACGTAAATATTAACTTAGTTTTAATTCATTGACATGATTGCTTATGTTTTATTACGATATACATGAGTGTTCTGAATTTTGGAAGTTATATTCGTCATTCTATGCAGCTGCAACCCCCAGTTTGTTCGGCCACCAACCGCCACAGGTGGGAGCCCATGGATGATTTTAGCATTCAAGGCAAAAGAATGAGAAAAGGAGTCGTGTAAAAAAAGTAAAAGGTATACGCATGTGAATTATGTGTTGCTTCGGAAAAAATTATTGAGATATTAATAAGCATGAATGATGAAATCGAAAGAAGAGCAACTTTGCTCTGAATGGTTCAATACCAGAAAAGTCAAGAATGTCTTACGAGAAAGAATTAAAAAATTTTGAAGAATGGTGAAGAGAAAAAATGTTTCCGATATTTCTGATAATGTTATGCTGGCATATTTCACTTTTAAAGCTGAAAAAGAGAAGCCCGGTTCAATGTGGTGTCACTACTCCATGCTACGAAGCACCATTTCAGTCAATAAAAATATTGAAATAAGTATACGCAATTGGTCGCGTTTCTTAAGAGACAGTGACGAATATGTTCCCAAGAAATCGGGATTTTTTGCACAAGAAGATATATATAGATTTTTACTGAAGGAAGATGACAATCATGATTTAATGATAAATGTAATATTAATTGTAGGGATATTTGGAGCTTGTTGAAGAGAAGAAATGAAAAATATGACGGTAAAAGATGTAGTTGACTATGATACATTTTTTTAAAATGAAGTTTCCACATACAAAAACTAAGAATATGAATCACGAGAGGCAATGTCGAAGGATTTAATTGTTTAGCGACGAAAAAATACATTAGTCTTCGCCCTTTAAAAACAAATCCTGATCACTTTTTTGTAAATTACAAAATGGGACATGCACAATACCACCTGTAGGCATTAAAACATTTGGGGCCATTCCTAAACTTATTGGTACGTATCTTGTACTAAAAAATCCTGAAGTTTGAACTGGACATTTTCAACTGGACATTTTAAGCGGACATTTTCGAAGATCATCTGCTTCTTTGTTAGCTGACTCAGGTGCTGTTGTGGAGACTCAGGTGCTCCGTGGAGACGTCGGTAGAAAAGAAAAAGGAAATAGCCGTAAAACTCATGGGAGAAGATACTTCGGTTGATCCCGGGTTTAGGGTGGCACGGTTCCTTTGATTCCTTTTATGATTCATTATTTCTCGCGATTCCTATGTTTATAGTTGCGCGGTTCACTATAACAACTGAATTATTTATGTTCAATGTTAAATGAGAAGAAGTCACCTGATAATTTGTTGGCGTGGAATTGTGTGTATTTTCGCATTTCAAGTCCTCTTCAAATAGGTTTGTGTGTCTACTGAGATGGAAGGTATGAATTTTCTTAAAAGTGAGTGTTCCCTTTAAAATAAATTCTCTTAAAAGTGAGGGAGGTATATAATACAGCGTGAGAGCTGGAGCGACAGCGGAGGCGCGAACCAGGTCTCGAGAGCGAGGGCCGGAAGGCCCTCGCGAACGTAGCACGTTGGATCCGTCGGGTAGCGACGTGCGGTAGCACGTCGCGGACCACTTGGTGAAAAAAATGCGTTGGTTAAATAATTGTGTAGGTTATAAAATTAAATTTGTAGCGTGAAAAATACGAATAATCTGTTCACTTAATGAGAATACGTTGCTACGGAGATTTATACGTACAGGGGGCTTTGGAGCCGGGGCGTAGTATTCTCCCGATCTACCTTTATTTTAAATAATTATATTTATTGTTGTAACATCATGAACTTAACTACACGCGACCACTACGTATAAACAAGGATTCAGTTCATGGAGTCGATTCTCTTCTAATGAGCCGAATCAGTGAATCAAAGGAACCGTGCTACCCTACACTCGGGATTTACCGATACTTCAAAGGTTAAAAATAATATCCAATCTTCATCTTCGGGAATTAATTTAAATCATTGTGCAAATGTTGTAATCAATGTTTATAATAAATGTTCTTTGAAGTCTTCACTTTTGTTAATAGTAGGCTTTGGAATATTACAACAGTGAGTGCTCTAATATGACACTCTTTCAATTTTTATAATGTTTCACGTTAGAACATCAAAGTGGATAAATACACATTTATAAATTCTTAAGGGTAACAGTCGATGATAGACTATGTAATAACAAGCCGAAATTTTACCCCATCAGAAAATCTGGATGTTCGTACTTCGACTTCTGCCAACAAAGGAAGTGACCATGATTTGGTATTATGCAAAATGAGGATGAAATATCCAATAACAAAGAAAAATAAGATCGAATATTTAGAAAAACATAACTTAGAATCAATTCAAAATGAAAGCACAAAACAACTGTATTCAGATAGACTAAACGTCCTAATTAGTAGTACACCGTTAATGGTTGGGGATATAGTTCTGATCATGCGTGGGAGAAAAAAGGTATCATTAGAGTCGCAGAAGAATCAGTAGGGAAAAGAAGAGTTATAGTCAATCCATCTCGTAAATATAAAACACCATGGTTCACCGAGGAAGTGAAAGAAATAGTAAAGAAGAAAAAGGATGCATTCCTACGATATAAATCATCCCAAAGTCTAGATGATAGAATGTTATACAAACGAGAACGAAAAACAGCAAATCTGAAAATTAGACAGCTGAAGGAATCATATTAGCAAAGTGTTATGTAAAGGAAAAACAACAACAGTTCTTTTTCAACAGTTCAGTTTATTACAGTCAAGCCACAATCCAAATCCAATCCAAAATACAAGCCAGGTCACAACCAAGTTCCAGAAGATGTACCTATGCGAAGCCAAGTTTCAGTCCGCCAGAAGAATCACACGCCGTAGCACACGCACGTCAATCAGAACTCACAACAGAACTACTGTCACTAGGCACTCTATTACTGTTTCCGAAATGGCACTGTCTACCGACCCGGACGGGGCCCTATATATACGCCCCGAGGCATCGGAGCGAGTCTCTCACTTCCCGCCTCCGTGGCGGGGAATCGAGGGGATATGCCCCTCTGGTGACCGCCTTGCCGACGAGGTCCGGTGCCCACGGAAAAGCGCCGCCGCTTGCTCTGCTCCTGGTGGCGTCTTCCCGTACTGCTCATTCCTTCTCTGGCCGCGCCCCTCGGCGCAACCCTGCAGCGGCCACAGTGGGCCGCAACTATACTGTCCGGTACAGTGTGCCCACCTCACCGAACCTCGTCGGCACAAATGCTGTGATACACAGCACAAAGATTTACCAAGTGTACGGCTCAAAGAAAAGTTTGGCGAATGCTGAGAAACCGAAAAGCAGAAATCACTAACACCGTAAATATTAGTATTATTGATAGCGAAGTACGGAAAGAATATTTTGTAAACGTATATAAAGATATTGAATACAATCCTGAAACATATATGGATCTCGATTAAGAGGAAGTAGAAATCACGAAAGAGGATGTTCAAAAGACAGTAAAAACTCTGAGAAAGAGGAAAGCACCAAGTAGTGATGGAATTAGAAATGAATTATTGAAATATGGAGGCAAGAAGTTAGATCAGCTAACTATATTATTCAATATCATTATCAAGATAGGCAGAATACCATCAGAATGGAAAACCAGCTCGACCGTACCAATCTTTAAAAAAGAAGCGAAGAATAACCCACAATACTATAGAGGTGTTACTTTATTAAATACAACTCAAAAATTGTGAGAAATCTACTTTACCACACGTGGTGGGTCGTGATAGCATGAATGCTCGTGAAGCGAGCTTACAATTCTCAGGAAGCAGGATCTTTCGGGTATGAGAAAGGTCTGAACCCTTAACACAATGAAAATACGAATAATATGAACGTATATTCAATGAGAAAATTTACAGTGACGCAATTTCACAACAGGTTATTGCACTTTAAGTAGCTGGTCACTGAAAAAAATGAAACAAGAGAAAAAACCAAAACATAGGCGTCACCTCGACTGCCTGAACACACTTTCATCAACTACAATTTACTCCTTTCTAAGTTTTCCACTACTAAATTATTTACTCTTTTGGTCTCTAGTTTTCCGTGCACAGCTTTTTTGTTTCAAATGAATTTGATACTTGTTTCAAAGAAACCCTTTCACAGGTGCTAGCTTTGGGCTTCGCACTCACTATAATACTGAACACAAAAAAAAATACACGTGGCATTCACGTTACTTAATTCATACCCCTTTACATGCCACAAAAGCAATTACTTTAAACACAATACAACAAATTGATCTTTCTACATAATATTAACTGTAAAACATATAAAACTTCTGAATCATTTACGTAAAATTGTACAAGGTATAGCCTCTTTAAATGAATCTAATGATGCGTGCAGTAAATGGCCTGGAAACTGCCACTCACACAGTTCGAAATACTTCTCCCACCTATTCTAGACGTTTCACCCACTTTTAACACTGATGGTAGTGTATTTACCACTACCCTCTTTCCCATCTGAACGCTGCATAAACGTTGCCAGTTCCTTTACCTCAACAGCTCCGCGTCGCTCACCTGTAGGTAACCTTGGGGATTTTCTGCCGCTCGTCCCGCGTTGCCGCGTCGTCTCGCGTGCTGTGCTGCGACGAAAGCAGTTCCTTCCGCTCGAACGCCGCCAAGCCTCCAATTTCCACACCTTTCTCTCGTTCCGAACCCGTACTATCCTCGCTCTAGACCAAGTCCTTCTCGCCTACGCTTCGCTCTTCCTGGGGTCGTCCGTCTTCCACTGCCTCGTACACGTTCGTTCGCGCTTCCAGCCTCGAAATTATTAATGTTGCAGGAGTTATGCTCAAATGCTCGGCCGACCTACCACACTTTAGGCATGTGTGGTCTCAGCGTGCAATGTGAGATGCTGGATTTAATTAATGTCCTTCTGCGCGAATTTTACAACTTTGAAGTTATTTCGACGTCAAACAGTTATTTCGCTTGCTCTCCGAATTATTGTGACTGCAACGAATGATTTTGCACTCTATTCCCTAATTACTTCACTTTTCTAAGATACGCTTTCCGAGCTAGCTTTTAACTATCAAGTTAAAGTAAACTCCTATACTATCTATTTGTACTCGCCGTTACTGTTGTAGCAAAAGAGCTTCTGGTTGTCGTCGCTGTTGCCGTAAAAGAGAGTTCCTCCGAGGCGCGCCGCGATACTTATGTTACTCGCGCCTGGGGAAATGTTGGAGGGGTGCATATTCTCCTCCTTTCGTGACCTCACGGAAAAACATTACTCACTAGTTCGGGCGTCGTAGTTTGAAAAGCTGTGGGCAGATGGCGCGTTTACCGGCCATCGCTCCGCCGCGTACCCTAGTCCTCTCTGTTAGTGGCTTCTTTACATAGCTGATGGTGGCGTTATGGGGTTGTCTAACCCCGTGACGTCACTATATATATATATATATATATATATATATATATATATATATATATATATATATATATATATATTCTAACACGCCCACCTACTACCTTCCAGCCGGTGGCGATAGAGCGTGAAAGAATGAATGCTCGTGAAGCGAGCTTTGAATTCTCAGGAAGCAGGATCTTTCGGGTATGAGAAAGGTCTGAACCCTTGACACAATGAATTAGGTAAAATTCTGGTAAAATGAGCATATATTCAGTGAAAAAAATTACACAGTGGCACAAATATACAATAAAGTATGCACTTTGCGTAGATGGTCACTGCAAAGAAAACAGAAAACAAAAAAAGAACACAACCACAAAATGTATAGGCGTCACCTCGACTGCCTGAATACTTCAATAGTTACTATTCACAATTCTTTTGCTTCTACCTCTTTCTGAATTACTTTCGTGTACCTCATTCAACTCTTGCTATTCTTAAGTGTTCTCCGTGCACGGCCCTTTAAATGATTCTCTACAATTATTCTACCATAGACTGTTCACAGGTGTCAGCCTTAAGCTGCACATTTACTACAATGCTGTGAACTCAAACAAAAGAACGAACGTGACACACACGTTACTTAAATTGGACCCTTTACAAAATTATAACAACTAATTATCCCCTGACATAATACAATGAAAGCATGAATTTCAAATAAGATCACTTTTACACTACATGAAAAATCATAATTCACTCTAGGAAAATTGTACAAGGTATGGCATTCGAACGAATTTACTAGTGCGTACAGCGAATGAAATCTAAACTGCCGCTCATACGTTCGGAATATTTCTCCCAGTTTCTTATTTGGAACTTTCACCTATTTTTAGGACGCTTCGCCTGGTATTTTAAAGCTACACGATTTCCCAACAGATTGCTGCATAGAAGTTGCCAGTTCTTTACCTCGACATCTCCTTCCCGCTCGCCATCAGTTAACCTTGGGATTTTCGGTCGCTCGCAGTCCTCGCCGCGCCACTTGACTGGTTCGATGTTCCACGATTGTACCACTTCCTTCTCCCGATTCTCCGGATTCCGCCACTCGTCCAAATTCCAGACCCTTCTCTCGATCTCCGGGCTCGTATCATCCACGTATTTGGTCCAAGTCCTTCTCGCCTACGCTTGGGTCTTCACTGGAGTCGTCCTTCTTCATCTGCGTGCCGCGTACCCGTTGTTCGCGCTTCCAGCTTTGAATAAATAACGTTATTGAATAGGATACTTCTAGCACTCGGCCGACATACCACACTTTGAGCGTGTGTGGTCGTGGCGTACAAAGTTAAATGCTGGATTTCGTTTAAAGTCTTTCTGCACGAATTAATTTCAAGTATGAAACTATTTCAAATTCAAGCAATCACATCGCTTGCTTTCTCGCGTAATGTTAGTGCTAACACTGTACATGCACTTCACTTCTGAATTCTATCACACTTCTTAACGCGTTTCTCAAATCAGTTTTAAGTAAGCAAGTTAAAATATACTCCTGCTCTAACCAGTGACTATCGCCGAAGAAGTAGGTTGAGTCGCCGTCGCTGTCGAAATCGAAAGAGAGTTCTCCCGAAGCGCGTCGCGGTATTTATGTGACTCCGCCTGGGGAAATTTCTGGAGGGGTGAATTTTCTCCTCCTTCGCGCCCTCTCAAGAAAAACATTATCCGTAACTTCGGACATCGGAGTGCGAAAATCTGCGGGTAGATGTCGCTTTCTCGGACCATCGCTCCGCCGCGTACCCTATTTCTCTGTGTTCTGGGCTTTTCTCGTGGCTTATGGTGGCGTTACGGGTTTGTATAATCCCGTGACGTCACTATATATATATATATATATATATATATATATATATATATATATATATATATATATATATACACACATACATACATACATATATTTGTGTGTGTATTTATATGTATATATGATAACTTTATAATACGACTTAATAGATTCCAATTCATTTACAGTAGCGACTCCTCGATTATGTGTGTTCAGTGACCAATATCCCTTTCTTACACCGAAAAGAGTCCGCTCGTGGCAGATAGCGAAATCACTAACCTTTCACCACTGAGGTCCGGGTTGGATTCCCGTCGAATCTCATGTGAAATTTGTTCCACCAAAACGAGTTTGGCTGCTTCACTAGGGCTAGTCCGACCCCTGTGAAGTGTCCTAAACCCAGTGGCGAAGCATCAGGGTAGGCAGAGTAAGCTGAGCTATCCCTAAGAATCTTGACGGAGGCGAGA
The DNA here is from genome assembly GCA_011170035.1 of Teleogryllus occipitalis. Lineage (NCBI taxonomy): Eukaryota > Metazoa > Arthropoda > Insecta > Orthoptera > Gryllidae > Teleogryllus > Teleogryllus occipitalis. Next base: position 3,728 of record BLKR01000226.1, on the reverse strand, counting down.
AATATTTCTTCCCTAAACAAAAATAAAATTGTAAATTCGTAATATAGTTTTTTAGCTAATTAATACGGTTCGTTCACGCACCGAGTTAATTTTTCTGTTCTTAAGCATATTCAATATGATGTGTCTCCGCCGCCGCCCTGTGCTAGGGATGAGGCGGAATCTCGTCCGCCTAACGCCGTAAGATAGCTGTATGACAGGGACGGGGCGCGGGGCGCACAAGTGAGCGCGCATGCGCATTGAGTAGGCTGGCTCGGTGTTTGGGCAGACGTTTAGGCCGGCCTTACAAGTCTAAAAGTAATTTAAACTCTTGCTGGCAGGCGCCCTCTTCACCACAAGCTTGCGTGGAACTTCCGGAAATGACCGCTAGATGTCATTGAGAAACTTCAAATGTCACTAACATCACGAGTAAAACATTTATTTATTCCAAATTTCATTATTAGAATTCTTGTGTCGCTAATTCATTAAGTATAATGTTCACTTTTTTCTCCTACATTATTTAGCTTTGTGTTAATTAAACACGATCATTTAAAAAACGTTAAATTGAAGTATTTATGGGTTGGTATTGCGGCGAGAGTGTGAATCCCCCAATAGTATTGTATTGTGGAACGGTCAAACAGGATCCGATGAGTGTGATTTCATTTCGTAAGTTGATTATATAGCATATTCGTGTGTAGGTTACTAGTGAAATGTCGTTGGCCTGCAACTGCATGTCGCTGTGTCTCATTGACAGTGAGCACTCTGAAAATAAAACATATTTACGTAATTCTAAATCAAATAACATACTCTCCAACTTGGCTAATATTTTAATAGAAAAGAAACTTTCTTGTAAGTGTTCGCAAGATGCTATGTTAAAAGAAAGCGGCATTTTTTTATGAAGAAAACCAGACATTTAGAAGTGATTTTTAAAAAATTCAAACAATTTAAATAGTTGCGTACTTTTAAAAACAAGGAGTATACATCAATTATAAGTAAGCAGTTCCATTTACAATTCTTTTTTGAATTCTGCAGTAGGCTTATTCTTGATTTGAGTATTTTTGCATGACTGAATAATAATAATAATAATAATAATAATAATAATAATAATAATAATAATAATAATAATTATTTATTATTATTTTATTAAAATTTTAGTCTTCTGATCTCCATCTTCGAAATATTCGATATTCCACAAATTAAGTAGTATATGTGTTAACAGTATATTCGTAACTCAGCTTATCCAAAAATTAACCTCACGCTTCGCCACTGCCTAAACCCATCTCTATCCTTATTCCTTCCCAATTCTGGCCGCTGGGTAGTGACACAGGAGCGCATAGCAGGAGGCGCGTACGCGGAGATGCTACCTGGCGGTCCTCTTGACAACTAACTACGACGTGACGTGACATTAGTAATGGAGGATTATTCCCCAATAGCGCACATTAATGGATGATTACTCCCCAGCGCAAAGCGCTCAACGCCTCTTAAGGGGCTTGGAGACGCGTTGCGTCAAGTTGTAGACGCAAAAAATTAAAAAAAAACAACTGGAAAATAGTAAATTCGCGAGACGCCATCATAAATGCCCACACTGATCGTGCGCACCGTACGGTCAAGCGAAGAACTAGACTCAAACTAACTTTAGAAAATTTGTCCAAAAGGCGGCTAGTTAACACACCTATATATCTTACACTGTGAATGAACCACTGTACATCTGATTCATAGCGCAGGCAAGGCCACGGTATAAGATATATCTTACACCGTGGGCGAGGCGGCATTTCAGAGTGAGTCGTTCATCCTTGTGAAGAAGCGAATCCTCAACCGTGCAATGTTTAAAATGTGAATAGGAACAAAATTGTAATACAAAAAGAAAATAACAAATGGACAATTTACAATTAATTTAAAATGAAAATAGCTGATATAGTCACGGCATGTAACACATCACTCACATCCACGGACGCTACACGCCTGCCAACTTCACATTAAAACATTACATTTCGGCAATGATTTGTAGCCTTCTTAGAGTATTGACTTAAAATTATTTCAAAATGTTAATAATACTAAAAATTACGGCCCGCATAATTATGTACTAATATCTACATATATGCTAAATATGTGCATATATATGTAATATAATATACAGAAATATGTACTAAAAAGTTAAAAAATGTACCATTAAATATCATTATATCAATTCTTTTTATAAAAATTCAATTATCTAAGTGTATAGTGCTCTATTTTTATTAACATAAAGACCAAAATTAAACATTATACTCTTCATAATCCTATTGTTTAAAACGTTCTCTGTAACAAGAAACAAATATTTGTTTCAAATTTTCAGCAATGAAACTTTTCCTATTATCGTGTAAGGGAGCCTTGTACTGACTAAACGAGCTTTCTACATCGCACGAAGTCACTAGTGCGTTCTTAAACTTGCACATATCCTCTGGCGTGTGGTCAATATCCAATGTGACGGAATTTTCCTCATAGCACTGCACTAACAAAGCAAATTGCAAATGGTTTCGAATGCGGAGTGTTCTCCAGAAATGAAGACCTCTTTTTCTTCACTAGGTCCCTTTTGATCCTCGAATGCTAAATGAAGAGTTTTCAAAGAAGCGACTGCTGATTGGGCAATTTCAAAGCAGGCGGAAAGTTGCAGGGAAGACGTCTCCAAAGATTTAATTGTAGTGCCTATTGAAAACGGAGCAATATAATTTTTCAGCTTTTTAACATAAAGCAATTGCTGTGATATGCTTTTGGATGCTGCAGAATCAAATTGATATATAACTTGAATGAATGAAATAAAAATTGCAGCTCATGAATCAATTCAGATGTCCCATCTCGTTAATTCTTTTTTTATTGGAAATCGATGAATCTACCTGATCTTATCTGCAACACAACGCATGTACAAGTCAAGTGAGGAGCAGTAATTTTGGATATGACACCTGCAGGGCTTCCGCTGCCTTGCACATGTACGGCGCTACATTAGTATCGGAAGGAAGACATTACTATGTTTAAACTCCATGAGACCACAAAAATGATTGGATTGGTAACAGTTTTGCAGTAGTTTGATAGTTGCATTTGGGTAATACTTAACAAGTTATCAAAAAATACACTTTTAACTATTTATTAAAACCTATTCCAACATTCAGAATATGATTTCCTTGCACATCAGGTGTTTCGTCAGTTGACAACCAGATGGGATCATCGCCTATTTCCCATAAATGGATTCATTGTTTACAAACAATGAATGGAATTCATTGTTTCTATACAGTCTTTCTTATTATAGATCTATGTGGAATTGTTTCATGTGGATATATTTACAGAAATTCACGTAGCGTTGGATTGCCTAATTTTCATATGGGAATGTCGGCACAAACAATAACACAAAACAAATGCATTCAAAATTTAGATTTCTGACGCTCAATACTTTGACGAATTATTACTTATGCGAATCAATCAATAAGAACTGTTTTTCGGTTTGGATATGTATCTTTGAAATTCGTGTTTGATGACTCGACGTGAATGTATGTTGAAAGTTTTGAAATCACTGAGCACATGCCACATTTGCTTTACACGAACTGGCAAAGAAGTGTTTTTCACTGTGTGGAAAAGTGTTTAAATTCTTCTGTGAAGTGCTGCAGTCATACACTCATGTCAGAGAGATTTTGTCCTTCGGTATTTTGGATTAAAATGTAGAATAAGTTGTACTAAAAATATAAACTGAATCCACAATGTCCCTGTTCACTATTTCTCAG